>CM057456.1:628596818-629236590 GCA_016271365.2 Neoceratodus forsteri | reverse complement strand
TCTTTGTTACAGTTGATTTACTAAGGAAATCCCAGTTAAGAGGCATCTTTTTTCCAGTTGGGTCCATCTTTTACTCGCTTGGCTTTGGGAGACCATCCCAAGAGCTATCCACTCTGCCCCTTCTTTTTTAAAGCAAAATTGAAGATCTGGCTTTTCAGATCTGCCTTTTCAGGTGACTGATTAATAAAATCATTTGTGCCATTTTAGACTGCTGAGACTGAGGACTCAAATGCTGATTTAGCAATTGTCATCAAGGATGCGTGATTTTGTGTTATTGATTTGTACATTTGATCTTGTAACACATGTTAAGCCCTGGAAAAGCCCTATGAAAATAAGACTCTGTCTCTCTATCTTTAAAATGTATCTACCCAGGATAGTTCTGCTTAGATGCAACAGCTCATTTTCAGTAACTTTCTCAAGGTCACACACTATTTGATGTTGGAGATGCAGGCCTCTCTGCTGGTCCCTCAGCCTGCTACCATTTTGTCATTGCTCCAGCCCTTGTTCCCGACACGGGGGTCTCAATACCCCCTCTCAATGCCACAGAGAGTTGCGCTGACAACAGTGACCATCAATGTCTAGGCTGTCTTTTCTTCTGTCCTGGACCTTGTCCAGAAGGTTATCCCACCTCAGGGACCCTTCTCTGCCTTCAGTGCCATCACATCAAACATCATCAAGACCTGCCCCACCACTCGTTAATGTCATTGAAGCCCCCCTCTGTGCCAGGGGACAATGAAGACTATTGCCCAGACGTCTTCCTACCGGATGAGGAGGAAGAGAAACTTTAACCCTGCAATCTCCTGGTTCCCAGCAGTGTTCTAACACCTACAGCAAATCTTGTTGCCTGGAGAGAGAACAGTGGCTGGGAAAAAACAGTGTCTACAGCTGTGTTTTTTATTTTTATTTACCAAGAATGGTCCAGCTGAAATGCAACATCTCCTTTCCAGTGGGGTCCTGCTTGTACTAATTTTTACAATTTATTTTCCCAAGATATTCATCAGTAGGAGGAAAAAGGTCAAACTTTCACTGTGTAGATCAGTGGTGTGGCCGTATCTGGAGTATGGTATGCAATACTGCAACCCCTATGACAAAAGTGACATCAACCTGCTGGAGGCAATCCAAAGAAGAGCTATAAAGATGATTCAGGGCCAGCAAGGGTAGAGAACAGAGACTACAGAATCTAAACATGTACTTATTTAAGGAGAGAAGGGAACAAGAGCGTACAATTGGACCTGCCTGTTCCTTTTGGAAGCTGAGAAATTGGCTATACTGCAGAGAACAAACTAGAACGCATTTGAGGAACTGGTAACTTGGTAAAACATAATATTGTAGGGGACTAGGAAGGTAAGCTACACTTTCTACAGAAAGTTTCATTATTTTCCTATTGGCATTAAGAATTGCAGGATTCCATTAAAGTGTAGTAATTTTATAACCAGAGGGGTTGTAATACAACTGAAGTTGCTTGATTTCTGTGCTAGACCCATAGGATTTGGAAGGATATTTGTGCAATATTTTGGAAGTGTCCTGCTGGCTAAGCAGTGAGTTTATCCCTGGTTTCAGATAAAGGGTTTGTGTGTGTATTAGAAGCAGACATAGCAAATTGTCTTCACTGAAAGGCCTGCTTACATCACAGGTGTCACTAGTCAATCAATTGATTCTGGGTGGGGCTTGTATCACTGTTCTGTTTAGGCATACTACACAGAGTAAAGTCAGTCAGAGGACCTGCTGTTCCTTTTGGAAGCTGAGAAATTGGCTTTACTGCAGAGAACAAACTAGAACGCATTTGAGGAACTGGTAACTTGGTAAAACATAATATTGTAGGGAACTAGGAAGGTAAGCTACACTTTCTACAGAAAGTTTCATTATTTTCTTATTGGCATTAAGAATTGCAGGATTCCATTAAAGTGTAGTAATTTTATAACCAGAGGGGTTGTAATACAACTGAAGTTGCTTGATTTCTGTGCTAGACACATAGGATTTGGAAGGATATTTGTGCAATATTTTGGAAGTGTCCTGCTGGCTGAACAGTGAGTTTGTTTTTATCCCTGGACTCAGAGTGGTTTGTGTAGGAGCAGTGGTCTAGTACATTGTGGTGTTGGTTAACCTACATAAGGGCAGTACTCACCAGGGTGGTGGAGCAGTGGTGTAATTGATTGTTTCTAACAGTCACCAGTGGTTGTGGCCTACCCACCCACCCTACCTCACCCCACCCACCCCAGGCGTGGCATTTCCTTTATAGCCAAGGTTCTGACATCACTTCCTCAACAGGTCTTGGAGCAGAACTGTCATATTCTTAATTACCCAGCACAGTGCATAAAGCATAAGTATACACACAACAAAAAAAAATTAAAAAAAATTTTGTATATTACTCATTGTATATTATAAGGAAGAGGGACATGCAGGGAGTGGTGCAGTGCACTGGCTGTGGGGCAGCAATTTTCCGGGAAACATTCTGGAACCTGCGTTGCTGCCCTATTTGCAGGCAACTGTCAGCTCTGAGGGAGGAGGTTGCCCACCTCCTGGCTGAACTGGCAAGGACTAAGGAGGATTCCCCCACCCAAAGAGCACCAGTTCCACAACCACTGCCTCAGAGGTTGCCATGTGTGAAGAGCAGATGGACCACAGTAGGTTCTGGGAGGGTGAGGGTGATGGAACAGAGGCGTAGCCCCCGAGTTGCACCTCTACACAAATCATATGTCGGTCTAGCAAATCAAGGTTCCTCTATGATGACACCCTCATTGGAGACCAAGAAGAATGCTGGGGACATCCACAAGGGAGACCCACAAAAGAGTGGCAGGGACAACACAAGGAAAGAAACAGCTTCTGATAGGGGACTCAATTGTTAGGTGTAGACCTGGGGAAGGAGAGGAGAGGAAGTAAGGTGCCTGCCTGGTGCCATGGCTTGAGGGACAGGGGCGAATCCTCAGGATTGCAGAAGCAGCATCACAGGGGAGGAAACTAGATATCATTGTCCACCTTGGGACAAATGACCTAGCTAGCCATGAGATCAGTGCAGTGTAGGACGAATTTGTGGAGTTGGGGAGGGGCCTCAGACAGGTAGCAAGCACGGTAACCTTCTCAGAGGTGCTGCCAGTCCATGACAGGTGTGAGACTAGGGTACTGCACACCATGCGGTTTAATGAATGGTTGCAAAACTGGTGCAGAGCACAGGGCTTTGGCTTCATTGGGGACTGGGGGTCCACCTGGAGAGATGAAGGTCTATACTGGCATGATGGTCTGCATCTGTCCAGGAAGGGAAACACGCTCCTAGGTGACAGGTTTAAAGGCTTCCTTGGCAAGCTTTTAAACTAGCCAAGGGGGGAGGTGCTGATAGGAAACAGGAAAGTTCAAGCCTCCCCCCGCAAAGCATGGCAGGTAGTAGGGTAAACACTGAGGTACAGAGCTTGACAGAGGGCAGGACAGGAGTAAATGGAAAAATGGACAAGGGCAATAAGAGCAGGGATGGGGTAAAAAAGGATAAAGCCAACATTAAATGGAGGGCAATGAGTACCAATGCCCATAGTCTGGGAAACAAGCTTCCAGAGCTAGTAGCCCTGATGGAAGTGGAACACTTAGATATTGTGGCAGTCACAGAAACATGGTACACGGAGAACCATGACTGGGATGTCAACATACCAGGGTACACAATCTACAGAAGGGACAGGGAGGGTAAAAGAAGAGGTGGAGTAGCTCTCTACATAAGGGAAGGGATCAAAGTAACAGAACTAAAAGGTAAAGGGAGGACAAGAGGAACTCTGGGTCACATTGGAGACAGGGAATGGCATCACAATCCACACAGGGTTGTATACAGACCCCGTCTCAAGGGAGGAAATGGACAAGAAAATGATAGAGGCATTCTCAAAATGGCTGAAAAAGGGGAGATACTGTTGATGGGGACCTGAATATGCCAGATGTTAACTGGGCAACATGGACTGCAGCCACATCCAAGAGCAGGGTCATTCTCGATGCCCTACAGGGAGCATGCCTTAGACAGCTAGTGGTGGAACCCACTCGGGAGGGAGCAATATTAGACCTGGTACTCTCAAATGGAGAGAGGATCACAAACTAGAAGTCAGTAGACACCTGGGAACAAGCGACCACTGCACAGTGTGCTTCACAATAAACACAACCATGGAGACAAGCCATACAAATACAAGGATACTGGACTTTAGAAGGGCTGACTTTGGCAAATGGGTGAATACCTGAGGAATGCATTAGCAAATGGCCAGAAAGGAGGGTGGAAGAACAATGGAGAAAATCAAACTGCCATCATGGAGGCAACAAGCCTTTGTGTGAAACAAATAAAGAAAACAAAGCAGAATAAAAAACCACTATGGCTCTCAAAAGAAGTGTCAGGGAACGTTAAGGAGAAAAAGGCTGCATTCAAAAAGTATAAGGAATCACAGACAGAGCATGACAGGGAACTGTATCAATTAAACCAGAAAGAAGTGGGGAAGGCAGTCAGAAAAGCAAAGGCCCAAACCGAGGAAAGGATAGCCAACTCAGTTAAGAAGGGGGATAAAACCTTTTATAGGTACATTAGGAACATAGAAAGGTTAAAGGGAGGATAGGAAGATTAATAAAGGAGAGGAGGTGGGCAGAGGAGACAGTGAAAAGGCAGAGATAATGAATGAATACTTTTGCTCAGTATTCACAAAAGAAGAGGAGGAGTTACCTAAACCAAACAGTAGAAGCACTCTGGATAGTGGGGTTGATACCAGTCCATTTAAAGAAGAAGAGTACTGAAAGAACTTCCTAAAACTCAAGGTGGACAAAGCAATGAGACACCAAGTTTCACCTAGAATCCTAAAAGAGCTAAGGAGGACCTAGTGACACCACTAACACACTTTTTAACAAATCATGGGAAGATGGGGTGGTACCTGAGGACTGGAGGAGGGCAAATGTGATTTCTCTTCACAAAAGTGGGAGCAAGACAGAAGCAGGAAACTACAGACCTGTTAGTTTGACCTCAGTGGTAGGGAAACTGATGGAATCACTTCTGAAAGAAAGAATTGTTGAGTACCTAGAGGCCAGCGGGGCACTGGACCCAAAGCAGCATGGATTCACAGCAGGAAGGTCATGTCAGACAAATCTAATCGATTTCTTTGACTGGGTGACCAAAGTAATAGACCAGGGAGGGCTGTGGATGGCCTACCTAGACTTTAGCAAGGCATTTGACACAGTCTCGCACAAAAGATTAATAATCACGTTAGCCAGCCTGGGAGTGGGTCCCAGGGTGGTAGCCTAGATGAAAACTGGCTGCACAACAGGACACAGAAGGTAATAGTGAATGGAACACATTCTGAAGAAGGGGGTTACTAGTGGAGTACCTCAGAGTCAGTACTGGGTCCAGTCTCTTTAATGTCTTTATAGGTGACATTGCAGAGGGTCTGGAAGGAAAGGTATGCCTCTTGTGGATGACACAAAGATCTGTAACAAGATTGATACACAAGGGGGTAGAAAGGATGAGAAGGGACTTGGCAAGGTTGGAGGAATGGTCAGACATGGCAACTTAGATTCAATGCAAAGAAGTGCAGAGTATGCACCTGGGAAATAAAAATCCAGGAGAAGAGTACACAATAGCAGGGAGGTACTAACAACAACAATAATGGAAAGGGATCTGGGTGTAGTCATATCAGACGATCTAAAGGTGGGTATGCAATGTAAGAAGTCAGTAGGAAAGCCAGGGGGATACTGGGATGCATAGGGAGGGGCATCACAAGTAGAAAAAGGGAAGTGGTTATCCCTCTATACAGACAGTTGGTGAGACCCCATCTGGAATACTGCGTGCAGTTTTGGAGACCTCATCTACGCAAGGACATAGACAGGATGGAAGCAGTCCAGAGGAGGGCAACTAAAATGGTGCAGGGTCTAAATCAGAAACCATATGAAGAGAGACTGAGAGAGCTTAATATGTATACCCTTCATGAAAGGAGGGACAGAGGGACATGATAGAAACTTTTAAGTACCTCAAGGGAATCAACAAAGTCCAGGAGGGTAGCATCTTTCAGAAAAAGAGATGTGTAAGAACAAGGGGGCACAATTTAAAGTTGGAGGCGGCTCAGGGGTAATGTGAGGAAATTCTTTTTCACGGAGAGAGTGGTGGACGCATGGAACCGCCTTCCTGGAGAGGTTGTGGGGTCTAAAACAGTGGAGGAATTCAAACATGCATGGGACAGACAAGGCAATTATAGTGGGGGGTTGCAGGAAATAGGCTATTGGTTAACTAGAATCTGCAGCTTATCCAGTAGGTAGGGAAATGGGCAGACTGGGTGGGCCAAGTGGTCCTTATCTGCTGTCAAAGTCTATGTTTCTATGTTTCTATGTAACTGAGACCTGGTCCTACTTTCACCAATTAGTACAATGTATTTACCCAGGATAGCCCAGCTGACATGCCACATTTCATTTCCAGTGGGGTTCTGCTTCCACCATTTTTGCAACTGGGTGGGATGGAATGCTGGGAGCCTAAGAAAGTTGTTCTAGGTCACACAGTGAGTCTGTAGTAATGAAGGTCTATCCAATTATATCCAACAGCTGTTGTATAGTGCTAGCACATCTTTAAATTATATTCTTTAAATGTGCAGTTTCACTTCTTTTCATTCCTCTCTAGTACAAGATATGTTAAAGTGCTACTAGATAAATAAACTTTGAACAGATCCAGTATCATAGCCAAGAGGTTAGAGTAACAAGCTGTGAATAAGCTTGGTACATCCAGTAGACCTGGGTTTGATTCCTACAACCTCCACTTGCATACTGTGTGACTCTGAGGAAGTCACTTAAACACCCAGTGCTCCCGGATCACCCCTGAAAACAGGCACTTGTGCCTAGTGGGCCTTACCTGGTTACCAAAGAATTCAAGAAAAATGCCAGTCAAAACGCAAGTACAGTACATGTACTGTAAATGAACATCTTGAGGGAAAATGAAACATGAATATGTACACTCTAATCCTCTTCAGGTATTAAGGGTTCAATGTCAGATTTGATGTCCAGGAAATTTTTCTGAGACACATACATTTAACATGCTTAATAATTGTGTACTCTTAATGGTTATATCTCAGGTGTGGGCAGCTTCCCAAGGTAGACTGAGAAGTCAGTGAATTTGTCATTTAGGGCACTGGTGACTGCGGTGGTCTCAGTCAGTAGTTATTCTGTGGTGCTGAGGTATAACGCTGGGCGGTGGGGTTTGGGGTTGTCAAGGAACCTAAGGTTGACCAGAAAAGGTGAGAGTTTCCGAGGCTGTCCCTCTGAAGTTAACAAAAAAAGCCCGCCTTTTGGGTTTTTACCTGAAAGATAAAATGGAACCATGACCTTTGTCTCTTAGAACCACAGAAAACACAGAAATAAATCATGGAAGAATTGAACATTGAAGACTGAACCCGGTGAGTGGCTTCTAATCTCTGAGTATTTTGTCACTGAACTACTAAACTGCATTTTACAGGAAAAAAAATGTAACAAAGTCCAAGAGGGTAGCATCATTCAGAAAAAGAGACTTGCAAGAACAAGGGGACACAATTTAAAGATAGAAGGAGGGAGGTTCAGGGGCAATGTGAGGAAGTATTATTTCACAGAGAGGGTCGTGGATGCATGGAACAGCCTTCCTGAGGAGGTTGTGGGGTCTAAAACTGAGGGAGAATTCAAGAATGCATGGGACAGACATAAGGCAATTCTTGTGGGGGGTAGGAAGAAATAGGCTGTTGGTTAACTAGGATCTACGGCCTATCCTGTAGGTAGGGAAATGGGCAGACTAGATGGGCCAAGCGGTCCTTATCTGCTGTTAAAGTCTATGTTTCTATGTTTCTATCTGATCATTTAATATGCCTAGTTGATAAGTTTCTCTTAATTTCATTTTTAACAATTAACAGGGCTATAGCTACTGGTTAATAAGCACAAATCCATTTGTAATAGTAGATTTACTTTATTTGTGTACGAGGAAGGAAAGTACTTTTTGAATTTCATGGGCTTTTGGATAGGTCAAGTGACATTACCAACCCTAAATTGGCACTGAATACTGAAAGCACAATGCAGTATTTTCCAATGAATTGTATAGGAAGTTGCAGTTGTTCTTAGTAATGCTAGTTAAAAAGCAAAGCTCTCATGGAGAGAAAGGAACATACTGCAGCTTGAATGATCCTTTTTAATTTACTTCTGTATGCAGAGCACAAAAAATGATGTAGTCTTTTGGAGAGGAGCTTTATTCTTGATACACTCGGTGCACTTTAGCATTTTCAAATATTTTTTGTTTTCACAAAGGGAGTTTATTATGAGCCTGTAAGTAAATCCTGGTTTTAAACATATTCTTATCAATTTAAAGAGTAAAGGGAGAAGCAAAGTTTGTTTTATCAGCTTGTTCAACTGGACTTGTTTACACTTGTATTTTGCAAATATTTTTTGCATTCATTTTCAATTTATGTTTTATTCTTCTAGCTCCAAGGGTTGCACAATATCACTTTGTCTCTTTTCAGTAAGATGGAAGATTGCATGCTGCTATACTACCAACTTAGGATGGAAAAAGATGCTAAATGAGTCCAACATACTCTGACATTCCGCCCGGTAATAAACTACAGTACTCTTCAGAGGACTTTGTAAAAGCTTTAGTACAGTATATTCAAGAAAAGAATACCAACTATTGAAAGGAAAAGAGTTGCCTCTATTAGTTGGTCCATTGTTTAAAGAAAAGAGACAACATTATGAATGTTTGCACTTCAATTTCTTAAACTTTTAATTCTGGTTAAATTAATCTACAAACAAAGTGAGACAAACACTTTTTGTGAATTTTCATTTTCCACTTGAACTGTGTTGTGTTTAACTTATTTGTTCTTGTCTTTAATGCTGAACAGCTGTATTGCTTATTATTTATCAGCTCAAACATCATGGATACCAGAAAAGGCAAAGAAGTTGTGTAGTGAAAAGTTGATAAAACCAGCAAGAAAGCAAAAAATGAAGTCTAAAAAATGTATGGAATTTACTAGTGTAAATAAGGAAAATGATCCAAAAACTAGGTTGAATAAAAGTTTAGAAACTTCATCAGGTCTAAGAACCTCTTCACTGAAAATAAAAAGGGTGTTGCAATCAAAGGTTAAAGTGAATAATTACCTATTAAAACAATTTCAAGAATTTAGAGTCACAGCATAATTGTTTAAATTTAGTACATTTAAATAGATTGTCCCCACTTTTTGAAGGTGACGTTCAGTAAAGGCCAAATATGGCTAGCACTAAGGGAAAGGAATATGTTTTAAATTTTACCCGGTCAACATGGACTAAAATGGATCCAAGGACTCAGCATCTCATACAAGATCAGGAAGCACAATCTCAAGGAAATAGAAATTCTGAATGTTTGGCTTATTTTGCAAACATTTTACACCATACATTAGTAAAGCACCCCCCCCCCCACTCACACACACTAGATATGCCACTGTTGTGGTCTATGGATTAAAATGTTAGCACAGGGAATCCAGGAAAGGAGGCTTCTCATAATAATCTGACTACAAATAATATCTTAGAAAAATACAACATTCAGGCAACTCTCATAACTGGAAAAGAGATAAGTGAAACAGAGGAAGCACTGGTAGAAAATAATATGCTTCTAAAACAGAGCAGTATAGCTATAGTAAATAAGAATGAAATCTTACTGAAGTACAAGGAACCAAAAAACCTAAGAGAAGAATGGAACAGGGCAGAAGTGGAGGTTTGAGGTGAAACAAATAAAAACAGAAACCCAAAGAAAAATTCAGCCATAGAGACAAAAAAAAAAATTGAGATAACAGATGTAGTTATGCAGAAAGGACAGGAGGAATTTTTTCATTTTTATTTATTTTACAATTTTTGGCCAGGAAAGACACTAAGTCAAGGCTTGTTTCCAGGTGCATCCTGGGAGCACAGGGAAGTTAAGTAGTTTGCTCACCGTCACCCAGTATGTAAGTGGCGGCTATTGGATTCAAACCCAGTTCTCCAGGTTTGCAGCTCCATGCTCTTAACCATTACACTATATTGCCTCCCCCAAAATGATTAAAAACAGAATAAGGAAAAGACAGTGAATCAGCAGGGGAAGGATAAAGCCCAGACTGAAGGAAAGAAGGGAAACAAAGAATAAAGGACAAAGGTATAAAAACAGTAAGTCTGCCCAAAGGTGGAGTGAAAAGCACCACAAAGAACAAAAGCAATTAAGTTCACCCTCTGAGTCAGATTCCTCTGTGTTTACTGCAGTTAAAATAAGCATTTGTCAATGCCAAACGTTCACTTGCAGGTATTTACATTGGAGTTTGGCATTTATGCAGCCCCCCAGTTGTATCCATGTCCCTTTAGCATCCATATCCCAACAGAGTACCCCTCTGCAACTCCTCTTGCATCTGATCAACATTTCACCCTCATGCTACTTAAGTGTCTGTCTTAGGAAACCTAATGCCCTGGGTGTGCTCAAGGGTATGAGCCTGTGTGGAAATTGTGCAACCCACGCTTGTAACACAGTCATTCAGTACAATTATTTCACCAGATTTTCAACATAGGCATTTTGTCACTTCTGGTCATGAACACTGTCACTATGATTTTCTTACTGTGTACTGAACACTGATTTCCTACAGCGACCACACTATTCTGCACCGGAATTGTGAAAACACATTTCAGCCAGGATGTGAAAAATGACAGCTGTACTGTTCATAAGGAGGTGTGGAAAAATGCAAATGTTGAAAATCTGGAGTGAAAATATGACAAATTTGCTAAGTTATGAATGCACGTGGAAACTGCACAACGCACACTCGTAAAACAGTCATTTCTTTGCATTTTTGCACCAAATTTTCAACATAGGCATTTTAGGATGTCTGCTCATGAATAATGTCACTGTGATTTTCTTACTCTGTACTGAACATGATTTCCCACAGCTGCTGCGCAAATGTATGCCGGAAGTGCGAAAACACATTTCGGCCAGGATGTGAAAAATGACAGCTATACTGGTCATAAGGAAATAAGGGAAAATGGCAATGATGAAAATCTGGAGTGGACATATTACAAATTCATGAACTTCACAGTGTCGTGAGAAACTGCATAGCACTTTTCCGGAACCACAAGCCATTTATGGACTTTTGCCACCAAATTTTCAACATAGGCATTTTAGGACCTCTGCTCATGAACAGTGTCACTGTGATTGTCTTACTCTGTAGCGAACACTGATTTCCAGCAGCGACCAAGCTGTTTTGCGTCAGAAGCACGAAAGCACATTTTGGGCCATGATGTGAAAAATGACAGCTGCACTGTTCATAAGGAGGTGTGGAAATATGCCTATGTTGAAAATCTGGAGTGAAAATATTACAAATTCACGAACTTATGAGTGCATATGGAAACTGTGCAATGCATGCTCGTAAAACAGTCATTTTTTGGAATTTTTTCACCAGATTTGCAACATAGGCTTTTTGAGAGCCCACCTCATGAACACCGACACTGTCATTTCGTTAATCAGTCCAGAAAGGTGATTTCATACAGTGACTGTGAAATCACCTTTTGGGACTGAATAACACCATGGCAGTGACTGAATTCATGAAAAGGGGTGTCAAGAACCCCATGTTGAAAATTTGAATATTTTTATTTTATTTATTTATTTCAGGGATCAGAAATATCTTTGAGTCAAAGACTCCTTTACAAAGGCTCCACGTCACGTATAATAGTTGCAGAGATACAAAAAACAGTTAGAGCAGGATAAAGCAATATAGGAAATGTTACAGACTTCTTCACAAGGTTCCATGTCATATACAATAGAATAGAGTACACAATGCAGGTAGTGCATACAAACAATGCAGTAAATGTTACAGGGTAAGGAAGCTAATTATTTACAGGACTAGTAGGCTAGCTATCCGAGCTAGTGCGTTAAGCGGCAGTTAGCAGATAGCAATTTGGTGCCAAAAGTCAAAAAAATGGCCAAGATATCCACCTAAGTTGGAAAAAAACCTATTTATGCCATTATACAGCTTACCAGCATTCGTCAGTTGCAGCCCGGCTTTGAAGGGGTACAGGCGTGTTTCTGGTCCACCCGAATCGTAGCGCTGGGCTCCGGAGATACGTATGTGGTGTGGGAGGTGGGTGGGTGCAAGTTGGCGGGGGGCAAGGACTCACTGAGGGACCATTTTCTTGATTTACAGGAATTGAAAAAAAAAGGACACTTTTGGTACACTGGGGTGAGCTACCAGTGTTCCACCTAGGTGAGGGGGGTGGTGTGGGCAGCACAGAGGGTGGGCGTGGGTTGGCGGGGGGGCAAGGGACTCAGTGAGGGACCGTTTTCTTGTTTCACAGAAATTGGGAAAAGGAAGAAAAAAGACAGAAACTGTTGGTACGCTGGGGTGGGCTCCCCGCGTGCCACTTACGTGTTTGTTGGGGGGGAACTGGAGCCGGCAGGGATTGGGCACCTACCCGGCCATACAGTGTGTGTGAGGGTGGGAGCATAAGCATGCTGGGGTGGGCTCCCAGCATGCCAACTGGTTGTTTTTGGGGCTGTAGCCAATTGGGATTGGGCACCCCCGTCAGACACACAGTGTGCTATAGGGGGCGGATGAGCTGAGGAGGATTGGGCACCCCCCTCAGCACACAAGGTGGGGGCCAGGGAGAACAGTAAGGAGGGAAAGGGAGGACATTAGCAGAGGGAGGAAGCAGGAGGGATTTGATGCCGAGCTGCGCATGACAGCAGTTCGGCTGACCTCGGTATGCTAATTGCATACACGCTATGACTGCTGATTGCAGCGGACCTTTGTTTAGAAGTGAAGACCAACACAGCCGAACTGCTGTCATACACAGTTCAGCATGTATTGGTCCCGTAGGGTGGCGCCTGCTACACTGAGCACTGCACTGGGGAGGAGGGTCCCACACCTCTGAAAGTCATACTGTTGCGAGACGCTCCTTGCGCATGTGCGCAAGGAACGTAAAAAAGGAAAGAAGAAATGCAGAAGTTAACACAGTTTGCTTCTGACAATCTATGTTAAAGGTCTGACAAAACCCAAAAAAGAAAATGTTCTAATGTTAAAATTGGCCATCTACATCATCCTAAAGTCACAGCAACTGTAAGAGATAACATAATCTGGGAAGATTTGTACTCAACCTACTAGCATAGCGTAGAACCAGCAAAGGGGGTACAATGTATTGTAGTCAGAAGTCGTGAGTTAAAAAATAAAATTCTAGATATCTCCGATGCCCTTTTACCCAGTGATATAATAATGAAGAAAAAAAAAACTTGAACTATCTCCCTTTGATAATCAGAGTAAGTGGAAAAATTAATGGCAAAAGAAAGCAACCCCAGATAACGTACATGGTACTGTAGGACTTGAGAACAGCACATGTGGTGCCTCTCTACAAGAATGGCCTCAGGAATGACCCAGAAAATTACAAACTAGTCAGTTTGACCTCAATTGTGTGCAGTCTCATGGAGACCATACTTTAGCAAAGGTTGGTAGAATATCTATAGGTACATGATCTCCAGGATGCAAGGCAGCATGGGTTTATAGTGGGAATTGTGTCAAACAAATCTGATCAAATTCGTTGGCTGGAAACCTAAGACAGTAGACAGGGTCCAAGTGGTAGACATCATCTATCTGGATTTCAGCAAGGCCTTTGACCTGTACTCCACAACTGATTGATCAGGAAGTTGGCAGATCTCAGGGTTGTGGTGAAGATGGTCAGATGGGTGGGAAACTGGCTGAGGGATAGAACCCAGAGGGTGGTGATGGGGAGAGTTATCTAGCACCAGAGAGGTCACCATTGGGGTCTTGCAGGGCTCAGTGGTGGGACCAGTGTTTTTTTAATGCTATCATCAATGGCGTTGGGGATGGCATTGGGGTAAAATGTACTTATTCATGGACGACACCAAGTTCTGCGGGAGGGTGGACACAACCAAAGGAATACAGGACCTACAGAACAATCTGAAAAAGCTTGCGAGGTGGTCTGGGGTCTGGCAGCATTTCTTCAGTGTCAAGAAATGCAAAGTTGTGCACACTGGAGCCAAGAATGCCAGGATGGAATACTACCTGAAAAAACACAAACGAAGCAGCACCACCGAATTTCGTATAAAAATAAATTTTACTGTGCATACAAAGATCACAAACAGCGGTAGCACAAACATCAACTAGATGCCCAGCGCTTCGACTCTTAACACATCTTCATCAGGGGGTGATGCTAGTCAAGGAAAACATCCTTTAAATACAACATTTAATTAACACCTTTATCAATTAAATTTAAAGCACATGGAGAAAAAACATTAGTTAAAGAACCCCTCACCCTTCAATAATATAAAAAAACAAAAACAAATTAGCAATCAAATATTTATATAAACATATATAATAAACTAACATATTTTAATCAAAATAAAAACGTTAAGTTTAGAGTTCTAAACAAAGCAGGCTATTGACAGGGGTTTTGAGATTTTACCATGATATGCTGGTTCTCCACAGACTGCACTGGCTGCCGATAAGGTGGAGGATTGCCTTCAAGGTCAGATTGCTGACCTATAAAGCCCTGCAAGGCCAGGGACTAGACTATCTGCAAGACCTCCTGGTTCCTTACCTACTGGCTCAGGCTCTCCCTTCCTCCAAGGGTTACCTCCTGGTGGTTCACAGGGCTAGGTTGTGGCAATCTGGAGATCGTGCTTTCTCTGTTGCCGCACCAGTCTTGTGGAATTCATTACCTGTCTGTTTAAGGGAGGCACCCTCAGAGGAAACTTGTACAAAAGGGCTAAAAACGTTTTTGTTTAATCAAACCTATGACTTGCAGAATGCATAATTGCTAAGGTTCTGCACTATACTGACTGTTGTGTTTTATGGTTTGTGTTATAGATAGATAGATTTTAAATATTGTTAATACTCTGCAATGTGTGGTTGTAACTTTTGGTTTTGTAATTTTATTGATGACATCATTTTAAAATGTTGTACAGTGCTCTGAGTTTCTTCTATCTATCTATCTATCTATCTATCTATCTATCTATCTATCTATCTATCTATCTATCATACAGTGTGTACAGTATCTATCTATCTATTATTGTAATGCTTTTTACCCAGGGTTATCTGGAAGTTTGATGTGATGCCTGCATCTGGTCCAGAATGCTGTAACCTGGATGACTGTGGGTTCCTCATGGAGCAAGCATATAATGCTGGTGCTGCGTGCTCTGCACTGGCTGCTTGTGTGGGGGTGCATCACCTTCAAGATCTGCTTGTTAATTTACAAGGCCCTACATGGTTTGGGTCCTGACTACTTAAAAGAGCTCCTGTTTCCCTACCACCCAGTTTGTCCCTCTGCTCCACCGATGTGGGCCTGCTAGTTGTCTCGCCATCTTGACCGAAACTTTCTGGGGATAGAGCTTTCAGCGTGGGTGCTCCACTGCTTTGGAATGCACACCCTCTGAACATCCAAATGGCCAAAACAGTGGAGGCCATTAAAGCCTGCTTGAACACTTATTTATATTAAAAAGCATTATCTGATTATATGTCAGCTCTACTTACTTTATATATGGTCTAAAGTATGGGGTGGTGTGTATAATGAGAATTCTACACCTCCCGAGGTGTTGGATGCCACATAAACCCCGAGAGCAAAGCTCGAGGGGTTTATCTTGGCATCCAATACCGAGGGTGTGTGTAAAACTCGAGTTTACACACCACCCCATATTTTATTTTATATAATTGTTGGGTTTCATTTTTTTTCCACTACAGCAGTTATATAAAATAAATAGACAATGTCTCCGTGTAGCCTCCATCTGACTGGGTTTCAGCAGGGTCAGAGGTCAGACGAACCTGCAAGAAAAACAGGCCTTGTTTTCTGTTTGCTAGGATGCAGTTCAAAATACTTTGTACAGTCATTTGTTTCTTTTTTTTTTTAAGATTTTACTTACTGCTGTGTCAGAGTGGCGGTCTGGTCTGTGGTGATGTGGAAGAGTGGTGGCTGTGATTGGGCCTGCTCAGAGCAAGGGAAACCCGATGCATATTTGCCATAATAAACACTTCCCATAGAAAAAAATGAAACCCATTAATTATAGTGTTTTTAATATTACTGTTTGATTTTGTTTATGTTGTACAGCACTCACAGCTTTCTGGATTGCGTGCTTTATAAATAAATTTTACCTTGCCCTGCCTGAAGAGGTGGTCTCATTGAAGATGGTGGGCAACTTTAAGAGAGTCTGGGATAGATGTAGGGGGAAGGTAAGGGGTCAAGGGTGAGGAGGATGGAAAGGATGGGAGAAGTGGGGGGCAGGGTCAATAGCTCAAGCTGTTGGCCCTGGAATATGAGCAGACCAGATAGACCAAATGACTGCCTTTTGCTGGCTTCTTCATATGTTCGTATGTATGCTCATATAACCAAGCTCTTCTCTCTCTTCAGCCATATCAACTATGTTGCTGGTCACTGGATGCTGCTGCTTGGGGGCTCTGCAGGCTCTTCAGACCAGAACTAACCTAGTAAATGTCTTCAAAGGGGCCCTGGCTGTGCTCTACTCACAGAGGAACTATGCAGCACAGCGTGCTCCTGCAGCAAAGCCTGCCTCGGTTACTGGCCGAATTGTGGCAGTCATCAGTGTTGTAATTGATGTTCAGTTTGATGAGGACCTTCCCTCTATTCTGAATGCCCCGGAAGTAGTTGGTCATGAGATTCGGTTAGTTCTGGAATGCTCCCAACATCTTGGTGAAAACACTGTATGCACAATTGCAATGGATGGTATTGAAGGCTTAGTTCGTGGATAGAAGGTTATTGACACAGGTACTCCCATCAGGAATTCAGTCAGCTCTGAAACTGTAGGCTGAATTATGAATGTCACTGGTGAACCTACTGATGAGAGAGGACCCATCACTACCAAGCAGTTTGCAGCCATCCACGCTGAAGCTCCCAAGTTCACAGACATGAGTGTTGAGCAGGAGATCCTGGTAACAGGCATTAAGGTTGTAGACGTGTTGGCACTGTATGTCAGAGGTGGTAAAATTGGGCTCTTTGGTGGTGCTGATGTAGGCAAGACTGTGCTTATTATGGAACTGATCAATAATGTTGCAAAAGACAATGGTGTTTGTTCAGTCTTTGCTGGTGTAGATGAACGTACGTGTGAGGGTAACGACTTGTACCATTAAATTATTGAGTCTGATGTCATCAGTCTGAAGAATAACACTTCTAAGGTAGCTTTGGTATATGGACACAAGAACAAGCCCCCAGGTGTCCGTGCCCAGATTGCCCTAACTGGTCTCACTGTTGCTGAATATTTCCATGATCAAGAAGGACAGGATGTGCTGCTTTTCACTGACATTTTTTGATTCACCCAGACTGCTTCAGAGGCGTCTGCCTTGTTGGGTTGTATCCCATCAGTCGTAGGTTAACAGCCAGCTCTGGCTACTGATGTGGGTACCATGCAAGAAAGAATTACCACCACCAAAAAGGTATAAATTACATCAGTACAGGCTATCTATGTGCCAGCTGATGACTTGACTGATCCTGCTCCTGCTTCCACTTTTGTTCACTTGGATGCCACAACTGAGCTGTCATGTGCCATTGCTGAATTGGGTATCTACCCAGCTACAGATCCACTGGATTCTACATCCCATATTATATATACCAACATTGTTGGAAGTGAGCAATATGACGTGGTTCATGGCATTCAGAAATTCTTCAGGAGTACCAGTCACTCCAAGATATCATTGTCGTCTTGGGTATGGATGAACTGTCGGAAGAAGATAAGTTAAACAGCTAATGTACCTGACTATTTTAGCAACAATATGCTTACTACAGCACCCAGCTGATCATTATTATGTTATAGTATATGGTAGAATGCTATTATTAATAGAATTCAATGTAAAGCCAGTGTTATAGCATCGATGTGACAGCACGTTGCTGTTAACCACTGTCTGCATGTCATATCGATGCCATAACAAGAAAGAATGCTGCTGAGTTTTACATTCTACCGCACTAGCGCTTCATGGTCATCTTCACCACTTGGCAGCATTCAAACACAAATGATGGTTCACAGATGTTTCCATTATTTTATTTATTTTATCTCACAAGGCAGCTGCTGTTTGAGAAGCATGGGCTTGAAGCATCTCCTCCTCGAATGAACTTTTCCTGGGGCACATCTGGAAGACGCACTGCTTACTCTGACCCATTTTGACTCCTGGATTAAGATCCACTTCCGAATCAGTTGGGACTGTTGTTGCTTTTTTTGTGTGTTTAAAGGAATTTATTTTTATGGCATGGTAATCCTTGTAATTATTTTAAAATAAAGCTTATTTATCAACTCAAATATCATTGTGTCTATGTCTTCACTCTGAGGTAAGTGGAATTGCTGTGTTAATAAAGTTGAGTAACTTTCAATATGTGATGTATTTATGGTGCTCTGAAGATTGATCTCTAACTTTATGTGGTCAAAGCAGCTTATTTTATTTAACTTTGCTCCTGTACTGGTACCCATACACTATATAAGACAATGTATGCACAGCAGTTAACAACCTCAGTGAATTTGCTTCTTGAGGTTTAGAAACCATGGTAACCTCTCAAAGCAAATACATCATGGTTGTTAACTGCTTCCCATACATTATCCTCTATATAGTGTACAGTAGAGCATTGCTCAATATAGAAATCCATCCTTTTCAAAATGCTGTTGTACCACAGTTCAAAGGTCATGGAATGTGACTACCCTTCTGTGGTACAACAGCATTCTAGAACCTCTAGAGACTGCACAAGTCAGTTTCATTGTGAAAAGGGAAAAACCACAGTGCACACATTTCGCATAATTCTATACACTATCAAAAATACAGGATGAGCAACTTTATCCATAACCAGTATGTTCTGCCACCTCAGGGTTCTGATTCCCATGGACCAATCAGAACCCCTCTGTGGCAGAACACACTGGTTGTGCATAGTTGCCCATACAGTATTCTCTGTGTTATTAATTTGTGTGTGACACCTAGCCATGGTTGTATGTCATTTAAAACTGCAATACCATATGATTTCTGGCATGACTCTGGTATAGAGTGTTAGTCAAACACACTGGATAGCTGTAATTGGAGTAACGCTGTGGGAGGAACAGCAGCCTTGTACTTCTGATACACTGTACAGAACCCGTGAAGAAAAAGGTAAACTACAGTATTCTTTTATTGTTACTCCTAATGTTTGATAATCTTTTCATAATGTGCTGCTGATCATGAAAGTTTTCCTATTTATGTTGTACAGGTGCCTTTTTATTTATTTTCACAGTGACTCACAAGAGTGTCCTCTGAAGAGAAACCAATGCAATGAGAAGTGTAGACTTTGTGGCTGATTGAAAGTCTAAAAACAGAGCTCTGTGGGAATGGCAGACTTTGCTGCTGATATAAATGAATTACAGAGTGTGACCATGAGTTAGACTGATTTTTTTTAACTCTGTACCATTATGTTGCATAATTTGTTTACTATATAAAATGTGTTATTTTCACTCCAGACAAGCATGGTATTCCATCCCCTCATCCCCCTGCCCCACACACACACATTTCAGCATCACAAAGAGGTGAATGGGCAGCTGGGGGGGTGTGCAGTCCGAGGGGAGATTTCATCCTCAAGTCTGGAGCTGCACTGCTCCAACAAGGGGTGGGGATGTGTCAGATGAGGGCTTGCAATTCCTTACATGCCATAAAAATAAAAAAAGCTAATATTTGCTGGGCATCCTTAGAGAATGAAGGAAAATGTGAGCCCTGAAGACAAAAGTCTGCACTGAAAAGAATATCTGAACAAAAAACGAAAAGTTGTCGGAGTGAGCCTGACAATTAAGGTTATCGGTTAGGGGCTTAAGGCTATAAGTTATTGTCAGATTTCAGAAGACTGATATGGAGCCCTTTAAACAAAGAATAATGGTCTGGGGAGAGAGGATAATTGTCTAGGGACAGGGATGTGGGTCTTGAGAGCAAATCATTTCAAACCCAACTCCATGTCAGCTGTTGGTACAGTGTGATGTAACTTACGGGGTTGTGTGGTGTGACTGTCTTGTCTTGGTGCAATTGCTATGGCAATGTCATGCCCCTCCACCTCTGTCAAGGGAATGACATATGATCTGGCCAAAAAGGAGGCATATGTTGAGTGTAATCAGATCTTGCGACATAGCATTACCTTTCAAATGGGTTGGAGAGGGGGACGCTAGGACCTGCTGCAAAAAAGGACCACAGACACACACAGTAAAAAAGATCAGGCAGGAGCTGCAGCTCTTAAACCAAAGAGCAGCTCCTGTCTTTCCGTTTCTCAGTATGATTTTGATGTGACACAGGAATATTCTACTGTATCACTTGTTTCATGTATAGCAGTACACAACCTGTCATGTAAGGTTTAGAGCCAAATGCTTGCCTAGGGGGGCAGCACATCTTGGAACTAACATTTCTCTGTCCTTGCCCTGCTAATGATATTCACCCTCCCAGTGCTGATGCATTTCTCTTCTAAACTCAAGAGACACGACAGCCTGGTTTTCCGTGGCTTCTCCACAAACAAAATCAGACAGTTTCATGGCACTCTGCAGTAAGTATGCATGTAAACATCACACCTTAGGATAGTACTCCCTCTTGCCAAAATCGTATCATCAAAGTCTTTACAGTATAAAAAAACTACAAAACTGTGGAGCTGCTATTGGTACCAGTTGTATGACATATACTGGCATTACAATGCATTCACTATTTACTATTCGTTTATCACTTTATTTTGGATTTTTTTTCTATGTCTACTAGCAACCTTTTTTTAAATGTTATAACTGCATCGTGTTTGTTGAGATTCTGATAGTGGAGGGACTAGAGCACAGCAAAGGGAAGTCAAGTGCCTGGCTCCAGGTCACACAGGTATGTTCATGTGGTAGGAATAGAACATGAGATCTCTTTGGTTAGGGGCTGTGGTTAAACCAGTGAGTTACAGGATTGCCTTCTGCATTTTCTGGGGCATTCACTATTTCTGTGATTTTATTATTTGAAAGTGCCCCCCCCCCCCCCCCCCAGTGCAGATAGAGAAAAGGGATCGACACCATGCAATATAGACTCTGCAATGTGAGCAGCTAATCCTGAACTTTGCAGGCACCTCACGATGAGTACCTATGTGTTACTTTCTTAGCACAGTCACTGACTTTACTGGTGTTCTTGTTACCTGTCCACCCCACTTGTGATGTTATGGTCATCAAGCAGAATCAGCAGCAGGAGAACTCAGTGACACTCTGGGGTACTGTTCAGCACCATTCAGTGCTGCTGCTGATGACCACAACAGTACTGCACTCCTTTCCCTTGCTAAGTACTAGCATGTCCATCTGCGCTCCTCATGCTCCGTTACCATACCAAATTGCATGAGTTAAAAAAAATATGCCACAGCTATTCTGAAGTGGACATGTTACAAACTTTCTAACTTTATTCTGCTAGTATTAAAGTAGTCGGGGCAAAATGAGTGCTGGGAATAATGGAGTTACATGGCACAAAACCACACTGAACCAACTTTGAGTAAAGATCGCTATCCAGTTTTAAAATGTTATCTTTGGAAAATAAGTTAAATGAACCGAGGGTGAAATGCAAATAAAAAATAACAGAAACTACGATTACTAGGCTTTCTACAACTGAGATCAAACAGTCTTACTCAACAGGAAAAAAAAAAGCTGGTGAGAGATAGAGAATAGTGAATGTTCAAATCTATAATTACAAAAATCAAGCCATGCAATTCTTCAGCCAACAGCAATTTTTTTCAATAATAACTGGACTAAAGATTAACTTGCCAATGGCACACTGAACAACAAAAGACAGAGGAGCAGAGACAAGAGCCTGATTCCAAGACTGGGTATGCCGGCGTAAGCCGAGATACACCAAACCCCTTTGCATATCGTTTGTGACTTACGCCAAGTGGTAAGCCGGCTGGGATTCCAAGAGGCACCTTGTGCCATGGCGGCTGCAGGCTATGACAACCATAGATTATGCCATCCACTACACTGCAGCCCGCACCAACATGGCGCAAGGGTGGATTACGGCAGCAACTGTGCCCAATTCCAAGAGGGCAGCTGCCGTAACCTGCTAGCGCAATTCTGAGAACCGTACTGGTGGTGCCAAGTTAGAGCAGCCCAGAGCTGCTCTAAGGGGCATCCGATGGTGCTATCTGTCAGCTGCCCACCCCTTGGTGCTGCAACAATGGTGCAAAAGTGTCCCTCATGCCCCCACAGGCATACCCCTGCCTCCAACCCCCCAAATGTCAGGGACCCCCAGGGGTCCGATCTCTGGTGCACCCCCCGGATGCCTGTGCCACCTGTCCTGCCCCAACCATGTCCCCTGGTGTGTGCCATGGTGTTCTGGGGTGGGGGCCTTCTTGCAACATGCAGAGCTTCTATGCCAAGCCCAAGGCGTAAGCCTCCACATGGCATATCCCACATGCCACAAGTACTGGGACCCTGCCACTCTTGGAATGTGGTGCAGGGTCCCTGGCATAGCGGCGAATGTCGCAACTCGCATATACCGGTGAGTTGCGTAATTCGACATGGAATCGGACCCCAAGACCCACAGCACTTCATAAGTAAAGTGAGGTGCTTCAGGATAGTCAGACAGTACTGCTGTAGTGGTAACCATGAGGAGATGCCTTCCCCCCACAATGTTATTTCTGGTTCACTTGATATCTTCTGGTGACCGGCACAGCATGAGGGACCTCTAATCTGAAAACAGTAGAATAACTCCAAATTTGCACTGCTTCTTCAAAATAAGACTTCACAAATTTGCTAATGGGTTGGTGTTTATCTAAAAAAAAATCCACCTCAGAGTTTCAAGTGCTTGTCCGATGCACTAGCTCTTTAACTGTGTCACGTGCTCATAATATCCAGTGATTCCTGTCTCTGCCTTTCCAGGTTGCTGAAGTCTTCACAGGTCATCTTGGAAAATTGGTACCACTGAAGGACACAATCAAAGGCTTCAAGTGTATCCTTGCAACTGAAATGGATCATTTTCCAGAACAAGCCTTCTACATGGTTGGCCCCACTGAAGAAGTCATTGTAAAGGCTGAGAAGTTGGCTGAAGAGCATTCATAACAAATTTGCTTGTGCACAAGACAAGTTGAGGATGGTAGTATGACAACATTTCAAATAATTTTTGTCACCTGGATAAAATTCAGTTCTTTATTTTTCCCATTTTAAGTGGATACCTGGCACAATGTATGTTCTTGGTGATTTGGTTAGTTTGTGTTTCTGTAACCATACCACAGAATGCTGCTATACACAGCTGCAAAAAACAGACTACTTACAAGTACATGTGACCTGTACAGTAAATAATCCCACTCAAAAACAATTGCTGAAAATTTGAATAAATATCATTCTACAAAAAGAAATGTTTGTATAACCAAGTATTTCAAACCACTGACAGAAATTGAATATGAACTGAATAGATCATCCTCAGAGGAGAAGGAATACATATGTGATAGAGGAAGCCAGGCAGTAGGTTCAATGATAGTCTAATTCTAGAATCAGAGTCAGAAATAGAGAATGTAACAGAATTGTCCAATGTATCATATTGTAGTGATGTTGAAATCAGAAATAAGCTTGACTGGATGAACAACACAAGAGTATGACTCAGTCAGTTTCAGATTGAAGGAGAAAGGGAGTTATTAGTCTACCAGTAAAAGGACCAAATGAAGCAGTAAGTATTATCATTTGGAACATTGTAGGAATACAAACAAAAACTGAGGACAGTTACACTATATTGCATACAATGGTAAATTGAATGCACTGTTATTTGTTCTTGTTGAAGTAAAACTCACCTTTTTTTTTTTTTAAATTGAAGATAGGGCCGGTTATAATATTTTAAGCAATGTGAGAGAGTTCTGCTTTGGGAAACATGGTCTGATAATAATTTATTAATCCTTCCTGGTCACCAGAAATTCAAAACGGTAGGAAAAAAGAATGCAGTTTTTGGTAGAAGAAAGAGTGGACCGTTGACCCTGGTCTCATCTAGTTTACATTATACTGGTGAATTGTGGGACATGCGTAATGATTACATGCTTGTGACACTTTGATGATCAAACATGGATCTATCACGTGTAGAAAATCGATATATGTCTCCTGCTCTTGAACACAAATAATATGAGGGAATACTAATGTGTCCAACAGAAGTTATGGACAAGCTTGACTTTATGAAAAAGCCCTGTCAGATATTAGTGTGCAGTGTCTTTAATGGAAAGATTGAATCACTATCTGAATAGGGCAAAACTCTGGAAAATAATGATTTAATTGGGACATTTAATATCCCCAGTAGAATCCTAGAAATATAAAAGTACAGTAAATACGTGAGGAAAATTACATATAAAGTTCCTTTATGGGCATATTTAATGCATCTTAAATAGGAGAAGTCATGGTGATCTAAACGTGTTAATTACAGTACTTTCCCAAATAAATGGCGAGGTTGCTTTGGACCTAGGTAGTGTGGCTATAATTTCATTTAATATGGTTCTGCATTTTGAGATATTAACAGAAGCTGCCTTCGATCATTTCCCTGTGTATATCAGATATGATGTCTGTGGTTGTGCTCTTGTACAGAATGGGAAAGCCTCAGTGTTCGAAGAGGAGGCAAATTTATCACTTGTTAGTGAAAAGCAGCAAGAAAATAAAATGGGATCCAACACTCACAGAGCATACTATTGTGCTGCAATACAGTGGCACTGTTACCACTCTTCACTCTAGGGAGCAATTTTTTTATGCAGAATGTATCAATACCTGAAAACGGGGTGGTGTCAAGCAATGAATCCTTAATGTCAGTATTTAACAAAAACCTAACAATACAGTAGGTGCTAGAATCAAGGGTATAAAAATTGTAAGAAACAGTACACACAGAGGAAAAAGAAATGTGCCCTCTGGTATGATAGTCAATGTGGCAAATTAAAACAAGTTCTTAATCAGATGAGCAGACTGATTAGGAAAGTCAATCAACTTTCTCATGAATAAGAGCCCTAATAAACATTAGAAAATAATGTTGTGCATTATGTAAAATGTAAAAACCAAAAAACAGGTGACAGAAACAGATGGGGAGAACTGCAAGAGGTAATAAAAGATAAACATACAAAAGTATTTTGGGTCATTAATTGCATATGGCAAGTAATCTGATAAATGAAATAAACAGGTTATAATTCCAGCCTCTGAGTGAACTGTGCATTTTAGTACAGTAAATACGTGAGGAAAATTACTTATAAAGTTCCTTTATGGGCATATTTAATGCATCTTAAATGGGAGAAGTCATGGTGATCTAAACGTGTTAATTACAGTACCTTCCCAAATAAATGGCGAGGTTGCTTTGGACCTAGGTAGTGTGGCTATAATTTCATTTAATATGGTTCTGCATTTTGAGATATTTGCACATTTTAGTGATTTGTACAATGATGTTAATTGGATGATGAAAAAACAGATCAGAACAACCTAACTCTAGGCTGGGAGGCCCTCCTGAGCTGGGAAGCCTTTTCTCCCTGGCTAGCAGGGTCTTATTATAACCTAGCATGATGTAATGCCACCATAAGCAGCAATTTCAACAGACTTTGAGCCAATAGGGTTAAAGCTAATATTGTATGTAGAATGCTTTATTGAACATGCACTGGCATGGTATGGTTTGCAAGGGGGTTGTAAGGTTGAAACTAAAGGTGTATGGCTTAAAATGTATTAATATAATGTATTAGTGTCAGTGGCTCAGTAGGTAGCACACACGCCTCTGAGGCTGGGAGATCAGTGGGCTGTGGGTTCAGTTCCCACATCTGGCACTTGGGTTAATATCCCAGTACTGACACTGTAGTGCAGCATGAGAGGGGTGCTGCACTTCTGAGGTGCCATCTTTCGGATGAGACGTTAAACCGAGGTCCCATCTGCCTGGATTGGTGGTAGTTCAGGTGGATGTTAAAGATCCCATGGCACTTATCGAAAAGAGTAGGGGTGTTTTATTGACATAAAAACATAAACAGCAACACTTTAAAGTAGGATAATCGATAGAACAACACTTTTCCATAACATATAACATAACAAAATCAAAGAGATGTGCAAGTCTTACATTGTAGCATACGAGAACACAAAAAATCATGAGAAGTAAACTATTAACAAATATCCAGTCCACTTTTAACTCTTATTATTTGAACTTAATAAGTGAAGAAACCTTTCCACCATTTAATAAAGTTCCTGGGGTCACTCTTGATGCGTCCTGTGTATAAATCAGTATAAGCTCCTTGATGACTAACCTGACTTACACAAGAGTAAGGCATTCTCTTTTGATAAGAACCCATTGAACCCTGGCTTGCCATAAATAATATCTTAGACATCCCAAAATAAGGATAATGTTTCTTCGTGAAATTCAGACAAATTCTTGGGATAACATCCTAGAATCAAAAATTCATAAGACATATTACCTAACCATTTAAATCCCCAAAGCTTTTCTAGGTATGACCATAAACCAGTCGCATATGAACATCTAAGAAAAAAATGTTCCATCGATTCTTCTACATTAATACAATCAAGTATAGGCACAATCTTTCCTGTAAAACCTTGTACTTGCATTTCCTCTGACATTCAGTTTCCGTAAAAGATCATCACTCGTCTCCCATTGTTTTGAGGCATCCTCTTACAGTTTAATTGAGCTAATACACTAGAATTTAAAGTCATAGGACAATTTTAAATCCTGGTTCTGAGGGAAGAGTCAATGACATTAGAAAATGATAAAGCCCTTCATGTTGTTATTCAGAATTACCTGTTTCTGTGTTTTCCATTTGAACAATTTCTCTAGCTTAGCCTAAAATATGATGGAATATATAAGTAGCGATTCAGTTTAGGGGCTATAATGTACCAATTCTAAAGTATTTACCCATTGTTTTCAAGTTCCATGACTCTACTGCCTCTAGTTCTACTTTTAACCCTTCTTTAATTGAGTTTGATAAAAACAAAGCATGCACAAAAATCACTGGGTCTACCATTCCTAAACCACCCTTATTTTTCATTAAATAAGTATAGCTCCTTTAACAGGATTTAAGCGATTTCCCATAACATTTGAAAAACACACTATATATTCTAGTCTCAAGAAACACAGAGCGGAAAAATCATCGCCACATACTGTATCGTTGGAAGAAGAAATTGCTTGATTACCTGAACCCTTTTAAATTTGGTCATTTTCCACTGTTTCCATCTATTAACCTTTCTCTCTATTTTAATAATGACATCTTCCCAATTTTCAACAGGCATGTTCTGGGAGACAACAATATCCCTAATATTTTAAGAGGTTTACGGAGATGTTAATACCCTCCTGACACACTTCCTCAGCACCAGTAGCTCCAATAAATAATCCCTTTGTTTTATTTAAATTTATTTTTGCATTTGATACCTTTGCAAAGGCCTCAAATGCAGTCACAAAATGAATTACTGAGGCCTTATCTTCCAAGTATACTACTAAATCATCAGCATAGGCTTGTATCCTTAAATGCAAATCCTCTGCCCATTCACTGTAACACCCTCCAAATCTGTCTCGAAACTATCGTTTGCAAAAGGGGTCTAGGCGAAAATATAAAGAAGAGGGCTTAGAGGGCAACCCTGTCTAACTCCTGTAGTTAACTTAAAACCTTCCGCCTTCTGATCTGTTAAATATGGAATTACTGTATAATTATCATATAATTTCTCAATTATTTTCACTAATTGCTTTGGAACCCCATAATGCTTAAGGGTAAGGAAAAGGCAACAAATGAACTCTATCGAGAGCTTTTCTAAGTCAGCTGCTATTAAGCATCTAGTTGACCCTAACTCAGTAAAATACTCAGTTACATCTCGAATCAACATCAGAGCAGACTGGACTCTTCTATCTGGTAACCCACAATGTTGAAAGGGTGAAATAACTTCTTTAGCTAAATTCTTCAGCCTATTATTTAAAATACCAGTAAAGATTTTATAATCAGAGTTTAAAGAGTGATTGGTCTCCAGTTAGTAATGTTTTGCTTATCCCCTGACTTAAATATATAAATCAATAACCCTTCTGTAAAAGAGGGATAGATTGTAGCTTTGTCTAAAAAAAACCTAAATAAGAGACATAGGCACTGACTAAGTTCGTCTGAAAATAATTTATAAAAGTTATTGGAAATCCCATCTATTCCGGGGGAAATATTTAGTTTCAATAACCTAATGGAGCTTGAAATCTCTGTTGGAGTGATAGGTTCCCATACCTCCGATCTCCCAACTAGGTTAACTGGAATTAAAATATCTTTTAAATAGGCGGCATAGCTGAATTGGGGATTGTTTCAAGAGGCTTCAAAGAGCGGTAATGTTCTACAATCACTTCTCTTAGTTGGGCACAGAGGATACCAAATTACCATCTGAATCTTTGAGTTCCTCCATTTTCATAGAATCTCTTACCTGTTTACACATTTGAATGGATCCCCAATGGGTGATTTTTAATTCCATTAGTTAAAATGGCCTGCATGGTTTTCCTCTATCATACTGAAACTCTTTCATTTTTCTTTAAGATTAGCAATTTGTTCTGAGTAATCCATCCTAGAAGAATAAGCTATAGTCATAAGCCTCTGTAATTGTTGTCTTAAACCTAAATAGTGCAGGAATTTGTCATTCTTTGCTCTAACTCCTTGCAATTTAAACCATTTCCTTAAGTCCGATTTAGTCTCTAACCACAATCTCCCAAATCTGAATATAAAAGGCTACTGATAACCTGGCTCTTAATAGGTATCTCACCCAGCTTGTATATAAGGGAGTTCTAATGAGGAGTTATTGAGTTTCCATCTAACTAGCCTTTTTCTTGCCTGTCTGAAAAGCTAAAAGAACTTAATAGAAAGGAATGGTCCGAGAATTCACTAGGAAATATTTTAAAAGATTCTATTTGCATATTAGGTGACACTAACATATGATCTATTAGAGAAAATCTCTTCCCCTTTTTAAACGAAAAACCTTCTCCAACCTGTAAAGCATTATGACAGTTCAAGAGTCCAGCACTTTTTATAATTTTACATAAAGCATTAGAGTCACAGTATGTTTTTTTATTTTTTTTACTAGCATGGGTCGAAATGGGACAATTAAAGTCCCCCCCCCATAATACTCTAACTGTTGTTAATAAAAAGGGCTGTACTGATTTAAGACAATTAACTCTACCTGCTTTTGTTTGGGGGTTATAAATGTTGATAAACCTATAGCTTAGCCCTTGCCACTTCCCATCGATAATCAGGACCCTTCCTGGTATTAGATCTATCAAATTGTGTAACTGGAAGTCATATGAATTAAACACTATTCCTATACCATCTGCAGAATCTTCCCAAATGACCAAAATGAAGGGCCCCAAAACCAATCTCTTTTAAATGCCACCAACTGATCTATGGAATACATCCATGTCTCTTGTAAAAAACAAACAGAAACAGGAAATTCATGTATATAATGAAAGAGGGCTTGTCGCTTAACCATATTCAATAAGCTATGAACATTCAAAGAACCCCAAACCAACCTCATTAACCTTTTAAGTATTTAAATCATTGTTTTTTCCTCTTTTTCTTTTTTTTATCCTTGTAATTATCCGTGATTTGTGACCTGGTTGAAAGTGAGGATTTTGAGAGTCTGAATCTTCAACCTCTATCTCAGTGTTACCCCAAGAGGAAAACAGAGCCGCATATGAGTTACTGGTATCAATCTGTTCCACTGGGGTGGGGGAGTTTTGATAGTGAATTCGTAAAGATCTTCTTTGAGGCAGTACAGTCACTGGTTTATCATGGCTGCCACCACCACGCATCTGTGACCCCTTCCGTTATAACACACTGGAGGGAAATCTGAGAGGTTAGGGGACCCATGTTGCCCTTAACTATCTTAACCATTTCTGAGGATATCTCACGCTGATCCTCCCACTTGGTGAGTTTAACTTTTTGTTCAACACCTTCCCTTTAAACCCCTTCTTTTCCAATTTCTCTCTTGCCTAGAGGGAGTTTCATCTGATTTGTTGCAGGGGAGGGGCACGTATCCTGGAGAGTAGCTTTAACCATGGATTCTTGGGCTTTTGAATAAAACCTCAGAATTAGAACGAAAAGGATTTTTGGGCAGCCCAAGGACATAGTTTGAACACATGGCCTTTAGTTTCGCTAAATTGCAACTTGATGATTGCTGCAAAACATGGTTAAATGTCCTACCTCCCCACAATTATCACAACAGGGCTGATCGCATACACTTGAAGGTGCGTTCAGCCCCCACACTTATAACATGCAGGGCTGCCCGCTGTAAAACATACCCCTCTATCTTTTCCTAACAAAAGGAGTTAGGTATATGTTCAATTAGCCTCTGTTTGCCTTAATTTAACTTTATACTTCCATCCTCCAGTCCAGAACCCTCTGTATCTAAAATAGGCTCTGGCTCACTTAGTACTTCACATTTTTTTTAACCAAGGTTATGTCTTCCACCCATACCCCTTCATTTCGGAACATAACTGTAACAAACTTAATCAGGGTTTTGAGAGTGGTATAACAATAAAGGGTGTCCACATAGGAGAATACTTAACTTGACCATACCTAACCCAGAACAACTCTAAAGCCTGTTGAGAACGAAAACTTATGTCATAATTGTCCTCCCCTGAAATATTAATGAAAGCATAAACATCCTGAGGGTGAAATGCAGTGAGTCTTTCAACAAGGTTTTCCCACATAATGCCTATCTGGCCTAGTTTCTAACCCTCCTTTATACCTCAGCCTCACAGCATTACGCCTAGGGGCTGCTTCCCTATGGGAATTTGAGAAAAGTTCGGACATCAATGGCTTCTGTGAAGAGGGAGGGGGGGGAGGTTGTACAGTGACCTCATCTGTACTAAACCGAATGGGCTCCTGCAAGAGAATTTCCTCCCCTTTCTGCTGCTGGCCACCTGGAATCCACTCAGGAGAATGCTGAGATAAAGATAAGTTCGAGTCCCAAGCAGGATCAGGCTTCCATACACCAGCTACTGTCTGTTTCCACCCTGCTTCACTTAAAGCTTTATGAGGTGACCAAGAATCTTGTGAGCCTTTTTTATGTAAAAAGGGTCTGCCATCTGTATATCAGCTGTAGACTTTTTGGTTCATTTGTCAGAAAAAGAAATCTGTAGCCCCACTTTGGGAACCCGTCAGTCTTTTGATATGTAACAGCTGGGTCAGTTGCTGAAATCTCTTGACTCTGCTGTTTGAACACAAACCCAGCTACCTTGTTCAACTGTGCTGTTTTATTTTCACAAAAGTAGATGGCAATATATTCTGTGCAGATAAATCATTTATCTTCACTTCGTTACTTCCTTGACATTATCAGAGACCGAAACTGGCAGTAAGCACTCACTTTTAGCAGCAGAGATAATACCAGCCTGTACTGAATTCAGAGAGATTATTTGTTCTTGGGAAATGGAGCTCAAGCCTTGCTGCTCTAAGCTCTCTTCCACAGAGCTGTTGACAATCTTGGGATCAGCCTTAACTCTGCCTTTGTGCTCTTCATTACAATCAGGCTGACACCTGCTGTAGTCAGGGAGCTCAACACACTGCAGTGAAGCTTCATTAAACAAGGACAGAGCATTCTTTTTAACACCAGAGGCAAACTCTTTTGCTGGCAACTCTATCCTGCCAGAACTATAACTTAAATAAGACACAGTACCTTTTTTTTGCTCCATATTTTGCGCCACTGTCCTGCAGTCTGTTTGCTGTGTTTTAATATCTTGGCTTTCTCTGTCAGCCTGCAGTTTTAAATTCATCTCGCTTCCTTTGGAGCTATCTGATGAAATTGGTTCTTCCATTTCTGCAGAAAACATTATCGAGCATTTTCCTGTTTCAGACCCACATTTAGAGGTTTAATAGCGACTTTTCTGTAGAGGTTGCAGGTTCAAATACCGACAATACCTTTTCTCTTCCTGCTGTTGCAATTTCCAACTGTCCAGTTTCTTTCTTTGTTTTATCCAAAACCGATTGCTCCCAGCTCACAAAAGCATCCTGAAGTTCAATATCTGATTCAATTTCAGCCAAATCCACGGCTGGAGCCTCCACAACACCTGGAGCAAGAGTCGAGGCTAGCTCTCCTGCTCCACAGACTTCCTTCTCCTTCCCTTGTCCACTTGGGTGGCCATCTTGAAATGGCCTGTCCCCTACTGGCCACAATGCAGAAACATCAGCACAGCAGCATCAGAGTAGGGAATTTCCCGGTGTCCTGGCCAAATTTCCCTCATTCACTAAAAATACCACCAACAGCTTAATCTGGTTCAAGGTCAGTTGGCATTCATCTGTATCCCCCTCCCCCGGGTCATGCCTGAAAATAGGCAGGATTTGTCTAGTGCACTTACCCGGTCAACAAAAAAAGCTAAAAATATAGAATATAATAACTCTGGACTAGAGCAACTCCATAGAAGATGTCATGAACTGTGTAGCCAGATGGCCAGTGTGCAAGGTTGACTGTATACAAGTTGGTAAAAAATGTTAATTTTATTTTTATTTATATTCATAGCTGCATGGCAGTGCAGCTATAGTTAGGGTTGCCCAACCACTTCTATGTTAACCCCCAAATTTTGCACTTTAATAACTTTGCCACCATATGACAGATTTGCCTGAGATTTTGCATGCATGGTGGGGCACCATAGATCACTGGATCTGGCAAGTTGCGTTACGGTTGGATGAGCAATTGGGGAGCTGCAGAGTGCCAAACAACACATGAAAATTGGGTTTTTGCATGTTTCTTTGCTCATGGCTACAGCCCACATGATTTGTCTGTTTGATCTGAAATCTTCAGGGAAGATACAGTTTGGGTCATTAATGTGCCTTTTGAAGATTTGGTGGAAAAATATTAATCTTTTCGAAAGTTAGTCCATTTTTAATTTCCCCATTATAGTCAATGGGGAAAAATATATGTGCCTCTCAAAAGCTGCTGCCACAACATTTTACTGTCGCAAATGGCCCTTTTACTGTTGTGTGGTGCCCACCTTGTTTTCAGTTAATGAGAGAGAGAAAAATGCCTGGCGTTTAAATTTGGGACCCCCTAGGTAAACACTGACAGTTGTGTTTACCTAGTCGGGCCCTGATAATCAGAGCACTATCTTTTTTTGGGGGGTATCCCCCCAGAAATGCCTTTTCAGTGATCATACCCCCTGTAGTGTCACAAATTGTGACAGAACCTGCTCCTTACAGTTTGCCCCCCTTCGGAATTTACCCAATGCGTCTATCGACTCTACTGCCTCTACTTGACCCTAGCCCCTCCTAGGTGCTAGTTCTCATACCTTTCTCTCTTCTCCTACACGCTCCCCCTTTTTCCCTAGCCTTCACACTCCCCTTGCAGGGTTGTCAGCATCCTGAAGGGGTCCTATAGTGCCTAGGCTTGTCAATTTTTCTTTCCCCATCTACCTATCCCTGGCCTTCCAGGTCCCCTTGCAGGGTCTCCAGCATCCTGGAGGGTTCCTTTGATCAGGCCTCATCCCCTCCCAGGTGTTATTTCTCATTCCCTCCCTCGCACCATCTCTCTATAACTACAATGCCTAACCACAGGAGGGTTTACAATTGCCTGAACTTCCCTGCCCCCTTGCAGGGTTCATCGCATCCTGAAAGGTTCTCTTTTTGGGTCAGGCCTGATTTCCCCTCCTAGGTGTTAATCCCATGTGCTCTCTCTCTAATCCCTACTCCAGTCCCTTGTCCCCTTGCAGGGTTCCCCGCATCCTGAAGGGGTCTCTCCGGGACACGACTCTGCATGAGGTGTCATCTCATCCCCTCTCTCCTTCACCCCTTATTTCACAATAGCACTTGTTCACTTATTACCATTGCACTTATTAATTGTTCTCAGAAATTACATATGTATGCAACACTGTTTATAACAACTGCCTTAATTAATTGTATGCTATGTTTATCTTTGTAACCTGAATGTAAAAAGTCTCATCCCTATTTTGCACTTTCAACAAAGCAATCTCAACAGACTATGAGCCAATAGAGTTAAAGCTAATATTCTATGTAGAATGCCCTTCCCCCCTCGTCGCACTGGGAGACGAGCAACCTGTTGGTCAAAGTGCCTTCCTGGTGAAACATTTCAATAAATAAGAATGGATGTGACACTTTTGCAAATCACGAAAGTGTCATGCCCATTCTGTCGCAAATTTTTGTGAAAGTGTCACAATTTGTGACAGAACTGCACCCAAAAACAGCAATTCTTTGCCACCCCACTGCATCAAAACGGTTGGGGATTTGGGGTTGAAATTTGCAGGGTAACAAGCCCTGGTCCCACAGATGTGTCTTATGGTGGTTTGGTCCCAAAACATTCAACAGGCCCATAGTTAAATGCTCCAAAGTTCAGAAATTTCTCATAGGCTAACACTGTGATGCCTGTGGCGACTTGTGGTGTCTGTACCTCGAAAACAATTCAAGATACAGATTTTTCGCTACCTGCAGCTAAATCCACCTTTAGGGGTGGACTAAGCTTGTGTGGAGGTTTCAAAGTCACAATTACAGCTGAAGTGGAATTCTTTTCATAGTTGCTACGGTTACTGAGATATTGCCAAATAAGTGTTATGAGGGTTCCTTTTCAGTACTATGGGGCTGCTGTATGGCTCCGTACTTATGTGTAGGGCCCACGCTCCCACATATACATACTGTTATGCAAACAATGGACAACGTGAAGGGAGCTCAGGGCACGGAGGGCCCGCACTCCCACAGACATATACTAGTTACCAATTACATTACATTTTCTCAAAAAGAAGGGAAATTCATTGCAAAAAACTTAATTGATGTGTCAGTTAGGGTTGAAAGCACAGTGACAAAACTATGGAAATATGATGTTAGGGTTACCCCCCCACCACCACCCCATCATCCACACACCAACAGATGTCAGGGTGTGCCATGGGGTCATCAGGTCTAAGTCTCACCCCAATCTCATATACTGTAGCATGTCAACTTGTTTATGTATGAAATGGGGTGAGAGTTGGGCCTGAGGACCCCATGGCACACCCAGACATCTGTTGGTGTGTGGAGGGTGAGGGGTGGTGGTGGTGGGGTAACCCTAACATCACATTTCCATACCTTTGTTGCTGTGCTTTCAATCCCACCTGCCAATCACCATTACCGATTTCTCTGGTGTCTAGTGGCACCCCCACCTGCCAATAACCGTTTTTGTTAGCAACCTATATTTTTTTGAAATTTAAGCAACTTTATTGAATTTTCAGTTATAACCACAATCAAAATACAACAAACAGAAAAATATTAGGACCAAACCAACTCCCCCACTCCCCAACCCCCCTCACCCCCCGGAGTGTGCACCAATAATTAATGTGGAGGATCAAAGAGGCCACAAGTTCCAAGGCATGAATATAGGAACAAAGAGAAACTGGAGGAGCACCCAGAGAGGTTACTTGAAGTATAGGGCAAACGGTTTACCCCATTTTTGGTTGAAGAGGTGAAGCCTATTATGAGTACTGGCTAGCAGGCATTCAGTCCAGAGACAAAAGGAGAGTTCATGTAGCCACTCCCTATGGGATATGGAATATTGGTCTAGCCAGTGTTTGAGGACCAGTTTCTTGACTGCCATAGCAATAAGTGAAATGTGGTATCTCCTTTCCTTGACCTCAATTTGAGCATAGTACCCCATAATGCAAATTTCAGGAGTGAAAACCCCTTCCTAGCTTAAAAGTGGGTCAATACAAGTTTTGATCATGTCCCATAGAGGTGAAATCTTTTCACAGGTCCAGAAAATGTGTATAAGTGTTCCTGCCTCTTTGAGGATAAAAGGCGTCCCATCTTGGCCAACTTGAAGGGGTGTATAATACATATTGTTTAGTATTTGGTATTGTGTGAGCCTTAACCTATCTTGGGTGTTGTATTGGTACAAATCTTACCAGATGCACGCCCAGTTGAATGTGGTATCTGGTAAGAGGCTCTCCCAGACCTTGGAGCCTTCTAGGTGAGGTGGGTGAAGTGCGGAAAGAAGTAGATATAATAAAGCGATCCCATGAGGCCGATTCGCTAAAACCTGTATCTGGCCCAATAAGCCCTCGAGTTCTGAGGGTACCGGTACAGCACCAAAAAGCTGCAATAGTAGATGTCTTATTTGAAAGACCCTGAAGATGTGAGGTGGATGTAGTTGGAACTTGGTTAAAATCTGGAGAGAGAAAAGCAAGGTATCTGAAGAGTAAAGGTCAGACACCTTGATCCCCTGTAGTTGGGGAAGCCATCCAGGAGAAAGAGTGATATCACCTATCCTAAGGTTAGGATTAGATAATACTGACTGGGAAAAATCTTTGGAGGGGGACTTGTGAAGGGAAATGCAGAATTGATAGAACACTTTAACGAAATGCCGATTACCGATTCCCAGATCCTAGGCAGTAGAGATTTCCAGGGGACAAAAAGAGCAGCAGATGGAGAAAGGTTAGAGGAAAGGAACAGGTCTGATTCTATCTGTAACCAGATAGGGATGTAATCCTCCTCAGGATGAGCTACTGTAGATGTAAGGAGAGCCATTTCCCACATTTCTGGAGATGGCTAGCCCAGTAATAGTGCAAGAAATTTGGGAGTCTAAGACCACCAGATTCTTTTGCTAGTTCTAACTTAAGATACGAGCATCTGGGAGATTTGTCTAACCAGATAAATGTGGAAATAAGAGATTGAATACATTGAAAGAAGGAGAGAGGAAGCCATGTATTTAGCATATTTAAGGGGTAGAAGAGCCTGGGTAATATGTTCATTTTGATGATGCTGATCCGACCCCATAGAGGGATTTCCACTTTAATAAATCCTGCTGGATTACTGTAACGAGATCCTCAAGATTAAGTTTTTTCATGAGAAAGGGGTCCATAGATAAGAAGATACCTAGGTATTTAATGGATTTGGGGGACCAGCGCATGCCAGATCGGGTGAAATCAGCACTGTGGGTGAGGTGGTTTGGGGGAAGATTTTGATTTTATTACAGTTCAATTTGTAGTTGGAGAGAAGGCTGTACTGGTCAATCATTTTGAGTGCCTCTTCAAGAGAAGAGGAAGGGTGAGAAAGATGTAAAAGGATGTCATCCACGTACACTGACTAGGTTGAAGTCATACCTCTCATTGGTATGCCGCATATGTGGTGGGAAGATTTTAGTTGTCTAAGCAAAGGCTCTAGATAGAGGTTGAAAAGAAAGGGAGATAAAGGGCAACCCTATTGGGTGCCTGAGTGAAAGGGGAAGCGAAAGGAGATTACACCATTACAGTAGATTCTAGCTGTGGAAGAGGAATAGATTGCTTGGAGCCAACAAAGAAATAAGGGAGGGAAGACCATTTTCTGGACAGTAGACCATAGAAAATCCCAGTCAACCTTGTCAAATGCTTTTTCAGTGTCGAGGGAGACCAGGGCCATGGGTGTGGGAGCAGTTTTGGTGAACTGAAAGATGTGAGCCAGTTTACGCAGATGATCAACTGATGATCTGCCTGGAACAAAGCCAACCTGCTCCGGGCTCAGAAGTTATGATCAAACTTTCCAAATTCTCGTAGCCAATATTTTGGTGAGGATTTTGAGGTCGCAGTTCAAAAGGGATATGGGGTGGTAACTGGATGGGTGAGCTAGGGGTTTATCCGGTTTGAGAAATAGGACAATGGTCACCTTGAGAAGAGTGGAGTCCAGAGAGTCTGCAGAGATAATGTATTGGAAAAGACGTAGTAAAAGGGGTGATAACTCCTTAAGAAAGCATTTATAGGAATTAGATGGGAAGTCGTCAGGACCATGAGACTTGTCTAAGGCTAAACTATTAATAGCTGATTCTACCTCAGACAGAGAGATAGGAGAAGACAGAAGGACCTGGTGATGCTCTGCAAGGCTTGGAAGAGGGATCCTCGCCAAGTAGGTCTCTATCTCCTGTGAGTTTGGTGGGGAGGGTCGCCAACCATACAGATTGACATAGAAACGTTCAAAGACGGACGCAATGTCTCTGGGGAGAGTTTTGATGGATCTGTCCTGATCCGAAATAGACTTGATAACCCTAGAGCTTTCTATCTTCCTCAAGCAGAGAGCGAGTAGGCACCCAGACTTGTCCCCCTGCTCAATATATGTGGACTGAGTCTTTAAAATGGCATACTCAGCCCTCTATCTTAAAAGATCAGCGTATTCATCCCTTAGAGAGAGCATGGAGACCAAGGAGTCTGGTGGGGAAGAAGGAGATAAGGATTGCTCCAGGGATCATATCCGATCTAATAATGCCCTAGCCTTGGAATTCATGGATTCGTTTCCGCCTAGAAGCCAGATGAATGAATTCTCCCCATAGGAAACATTTCAGCGTGCACCACTCATGATCACCTCTGGGGACTTGAATTTTGGTTGGTGTCCGTGAAGCTTTGGATAAGGGACTTGATCCTCGAAACAGTAAATTCGTCTTTGAGGAGCTGCGTATTTAGCTTCCAGGTAGTATCCCAGTGCAGATCGAGAGAGGGTGTAAGCAGAAGCCAGGCCACCACGTGATTGGAGAGCACTATGGGCTCTAGACCCCCCCCAGCACATCCTAGGCAATAGGGTTAGACTAGTGAGGATGTAGTCAATTCCAGAGGAAGTGTAGTGGACTGCTGAGTGAAATGAATAGCCCTGGGTAGAAGGGTTAAAAGTCCTCCAGGGATCACACAGACTTAACATATCCATAAATTCCCAAAGAGCCTGTTGAGCTGAGGACAGTGGGTGGAGGGGTTGGTTAGAGTGGTCTAAATCTTGGGTCTGAGGGAGATTCCAGTCTCCGCCCAAAATTAGAGGGGCAGGTAAAAGGAACACAATCTTGTTTGCCAGTTCCATGAGAAAGGTGGGGTCTCCCTCTACCGGACCATAAACACTTCCCAAAATGACTTCACACCTGTCTAGGAGACCCTTAACCAGTACGTACCCACCATGTGGTTCAGAAATGGTAAGATCGGCTTGGAAGGAAACACTTTTCATTAGCAAAATTGCTATACCCTTGCTCAATGTAGACTCTCCTGCAGAGACTACTTGATTTACCCCTTGTCTATGAAGCCATTTGGCTTCTTGGGTGAGAAGGTGGGTTTCCTGGAGGAAAATAAACTGGGCTTGAAGTAACAAAAGGTATTTGAGAATTTGATACCTCTTAAGTTGCTCTCTAGCGCCCCTGACACTCCAGGTTACCATTTTAAATGCATTGTTGTCCATAGCCATAGTGAACTGCAGTCAGAAATGACAAATTCCTAAAGGTTGGCACACTTCAGTCCCTCCCCGCATCCCCCCAACCCCCAGCATCACCAGTGACATGAAACATGACCATAAAATGACAAGTTTACAGGAAAAACAGGAACCCTGTAATACCATAACTGCAAAACAAGCAGCTGTAAAGTCCCCAATATGTACCTGATACAAATTACCCCCTACCCCTCCCTGCGGAATGCCACCCCCAGAACCCCCAACCCCCTCCCTCAGGAATCCCCCCATGAAAAGGCTTGTAAAAGCAAACCAGAGGACAATGGAAAAGTTAGCTACCGAACAAACACTCCCCCAACCCCGATCCCCAAAACTATTTACAAAGGCTCCACATGATGTCCTAGTACCTGAGGACCATGAGAATTTAGGATGTAGGAGGAGCCGACCTCGGTTAGCCCAATTAAACCCCCTCCCAACTAGAGAACAAAGTAGGGGACATAGATCGGATGCCTGGAATTGTTTCTTTATACCAACTTGGTTCAAAAAAGGGAGAAAAACAATTCAGTACCAGGTTACTGAGAGGAGGCTGAGTGCTATCCCCCCAGTCTTCCAGTATGCGATGTAGTCTATCCCACAGGCGCCCAAAGCACAGATAGCTCTCCCCAACCCCCCCTTTCCACTCCCCCTCCACTTATACATCCCAGAGAGATGGGATTCACCCCAGGCTATTGAAGGAAGGGGCCCAGTCCCTAGTCAGACCCCTGACCTGGCTCTTTAACCGATCCCTAAAAGAGGGTGCAGTCCCTGAACAATGGAAACAGGCCTACATGGTCCCAATCCACAAGGGAGGCCATCAGGAGTCCACTAGCAATTACAGGCCTATCTCCCTGCTGGTATGGTTTTTATTGACCTATCCAAGGCCTTCGACCTGGTCAGTCACAATCTGCTATTGACTAAGCTGGGCAATGTAGGCCTTGACAGCCATTCCCTTACGTGGTTCGAAAGCTACTTAAATGGACGTACACAAAGGGTAAATTGGAAAGACTCCATATCGGAGCCACTCCCATTAAAAGAGGGAGTGCCTCAAGGGTCAATTCTTGGCCCCCTCCTCTTCTCCCTTTTCACCAACGAATTCTGCAACCATTGTGGTGGGAGCTCTGTGGTCCAGTATGCGGATGATGCCGTCATCTATCGACCATCCACTAAGCTGGGAGACCTCAGCCCCTTGCTACAAGGAGACCTGAGTTCCCTCGAGCAATGGCTTGTTAACAACAGAATGGTGCTTAACACAGACAAGACCAAGGCCATGTTGTTTGGCCCAAGATCCCTTGGACATGATAGAAACCAACACCTACACCTGACCCCTGTGTCGGGCAGTAGGCTAGAGGTTGTGGTGTCACTAAAATACCTTGGCCTCACCCTGGACCAGGGCTTCACCCTCAAGGACCACATGGATCAAGTTACTAAAAACTTACATGCGAAACTAGGCACCCCCTACCGACTGAAAGACCAGCTGATACCTGAAGCAAGGGTCCCCATAGCCACCAGCATCCTCCTCCCGACAATTGCCTACGTGGCCCCAGTGGTCCAGGGAGTAGCTAGATTTGAAATGAATAGACTCCAAGTTCTATACGATAAGGTGGCTCGGTTTGCTGCCCAGTCAAACCCCAGGAACCATCACTGTGACACGCTATCCCAACTAAATTGGCCCTCCTGGGATGCCCGTCTCCAGTACCCCTTGCTTTGCCAAACCTTCAAATGAATTAGCCCAACCCCCCCTCTGAGCCTCTCAGGACTTATTGCACTGAAGAATAACCCTCGGCTCCTCCACGCAATGGATTGCATGCTCCTAGCTGTCCCTAGAGTAAGAACTGAGGTGGGGGGCAAGTCTTTCGCTCACATGGCGCCCACCATATGGAACTCCCTCCCTCCCAGAGTGCAGGAATCTCCCTCCATCAAAAGTTTCTTCACAAGGCTTAAGGCCCACATGATGGCTACCTCCAAATGTAGCTGCTAGAGATACAGGTCCACCACACAGACATCTAAGCCTCACAGTCCGTTACTACCTGCTGTGCGCAATCTGTCTCTGCATTTGTGGTTCACACCCCCCTCTTTATTAGTATCAATACACATGCACTGCTGTAATGCCAATCTCAGCACATGTAACCAGCTGACTGTACACCTCTGTATAACTTGTATCATAATTGCATTTTCTTCATTTACCTCATTGTGATTTATCTTATGTTATGTAATCCCGGGTCGCCCCTGAAAAAGGGACCTCCAGGGCCCCAGTGGGCTCACCCGGTCACCAAAATTTAATAGATAAATAAATAAATTAACCAGCATACCATAGAGAAAGGGTGTCGGATTTATTGCCTGAAGGGGAAGGATGGGAAAAGAAAAGGGTAGTATACCCCTTAATGCCTTCCAGTACCCATACCTAAGTTGCAAAGCTAGCGTGCAGATAAATTTGCCGCACCTAGGTAATTATTTAAGCAACTGGAGAATTCCCTGGTCAAAACTCTTAAAATTTACAATGCTCCAAAACCAAAACAGATCAACAAAGATAAATAAACTTTGAGTTCAGGAGGGAGCAGTCATTAGCACGTCCATATAGGAGGTATATTCACTACATCTCCGAGGTGACACCGGGGGAAGACGGAAGCCTGAGGGACAAAGTGCAACCAGAAAACCCCCCTTGGGAAACATGACCTCTGTATCCTAGGCCCCAGATTCTGGACCCAGACACCTCCTCAAGTGAAGCGTTGCAGTGCAAACTCCATTAAGCACAAAACTTGCAGCTGCAGACCTCCCAAACAAACCAGGAGCCGAAAACTCCAGCTGCCAAGGTAAACCAAGCTTTAGACAGAACACATCCAATTAAAGAAACCACAGGTCAAGCGAGTCCTTTAGCAGGTAACCCAGCATCCTATTAATTTCTGACTGAAAAGTAGGAAAAACTTTACAGGCACATATTGTTAACCTTTTTTAAACAGTTTCGGCAGCTTGATTGAAAGTTCTGAGGTCATCTGAGCCAGGGATTCAAAAGAAGACCATGAACCTGAGATTGAGACTTGCAGTCGGGAAGGGTAGGCCATTTTAAACTTGATAGTTTGATAACAATTAGGTGGAAAGCTTCCCGTTTCTGTCTGGTTTTGTAGGGCAGGTCTTGAATAATCCAGAGTTGCTTCCCCTCCCATTGCAACGATTGTAGTTCCCTTAGTTTGGATAGTATGTGCTGTTTTTCAAGGAAACTGAGAAACTTTAGGATAATTGGCTTGGGGGAGGCTCTGGCCGGGGGTCGTGTTCTCAACAAACAATGGACTCTCTCAATCTGATACTGTAAGTAGGGTTTAGTGGAGAAGGGCCTACTACTTTAGAGAGGAATTTCTGGAGAAAAACAAGGATGTTGGGGCCCTCTTTGGATTCCGGTAGCCCGATGATTAACAAATTGTTTCGCTGGCACCGGCAGTCCAGGTCTTCAGTTTTCAGTTGTAGCTTATTCAATTGCTGCTTCAGTGCCACGATTTCTGGGTCAAGTTTGTTTCTCCAGCACTCCAGGGATGTGGAGCGAGCCTCTGCATTGCCCACTCTGTGGCCCAGGCCAGTCAGGTCCCCCCAAAGTGACTTAAGTTCTGCTGAAATGTCTGCCAGAGCTTCCCTGAAGGGAAGCAATTCTTGGAAAAAACGATCCTCAGTGAGAGGGACCACCATTGCCGCCATAGAAATATGCTTATTAGCTTGTGCACCTTGGGCCTTTGGCTTTTTCAGAAGTTTTTCCAGAGTTGTAGGTGGAGTGTGTTGGAGCAGGGCCTGCTGCATATCTGCTTCCATCGTGGTGATTTTCACCAATAACAATCTAGTAGTTGCTTCAGTGAGTGCTGTAGGCAGACACTAAATAGTGAGCAAGGTATTTTTTAAATCTGTAGCCTTAATGAAGGAATAGGAGAGGTAGTTGGATGGTGGAAAGGGGGAGCTCCATGCCTCTGCTGCTATCAGGCTGCTGACATCACATGATCTCGTTAGCAACCTATATATTCCCTGGTGTCTAATGGTACCCCCCACCCGCTAATCGCCATTACCGATTTCCATGGAGTCTAGTGGCACCCCCACCTGCCAATCGCCATTCTTGTTAGCAACATACAATATGTATTCCCTGGTGTCTAGTGGCACCCCCCACCACCACCACCACCCTCCCATGTCAAACACAACCTGAAATGAAGAAAATGGTCCCTCTATGTGTTTTCTATAAACCTGTAAGAAAGAAAACGGTCCCTCGCCTATCAGTCTTCTCCCCATCTCCCACTCAGGACACACCTCTCACCCCCCCAGTACACCCCACACAGCCTCACTCATCTGAACAGGTCCCAGGTTTAAGATCCACTCTCCAATCGAGGACATGTATTTCTGCTGGAACCAGCGACTGCAATATGAGGAACTAAAGTAAATGCGGTTCAATGTATTTCAGTGGCGAGTAAACTTTTATGCATAACTTAGCCATTTTTTGACATTTTGACCCCAAATTTTCAACATGGCCTTTTGGGGACTTTACTTCATGAACAATATGACTGTCATTATGCAACTCCCGCCCAAAAGATGATTTCACAGTTGCTTGGCAATTCACCTTTTAGGCATGATTTGGATTTTTCTTTCTGCCTTTGTTCATCAGGTGGGGTCATAAGAAGGCTATGTTGAAAATTTGGGGTCCAAATATGTAAAAATAGCAAAGTTATGACCATTCATTAAAATTTTGCTTTGCACACTCGTAACTTTAGAAATTAAATATTTTGACCCCAGATTTTCAACATATCCTTCTTATTACCCCACCTCATTTATGTCACAGCTGTCATTTTTCAAATCCCAGCCAAAATGTGTTTTTGCACCTGTGGCGTGGAATGGCATTACAGTTGTGCAGAATTATGTTTTGGTGGGGATTCAAAGATTTTCTGTACTGGGTACATGAGGTGGGATAATACAGTTTGGTCACTATTGTCCTATAAATGAAAGCTCAGGGCCCTCCACAACTACATACATATACACATCTGTGAGGGATAGGAGCACAGGGCCTGGAGGCCCTTGCGTTCTCACAGGCAAATAAGGATACAATTATACTGTCTCAAAAAGTAAGGAAATAAATTGCAAAAAATTTTGTTAATGCTCTAGTTATGGTTAAAGCCATAAAAGTAGGGAAATGTGGCATTAGGGTTTTCAACCCTAACACCCCACACAAACCCTGCACCCATCAACAGGCATCAGGGATGTGCCTTGGGGTTGTCAGCCCTAAGGCTCACCCCCATTCTCCTATACTGTACCCATCTCAGCTTATTTACTTATGGAATAAGGTGCATGTTAGGGCTGATGACCCCAAGACACACCCCTAATGCCTGTTGGTGTGTGCAGGGTCAGGGTGGGGTGTTGGGGTTGGAAAAGTATAGTTTCATACTTACCATCATGATAGATCTTCAAGAGGATCTCTTGCAGCAGGTCATACTCTTGGGTATCTGCCAGAGTGCACTCTCATCGACGGTAGCTTTCACCAGCAGTGTTGACTGGGGGCCGCCCACAATGACGTCACTCTGTTTGTGTCTATAAATATGTGGGCGGTCCCTAGCAGCCTCAGTACCCAGCCAGCAACTAGCTCGTGGAGCAGGACACTGAGGGGAACTGAGGTACCTCCCATTGGAATAAGGAGGATAGAAGCAGAAGATAGCTCTCCCTGAGAAGGAAGGGGAAGGAGGGAGGGAATGTTATATTTAGTGTAGCAATATGTTATGCAATGGGCCAGCCAATTGGATAGGGTCTGCTTAGTAACAGGGAGGCCTTCTTAACAACTTAACAACTGGCTCACCAAGATCAAAGACTGGATGAGCACTAGCTGGCTGACACTGAATCCAGACAAGACTGAAGTGCTGGTAGTGGACCCAGGTCGTCCGGGGGTGGGTTTGGGGGCTGGGCAGCCATTGGGCCTATGGCTTGATGGTGTTCATCTCACTACCTCAGACCAGGTGCGTAACCTGAGTGTTATTTTTGATAGCGGTCTGACTCTGAAATCTCAGGTGTTGGCCGTGGTTAAATCCTCATTTTACCATCTGAGGAATATCACCTGGGTGAAACACCTGGTTCCTCCAAATGACCTTCAAACATTGCTCCATGTCTTCATTACTACCCATCTTGACTACTGCAATGCCCTCTACCTAGGGCTTCCTTGGGTTGATATCCACCACTTGCAGATAGTGCAGAACGCTGCAGCCAGTGTATTGACTGGTACATCAAGGACCAGTCATATTACACCTGTGCTGCGTGGACTGCATTGACTGCCTATTCAGTGGTGGATCACCTATAGGGTTGGCTTGTTAACCTTTAAAGCCCTACATGAACAGGGACCTGACTACCTGAAAGATCTCCTGACTCCCTTCTCCCATTTTCGTCCTTTCCGATCTGCCAACGAGGGATTGCTAGAGATTCCCAGGGTTCGTTTAAAAACTTCTGGCACTCGTGCTTTTTTCTTTACAGCCCCAACCCTGTGGAACTTTCTACCTCATTGGTAAGAGAGTACCTGACCATCAACGGCTTTAAATCTATGCTGAAAACATATCTGTATTCCTTAGCCTTCCCGGATTATTTTTTAATTATCTTTGTATTTATTGTTTTATTGTAAGTTTTTAAGGTATATCTGTGTATTTTAAAATGTGTAGCTCTTTGGCTTTGGAAAGACGCTATACAAATAAAGTTTTACTTTACCTTACTTTTACTTTACTTTCCTGGGGGCAAAGGTGACAAAAAGCTGTTTGGACTTACAAGAAGATTTTGTGCGTGCAATATAGTAGCGCAGCATGCAATGATCATCTACAGTGTGCAGGAGAGATTCCCCAGGATTGGAATGATCCAGGTAGAGGACAGGCAGATAGATAGATAGACTGGTTTAGTGTAAACTCTGAAACTACTTTGGGAAGCAGTGCTGGATTGGTACAAAGTGAAGCCCGGTCCTTGTGGAAGACCAGGTAAGGCTCTGAGCACATAAGGGCCTGGAGCTCTGAGATGTGATGAGCAGAAGTAATGGCCACAAGGAACAGAGTTTTCCAGGCTAGGAAGTGCATGTCACAGCCTATGAAACTAAGAACAATAATAACAATGACAGTAACAGATTCATACTCTCAAAACAGAGAATCAGAATACAATATACATTATCTAATTGTACAGTACAGATCAATGGACAAGGTAGCACAATGCTCTTAGATAATATATGATGACTTACAGCATTGTAAAGTGACAGTAATTTATCAGGAATCTGCAGATACGGGTACAGTCATATTTAGGAGGGGACGCTCTTTGAGCTGCCTTTTGAAGGATAAAAGTGACATGCTTTCCTGAGTGGGAAGAGGGAGCTTGTTCCAAAGCTAGGAGGCTCTATATGAGAAGGAGCATTGGCCTGCTGTAGTCAGGTTCCTAGGGATCTCCAGTACAGGATGGGAGGAGTTACGGAGTTACCTCCTTACAGGCTTACTTACCAGGACATCTCCAAGGTCAGGGAAGTAGCCATTTAGCAACTTGTAGGCCAGGCATAGGGTAGGGTAATAAAGTTTCTCTTCCAGGTGGGCCCAGTTGAGGAAGACAAGGACACCGTAGTGATGCTCTCTGTTGCTTGCACTCACAGCAAATTTGCCAGTTCTGTGGTACCACAATGCCTTGCCAAACTTTATTCCTGGAGAATTCTTAGTTACATAGTGCCCGGTAGTGTGAGGGACACAGCAATGCCTATGGTATGTCAGACGGCAAAGACAGCAGCCAGCCACAAAGTGACAGACCCAGCTGGCAGATGTGTTCTGACAGTGGAGACCACTGTCATGCTGTCCTGTACTCCCATATGCCATGCCAATGGCATGGTATTCCCACAGTACAAAACACATGGCTGGCCATGTGTGACATGGTGTCTATACAAGTGTGCTGCATGTGCCATGGAGGGGGAAAACACACACCATCAGACAGGCACACTGGTGTCAGGAGCATTCCAGTCACTGGCACATGTGCACTGTGTGGAAGGCCCCTGCTGTGTGGCAGCACTCACTATGTGTTGCAGCCTGGCTACCTGTACACTCTCCATACAGCAGCCTCCAGTCCACCAGTGCTGCACATGTGTGTTGGAATGTGCTGGTTTACTCCAATTGGCGGTCTGGAGGTGTATGGTGCATGGACGCAGTGCCATTTTGTACACTGGGCACTGGAGCACCCACAAATGTCTGGCAGGGTTGGGTCCTGAACCAGATACCAGCGAAGTGAGCAGTGCCCACTGTGTGCGGCATGTGCTGTCCATGGCATATGGAGTGGCCCAGAGTGGTTGTCTACCCCTCTGCCCCCTCATTAGCTGTAGCCATTGGGCTCAAGTCCCAAAGCCCTGAGAAAGATGCAGGGTGCCAGCGGCAAATATAAGTGATGCAGGTGGCACCTTGCATCAGAAACTGCCCCCTGAGCAATGCACAAAAGCAGCCTGTGTCAACTGCAGGCTGCCTGTTCCAAACAGGGCTTCACCACCTGTGTGCCCAGAACTGGGCTACAGCATGGCACAAGGGGGCATATGGCAGACTCAGACTGCCACATCCCCAAATGTTTGAGTCTCAAACCCCACCCAGAGGGAGGATTTCTAAGTACCTGTAGACCAGCCAGGGCTGGTTTTGGCAAAGTGCACCAATGTGCTGCAGTAGATGTACCCCCGATCCTCAATGTCACATGAAGTATTATCTCTCTCTCTATTATATATATATATATATATATATATATATATATATAGTATATACTTATATATATATATATATATATATATATATAGCAATACCCTGTGGTCTAGTGGCCCCTTCCCTCAATCCCTGATGTCACAATATTATATATGGAAAATACCCTGGTGGTCTAGTGGTCCCCAGCCCCAATCCCTGATATAACGTATAAAGAAAACTTTCACATTTTCTGGTAGTCTAGTGGACCCCCCAGCCCTGATCCCTGATACATGTTATGATTAAACTTTCACTTTCCCTGGTAGTCTACTAGTCCCCTCCAACCATGATCCCAGATCCCTGACACATGTTATAATTAATAACATTCACTTTCCCTGGTAGTTTAGTGGCCCCCCCAACCATGATCTCTGATCACAGACACATGTTATAATTAATACAGACTATATTAGGAAATGGTGGTCCAAGGAACTTGGACAAGAGCTCGATCAAGAATCAGGCAAACAACTGCTCTCCCATCTTTTTTTTTTTGTTAAATAAAACGCACTTTATTGAGTTTAAAATGTACAACAACCAACACACAATCCTACTACAAACAAACTATGATGTCTTTATCACTACAGCATTAACACACGAAACAAACCCCCTCCCAAACCCACTCAATAGGAATCACAGAAAGGGTTCACAGTCTACAGACAGCAGATACAGTCTTCAATGCAGTAAATAACATGTAACCCCCCTGCAATTGGGGGTTCCCAAAAGCCTTCTATGAGCTTGCCTAGTGCTCCCAACCTGAATGGAGTTCGGTGTTTAAGCCGTTTGTTGTGAGTGCTTTTAGAACCTCTGGTACTGTCTCTTTAACAGCTGTCTGCTTGCAGGCGTGATTAGTTTACATGGGGGACTGTGTGTTTCCCTGCTCGAGTCCCACTCAAGTTGCTGACCAATCGCATCGTTAATGCTGTCGCTAAGTGGGTGAAAGGGGGCACTTATTAGAGATGTAACTGTTTGCCCCATATTGTTTAGAGTATTAGTGGAAATGTAATTTGTCTAACCTGCCTTTCTTGCAGCTGGGACTCTGTGTGTCTTGCCCCTCCATTTTGGATCTGAACTGCTGAATAGATCCAATCAGGCAGGAGGGGCATCTAAAATGGAGTTTAAGCAGACCAACCAGGATCAGGACTTTCTTGGGAGCCGGCTGGCCATAAGGAATATAGCTAGTAATTCTGGGAAGTGAAGTTCTGGACCATGGCGCCTTTTCTCGCCAATAAGGGGAGTTTTGAGTGATTGACAACTGAAGTCCACCAATTGGACTGGGTGGTGCCCGATTGGAATACCCTGCCTTGTGTCTGGAAAGGCAGATCCGTTGTGACTGTGACTGGGAAAGGAGCTCCAAGCTCCTGTGCTGCAGAGTTTTCGCGCGGGAAGAGCATGTGGAAGCCTAAACTCGGGTGGCGCACTTGCCGTGGCAATTTGGACTGAATCCGCAGCTATCGAGGAGAGACTGAACGCTTGAGAACCAGGCTCACCCTGTAGAGGACTGGAGAAACTGCTTCATCGCGCTCGGTCTGTCAGGAAAGTGAAGCTGCGTTGTGAACTCCCGGGTTAGCAGTAAGTGCGATCGGGACCTGAGAGCAGCTGCCTGGTATAGTCATTTCTTTTACATATTAATGTGTGGGGTGTTTGGGGAGGACAGCTTAACAAGTCCTCTGGTCCTGGTGCAGATGGAAGTGCCATCATGCAGGTGGACTGAATCCGTGGCTGTTTGAAGCTGTGTACCTGCTTGTAGAACTTCATCCCCTGCTGTGCTAGGGCGTCCAGCAATCCATGACACCCTCAGTGATAGCTTTCAGCATCAAGTTTGTGAGTGCAACCCAGGGCAGCTCTCTGCCATCTGTACATTTATTTGCAAGTGTTTCATCTGATTTCCTTTCTTTCTGTCTTCATGAACTGAGCCATCTGGCTCCGGATTACAATTTGGGTATTCTGCAAGTGTTTTTCCATCACAGGGCTCCAACCAGCTGCGCCAATCCTGGCTAGCCCCCTACCATCTTGGGTACCCAGCAAAGTGACATTTTGGGGCTCTGAATGTGTGCACAGTACTGTGATTATTATTGTGTCTAACCTAATTAACCTGATTTCCCCCTGTCCTTGTTACAGCCCCATAAATAAATCAGATCTATGTGTTTCATCAAAGTTACACTGACTAAGGTATGTGTTTATGTTAAAGTATTGTACTGTGGCTATTGCACTGCATCATCTTGTTTTACAGGGGGTCCCCAGAGTCAAGTTGGCCAACCCAGTCCTGGGGGTAAGTGTAAACAGTGAAGATACTTACGGTACATTGTTGGAGCCACTAATAGGATTACAAGGGGGTCTCAGTATCCTAGAGGGCTGTGACCAAGTTAGTTGAACTACTGTAAACCCTGACCTCTGGGTGGAGGCACCGTCATGGAACCTAGGCCCCTCAACCTGTTAGCAGTTAGGCAGGAAGGGGTAGTAGCCCTTGGGATAGCGCCACCTGGGGGTTACAAACATAACTACAATAGGTAAAATATTTAACTCTACACTAACATGCCACTCCAAGAAAAGTTAAAGGGAAATAAGGTACATAATTTATCCCACTTCTTGTTAAACCCGACCATCTTGTTACAGAGACTGGCTATCATCTTTTCAAGATGGAGATTGCTCATCAACTCATTAAGCCATTCAGAGTAAGATACATCTGATTGGTCTTTCCAGTGGAGAAGCACCACTCTTTTAACCGAAAGAGCAATCATAGTGTGGCAGGGCTGAATACGACCATGTCCCCGTTGTTATGGAGAAAGAGTTTAAATGCAAGTACAGTATCTGTTCTGTTTTCTCCTTTTCTGTCTTCTCTGTCTGGTTGTGCAACCAAATCTTCTCCTGAGACCTACTGTAGGAATTTATCACCCCGACAGTCTTGCAATTCTCCACCTCTCGCTATCTATCTGCCTTTCCTTGCTATTTCTGTCTTTTCTCCCCCCTTGCCACTGGTATAAAAATATATGGGAATATTTTTGTGGAAATGTAATTGATACTAGGATCACTTTGTTTAAAACTGTATATAGTTATACTGTTGAAATGATTGCAAAGCTAAAACTGTATATAGTTATACTGTTCAAATGATTGCAAAGCTATTTGGAACTCAAGGGGTTAACCTGAGATGCAATTTTTAAGCCTTTTGCAGAAGATGTAAATAGGAGGTCAGTTCTGGGTCACAATGTTCTTTTTGCTACACCTGCTGAAACTGACAAGAACACTGTGTGAGAAGCATGCTGTCTTCTTAACAAGCTCCTGCACAGACTTATAAAAAAGAGATGTAATGTTTTGCAAAAGAGAGAGACAGAGACTGAGATTGAAAATTGAGAAGAAAAACTCAGAAGGACTCTGTTTTTCTATGTTTCTACTGCCATTGTAAATAGTTATTCTGAACAATTTTAATTTTTTTTATTTTACTGTTATTAATAATAAAACTCTTGTTGCAAACTTTACGACTGCTCCTGGTTTTCCTCTGCTTCCTGACCTGTGCCTCGATGACAGATGGCATCAGCCTAAGTGGGATTTACGCTGTGCATACACTAAGCCAGGAGTTTTGTGCGTGGATGCTAGACCTGGTGCCAGGGAGGCATAGAAGAAAGGTATGGATTCTGCAGCAGTAAGCTCAGGAGTAGTTACCAGGAGAATGCAGCCAAACTAGCAGAAACAGAAGTCCAAGCTGAAACTGTACAGCTAGCACCAGTTATGGAAAAAGAACAGGCAGTGACAGAATCTGAAAGCCTGACTGCCTTTTTCAAATGGTGGGCTATACGACAAAAAGAGATGGAGAAACAGAGAAAAGAAGAAATGCAACAACTTGAGCAGCAGAGGAGAGAAGAGTGCAGTTACAGGAGCAGCAGAGGAGAGAAGAGATGCAGCGATAGGAGCAGCGGTGGCTGGATGCCTTGCAGGCTATCAAAGGCAGAGAATCTGGCACAGTTAAAGATGAGCAAAAGGACACAGGCAACTTGAAATACATTAAACTTACAAAGTTGTGTTCCTCCAATGATATTGAGGCATACCTGACAACTTTTGAAAGGGTTGCCGCAGGCTGCCAGTGGCCAAAGCAGCAATGGGCAATAAGACTGGTACCTTACCTTACAGGGAAAGCCCAACTTCCTTACAGAAATATGGACACTGCACAGTCAGAAAACTATGACCTAGTGAAAAGCAAAATCCCTGAAAACGTATGACATCTCAGGAGAGACCTATAGAACTCCTGATAGTCTGAACATTTCTTACTTCAGAGAAATCTTTTCTGTGAAACCTGGGGCTAACTGGTTTCGGTGGAGGCAGTGAGGGTTTTAGCTGCCCTAAAGGCATGCTTTTCCTTTTCTACGCTGCCACACTTGCCCCATTCGCTCTCAGAGCAGGTCTGCTCTTGGCATAGCTGTCTGAGAGTTCAGCAGCCTCTTGCACTATTTTTGGATCTTGGTCCTCTAGCCAGGTTTTTAACTCTGCTGGGCATGCCCAATAAAACTGTTCTAACAAAATCACATTTTCAATTTTATCAACAGAGGTTGCCTCAATTCCTTCCCACCAATGTTTTAAAAACTGACGTTGTTTCGTGGCTAGCTCCTCATAGCTCATATCAGGGCTTCTCCTGAGCTTATGGAATTTAGCTCTGTATGATTCAACAGTTTAATTCAAACTTTTTTAACAGTGCAGCTTTTAACTTGCTGTAATCATCACTGTCTTCATTGTTTATTTGACCCAATGCATCCCGAGCTTTTCCGGTAGGTAGCGGGGATAGCTGGAAGCTCCAGGACTCGCTAGGAATTTTAGCCTGAATACAAACTTTTTCAAAAGAATTTAAAAAGGCGTCCATGTCCTCCCTTTCCTTAAACTTGGCTATTAATTTGGAGTTCAATTTGTAACCCAGTCCTGCAGCCCCAGTTAAACCCAAGCCACTTACCTGCCCTGGTGCTGCTGGTTGGAGTTGTAGCTTCTCCAGTTCATGTTGCCACTGGCACTCCTCTCTCCTCTCCTCTGCCTCTCTGCATTCTCGCTCTCTCTTCTCCTCTGCAGCTCACTGGCACTCACAATTCTCACAGTCTGCCTCTCACTGTTCCCTTTCTCTCCTCTCCTGGGACTCCAGCTCCATCCTGCACAACTCAAGTTGCAACCTGAAAACTTCCAGATTCAGGATACTGGTGATTTGTTCCTGCTGCTGTGGCCCTTCACTGACAGTGGCCCTGCTGTCCTCCTCATCGGCTCAGGACCCCTCACTGGCCGCTATTCCTTCCAGACTTGAGGTTTGGTCCCTTTCAGTCACGGTCTGTAACTCGCTGCTCTGGGTATCTGCTACCATCAGGGCCTCTATGAGGATCTGCTTACTGGCTTTCACCCCAAACGGGACTCCCCTGTCCCCGCACAACTGTTTTAAGAAATCTACAGTCTGCCTGCTGTAGTCGGAAATCATTTTCTTCTTTCCTCACTACTAATACTATTCTGACTGGCACTTCAGAGAAAAAATAAATAAAATGGGTGGGAACTTAACTGTAAGTCAAGGGATATAGTTCTGTTTCCTCTTGAAATAAAACATTGCCTTTCTTTTTTTTTTTAAGTGAGCTAAATGGTCTCAAGCTGACACACTGAACAATGAAGCTTATTTACCAAACTTTTTATACCACTGCTGCCAACCAATCTGTCACAAACTCGCTCAGCCGGTCAGCCCTCTACTCCAAAAGTGCCAGCCTCTGAGCGTATGATTTGTGGACAGTGAACAGAACAAGGTAACCCTCTTGTCTGTTTTGTGGGTTCAAGTCACCTTAGTCTCAAGTTCTGGATGGATTCAAACTGATAACCTCTTGTTAGCATACCCAATTATCAGGCTCAGATAATTCTATCTTTGGGGGGCCAGATATCTTTGCCTACGGGCACCCAACTAGGTCTTTCAAATGAACCCTTAGAACTCTATGCAAGACTTTAGAGAACTCTATCCGTTTCCCAGTTTGGTATATCAATAAGCCCATACACCGTGTTAACTGTAACCTTTAAAAGCTCCACTTAAATAAAAAGAAATGTCAAGGCACTCCAGGCAGTTTCCATTGTAAAATATATCTTTACTTTGAAATATCAAAACAGAACAATAAATACAGAACAAATATCCCAAACACATACAATCTTAAAAACAAAACAGTTTTTTAAAGTACAAACTAAGCTCTCTTATCCACATAATACTTATCTCCTACAGTGCTGATATTGTCCTTCTTCTCTCAGTCAGAAATAAAATAAAATGTGTCTCTCTAAGGCTTGTTCAGTTGGATAAAAGCAGTCCTGAGCCGGCCTCCTCTCTGAGGTCATTAAACTCCACCTTGGAGTATTAAAAGTTATATTTTACAGCACAGGATGTCCCAACAAGATTTAAAAAAAATAATAAGTGACATACTCAATTTCCTCCCCTCGGGTTAACTGGTCAGAAGTGGTTTTTGTTCTGACACACACACACACACACACACACACACACACACACACTCTCATATGAACAGTTTCTGTGATGTCCTTCCAAAGCATCCTGGGAATGTGTATTGGACCTTCCAAATTCATCTGGATCCTTGTTATCTACACATCAAAGGTCTTTCTGATGTAATTCAAGGGCTCCCTGTGACACCCCTCCCAACACAGGTTCTTCCTGGCAACTATTGCAAGTCAAAGGATCTCCCTGAGGGCACTATAAAGTGGACACTTTGATTCCTGCCTTCAAAGAAAATTTAACAAAGGAATTGCATTTTAAATAGCTGCAGATTTAGCTATGTCCGGTTCTTTGAACGTATCCCTGTTTTTTTTGTTTTTTTTTGATGCGTCAGTTCAGCAAGACTGTGGCTCTTTTGACTGCACTTCCCTTACATAAATTATATGTAATACAAAAAAAAATTGAAACATGGATCAGACTCAGTGGTCTAAGTGTGACAGATACTATCCCACCAGCCAAATTACTCTGACTATTAATAGGGTGTTGCAGCAAATGAAAGTGGGGGAAGTACCAAAGTTACCTGTACCTGTGATTATTGGAAATTACTTTCCAGGATTTACTGAGTTAATCAAAGAGTGAGTAAATCCTGATGTTTCAGCAGCTGTGGTGACAAGAGGTCAGGCAAAGAAAATCTCAGATGATGGGGACTCTTTTCCTTTTGCTGATTCTGATTCAAACTGTTTTGAGCACAGCTCCAAGATCTGAAAGTCCAGTAAAGAAAGATGATGCCTAAAGAAACAGTGTCAACAAAAGACTGATGGACATAAGGGATTAACATACTGTATGAAAATGCTGAAACTAAACTGATCGCTGACTGTGATTTTCTCTCTGAACAAGCTAACAATGTTTCTCTCCAGGTTTATTTTAAGCAGCTGGGGGTGAAACCAAAACAGGGTGCACCTATGTTTAAAAAAATGTAATGGGCTACTTTACAGAGTTTGGGTTAAACCTCAGACACAGAACCAGATAGAACAATTGGTTATACCACAAATGTATAGATCTGAGTTGTTACAGATGGCACATGATAGTCCTATGGCCGGTCATTCGAGGAGGGATCGCACCCTTGCAGATTGATGTACAGATTTTACTGGCCTGGAATTCTTGAAGATGTTGCTACCTATTGCAGTTCCTGTACTGAGTGTCAGAAAGTAGCCCCGGTGATTTAAAAAGACAAGGTGCCCCTGGTGCCCCTACCCTTGATAGATGTGCCTTTTGAAAAATTGAAATGTATGTGGTTGGCCCCATAAACAAAAGTAAAAAGGGTAATCGATTCATTTTGGTAGTATGTGACTCTGCTACTCAATACTCAGAGGCAGTTCCAATGCAATCTGTTACAGCCCCAAAAGTGGCAGCAGAACTTGCCAAAATTTTCAGCAGGGTGGGCATACCAAAAGAGATTATTACTGATCAGGGTAGTAATTTTGGTGCTGCATTACAGAAGGAGCTGTACTGACTACTAGGCATCACTGCTATAAGAACTTCTCTTTATCACCCTCAGACAGATGGTCTTGTTGAGCATTTTAATTAAACCCTAAAACACAAGTTAAAAAGGTTTGTAAAAGGGAAGGGAAAGACTGGGACCAATACTTGCCTTACCTGCTTTTTGCTTACAGAGAAGTACCACAGGCATCAACAGGTTTTTCACCATTTGAAATGCTGTATGGTAGACAACCTAAAGGGCCACTAGATGGAATAAAAGAAACATGGGAAGATAACCCCAATCAGAAACAATCTATTACTTCTTATATGTGTGCCCTGAGAAAGAAGCTGGCAAAATGTGTTGAACTCACTCATAGTAATCAGGAAGAGACCCAAAATCAGCAGAAGGTGTAGTATGACCTTGGGGTAAAAGAAGTTTTTGAGCCAGGTGAATAGGTCTTGCTACTGTTACCCACTACAGAAAATAAACTGTTAATGAAGTAGAAAGGGCCTTAGACAGAAAGGTGCTTAGATGTGCTGGCACAGTTAACTATAAGATTGTGACCCCTAATAGAAAAACTCCTACTAAGTATACCATTCTAACCTCCTTTAAGAAATGGGTTGAAAAACCACCAAAAGTTGTTTTGCTGGTTTTACCAGAAACTGATAAAGAAGATATTTATGTAGCTTATGATAGACTGGAACAAACTTACTGCTGATGCTGTAAAGGTGAATGTTTCCTTAACCTTTGAACAAACCGCAGAAATGTGTAACTTGTTAAAGACATTTAACAGTAATTTTACCACAGTGCAAGGCTGAGTAAAAGGGGTTGAGCACGTAATAGTGACAAGGAATGCTAACCTTATTAGACAAAAGACATACAGATTACCAAAGCGGTTAAGAGCAGATGTGGTTAAGAAAATACAAAAAATGAAATAATTGGGCATCATAGAAGAGCTGTGAAGTGTTTGGTCTTCACCAATGATGATTGTAAACAAAAAAGAAGGGGGTGTAAGAATTTGCCTTGATTTTAGGAAACTTAATCAAGTGTCAGAATTTGACAGTTATTCTATGCTCAGAATAGATGATTTGGTGGACAGATCGGGGAAGTGCTAAGTATATCAGTACCCTCGAACTCACCAAGGGTTACTGGCAAATCCCCCTAGCTAAAGAATTCAGAGGCAAAACTGCATTTGCCACTCCTATAGGATACTATCAGTTCACCACAATGCCATTTGGTTCACATGGCATTCCTGCTACATTCCAGTAGTACAGGGATATAATTTTATCCCCTCACACTGGTTATTGTGCTACGTACCTGGATGATGTTGTGGCGTATAGTCCAGACTGGAAAAGCCACCTATGAGCAGTTATCCAATCAATCAAAAAGGAGGGTCTGACAATTAATCCTCCCTTGGGCTATGTTTTGGGAAATGGAGAAGTCAAACCAGAGGTTTCCAAGATAGAAGCAGTAGCTAACAGCCCTGTCCCCAAAACCAAAAAATATGTCAGGTTATTTTTAGGGCTGTCTGGTTATTATTGGAGATTTGTTCCCAGTTTTGCCGAGTTAGCTACTCTCCTCACTGAACTCACAAATAAACGTTTCCCAAATAATGTGAAATGGACCCCAGAGTGTGATGAGGCTTTTCGAGCCATTAAGGCTGCATTATGTTCGGCCCCTGTTTTAAAAAGCCTAGGCTTTGAGAAACAGTTTCTGTTACAGACAGATGCATCAGAGGTAGGTCTAGGTGCAGTCTTGAGTCAGCATATAGATGGGAAGGAACATCCTATTCTGTACATAAGTAGGAAGTTGCATGACAGAGAGAAAAGGTACTCCACCATTGAAAAGGAATGTCTAGTAGCAAAGTGGGCCATGGAGACCCTTAAGTTTTACTTACTAGGAGCTGACTTTGTACTTGTAACAAATCACCATCCTCTCTGTTGGCTTAACCAAATGAAGGATAAAAATTTTAGAATCACACGGTGGTACCTAGCACTACAGCCATTTAAATTTAAAGTAATGCACAAATCTAGAAAAGAGAATATCAATGCTGATTTTCTGTCTAGATATGTATCTGGAATTGAGAATTCTGAAGGCTGAAAAAACAAATGTGTGAGTTTAAAGGAAATTTCCAGTGTAAGACAGCCACTCACATATAGTGGTAGCTGCCCTCATCGGCAGTTATTCTAGTCTGGTTTTACTAAATAAAAGCATTGGGTACCTTAATAATATGCCCATAACTTTCCTTTATACAGTGGAAGCCCTCTATATTCCAAGAGTCTGGGTTTGGCTGCCACACCCCCACCCTAAGCACATAATGACATGTGGCCAGGGAGACCGCAGAGACGTGCCCCATTGAAATGAATGGGGCTTGGTTTTTCATTTGTTTTTAAGCTACAAAATGGTCACTTGGTGATTAATGAAGGACACCCCTCGACTATCAAGGGCCATGTTAGTCGAGCGGTGTCCTTCATTAATCACCAAGTGACCATTTTGCGGGCATGGCAGCCAAACCTGGACATCTGGAATATAGAGGGCTTCCACTGTACAAAGAAAAGTTACGAGGCATATTATTAAGGTACCTAATGCTTTTATTTGGTAAAACCAGGCAAGAATAACTGCTGATGAGGGCAGCTACCACTATGTGTGAGTGGTGGCTGTTCTCTGGTAGTAGGAAATTCGCTTTAAACTTCACTACTTGCTGTACTGTTGTTATGGGAAAAAAGGATACTGCATTTGTACAGAACTATAAAGGTTATATACTTATATTAGATGAGTATTACTATAAAGTTTTGGAAACCTGTTTTTGTAAAACAGGTTCCATCTTAAGGAAGGGGGTATGTGGTAGGGTTGAATACGGCCCTGTCCCAGTTGTTATGGAAAAAGAGTTTGAATGCAAGGATATGTCCTATTCTCTCTTTTTCTGTTTCTTCTCTGTCTGGTTACACAATCATATTTTTTCATGAGACCTACGACTTGATCACCCTGACAGTCTTGCAATTATCTGCCTCTTGCTATCTCTCTGCCTTCCCTTGCTAGTTCTGTCTTTTCTCCCCCTTGCATATCTGCTGGTATACAAATATATGTGAATCATTTTGTGGAAATGTAATTGATACTGGGATACCTTTGTTTAAAACTGCATATAGGTATACCGGGTATACCGTTGAAATGATTGCAAAGCTAAAACTGTATATATTTATACTGTTGACATGATTGCAAAACTATTTGGAACTCAAGGGGTTAATGTGAGATGCAAATTTTAAGCCTTTTGCAGAAAATGTAAACAAGAGGTCAGTTCTGGGTCACAATGTTCTTTTTGCTGCACCTGCTGAAACTGACAAGAACACTGTGTGAGAAGCATGCTGTCTTCTTAACGAGCTCCTGCACAGACTTATAAAAAAGAGCTGCAATGTTTTGCAAAAGATAGAGACAGAGACTGAGAGACTGAGATTGGAAATTGAGAAGAAAAACTCAGAAGGACTAATTTTTCTATGTTTCTACTGCCATTGTAAATAGTTATTCTGAACAATTTTATTTATTTTTTTTTATTTTACTGTTATTAACAATAAAATTCTTGTTGCAAATTTTAAAACTGCTCCAAGTTTTCTTATGCTTCCTGACCTGTGCCTCGATGACACATAGATAGCTGATATTTCCACTCTTTGACCCTGACCCCAGAATAGTGGCTTACCAGGCAGATTTCTGGGGTAAAGTGGTCCTCTAAACCAAGGAATGGGTCTGTATCACTCTTTATCATATTTCATAAAGGTACAATTTGGGGGCAATCCCACAATATATGAAGCAGTGTCCCTTCGGCTTGATTACATCTGGTACATAGGGGGAGGGGATGCACCCAATCTGAAACAATTTATCCAGCATAAAACAAATGTTATGCAGAATGTAAAATTGGCTAATACATAGTTTGTCATTTATAATATATAAATTAAGGTCATGCCAGATACGACCCCAATTAAAGACCCTAGTAGGGAACAAAGTAGTCCAATAATGGGAGTGCCTGGTATTATCTGGGAAGATCTTAGAGTAGAGGGCAGTTGTAATTTTGGACACCGCATGTGGTTGCCAAGCTAAAATTCAGATCATATGAAGAAATTCCCCTTGGTCAATAGATCAAGATGCTGTACCAAACCACCTAAGCAGTAGATGCCTAATTTGGTGAATCCTAAAAATATATTGAGGAGCTAAATCAAGCAACACTAAAATTTCCTGACTAGACTTCAGCACACCATCATGAAGGAAATCTGCAACTCTCTGATCTGCTAGTTGTGGGATTGCCCCAGGGGCAAACACTGTCCCACCCAATTTGAAGTTGGGATTATGGCATAGATGTTGGGATATAGCTTTAAGATTATCGTACCATACAGCTTTGCAAAACTGGGTATGTACTCTCAAAAAAGTGGCTATGGGTGAGTTTCTGAGCTGGACAGGTAGCAATTTAGTGGCTACAAAAAAAAAAAGAACATCAGGTGATAAGACAGACTCCTGGATTAGATGCCTTTCCACTTACAGCCATATTGGGGAGCAAAAAGGTTCTCCATCCCCCAATGCAGACGTAGACCCCTGAAAGTACTTTGCCATGACTAGCCAAGCAATATAGAAAAAAAATTCAGTTGCTTAAGTCTTCCCAATTGCTTGGGTGCTCCCAACTGTGTGTATGCCCACCTTGGGAGTTTTCCCCTCCAGATAAAATGGGAAATGAGACAGTGAACCTTCTTAAACCAATTAAGAGGAAGGAATAGGCCCAGTAGATGCAAGGGTTAAAACACCAGAGGAAGCACATATATTTTGATACTAATTCTGCCCTAGAGAGAGAGATATATAGGGAGGGCCACCTATCTAGATCTTGCTGAATAGTACTAAGCACGTCATCTAGATTCAGCTTCCTAATAAGAGCAGTGCTCTGAACAAGTGTAACCCCTAAATATTTAATCCGAGTGGCCCAAGTAAGGCCTAGATTACAAATCTCTGACTTAAATTCCCTAGAATTTAGAGGCATCACTACTGTCTTATCTAAATTCAATTTGTAATTAGAAAAAAACACTAAATTATTGGATAAGCATTAGGGCTGCAGGAATAAAGGAGGTAGGACTGGAGACATGCAACAAGATATCATCTGCATATGTGGAGAGCCTGAGGTCAAAGGGGCCTACTTGCACACCCCTAATAAGAGGATAGGCCTTGAGATGAAGCAGTAATGGCTCCAGGTACATAATAAAGAGTAGGGGGGGACAGTGGGCAGCCCTGATGAGTGCCTGAACACAACAGAAAAGATAGCACCCCATTGCAATAGATTTTTGTGCTGGGTTACGAGTATACGACTTTAATCCAGGAAATAAACAATGACGGGAAACTGACAGCATACAAGACTGAAAACAAAAAAGACCAACTTACCCTGTCAAAGGCTTTCTCCATATCCAGAGAGATCAAGGCCAGAGGGTGGTTAACCTCCCTGGACATGGAGAAAATATGGGACAACTTCCACAGGTGATCCACTGACAAGCAGCCCCTCACAAAACCTACCTGTTCAGTACTAATCAGACCTTCCCAAGCCTGAAGTATCCTATTAGCCAAACTTTCTGTGAAAATTTCAACATCATAGTTCATAAGGGATATAGGTTGGTAGTTAGTAACTCTATCCGGGGACTTACCTGGTTTTGCCAAGACAATAGTTATGGTTTCTAATAGGGAGGAATCTAAAATCCCTGAGGCACAAAAATAATAAAGGTGTTGGAGCAGAGGGGTCAACTTGTTAAGGAAAACCTTATAAAAATTTGATGGAAATCCATCCATTCCCAGAGCTTTATCCAATGCAAGGGAAGTGATAGCTGCCTGGATCTCAGTCTGAGTAATGGGCCTGCTGAGGTAAACCTGTTGGATGTCTGTTAGACAAGGGAGGGGCACATCGACCAAATATTCATGAATATCAGAAAGTGAAGGCGAAATAGCAGGAGAACTGTATAATCTGTGATAATACCCCTCAAATTCAGAAATGATATATGTGGTGGAAGTTTTAAGAGAGTTGTCATTCAGGGAGGAAATAGCACAATTCAAGATGTCTCCCTCTGCTGCAGACATAGTGCAAGGAGGTGACTGGCCTTATCACCCTGATCCACATAGCGAGAGTGAGTTTTAAGGAGGACGTATTCAGCTTGTTCCCTCAGGTTCTCTGCATATTTATTCCTTAGATGCATTAATTCTGAGATGTCATCCTCAGAAGCCTCAGGGGATAACTCTCTCTCTCCATGGCAGAAATGCGCTCCAAAAGGGCACGCAGCTCAGCTTCCTGCTTGCGCTTCCTTATAGTGGCCAACCTAATTAATTCTTCCTGCAACACACACTTGAGAGCACACCAAACTTTATCTACCTCAGGAATAGACCCGGCATTCTGCTCCATAAATTGAGCTATCAAATCTTTTATTCTACCTACAAACCCTTCTTCCTTAAGAAGCTGTGTAATCAACTTAGACACCATATCCTGTTGGACATTGGGAAGAGGGGCACAGTCCAGCCAGGTGGGAGAGTGGTCAGAGAGCACCCTTGGCACTATCTCCCCAATCAAAACTCCAGGCAACACCATACGACTAATTAAAAAACATCTAGATGCGAATATGATTTATGAACTTGGGGAAAAAAATATATTCCTGAACTAAGGGATTAAGGACATGCCATTGGTCACACAAACCCACTAACTCCATCAGCTCATGGACAGAATGTTAGGTAGGGGTCAGGCCTGGTGGCTGATGGCCAGATCTATCCAGGTCGGAAGTAATGGCGAGGTTCCATTTACCAGCTAAAATTATGGGAATGGAGACAAAGGGGGGCTAAGACTTTAGGCAACTCAGAAAATAACTTGAGGGGGGATCCTTGTTGGGACCATAAATGCATCCCAGAAGAGCTTCCGTGTGGTCTAAAATTCCTTTCAGGAACAGGTAATGGCCTTGTGTATCCTCTACTTTTTGAAATCTAACTTCTTTAGAAAACAAGATAGTCACTCCTCGCTGAACAGCAGAATTTCCAGCTGCAAAGGCCTGACCCATAGCTTGCCTGTGGAGGAGAAGCCCCTCTGAGGCAAGTAAATGGGTTTCCTGAAGGAAGGCTATTTGACAATGTAGTAGATTAAGATGTTTGAAAATTTGAAGCCACTTTACCCTGAAGCAGGCACCCCGAACTTTCCAGGTAACATATTTCATGCTGTCCACATAAAACTTTTAACAGAAACTGCAGAAGGACCCTTTTGAAATAAAGCAGACTGTACTTCCCCCACAGAACAAAACTCCATTGAGTGATACCCCAAGCACAATCCAAATAAAGAGGATACAACCCTGAGTACCCCCGTTGTAACATATATTAGTCATCAGCTGAGACACAGGTGAAAAATGAGTACAAAAATAGACTAAAAACGCCAAGCCCACCAAAAGGGGTACAAGGGGTTCATCCTCAAAAACCACTCCCCAACAGACAAAAGAACAAACTTCCCCCCACCAGACTGAACAGTAAAGCACAAGTGGATGAACAGACCTTGAATGTGGTACAGACTTCAAACAATGCATAGGGCACCAAAAGTTTAAGGGAGGAAGCCCCTCCTCCCTCCCCCTCAAAAAACAATCCCCATGAAAAGCAGCATAACTTTCACCCCCAGTCCTAGCGACCAACCTCCACTATAGCCCAAGGTCATGATGTTAATCACCGCTACCTACATCCATTATTATCCTCATCCTCCCCCCATCCCCCTGAGAAGTACAAGACTGTATCCACCCCCAAATCCCCATGAAAATACCGTTTAACCACGAATATTGCATTAAAACTTTATAACAGTGAAAACTATTAACAGGTTCTAAATTCAAATAAGGCAAAGGGAAATTAATAAGGTTCCCCACAGATTGTTGCAGGGTAGTACACCAAACAGCCAGTAAGCTATAATATGCCCACAGTACATATTTTCAAATGAACAATAACAAAGTCCCCCTAGGTCCAAGGTAAGACATAAATCAGTACTCTCGACCAATTGAGCGTCATCGGTTTGCCCCAAATAATCCATGCTGCAGCATCACTGTCCACAGGAATTAAAAGAAAAAAAGACTTGAAGTAGGCTTGGTGGATTCTGGAAGCCCTCTTTATTTATTTATTTAAAAGTTTTACCAGGAGGGCACACTGAGCAGAGTACTGCTAGATTCCAGGTGCGTCCTGGGGAAGGGGGACAGAGGAGAAAAATAAACAAGTACAATTAGATACAGAGTACAATAGAGCAATGATCATGCAGAGTAATAGTGAGGTACCCATAGATACTGCATACAACAGTACTCCAAGGAACCTAAGCACACTTCCTCAAATAAGACTATGACAAGTACATAAGGCAATAAAACCAAAAAATAAACCAGTGCCTCTCCTGATGGCTAATAGTTCAGTCCAGCTCAGCACTGCTCAGACATTGCATGTAACATACGACAAAAGGAAACATAACTCTCATTACTAAACAGTCAATAATTAATGAAATCCATATGTGTACCAGCCAACAGGGATCTCTGTCTGTTAGAATATTGCAGAACTGCCTACAACACTGAAAGGGGAGATGAAATAGTTCACAGGGTATAAAAATCAGCTGTTTTCCCCATAGATAGTCAGGCTGTTGGAAATGAGCAAAGGTGGAACTGGACAGCGAAATAAGGTTGATCCCAATGAAGGCTGTCTCCATAGACCCACTGCCAGATCTTCATACCATGCAGAAAAATTGCCAGTAAGGGAGTCAAATCGTGGAGAGCCAGAACAGTCACTTTCAGCAATCACTGAAATAAATCAGGGAATGATGTTCTTAACGCAGTGCTTGCAGCTTCAAGAGTGTTGTAACTTTGCCATTTACCCTCAAGATAGTACTGTAGAGTGGCAGGTTAGTGAACCCGATAGCAAATACTAGCCACTATCAGTTTAGACATCAGCGGATGGAGTGCTATTCTCCTCTAATGCACCGAGTATGGCAGATCTCGAACCACTCTGATCTTTTTCCCCTCCCACTGCAATTCTTGTATATTTTTAATTCTTTCCAGAATAAACTGTCTAAAAAATTTAGTAGTATGAAAATGAAAACTCGTGTTGGGGGGGAGCCTGGCTGAGGCACTGGGTGTAGGGAATGATGGGCCCACTCCACAACATAGCTAGGACTGTTAAAAGAAGGGCCTTCTAGTCTCTCACAGAACTTTTGTACGAAGGAGATGGGAGATGTACCTTCTTCACCTTCTGGAAGACCGAGAATAACTAAGTTGTTTTGCTGGAAGCGGCCTTCTAAGTCTTCTACTTGGTCCTCTCTTTTACACAACCGCTGTCGCAGGGTAACAATTTCAGGATCCAACTTTTCCCACCAGTCATTGAGGGAAGATATGTGGCTTTTGTTGTCACCAGTACACCAGGCTAACATATCCATAGAGGTGCACATATTTTGCAGCTCAGATGCAAGGAGCTGCAACATTTCCTTCATGGATGAAAACTCTTTAAGAAACTTGGCCTCCGCCAAAGCAACCTGGGCAGCAGAGTTATTGGGAATGCTGTTGGCCTTCGCTTTAGATCACTTAGAAGACTTCTCTCACTCTGAAGTAGGTGGTGGAGTGTGCTTGGGGAGTGGTGTTTTCATTGCTGCATCCATTGGTTTAAGTACAAATCTCCCAACAATTCGCAGAGCAGTGTACTGCTTCACTGAGGATTTTAAATCAGAACTTTTTTGTGACTAAAGGTGGATTTAAATAATAAAAATGAGACTAGGAACAGAAGCAGGAGTGGGGCACATCCATTCTGGCAGCCATCACATGACCATCTCCCTGCTCTCCCATCTTTAAAGATTTCCTCTACTACATATTGGAGACAGTACGCCTGGAAATCCAGGGCTCAATTTTTCTGAACTCCTGATATCACAGCCAAATTCATTGGGCTGTAGCAGGGTAACTGCTGGAGAGATTGCAGGCAAATGTTGGTGGGCACAGAGCATATCATTTGATCCTGCACATTCCTTCAGTAGTATTGACAAGAGGTAATAACAGAGATGACAGACATATTTGAAGTTCCCGAGTTCTTCATGTCTGTATATGTTCTTACAGCAGTCCCTCCAAAGGGACTTAAGATAAATAAAACCCTCTATAGACACACAGCATTCCTTATGCTAACAGCTAAGAAAGTGATAACCAGACTATGGCTCACAAAGACCCTCCCTCCCTTCCTTCTAAAGAAGCATGGAGGAAGTTGACATATGAGGTATACAGTCTGGAATGAATATCAGCTAGACTGCAAGCCAGTACCTTAGCTTTCGACAACAGGTGGCTCAAATGGGTTCTCTACCAATTAAACCATTGCCATGACCTCGTGCCATAGAAAACAATGTTGCAGGATGGCAGCCTGGGGGGCGGCCCCCTTCCCCCTCCTCCCCCCTTTCCTCCTTTTTCATTTCCTATCTTCCCTTATCTCAGTGTATCTCTTGATTACTTTTTGAACTTACTTTCTGCCCTTCTTCCACCCAATCTGTCTACCTTTTGGGCTCTCTCAATTAACATTTACCTTTTTTGGCACTTCGTTATATCCTGGGTGCACTACTCAATTTGTTACGGTAGCACTACAGTGGGTTAACTCTGTAATAATGGAAATAGTTCTATTCTTAGCAGTCTTCCTAACTTGCATGGAAACTGACAGGAAGCATAATGTAACGGTATATTTTCAAAATGTACTTTACCATGTGAAGCATTTGATGTATTGTTCAACTATAAAGTTAGTAAACCTTTTCAATTAAAAAAAAGCATGTTATAATTAATAACTTTCACTTTCTCTGGAAGTCTAGTGGTTCCCCCCCAACCCCGATCCTTGACCGTGGACACGTTATAATTAATAACTTTCAATTTCCCTGGTAGTCCAGTGGTCCCCCCAACCCCGATCGCGGACACATGTTATAATTAGTAACTTTCACATTAGAAACATAGAAACATAGACTTTGATGTCAGATAAGGACCGCTTGGTCCACCTAGTCTGCCCATTTCCCTACCTAGAGGATAAGCTGCAGATCCTATTTAACCAACAGCCTATTTCTTCCTACCCCCCACAAAAATTGCCTTATGTATGTCCTATGTGTTCTTGAATTCTCCCACAGATTTAGACCCCACAACTTCCTCAGGAAGCTTGTTCCATGTGTCCACCACCCTCTCTGTGAAAAAATACTTCCTTACATTGCCTCTGAGCCGTCCCCCCTCTGTCTTCAAATTGTGTCCCCTTGTTCTTGCACATCTCTTTTTCTGAAAGATGCTACCCTCTTGGACTTTGTTGATTCCACTGAGGTACGTAAATGTTTCTATCATGTTCCCCCTCTCCCTCCTTTCCTCAAGGGTATACATATTAAGCTCCTTTAGTCTCTCCTCATATGGCTTCTCTTGCAGACCCTGCACCATTTTAGTTGCCCTCCTCTGAACGGCCTCCATCTTGTCTATGTCCTTGTGAAGATGGGTTCTCCAGAACTGGACGCAGTACTCCAGATAGGGTCTCACCAACTGTCTGTACAAGGGGATAACAACTTACTGTTTTCTGCTGGTGATGCCTCTCCCCTACATCCCAGTACCCCCCAGCCCTCCCTACTGCCTTCTCACATTGCTTGACAACCTTAAGGTCATCTGATATGATTACCCCTGGTCCTTTCCATTTTTGTTGTTGTTACTACCTCCCCAATGTGTAATCTTCCCCTGGGTTTTTGTTTCCCAGGTGCATTATTTTGCACTTCTTTGCACTGAATCCAAGCTGCCATACTTCTGACCATTCCTCCAACCTTGCCAAGTCCCTTCTCATCCTTTCTATGCCTCCTTGTGTATCAACCCTGTTGCAGATCTTTGTGTCATCTGCAAAGAGACATACTTTTCCTTCCAGTCCCTCTGCAATGTCACTTACAAAGACATTAAAAAGGACTGGACCCAGTACTGAACCCTATGGTACCCCACTAGTAACCCCTCTTTCTTCAGAGTGGACTCCATTTACAATTACCTTCTGTGTCCTGTTGTCCAGCCAATGTTTTACCCAGGCTACCACCCTGGGACCAACTCCCAGGCTGGTTAATCTGACTATTACTCTTTTGTGTGGGACTGTGTCAAATGCCTTGCTAAAGTCTAGGTAGGCCGTGTCCACAGCACCTCCCTGGTCTACTACTTTGGTCACCCAAAGAAATCAATTAGATTTGTCTGACATGACCTTCCTGCTGTGAACCCATGCTGCCTTGGGTCCTGTGCCCCACTGGCCTCTAGGTACTCAACAAGTCTTTCCTTTAGAAGTGATTCCATCACTTTCCCTACCACAGAGGTCAAACTGACAGGTCTGTAGTTTCCTGCCTCTGTCTTTCTCCCACTTTTGTGAAGGGGAATCACATCTGCCTTCCTCCAGTCCTTAGGTATCACACCATCCTCCCATGATTTGTTAAAAAGGGTATTCAGTTGTGTCACTAGTTCTGTGCTTAATTCTTTTAGAATTCTGGGGTGAATTCCATCTAGCCCCATTGCTCTGTCCACCTTCACTTTTAGGAGTTCTTTCAGAACCCTTTCTTCTGTGAAAGGACTGGGATCAACCCCCCTATCCAGAGTTCTTCCATTAATTGGATTAGGCACCTCCCCTACCTCCTCTTTTGTGAATACTGAACAGAAGTATTCATTCAGTATCCCTGCTTTTTCACTGTCACTCTGTGCCCACCCACTGTCCATTCTGTTCAGCCTCACTATCCCTCCCTTTGTCTTTCTACGCTCCCTGATATACCTATAAAAGGTTTTATCCCCCCCTTTTTAACTGAGTTGGCTATCTTTTCCTCAGTTTGGGCCTTGCTATTCTGACTACCTCCCTGCTTCCTTCTGCCTTAACTGGTACAGTTCTCTGTCCTGCTCCTTCTGTGTTTCCTTATACTTCCTAAATTCTATCTTTTCTCTCTAATCTTCACGGCCACCTCTTTGGAGAACCACAGTGGCTTTTTCTTTCATTTTGATTTGTTTGTTTGCTTCACACAAAGGCTTGTTGCCTCTGTGATGGCAGTTCTGATATTTCCCCATTGTTGCTCCACCCCTCCTTCTAGCCTGTTTGCTAGTGCTTTTCTAAGGCACTCTCCCATCTTGCCAAAGTCAGCCCTCCTGAAGTCTAGAACCCTCACTTTTGTTTGGCCTGACTCTGTAGCTAAGTTTATCGTGAGCCACACTGTTTGGTGGTCACTTGTTCCCAAATGGCTACCCACTTCTAGATCTGAGATCCTCTCACTGTCCCCATTTGAGAGTACAAGGTCTAAGATTGCTCCCTTATGAGTAGGTTCCAAAACTAGCTGTCTGAGGCATGCCACCTGAAGGGCATCAAGAATGGCCCTGCTTTTGGATGTGGCTGCAGCAAAGGTGCTCCAGTTAACATCTGGCATATTAAGGTCCCCCATCAACAGTATCTCCCCTTTATCTGCCATCCTAAGTATGTCTTCTATCATATCCTTGTCCATTCCCTCCCCCTGACATGGGGGTCTGCATACAACTCCTGTGTGGATTGTGGTGCCATTTCCAGTCTCTAAGGTGACCCAAAGTGTCTCCTCTCCTCCCTGTTTACTCTTTTGTTCAGTTGCTTTTATCCCTTCCCTTACATAGAGAGAGCTACTCAGCCCCCTCTTCTCCCCTCCCTGTCTCTCCTGTAGGTTGTATACCCAGGTATGTTAACATCCCAGTCATGGTTCTCTGTGTACCATGTTTCTGTGACTGCTACGATATCCAAGCATCCCTCTTCCATCAATGCCATAAGTTCAGGGAGATTGTTGCCCAGACTATGGGCGTTGGTACTCATTACCCTCCATTTCTTGATGGCCTTACCCCTTTTTGCCCCATTCCTGTCCTTATTGTGTTTGTCACTTTCTCCATTTACCCCTGCACTTCTCGCTATCAACATCTCTATGTTGGTGTCTACCTCACTTAGTACCCTGATTTTTTTGGGGGGGCTAGGATTTCCCTGCTCCTCTCCAGTGCCTCCCCCCTTGGCTAGTTTAAATGCTTGCCAATGAAGCATTTAAACCTATCACCTAGGATCTTGGTTTCCTTCCTGGACAGATGCAGACCATCACGCCATTATAGGCCTGCATCCCTCCAGGTTGACCCCCAGTCCCCAATGAAGCCAAATCGCTGAGCTCTGCACCAGTTTTTCAACCAATGATTGAATCCCATGGTGTGGAGCACCCTAGCCTCACCAGTGCCATAGACAGGCAGCATCTCAGAGAAGGTTACCGTGTGTGCTATTTGTCTAAGGCCCCTCCCCATCTCCACAAATGCTTCTTGCACTGCTCTGATCCCTTTCTTAGCCAGGTCATTTGTCCCTAGGTGGACAGTGACATCCAGCTCCCTCCCCTGTGCAGCTGCTTCTGTGATCCTGAGGATTTGCTCCCTGTCCCTCCAAGCCATGGTGCCAGGCAGGCACCTTACCTGCCTCTCCCCTTCCTCCCTCAGTTCTACCTTCCTAACAATGGAGTCCCCCATCAGGAGTTGTTTTCTTCCCCTGTGGGGTCCCATGCCACCCTCCTGTGGGTCTCCTTTGTGGAGGTTCCCAGCATCCTCCTTGGTTTCCACTGTGGGTGCTTCCACAGAGGAACCACACTTTTCCAGAACGGTGTAGAAATTGTGGAGAGGTACAACTAATAAAGTAAGTAAATAAGTAAAATTTTATTTTTTAAGCGCTTTTCAAATCCAAAGCGCTGTACAATTGAGCAACATTTAAAATTACAAACATATTATGAACAATAACAACAATGAAATCATTCTCCAAATGCTTTCTAAAACAAAAGAGTTTTTAGCTCTGATTTAAAACTCTCGATGGTCAGGCAGCCTCGTGTCTGTGAGTGTAGAGATTCCCAGAGTGGGGCAGCATAAGAAATGCACGTGCCCCAGATGTCTTTAAACTTACCCTGGGAATCTCTAGCAATCCCTCGTTGGTGGATCAGAGTGAGCGAGAGGGACAGTAGGGAGTAAGGAGATCTTGTAGATACCGCAGTCCCTGTTCATGTAGGGCTTTGTAGGTCAGTAACCTGACCTTGAAGGTGATCCACCACTGAACCAGCAGCCAGTGCAGTCCGTGCAACACAGGCATAATATGACTACTTCTAGATGTCCCAGTCAGAGGCCTGGCTGCAGCATTCTGCACCAGCTGCAAGCGGCAGATTTCAACCCCCGGTAGACCTAGGTACAGAGCATCGCAGTAATCAAGGCGAGTGGTCACAAAGGCATGGACCAAGGTAGGAAGATCAGCCAGAGGAACCAGGTGTTTCACCCGGATGATATTCCTAAAATGGTAAAAAGAAGATTTGACAACGGCTGACACCTGTGATTTTAGGGTCAGGTAGTCGTCTATAATAACACCCAGATTACGTACCTGATCTGAGGTTGGGAGCTGGATACCATCAAGCCATACGCCCGATGGAGCCCCAGCCCTAAAACCTGCCTCAAGGCAACCTGGGTCCACAGCCAACACCTCAGTCTTATCCGGGTTTAACCTCAGCCAGCTGGCACTCATCCAATCTTTGATTTCGGATAGACAGCTATTAAGCATAAAGATCGCATCTTCCTGTCCGGGACTGAAGGACAGATACAGCTGGGTATCATCTGCATAGCAGTGAAAATCCAGACTGTATAGCCTAATAATATCTCCCAATGGCAGCATATAAACAACGAACAACATGGGTGCTAAAATGGAGCCCTGTGGCACCCCACAGGACAGGGAGATGGCGTCAGAGGAATAAATTCCAGTAATAACCCTCTGCCTCCGACCCGTGAGGAAGGATCAAAACCAATGTAGAACTGTACCAGACAGTCCACAATAAAGCCATAGGCGCTCCAGAAGCACACCATCATCCACAGTATCAAATGCTGTGGAGAGATCAAGAAGGACTAGAACAGGACGAGCCTTTCGATCTCTCGCAGTCAGGTGATCATTTAAAACCCGGACAAGGGCGGTCTCAGTGCTATGTTTTTTCCTAAATCCCGACTGAAGAGTATCATAGACATTGTTGTAACCCCTTTGTTACCCGGGGTTACTAGAATCCCAGTAAGACCTAGTGGTAGGCAGGGAAGGCAGCTTGTGAAACTCCAGTTAAATGGGTTTCACACTGTCTCACTCTGTCCTCAGTCACAGCTGAGACTGGAGAGATGACATCATTATAGAATTGTTACAGTTGCATGAGCCACATTTGGAATCTTCAGCTCAGAGTAGTTCTAGAACCTTGGGAATTTGAAAAGCCAGTCTTCCGTTTGTCCTTGAGCAAGAAGGAAGCATCAGACTGTAGTCTGAGTTTTGCCTCCACACAGAAGGAAGTTTTTCTGTGTTTCACCATTCTTCAAGTGGTGGAGACCGTCCCCTCGGTCTCAGTGCCCCCTCCCTCCAGGGAGGGTAGGAAAAGGTCTCTGTGGGTTCCAAGGGCAATCCCCTTTTCCCACCAAGGAAAGAAGCTGCCTGAAATTACTTTGTCTGTTTGGGTATACAGAAAAGGTTAAAGGACTTCGCCTGTGGGGCCCTGCAACGATTGGGTGAGTGTTTGGCTCCAGTGTAAGGGGCAAACAACTGTTTTCAGTCAGGAAATGTTATTGGGGACTGCTGTTTGGGAGCACTATATACACTAGGATGAACAAATGGAGCAGTCAGTTTAAAGTTTAAATGGATTTAGAGTTCACAGTAGAGGGGGTGCATCAGTTCATCCACCATGCAATCTACATTTTAAAGTCTAAAGTTCTGTGTGTTCAGAGAAATGGCCGGGTATGGGCTGTGGGAGCTGGAGGTGGATAGATCCCCATCTTTAGTAACCAGGTCCACCTCTACAGATTTCTTCTGTTTTTGCTACTCGCCTCATGCACTTGGCCAGTGATGGGGTGGGTACCCAGACGTGGGTCGCAACTTGAAAATCTCTCTAGGAGTCGCAGACTTCAAGTGGTGTGGGGAGCTACAGGATGGGAACATTACTCCTTGTTTGATGGGAGTTTCGAATTGGAAGTACGAAAACAAAATCTCTCTAGGAGTCGCAGACTGCAAGTGGTGTGGGGAGCCACAGTTTGGGAGCCTTCTTGTTTGATGGGATGTCTTTCCAAGTAGAGTTTGGGCTTATTCGCCAAGTGGATCATTAGTAGAGTGGCCGGGTAGGGAGTTTCTCGGGCCAGTTTGTGCTGTGTATCCAATGCAAGATGCAAAGTCCAGGCTGAGTGCCTGGTGGGTCCAAAGCCAGACAACTGTTGTAAAGTGTTCATTCCTCAAATGGACTGCTGTGTTTAACCTCTAATCTGCATTACAGTTACGTAGCCCTGTGGGGGACCATACAGAGCTTTGTTTTTGTTCAGTGAGTTAATAAATAAAGCCACACTGAAAAATCCCAATTCTGGTTCTGGACATTACAGTTATTGCTTCCTGTAGTTGGATTTACCTGGGTGCCCCTGTGCAGAGTAGTCAAACCTAGGCCTCTTGTGCCAAGTAGCCTCATCCTTCCCAACCGAGATATACACTCCCCACAGGTATTGCTGCCAAATGCCAACAGCATGCCACCTGTCGTTGTTTTGGTAAAAGGACAGGGTGGGGAGGGTTACAAAATGGAGGCACCGCTTTGGATTTGTTTGGGAAGGAAGGTGCTTGGGCAAGTAGGCTAGCGTTTTGGCTGTCTGGCAGTCGGTAGCCCAAAAAGTTGAAGCAATTTCCCTAGTGTGTGCTGTGTGCTGTGAATCTTGTGCTACTGTTTAAAAATGCCAACTGTTTACCAAGGAGCTGTAAAGCCAAAGTGTGTGTCCTTGTCCTGCATCAACATAGTTTACAGCGTTTGTCAGTTTTAAAATAAAGTTCTGTGAAGGAAAGTGTGGAAAACTAGGGGTAGCAACAGATAAATTATGCCCTGGATGTTGGAAATGCTTTCTGTGCAATACTAGAGACTGCAGAGTTAATGGCAATGTTACATGGTCGAAATGGGCTCCCGCCGTGGAGTCAGTTGGAAAAAAAAAAAGTGCATCTTTTCAGTTTGAATTTGCCTGCTCGATGATTGCTGTGAGGAGAGGAGCCCTCGTGAGGAAGAAGAGGCTCATTTGCATGGCGTCGTGTGGTTGGTCAGTTTGTCATTAGTCCCGCCCCTCAGCCAGCTCTTATGTGTCTGCTTCAGCATTCGAGAGGGAGACAGAGAGTAGTGTGTGTACTAGCAGTGGAGGAGCATTCGCAAAGTGTTCAAAGCATTGTAAACAGTGAAAAGTGACTTTTCTAGTTCAAAATCGGGCTCAACACGCTTATCGGTCGTGGGATCAGTGAATTGTGTGATTAATACTACGATCGCGGAGACTGCCCACCCGCTTGAAAACCGAGGCCTTCAAAAATCTGGCTGCAGGCTGCTTTTCCTCCATCGCAGCAATCTGCTACCATAACAGTGAGTAAACGATTTAAAACTGCTCAAATCAGTGATTTTCAGTAATGCCATATAAAATGTGAGTGCAGCTGTATAGTCGCTTTGCAAGTAGCGAGTGTGTGATATCCTGCTAGCAAGTGCAAGTCTGTAAAGCCATTAAATGTGAGCATAGCAATGAAAGTAGCCTCAGTTTAAAGTTTGCAGCCAGAGAGAGACTGTGGGTAGTAAAATAAGTGCAACACTAGTAGAAGCAGGCAATCCTGTGCTAAAACCTGAAGTTTTAAAAGGGTCTGTGATTAAATAAATGTTGCCAGCATGTGAAAAGTCCAAGGAAAATCCTGTAAATGTGAGAACAGCCAGAAAAGAGCAAGTTGTGCAGTTTGAAATAAAAGTTAATAGTAGCTGATGTAAATCGGGTGCGCAGTGGCTTGACCCAGAGTCTGAATGTTGATGCACAGGAGTGCTGCCGCCATTACAGGGTGGGGTAGTAAAGTAAACACAGCAGCAGAGGAGCCATTTTAAAGCTACAGAGTGTGTTCATTTAAAGTGGGACTTTCAGTTACAGTGAACTTTTGTTTGTTTTCTGCAGTTATGGCCTCAGGACCAGCTCGTTACTCGGATCATGCCCGGGTTGCAGTAACAGCAGCAGTAAATAGATTGAGAGACATTGAAAATTGGTGCTATAGAGGGCAACTCCCTCCTGATGTGGCAATTCCTAATTATCCAGTGCGTGTATGCCAGATGTGCTTTAGTGCTGGAAGGGATGTCTCATGATTCCTCACTGTGCTGGATGTCTACAAAATATGGCTTGTATAAAGTGCCTCAAATTCGTTTGGCTCCCACATGGACACAACTTCAAGAATCTGCAGTTGGCAGCACACAGCATCAGGCTGAACCTGTGGGAGGAAGGTCCCCAGGGAGTGTGTGCATGTTAGGAGTGCAGAATTAGAGACTGAATCTGAAGTTGAAGTTTTGGATGCTGGATCTCAGAAGGCAAGTTCAGATAAAGCATCAATAGACCCCTGGGTGGGGGGGCCTAGCCCGTCTCGAAGGTGAAGATGAGATGCGGGAGGCCATTGAATGGGAGGTGTCGACCTCCGCTCCTAGTGATGAATGGATAGCCTCGGGAGTGAGAACTACTGCTCACTCTTGGGCTCAGATCCTCAGTGAAGAGGAAGATGAGGAGGAACCTAAGTGGCCTTGTGAGATAGGAACGGGTACACAGCCTCAAGATCTTGCCTCGAGGAATGTGTTCAAGAAGGTGGTGATGCCACTGCCCTGGCTTCACCAGAAGAAAAAGAAGTCAGGGATCCATTTTAATTTCATTGAGTAAGCCGAAGCTAGCAGAACCAGGACTGGCCACCCCAAGCCAGGCCAGCGTCTCAGATTGACCAAAGCAAGTAAAGAGGAGAGACTGGTTCATAGAAAGGCCAATGAAATCTTTGGTATGACCTTTCCTACCTTTCCTCGGAGAGTCTGGGAGGAGATTGAGAACTGCAGGAAATCCTGGATCTGGGATGAAGCAATGAAACATGTGCATCCTGGGCTAACTAGCATGTAAAGAATAGACTGTTCCACGAAAAGTATACACAGTAGAAAGAGAGGCAGGACACTGTTTATGGACAGAGTGAGAATTGTGACTGAGAGGGACGCGAGTCTCCCACTGTGTGAATTATGTGCGTCCAGATGGAGTAACCAAGCCCCTGACCCTCTACTATTGGCCCAGTGCAAGGACCTCCCAGTAATTAAGCCCGTGCCTACAAAATGGAGAGCCGAGCAGTGGTAGTCAATACTGCCACATCTGAACTGTGAAGTACCTTTATTGAACTGCCAAAATGAATAAACAAAAATTCGGGGCCCCACATTCTTCAGTCTACAGTAAACTGTCTGCAATCACCAACCGCCTACTGGTACCACCAGATGACTTCAGATCCAGAGAGGACACCAGCCCAGCTGTTTCCTGTTCATCGCCTGGTAATCGGATGATGCCCGACCAGCTGTTTCTCTTTTTGTTCCTGTTCTAAGGTTCCTTCTCCAGTTATGACATCAGCCCAGCTGTTTCCAGATGTGCACTCCTGTGGGTTCCCGGAAGATGTCTGCCCAGCTGTATCAGAAGAAATGCTGCCAGGGAGAGTCTTCGGCAGGGACAAGGTTGGTGACGCTCAATACTTCAAGAGGCTGGTGAGTCAAAATCTCTTTTATTCTATCTTTATGACATTGCAATACACACCTTACACTACAGACTTCAAACAGTGTGTGAACTGTCCAAAAGACTCTTCGGGATTATGGCCTTAAAAGACTATGTTCACGGGCTCCGCCCAGGAGAGACTCTTTAATGGACTGGCCTTGGGCCTTGTAATCACTAGTGGGACATTTAGGGCATTCCATCCCCCCAAAAAAGTGTATTGTTATCAATGTCATTTCTGTACTTAATGTATATACTGTCTTTTCTACTTTTCTAAAAAAAAAAATATTTTTTCTTTTTGGGATTGTTTAGTGTTTTGTTTATTCTGTATGGTAGGGTTGTTGTTGTTGTAGTCATCGTTATTTAGGTAGATCGTAAATGCAGATTAGGGTGTTTTGTTTTTTGTTGTTTTTTGTCTTTTCTACAGGTGTTCCTGGAAGAAAGAAGAAGAAGAAGAGGAGGAGGGCTCATCGGAGTTCCTCATTTCAGTGCTTATGTTTAGAAACTAAAGTACTGTTTGTGTTCCTAATGTTGTAGTTGCAGGCTGCCAAAGGTCGGGGAGGTCCCCGGGTTTTGTTTTTATTTGGGATGTTATGGAGAGGCAGATAGGTTTTCCCTAGAGGGTTGGGGGGATAGACAGGCTGTGGTCCTGAATGGCCGTAGGGATTGCAGTGCTGATCTATCAGGGCTATGCTCTGGATGGTTCTACCAGAGCCACTAGGTATCCATAGTAAGTGGATAGAGTAGAGGCTGAAATGTCAGCTATAGGCCTCTAGGCCCTTAGTGTTGCCTACCTGTGCTCGCACACGGTAGGAGGGGGCCTAATCACCCCCTCCGCAGGTAGCACATAGGGTGGGATGGCCTAAGGCCGGGTGCATAATGACTGGGGACAGTCATTTTCCTGGTCAAGGGCGAGTGTAACCCCTTTGTTACCCGGGGTTACTAGAATCCCAGTAAGACCTAGTGGTAGGCAGGAAGGCAGCTTGTGAAACTCCAGTTAAATGGGTTTCACACTGTCTCACTCTGTCCTCAGTCACAGCTGAGACTGGAGAGATGACATCATTATAGAATTGTTACAGCTGCATGAGCCACATTTGGAATCTTCAACTCAGAGTAGTTCTAGAACCTTGGGAATTTGAAAAGCCAGTCTTCTGTTTGTCCTTGAGCAAGAAGGAAGCATCAGACTGTAGTTTGAGTTTTGCCTCCCCACAGAAGGAAGTTTTTTCTGTGTTTCACCATTCTTCAAGTGGTGGAGACCGTCCCCTCGGTCTCAGTGCCCCTCCCTCCGGGGGGGGGGGTAGGAAAAGGTCTCTGTGGGTTTCAGGGGCAATCCCCTTTTCCCACCAAGGAAAGAAGCTGCCTGAAATTACTTTGTCTGTTTGGGTATACAGAAAAGGTTAAAGGACTTCGCCTGTGGGGCCCTGCAACGATTGGGTGAGTGTTTGGCTCCAGTGTAAGGGGCAAACAACTGTTTTCAGTCAGGAAATGTTATTGGGGACTGCTGTTTGGGAGCACTATATACACTAGAACGAACAAATGGAGCAGTCAGTTTAAAGTTTAAATGGATTTAGAGTTCACAGTAGAGGGGGTGCATCAGTTCATCCACCATGCAATCTACATTTTAAAGTCTAAAGTTCTGTGTGTTCAGAGAAATGGCTGGGTATGGGCTGTGGGAGCTGGAGGTGGATAGATCCCCATCTTTAGTAACCAGGTCCACCTCTACGGATTTCTTCTGTTTTTGCTACTCGCCTCATGCGCTTGGCCAGTGATGGGGTGGGTACCCAGACGTGGGTCGCAACTTGAAAATCTCTCTAGGAGTCGCAGACTTCAAGTGGTGTGGGGAGCCACAGGATGGGAACATTACTCCTTGTTTGATGGGAGTTTCGAATTGGAAGTATGAAAACAAAATCTCTCTAGGAGTCGCAGACTTCAAGTGGTGTGGGGAGCCACAGTTTGGGAGCCTCCTTGTTTGATGGGATGTCTTTCCAAGTAGAGTTTGGGTTCGTTCGCCAAGTGGACCGTCAGTAGAGTGGCCAGCAGGGAAGCTGGGCCAGTCGGGCTGTGTATCCAATGCGCATGCAAAGTCCGGGCCGAGTGCCTGGTGGGTCCAAAGCCAGACAACTGTTGTAAAGTGTTCATTCCTCAAATGGACTGCTGTGTTTAACCTCTAATCTGCATTACAGTTACGTAGCCCTGTGGGGGACCATACAGAGCTTTGTTTATGTTCAGTGAGTTAATAAATAAAGTCACACTGAAAAATCCCAATTCTGGTTCTGGACATTACAGTTATAGCTTCCTGTAGTTGGATTTACTTGGGTGCCCCTGTGCAGAGTAGTCAAACCTAGGCCTCTTGTGCCAAGTAGCCTCATCCTTCCCCGAACCCGTAGATATACACTCCCCACCAGGTATTGCTGCCAAATGCCAACAGCATGCCACCTGTCGTTGTTTTGGTAAAAGGACAGGGGTGGGTAGGGTTACATTGTGATTTACAAGATGGTCATCCAGTTGTAGCGCAACCACCTTTTCGATAACCTTACCCACAAAGGGCAGGTTAGAGACAGGTCTGTAGTTAGCTAAACAGTCTGGATTCAATGAAGGCTTTTTAAAGAGATGTCGAACAACCGCCTCCTTTAGGAGATCAGGAAAGACCCCTGCTCCAAATATTTCCAGATAATTTTAGCAAGGATCAGGCATATAGTATCTATGCAACCTAATAATAGTGACGTAGGGCCCAGATCCAAACTACAGCTGGTTGGTCGTACAGTCTGGACAATCCTCACAATATCCATAAACTCCGGCTTACCAAAGTCAGACCAGGTAACATAGGTGTTTGTTTCCTCTCGCCGATCGCCGCAAACCCTTAAAGAGGGAGCTTGGCCGATGCCCGATCTAATCCTGGCAATCTTATCTGTGAAGAACTGAGCAAGCTCATCACACTTTATTTGTGAAAAATCTCTTCCTGACTGTAGACAGAGTGGATTGCACAGTCAGTCTACAGTCCGAAAGAGTTGAGCTGGTTGGTTCCACGCGGCAGCAATCTCCCTGGACAGGAATTCTGCCTTCTTATGGGTGATTGATGATTGATAGATACCATAGTGGTCCATCAACCTAAGTCTGCCAGCATCCATGCCAGATTTCCACCAAGCCCTCTCTAGCCTTCGCCCCACTCTCCTCAGTTCCTTCAAAGACTCATCGAACCATGGAGTCTTTGGGCGCTGAGTGAGTGGACGAACACGGACAGGAGCAGCTAAGTCCTGGGCCTCACCCACCACCTTATTATAGGCAAGAACAAGGTCCCTTGGACCCATGCACTCACCTGAAACACCCGATAGGTCCAGTACCGCTAATAGGCCCTATGGGGTAACTCCCCTTAAAGGGCGATACTGGACCATCTCTGTAGAGGCAGGCCTATTAGGGGGTGCCCCGAAGCTGAATCTTATGGTGTGATGATCTGTCCACGCATTCGGTTCCACCCCCAAATGCATAACCTCCAAATCCAGTAGAAACACTAGATCCAATGAGTGACCCCCTATATGGGTAGCAGAGGTAACTACCTGTGAATGGCCCAACATAGTCATAAGTTGGAGGAGATTCTTTCCAAAATGCGAGAGTTCATCGTCGACCCAGGCATTGAAGTTGCCCAGTAATAACCATCTGTGCGACTCCAATGCCATGTCGACGATGAAGTCCGCAAGCTCCTTCAGGAATTCTCCATCATTACTGGGTGGATGGTAGACGAGGAGAATCCTGAACCCTGCACCTGCACCTGCTCCCAGGATACACTCAAAGGATCGAGTGTCACCCACTGGCACATCCACAAGACTCAGGTCTGTTCTAAAAAAGATGGCTACTGCCCCACCCCTACAATCCAATCTAGGGCAGTGTATCACCAAGAACCCAGCTGGAACAGCAGAGGCTACTATAGGACCTGCATTCTCATGAAAGCCAGGTCTCGGTGATACATGCCAGGTCAGATGTTGCAACAAGATCTGCAATAATTGCAGTCTTGTTCCTAATGGACCTGGCATTACATAACACCGCCCGGGTTGGATGGGTTTTCAGGGAGGAATGCAGTACCTGCCCACAATCTTCGGAGCCCTTGGGTATGGGAATCAGGCAGGGAGGACCCCTCTGCTGATTCCATTTCGCCCCAGGGTGTCTCCTCGTCCCAACTACCCCATCTGCCCACTCCTTTCCAATCTCCCACTGTGTCCAGCCCAACCATCCTTCGAATGCCTTCTCACTATCCCCGCTGCACGACACTTACTAAAGACATCGGCAGATAAACGGGGACAGTGAAAAGGACAGAGGCTCCGGAGCAGAGCGGGAGAATAGTGCCTGACTGTTGTAAGGCCCTCCCAACACATCTTAAAATAATCAATAAATAACCAAACAAATAAACTAATCAAATTAACTATCTCATCTTCAAACCCAACCCACCCTTAGGCAAACAAATAATATTAACTAAAAACCAAACAACAAAACTATAACACAAATAATAAACAAGCAAATTAATAAAAATATAATACATAGAAACACAGAAACATAGACATTGACGGCAGATAAGGACCACTTGGCCCACCCAGTCTGCCCATTTCCCTACCTACTGGATAAGCTGCAGATTCTAGTTAACCAACAGCCTATTTCCTGCAACCCCCCACTATAATTGCCTTATGTCTGTCCCATGCATGTTTGAATTCCTCCACTGTTTTAGACCCCACAACCTCTCCAGGAAGGCGGTTCCATCGTCCCACCACTCTCCATGAAAAGAATTTCCTCACATTACCCCTGAGCTGTCCCCTCTAACTTTAAATTGTGCCCCTTGTTCTTCACACATCTTTTTCTGAAAGATGCTACCTCCTGGACTTTGTTGATTCCTTGAGGTACTTAAAAGTTTCTATCATGTCCCCCTCCCCTCCTTTCATCAAGGTATACATATTAAGCTCTCTCAGTCTCTCTTCATATGGTTTCTGATGTAGACCCTGCACCATTTTAGTTACCCTCCTCTGACTGCTTCCATCCTGTCTATGTCCTTGCTTAGATGAGGTCTCCAAACTGCACGCAGTACTCCAGATGGGGTCTCACCAACTGTCTGTATAGAGGGATAACCACTTCCTTTTCTACTTGTGATGTCCTCCCTATGCATCCCAGTATCCCCTGGCTTTCCTACTGACTTCTCACATTGCATACCCACCTTTAGGTCATCTGATACGATTACACCCAGATCCCTTTCCATTATTGTTGTTGTTAGTAATTCTCCTGTTATTGTGTACTCTTCTCCTGGATTTTTATTTTCCAGGTGCATTACTTTGCACTTCTTTGCATTGAATCTAAGTTGCCATATGTCTGACCATTCCTCCAACCCCAAGTCCCTTCTCATCCTTTCTACCCCACCCTTGTGTATCAACTCTGTTACAGATCTTTGTGTCATCCACAAAGAGGCATACCTTTCCTTCCAGACCCTTTGCAATGTCACCTATAAAGACGTTAAAGAGGACTGGACCCAGTACTGAGCCCTGAGGTACTCCACTAGTAACCCCCCCTTCTTCAGAATGTGTTCCATTCACTATTACCTTCTGTGTCCTGTTGTGCAGCCAGTTTTCTACCCAGGCTACCACCCTGGGACCCACTCCCAGGCTGGCTAACTTGATTATTAATCTTTTGTGTGAGACTGTGTCAAATGCCTTGCTAAAGTCTAGGTAGGCCACTACTAGCAGGTTGGGGAGATACAATTGTCATATTCCATTTGTTTTCTCACCACTATAGGATAACAAGTTCCCTTCAGAAGCTCATACCCCATGAACAGGGTAACATACTATAACTTCATACACTCTCTACCTCTACCCCCACCCCCAATATAAATAAAAACTAAAAACGCTTAAATTTAAATTATTAAGCCCAACATCAGAGTCTGAGTCAGAATGAGTCTACATAATATAGATCACGGAGAGGTGGATGATAAATCTTCAGAACTGTAAATAAAACCAATAAGTGCAGAATATTGTTTCTAAGCAGAAACTCTCAATGAAGTGTGAGAGTAAATGCAAAGCAGCCAAAGTCTTTAAATCCCCAGACACTCTCACTACCCAGAAAAAAAAGGCACATTCGGGAGTCAGAGCATAAAAAGATCTCAAGGCAGCCAGTGTCTTCAAATCTTCAGAACCCCAGGCTCTCTCACAACCCAGGACATCAAAGAAGAAACGGGCAATCTCACTGCCTTATAGCCAGTGTGCAGGCAAGCAAAAATTTAAGAGCAGTTCCAATCCAAAAAGCACTGATAGCACAGCAATAAAAGTGTGAGGGAGAATGACTACCCTAAAGGAGGCTACTGATCCAGGCCAGGTCCACAGCAATGACCCCGGAACAGTATCCACCCACCAGTAGACCCCTCCGGTAAGTCCAGAGACCGCATTCACACCGGCCTCCAGCAGGCCTCGGCATCAGCCTCACTCTGAGCCCAGCCGACAGCAACCACCCCAGGCAGCTACCCACAACACACTATCTTAGATAGTCCAAAGCCATAACTCCGATCGCAGCGGGAGCCCACAAATGCAGGATCCTCTGTCAATCTTCTCACAATCTCACTGCACCAAAGTCAGCAAATTCAGGCTCTTTCTCCCCAGGACTCCACCAGTCTCATATACATTAATCTACGACTCACAGTCCGATCAAAGTCTACAATCCTCCACTCCTGGAGGGATGCACCTCTGTTCCACCACCCTCACCCTCCCTGAGCCCACTGTGGTCCAACCACTCCTCTTTCTTGGCAACCTTTGAGGTAACGGCAGTGACCCTGGTGGTCCCTGGGTGGGAGAGGAGGTCCCACAAATCCTGGCCAACTCAGCCTGGAGATGAGCAACCTCCTCCCTCAGCCCAGAGAGGTGCCTGCAGATGGGACAACACCGCATCCTCCAGAACATCTCCTGGAAGACTGCTGTTCCACAGCCACTGCACTGCACCACTCCCATCATGTCTTATTTCTGGCCCCCTAACTGTTGTTTGGAAAACTTACTCGTTCCTCTGTTTGTTTATTTCTTTTTTTTCTTCCTCTCCCTACTTATTTACTGCCTCTGTGCCCTTTTAGCTCCTGATCTTCCTGTTCTGAGACAAGAAGTTCCTATATTTCTCAGTAGTCTCCTTACTTGCTCACTGGTAGTCTAGTGGTCCCCCCAACCCCCGATCCCCAACACGTAATTATAAACCCTCATTTGGCATGGTAGTCTACTCCCACCCCAGCCAAAATCTTCCATAATAAATAGAAAGTATCCCTGGCGGTCCGGTGGACCACTCCAGCCCCGATCCCCTGTGAAGTGCAATTCCCAAATACTTGGTGGTCTAGTGGACCCTCACCCCACAGTGCCTACTACCCCACTCCCCCATCCTGTAACTGAGCCAGCGACTGGCTCAGCACACTGCTCACCTCTGCAGACTGTCACCAACTGAGCTCTGAATAAGCACATACTCATTCACAGCTTAGTCGGTGGCTGGCTGTGGAGGTGAGTGGTGGGCTAGCCAGTCAACGGGTAGGTTATGGAATGGAGATGGGGGGCAGGGTGGTCCACTAAACCAGCAGGCATTAAAGAATTGCACTTTATGGGGGATTGGGGCTGGTGCAGTCCACTGGAGCAACAGGATACTTAATTATTTATTATCGGAAATCAAGGCTGGGGTGGGAGTGGACTGCCATGCCAAATGAGGGTTTATAATGACAACATGTGTCAGGGATCAGGGTTGGGGGGGACCACTAGACTACCAGGGAAAGTGAAAGTTGCTAATTATTAGGTGTCCGTGATCGGGGTTCAAAGTTGGGGGGACCACTAGACTACCAGAAAAAGCGAAAGTTATTCAGTATAACATGTCAGGAATTGGGGTTGGGGGGACCACTAGACTACCAGGGAAAGTGAATATTATTAATTATAACATGTGTCGGGGATTGGAGATCGTGGTTGGGGAGGACCAGTAGACTACCAGGGAAAGTGAAAGTTATTCACTATAACGTGTCGAGGATCGGGGCTGGGGGGACCACTAGACAATCAGGGAAAGTGAAAGTTACTAATTATAATGTGTTCATGATCGGGAATCAAGGTTGTGGGGGAGATCACTAGACTACCAGGGAAAGTGAAAGTTATTCAGTATAAAGTGTCAGGGATTGGGGTTGGGGGGACCACTGAACTACCAGGAAAGTGAATGTTATTAATTATAACGTGCAGGATTGGAGATCGTGGTTGGGGGAGGGGGACCAGCAAACTACCAGGGAAAGTGAAAGTTATTCAGTATAACATGTGTTGGGTATCAGGGTAGGCAGGACCACTAGATCATCTGGAAAAGTGAAAGTTACAAATTATAACGTGTCCGTAATCGGGAATCAGGGTTTGGGGGGACCACTAGACCACCACGATAAGTGAAAGTTATTCAGTATAACATGTGTCGGGGATCGGGTTTGAGAAGACCACTAGACTACCAGGGAAAGTGAAAGTTACTAATTATAACTTGCGTCAGCAATCGCGGATCGGGGTTGGGGGGACCACTGGACTACCAGGGAGTGCGAAAGTTATTCAATGTAACATGTGCTGAGAATCAGGAAGGGGGCCAATAGACTACCAGGTTTTGTCACAGCAGATGCACCATGCTGCTTGTGTTGCTGCTGTGTGCATGCCCCCATCTGCAGTTTGCCCAGAGTTAAGAGGACCTTTTCAGTTATGGTAATTTACACGATGCTACATGTCGCGCTGACACCTGTTGCGCAACGCTATTGTTTTGAATATGCTAGTGTGCCTGTATGCATGTCCCCACCCCTCGCTGTGGACAGTGCATACATTAACTTTTAGTGCCAGTGCTAACACATTGCTTTGGTGCTATTTGGACCTTTGAATATAGCAGGCCAGCGCAAACAGGGCGCAATCGCAGTGCTAATGGTTTGCGCAAGGCGCTAAGTTTTGAATATCTGGCCCCTGATGTATTTTCACTCGAAATGTATCTCCCATTTTGGTTTAGAGGTAAGAAACTTGTAATTTCATTCTCTTTGTAACTGGGGCTCTGAAGAGCTAAGTGACTGCAGAAAATTGTGTCAGTGGCTGCATGAGGCCATAGGGGCTTCATTTGAGAAATGCTGCTCTAAACTAGGGCTGTGCAAGACAAAAACTGATTTGGCACAAATACAGCCAAATATGCATGTGTTCAGATTTTTGGCTTGTATTTGTGCAAAAATTGCAGGCTTTTTTTGTCACCATTTTTTCCCACTTGTGTTTTTTTTTTTTATCCAGGATTCCGTTACTTTCATGTGGCATGGGGGCAGGTTGTATGTCAGCTCAGCTGGAGGAGGCAGTCAGTGAATGGAGGCAAGCTGGAGTGGTGGAGGGGTAGCTGACTTGGCCAGTGCAGAGAGGGAAGTTTTGCAGACCTGACAATCGATTGGTCACAACAGTGAGCTAAGCATGTGTCCAGGAGTATGTAGGCAGAAGAGCACGTTGCATGCTTATTCAGGACAAAGACAGGCTGTATGAGCAGTTAAGTGTGGGGACTGTGTGTGCAGTCAGACTGTGGGGGTTGATTAAACCTGAGGGGCATTGCAGGCCAGTTCTGGAGTTTGCTTTCCTAATGGGAAAGATTTGTGCTGCTGTAGTACTCTAGTAATAAAACTGAAAAAAAAAAAAAGAACAAAGGAACCAAACAAACAGTACATCAGATGAAGCATGTGTGGTGGCAGAGAAGCAGACTGGACTTAGAGTGCAGACTTGTGTTGTGGACACTCTGGGGGCTCTATATCTCATTCTGAGGGACACAGTACCAGTTTTATTCAGGAAAAAAGTTTTAAAAATGAGTTTTGCAGAAGGAAGTAGGGGAGGAAGTGGGGATGACAGAGAAAGAAGATATGAAGCCCATTTCTGACAAAAGGGCCTGTATTTGTCAGTTTGCCTTGTGCATCTTGTCCAGTGTGACCATTTAAAAAAAAAATAAATCAGTTCTTGTCTTGAGGCACTGTAGTGGTGCAGACTAGAGGGTCAGTTACTTTGTGCATCTTGCCCAGTGTGACCATTAACAAAATTCAGTTCTTGAGCCACAGTAGTGGTGCACAGTGTCAATTACCTTGTGCATCTTGCCCAGAGTAACCGTTTAAAAACAAGCATTTGTCAATGCCGAATGTTGTTGCACTGGCATTGGCAGTGGCGGAGGTGGAGAGGCATAGCGCTGTGAGTTTGTTAATGTGTCTCAAAAGGTGATTTTGCACAGCGAGTACGCCACTGTGTGGCAGAGCTGTGGAAACATGCTTTGGGCAGGCTGTGGAAAATGGCAGCTGGACTGTTGATAATAAGGTGTGCACAAATGCCAGTGGTGAAAATGTGTCATGAAAATATTGCAGATTGACAAAGTTACAAGGGTGCATGGAAACTGCGCAATGCACGCTTGCAACACAGTCATTGTCTGGACTTTCGCCACCAAATGTTCAACATACGCATTTTAGGACCTCTGCTGATGAATAGTGTCACCGTCATTTCCTGAAAGTGTCCAGAAAAGTGATTTCGCACAGTGACCATGCAATTCTGCAACGGACATGCGAAAACACATTTCAGCCAGCTGTACTGTTCATAAGGAGATATGGAAAAATGGCAATGATGAACAGCTGGAGTGAAAGTATTACAAATTCACAAAGTCATGAGCGTGCGTGCAAACTGCGCAATGCGCGCTCGTAAAACACTCATTTTATTGACTTTCATCCCTAAATTTTCAACATAAGCATTTTAGGACATCTGCTAATGAACAGCGTCACTGCCATTTTCATAATGTGTCTCGAACACGGGCTTTCCACAGTGACCGTGCTATTGTGCACTGGAACTACGAAAACAGATTTTGGTCAGGATGTGAAAAATGACAGCTGTACTGTTCATTAAGAGGTGTAGAACAATGGCACTGTTGAAAATGTGGAGTGAAAATATAAGTTTGCGAACTTACGAGCATGCGTGCAAACTGCACAACGCATGATTGTAACACAATCATTTTATGGAGTATTGTCACCAAATTTTCAACACAGGCATTTTAGGACCTCTGCTCATGAAGAGTGTCACTGGCATTTTTGTAATGTGTCCCGAACAGTGATTTCTCACAGCGACCATGCTATTCTGCGCCGGAAGTCCAAAAACACATTTTGGGCAGGATGTGAAAAATGACAGCTGTACAGTTCACAAGAAGGTGTGGTAAAATGCAATGTTGAAATCTGGCATGAAAATAGTCTGAATCCTTCTTCTGGCGTGTGTTACGCATTGGTTGCTACTTGCATGAAGAGTCATTTTTGGATTTTCCCACCAAACTTGTAACATAGGCTTTTTGAGCCCCTCTCATGAACAGTGGCACTGTCATTTGTTATCGTCCCAAAAGGTGATTCCGCGACAGTGACTGCGAGATCACCTTCGACCGAACAATGCCATGACAGTGCAAGAATTCATGAGAAGGGTCCCAAAACCCCATGTTGAAAATTTGGGCAAAATTCACAAAATGCCCAAGATATGCATTAAAGTTGAAAAAACCCTATTCATTCCATTATACAGCTTACCGGCATTTCTTCAGTTCAAGGGTCGGCTTTGAAGAGTGCAGATGTGTTCCCGTCCACAGAAGATCATCACGCCAGACTCAAGGTAAGTATGGGTGAGGGGAGGCAGGGTGGGTGGGGTGGGGACCGGAGCATCGAGACTACAAGGACCATTTCCATTTTGCAGGAGAAAAATGAAAAACCCATCACGGACAGTTTTTTTTTTTTTTGCAGGGGATTTGGCACGCTGTGGTGGGCTCCCAGCATGCCACCTAACTGTTTGGGGGTTTCTGTAGTCGATGGGGATTGGGCAATCTTGTTGGCACAACAACACGGGGAGGAGGAGTACGCCTACGGATTGGGCACCCCAGCACACAAAGAAAGCGGGGGACGCAGAGGGGATTGGGCACCCCCGCATTCAACAATTGGGGTTATGCCGATGGGAGGGGCCTCATCGGCACACAAAGAAAGCAGGGGTTAACTGACAGGGGGATTGGGCACCCCTGAAGTCGACAGTAGTTAGGCAGCCGTCTGCTCACCAGCCATGCACATAATGGCAGTGAGCACGGCAAGAAAAGGACCGCTGTGTATGACGAGCTTTGCTCGGATTGCAGCGGACCTTTTCTTAGATGTGCTCGCCACATTATGTATGCATGGTGTGGCACCGGCATGCAGGCTGATTGGGGAATACGGGACGCCCCTACTGGTGTGTGCCCTGCATTCGCCCAACAGCGACTCCGCCTCCAAAGCTGCACTGTCCCACGATGTTGGCTGCGCAAGCGCACCAACATAAAAATCTGTTATTGGGGCCACATAGTAGTGCAGAGGAGAGGGTCAGTTACTTTGTGAGTCTTGCCCAATGTGACCATTTAAAAAAATATACTGTATCTTCTTGAGGCACTGTAGTTGCAGAGGGTCAGTTACCTTGTGCATCTTGCCCAGGGTGACATTTAAAAAAATCAATTCTTTGAGGCACCATAATGGTACAGAGGGTCAGTAGTAACATTGTGAGTCTAGCTCAGTGTGACCATTAAAAAAAAAATCAGTTCTTGAGGGACCATTGTGATGCAGGGGGTCAGTTACCTTGTGCATCTTTCCCAGTGTGATCACTTAAAAAATCAGGGGCTAGATGAACAAAAAAATGCAAGCTCAACGCCAGAGTCTTTGTTGCACTTTGCATTTGCCCAGGTGTCCACAATTCCTGTTCACGGTTGAATAGTGCACCACGCTATACACATGTGAACAGGGATAATCCTAGGCAGTGGTAACCCCAGCACTGCCAGCACTAACCTAGTAGCACTGCCACAACATGCAGTCAGGAGCATAGGCCTGCAAGGAACAGCGCAGGTGCGCTATTTCCAGTTCTCAAAGGCAGCCATGCAAATGAGCCCATAGGGTATGCAAGGCACTAGGTGGCCATTTGCATGCCCATTATGGGCTCATTTGCATATGTAACCCCCAGGCCACTTTTTAACTAGTGAGCACACCCTCCATTAAAATCTGGAAACACTGGTACCCACATACTGGCATACCATTTTACTTTACAAAAGGTTTGGTACCACCCTTGGCATTAGGATGTATACCTGGCTCATTTACTAGCGGTAGAAAGGGTTGGGGGTACAGAAACAAAACAACATGAGCCTTGTGTAAATAACACAACCCAGGTCCTGGGTGGAGGCAGCTAGGCATATGCTAGATCTAACTTGCTGAGGGGGCCCCAATAAATCCACACAACCAGAAGCAATAACTGGAATGTCCACAACAGTGACTGGGATTGTGCAGTATGGTTTTATTCAACAGATGGAAATTTAAAGCAGAAGTGGACCCCCAAGGGTCGATCTGGGCTGGACAGGTACATTTCACGAACTCTCCTTGCATGCAGTATAGTTAATGAACACACAACAAAACAACCTTCTTCCCAAATTCCCAAATGGTGCATCTAGTGGACACCTGGCCACACACAGGAACATTTTCCTCCCATGAGTGTCATTTAGTGACTCTAAGCCATGCACTCAGAACTCTTCTTCAGACATAGGTGCACATAAGTGAAGCTCAGTCACACACCTTAACCTGCAGCTTGGCCCTTGCTCAGGTATAACTGGTACCCTTTACGAACCAGGAAGCCCTGCCTTGTAAGCGCTTAGATGGTGTTCCTCCCACCCTTGGCCCCAACTGAAAATCTCTGCCATTCTTCAGGGTTACACCACTGAACCCCCCATTTCCCACTGAAATGCTTGCTGTCCCACACTTTAAGTTCATCACACACTGGGGTGACCAAAGAACAAAACTGCACTCACTTGGGTGAACAGTTTAACAGTACTTCACTCACTTGGGTGAAACTATGGGCACTGACAGGTGTGATCCAGCTTTATCTATGGGCACACATCTAAGACTATCGATTCCCCTAAAAGATGTGGAGATCTGGTCTCCTACAACAGTACTCACAAAGGTTGTCCCATCCACAGGGCATGGAACAACAAAAGGAAAAGACATACACTCTCCTGGGTAGCCAATCAAACAGTCTCTCTCAGTTCCTATCCAAGGCAGCTGAAACACACAGAACCTTCAGGGGATTGCCCCTCGAATCCACTTAGAACAAATAGTTCCTTCCACTTCACTGGGAGTAGAAATCAGGAAATCCTGCTGTAGCACTGGTCTCCACCACTTGATTGGAAGCTGGAAATGTCACTCCACTAGGTGAGAAATCCTGGGCCCTCTTCTCAGGACTCACTGGCAATCCTTCTACCACTCTCACCTCCTCACTGAACAACTCACTACACAGAACTCTGACTCAAAACTGAGCATTCTAAGCTCCCCAGAGCAGCTGTCCACATAATGTGGCTTATGTTGCTGCTGTGAGAGTTCCAAATGACCTAATCATCCTTCTTCTCTCAGGCTAGCTCAGCAAACAATGATGTCATTATATAAGGAGCCCCTAATGAGCTCCCTACCAGTTGCCTGCTGCCTTACTAACTATAATACTGATAGGATTCTAGTAACCCCAGGGGACTGGGTGGTTACACATAGGCTGCGAGGAGTGTAGCATGACCTCACCAGCCCATGACCAATATGTAGTGGCAGTCCCTGGTGCAAGTGGTCCTCCTCCTTCCCACCAACTGATCACCAGCCTGAGTAAAAAAAAACAGTACCTGGTACCAGTAGTTCCCTCCACTGTGATCTCCGATTGCTGGTCTGAGTAACCAATAACAGTCTCCCTGGTGCTAGTGGTCCACCTCCCCCTGTGCTTGACAATCACCAGCCCATTATGAAATTAATAATTTCCCTGGTAGTGGTGGTCCCCCCCCCACTGATCAACGGCATATTTACAAAATATATTCCCCTCATGGTAGTTGCCCCCTTCCCTACCAATTGCTGGCCCGATATTTACTAAATATACTCCCTGGTGATAGTGGTCCCCCTCCTCACTGATAGCCAGCCCGAGTACAATAAGATGTAGTCCCTGGTGTCCAGTGGTCCCTCCCCACCCAATGCCTGCCCAATAAAAATATATGTATCTCCCGATGTCCATTGGTCTCCCCCCAGTCTATGCCCACCCACTAAAATGTATGTATCTCCCTGGTGTCCAGTGGTCCCTCCCCCCACCGATACAAATATATGTATACCCCTGCTGTCCAGTGGGCCCTCCCCATCCCAATCCCCTGTATGACTAAATAAAAACATTCCCTGGTGTCTAGTGAACCCCCCTGATCCCCTGTAGAATAAATGTAACCCATTCCCTGGTGGTCTAGTGGATCTCCTACTCTGGCAAGTAGTGCCCCACCACCCTTCCCCCCATCCCAACCCCAGGCCTGTGACAGGCACAGCCCTCTGCTCTCCACCACTGCTGGTCACCGACTGAACTGTCACTGAGCATGTACTATATATAGTACACACTCATTGACTGACAGTTCACTGATTCACTAATCTGTCAATTAATGAGTGCTTTTGTGAATACCAGCTTGGCACAAAACCTGGTTTGCACGTACAAAACCGAGTTTGCACTGGGGCAAAGTTTTGTGAATCGGGGCCCAGTTCTTTGAGGCATTGTAGTGGTGCAGAGGGTCATTTACCCTGTGCAACCTGCCCAGTATGACCATTTAAAAAAAATTGCATTCTTGAGGACAAGGCATCATAGTTGCAGAGGGTCAGTTACCTTGTGCATCTTGCCCAGTGTGACCATTAAAAAAAATCAGTTCCTTGAGCCACCATGGTGGTGCAAAGGATAAGTAACCTCCTGCATCTTGCCCAGTGTGACCATTTAAAAAAACTGTTTTCTTTAGGCACCAAAGTTGCAGAGGGTCAGGTACCTTGTGAGTCTTGCCCAGTGTGACCAATTAAAAAAAATCAGTTTGAGGCATCATAATGGTGCTGAGGATAAGTTACCTTGTGCATCTTTCCCAGTGTGACCATTTAAAAAATAAGGTCTAGAGAGCCATCATAGTGGTGCACTGCACAGCAACAGTTACCTTGGGGGTCTTTCTCACAGTGACCATTTTAAAAAAATCAGTTCTTGAGGCACCATGGGGTGCTGAAGGCCAGTTACCTTGTGCATCTTGCCCAGTGACCATTTTAAAAAAACACTGAAAACTGGGGGCTCTGTAGCTCTGTTTTTTTTTCACCAGTGTCTCCATTTAAATAATTATCTTACTATAAGCAAAACACTAAATGAAACTTCAGTCAGCAGTAGTGATGAGGAAAACACAGATATTCATTGTGTTCCGCCAACAGCAACAGTGCCATCTGGAGTGAAGCAAACTAGATCTGGCTGTATTGTTATACCAAAGACTTTATTAGTCCCTTTTCTAAAAAGCCAGCTACTGCACTGAATAAAAAAAAAAAAAAAAACTTCAGTGGTAGTAGTAGCAATAGTAGTAGTAACAGTAACAGGCAATTATCGGCTGCAAAGAAGCTTGCTTCCCCTTTTTGAGAAATGCAGTACACATGCATGTTCCACAACAAGTAATAAAGGACACCAATAGCAGCAGCAGTACACCTCTTGTCAGTACAACAATTCCCAGCAAAGCAACTGCTGTTAGCAAAAGTGCTAATGAAATGGAGAAAGTCTGTGATATGATTGCTACTATTCATGCTACCACTTGGATAAGGAATGCTCAGGGGACTGTGTTGCGGCTCCTGATATTGCAGACACTGAAAACTGTAAAATCTGTAGATAAACAGGTTGGGTGTACCTCTGGGGAGAGGTGGTTGTGTTACGAGCCATTGCCTAACAACCAGAGTAACTGTGCCAGTGACTTGTGGGATACAAGGGGGCTGTATACCAGGACAGCTAGGGTAACAGCTTGTATCGCAGTTTGGGGCAGCAGGGCCTTTTTGTGCCACTAATTTGTAATCTAAATCCACCACATGAGGTGGTAAAATGTATTTTAAACTGTTTTTGTAAGAGTTCCCGTGTGGGGCAGTAATGGGAGACTGGAAGTGACCCAGGAAAGCTTCCAGCCTGACACACTTAAAATTCTTGTCCCCGAGCAAGTGGGGCGCCTCGTGGTGTCCGCTGCAGATGCAAAGGTCAAGAGGAAACAGCAGTATATGTAAGGATGTGACTTAACTTATTAAAATGGATTCACAGTGTAACAAGTGTGAGCAATGTTTGATGTATACTTTAGGGGAACAAATAGTGGGATATATCTGTCAAAAATGCACACAGATAAGAGATCTTACACAGGAGATAAATGAACTAAGAAACAGACTAGAAACTAGACAGGACATAAAAACATTAGAGAACTACATAGACTCAGTTGCTAGTGAAATTAATACAGAGGAAAGCAAAGTAGAGGAAAATATAGAGGAAAGGGCTGCAGTCAGCAAGAACAGAGGGAAGCATAGAGGAAAGCAAGTTTATAATAGTGCCCCAATTCAAACCTACAACAAATTCAGTGTACTTAATAATTTAAAAGAACAAGATTCCGGGGAAACTTCCAGGAATTTTTAGACCCCTGGCAGGAAGACAGATAAACCAGGAAATGAAATTTGTAACGATAAAACTACAAAAATACAAAAGAATAGCATTCTAAACAAATATTTTTGCTCAGTATTTACAAAGGAAGTGGGGGAGGTACCTAAAACAAACAGTAGAAACACTCTGGATACAGAAGTTGATACCAGCCCATTTACAGAAGAAAGAGTTCTGAAAGAACTCTTAAAATTGAAGGTGGACAAAGCAATGGGGCCTGATGGGATTCATCCCAGAAGTCTAAAAGAACTAAGGGTAGAACTAGTGACACCACTGACACCACTCTTTAACAAATCATGGGAGGATGGGGTGGTACCTGAGGACTGGAGAAGGGCAGATGTGATTCCCCTTCACAAAAGTGGGAGCAAGGCAGAAGCAGGAAGCTACAGACCTGTTAGTTTAACCTCAGTGGTAGGGAAAATGATGGAATCACTTCTGAAGGAAAGAATTGTTGAGTATCTAGAGGTCAGAGGGGCACAGGACCCAAGGCAGCATGGATTCACAGCGGGAAGGTCATGCCAGACAAATCTGATAGATTTCTTTGACTGGGTGACCAAAGTAATAGATCAGGGAGGGGCTGTGGACATGGCCTACCTAGACTTTAGCAAGGCATTTGACACAGCCCCACACAAAAGATTAATATACAAGTTAGCCAGCCTGGGAGTGGGTCCCAAGATGACAGCCTGGGTAAAGAATTGGCTGGAGAATAGGACACAGAGAGTAATAGTAAATGGAGTCCACTCTGAAGAAAGGGGATTACTAGTGGGCACCGTAGGGTTCAGTATTAGGATCGGTCCTCTTCAATGTCTTTATAGTTTACATTGCAGAGTGACTGAAAGAAAAGTATGTCTCTTTGCAGGTGACACAAAGATCTGCAACAGAGTTGATGCACAATGTGGGTGGAAAGGATGAGAAGGACTTGGCAAGGTTAGAGGAATGGTCAAATGTATGGCAGCTTAGATTCAATGCTAAGAAGTGCAAGGTAATGCACCTGGGAAACAAAACCTAAGGGAAGAGTACACAATGGGGATGAGAAACTAACAACAACAAAAATGGAAAGAGACCTGGGGGTAGTCATATCAGATGACCTAAAGGTGGGCAAGCAATGTGAGAGGGCAGCAAGGAGGGCTGGGGGAATACTGGGATGCATAGGGAGAGGCATCCCCAGTAGAAAACAGGAAGTTATTATCCCTCTGTCAGACAGTTGGTGAGACCCCATCTGGAGTACTGTGTGCAGTTCTGAGACCCAATCTCCGCAAAGACATAGACAGGATGGAAGCTGTCCAGAGGAGGGCACTAAAATGGTGCAGGGTCTGCACCGAAGACGATGAAGATAGACTAAGGAGCTACATATGTATAGTCCGAGGAAAGGAGGGAGAGGGGGACATGATAGAAACTTTAAGCACCTCAAGGGAATCAACAAAGTCCAAGAGGGTAGCATCTTTCAAAAAAGAGGTGTGCAAGAACAAAGGAGTACAATTTGAAGATAGATGGGGGGGTGGCTCAGAGGTAATTTAAGGAAGTATTTTTTCACAGAGAGGGTTGTGGATACATGGAATGGCCTTCCAGAGGAGGTTGTGGAGTCAAAAACAGTGGTGGAATTCAAGCATGCATGGGACAGTCATAAGGCAATTCTAGGGGGTGAGGGTAGGAAGAAGTAGGCTGCTGGTTAACTAGGATCTGCAGCTTATCCATTAGGTAGGGAAATGGGCAGACTGGGTGGGCCAAACGGTCCTTAATTGCCGTCAAAATCTATGTTTCTATGTTAAGAAACTATAAATGCTATCAGGACACATTTATTTACTCCAAAGGGTGACTAGCAGACAGACCTAAAACAGGTACAAACAAATAAATATACTAAGGAAATCATAGTATTAGGAGACTGTACCATAAGGGGTATAGATGGAATACCATGTAGGGAAGACAAAAAGAATACAATGGTGAGCATGTTCCCGGGAATATAAATTCATGAATTGGGAAAATTATTGAAAGGATGCTTGGGTAAATAAGAGCAACCATTGGTAATGCTACAAGTGGGAGTCAGTGATGTACATACCAAGGATCTAAAGAAGATCCTTGAGGATTACGCAGATCTAATACATGAACTAAAAATAAATACTACAGATATAATCATATCAGGCATCCTGCCCACTTACAGAAGACATCACTACAAAAATAAGAATATCACCCTACTTAAGTACTGGTTAAGATAACTATGCCTAGAAGAAGGGATTGGAGTCATAGACACAAACGCTGTTTTTAAAATGATTCTCTGTACAAAAATGATGGACTACATCTAAATAAAATGGGCTCAAGAATATTGGGCAAGACTTTAAAAGAAATCATAGAGAACCATTTAAACTGGGTACAGAGGGGAGAGGGGAAAGCACTCAGAAAATAAACCCCCATGCCGGCCCGCTGGTGCAGCGGTGGGATTTCCGCTCGCGACGCCAGTGACCCAGGTTCGGGAATGGACCCGGTTCATCGGAGGGCCAGCCGGGGGGAGAAGGATAGAGCATCCTATGGACTGCTCTCCTTCTTCGGGGGAAGGGCGGGGGAAACGTTCAGCACACTGAGGACTCCTGGCAGAGGCCAGGAGATCTCAGGTGTCCGGCGACTACAGTTCTGGGAGGCAGGGCGAACGCTTGCATCATTGCACGTCCCCGCCTCCATAATAAAATCGGTGGAAAATGGAGGAAGGATCACCGTGCGGATGAAGCCCTCCCCGGAGGACCTCATAACATCACTGCTGTGGGTCCCTGACCAGACACTAGTCTGCCGGTCACCATCACTGGTGGCCATGGCCCACTGGGGTAAACTGGGGTGACTGTGGGTCCTCGCAGCCGTAGACGGTGGTGGAGGTCTCTGGGGGCCGTGATTAGGGGTGATGGTACAACAGGGGTCCTGCCAGGAGGAAAAAGACAAAATTAAATTAAAAAAAAAAAAGAAGAAAAGAAACCCTGAAATATTAATCAATCCTAAAACAAAACACAATAAAAAGCAGCTAAACTCAGTCAGAGGACTTTTAGTTAATGTCAGAAGTTTGGTCAAAAAATGTGATGTATTTACATACCTGATACAGGAAAAAGACATCAAAATAACACTTCTTATGGAAACCTGGTGGGAGGAGGGGGTACATGGGATAAAACCAAAAAAGGGTACAACCTGTATAATAAACCTAAAAGATACAGGAATGGAGGAGGAGTGGCAGTATATATTCACGAGTCACTAAAAAGTATGGAAGTGTATGAAGGAAGTTTAAATATAGAGCACCTACGTATCAAAATAATCCCCCCAAATGCCCCAAAAATTATGCTGAGGGTCCTATATCATCCCCCCTCAACTATCAGAGGAGATGACCAAGAAATCCTAAACTAACTACTGTAGATCACTTAAATCCAGAAGATAACATCATCTTAGCAGGTGACTTAAATCTACCAGGCATAGATTCGGAAAAGCAAATTGCAAAACAAAAAAATTGATAGCGACTACCTGGTCACATGTAATCAGTTAGGATTAGAACAGACAGTAAAGGATAGCACAAGGGGAGAAAACTTATTGGATGTTGTCCTGACCAACATGGGTGAGACTGTGACAGATATCAGGGTGGGCTCACTAATAGCCAACAGTGACCACCAAACAGTGTATTTCCAACTAAAAGAATTACCATAGATCTGGCAGAAGAAACAAAAATTCCCAATTTTAGAAAAGCCAATTTCTCCACAATGAGAGGAACCCTGCAGCAATGGGAGTGGAAAATCGATTTTGCAAATCATACAATAGATAAAATGTGGGGAAAACTGATAACCAGAATTAAGATGGTAACTGACATTAACATACACTATGTAGCCAAGAACTCTAGAAAATGAAATAGCCCTAAATGGCTAAATCAGAAATGTAAAAATCAAATAAAACTCAAAAATAGAATGTACAAACAAATGGATTTTACTTTAGCACTTCGACATCGCTCACACCGATACTCCCTACTGCGATGGAAACAATGCAGAGAGTCGACATTGTACCATCGGGGATGTTGGTGCATTTCCATCAGGGCCCCACCCCACCGTCTCCAAATATCTAACTCGGGTCAGAGTTGGACGGAAGTGGGCACAACACTGAAATGCACCGCCGTCAGTCTTCTCGCACCAGCACAGTGATTCACTGCAGACAGGCGAATTCTGTCACTGTGCTGGCGTTTGCTGTTTGGGTGTTGACCTTGCGTCGACACACCAAACAAATGAGACTAAATAAGACCAGCCAACCTGAATATAGTGAACAGTTAAAGAAAGTTAAGAAACTAATTAAAAAAGCAGAAGCAGTCTTTGAGGAACATTTGGCAAAAAGTAGTATGGATAACTAAAAGAATTTGTGTTCTTATATAAATAAAAAAAGAGGGAACAAACAGTGCAAAGGCCCCTTCAAGGATACTAAAGGGGAAATACTAGATGAAAAGAACTTGGCCAATGTACAAAATAACTATTTTGGAACTGTGTTTAATCCTAAGAGTAACCCCCCAGACGCCAAGGACACAATAGTTCAATTAAGGATCAAGTAAAAATAGACATCAAAAACATGACAAGCAGACTAACAAAAATAAAGAAGAATAAATCCCCAGGACCACATGATATACATCTAAGAGTTATCTCGAAAGTGGCTGTAGAGATATCCCCACTAGTAGCGTTTATATTCCAGAGATCCTTAGATGGGGGGAGGTGGTCACAAACTGGAGAGAGAAGCTATTGTGGTCCCTATCTTTAAAAAAGGTAAAAAGGACTCCCTGAGAAGTACAGACCTGTGAGCCTGACATCGGTCTTGGGTAAAGTGCTAGAAGGAATAATAAAGGACCAAATTCTCTCCCAGTTAACACAACATAACCATTTGGATTCATATCAACATGGCTTTACAAGGGCACGATCATGCCAAACAAACCTTCTCCATTTTTATGAGAAGGTGAGTAAGGCATTATATTTGGGGAACTCAGTGGACGTGGTCCAGCTGGACTTCTCCAAGGCATTTGATAAACTTCCATATCAAGAAATAATAGATTCACTATATGCACTACAGATTAAAAATAACATTATTAACTGGATATCAGCCTAGTTGGAAAACAAAAGACAGAGGGTGACAATAAATGGCGTGTTATCCGATTGTCTATCAGTGACAAGTGGGGTGCCTCAGGGTCTGTGTTGGGACTGTGTTCATTCAATATATATATATATATATATATATATATATATATATATATATATATATATATATATCAACATTACAATGCAATACCGAGAACATATTGAAAACCAAGTTTGCTGATGACTGCCGAGAGGGGACAGTTGTAAATTCAACACAGGACCAAAAAGCACTTCAAGACACCTTAAACTATATTGAGGACTGGATAAATAAGCATAAACTAAAACTAAATGGAGAGAAGTGCATAGTCTTGCACATGGGAAATAAAAATATGGAACTACAATACATCATAAGCAAAGAAATACTCAAAACATCATTAGAGGAAAGAGACCTGGGAGTAGTAGTTAAAAATTATCTAACTTTTGGTTCGCATTGTGACCAAACTGTAAAGAAAGCAAATACAACACTTAACTGTATACTCAGGCACATTGCCAGCAGAAGTAGGGAGGTCCTGATGCCCTTGTATGGGTCATTGGTGAGAACTCAGTTAGAGTACTGTTCACAGGTTTGAGCACCATACAAAATAGGGGACGTGGCGAGATTGGAGAGAGTTCAGAGGAGGGTGACTAGATCAGTCCAGGGGCTGGGGGGCATGCCCTATGAGGAAAGGATGAGGGATTTAAACCTGTACCCAGTTGCCTATAGGCGATGGAGGGGAGACATGATCCTAGTATACAGAGCTTTTCAGGATAACAACCTGAGAATAAATCTAGGTCTGGAACTTAAATGAAAAAAGTGTAATACTAGGAAGCATGAGTTGCAATTAAATCGAAACAAATGGAATCTACAAAAATGGAAATATTGATTTAGTCAAAGGGTGGTCTCTCCTTGGAACTCCCTACCAAACACTGTGGTGGAGAGTCCCACTGTGGAAACTTTTAAAGCTAGACTGGACAGCCACTGTCAAAATAAGATTAGGTAATTCTAAATCAACATTAGTTATTAACCGGGACTCAGCATGCGAAATGGACGAAAGTCTAACATATGCTTTGCATTTACTATGAGACTATGAGACTACTGCCACTACCTCCATCCTCTTAGAAGAATGTAACACACATTGTGCTCCTACAAATCAGCATACCAAATCCAGTGCCAGCACAACCATCCCAGTAACACCAGCTAATTCAGATTGAGTTCATCTACCTCACTTAACACTTGCATTGCAACTAATGAGATCAAAATTGAAAATTACATAGATTTGCTGGGACCTCTCCTTTCTACATGACAGAAATGTCAGCGACACTATTGTTGTTACTCCATCACCATCTTCTGCTTTTTTGCTGCCAAATGTGAGCAAAAAATCTTCAGAAAAAAATAAAATTCTTATTCATGTTCTTCACACAAGTCAAGTGGGTGGCCACAGGTGATGTATGACAGCATTTTACTTTGCATCCAGACAATGTCACAACAACTGTCTGTGTGCATTGCAAAGCTCGCATTAGTCAAGGGTGGCAAACAAGTCATCTAACCACTGCTGGTTTGTGGCCCATATTAAACAATGTCATCATGAATTCTGTAGCTGAGATAGCCCAGGGATTAATTGAAAGCACACCACTATAATGCAAGTCTTTGAATCAAGGCAATTTTTTTCTTCTAATCACCCTCTTGCATCCAAAATAACAACACGCAGAGGTGAGATGATAGCTCTTGATCTCTAACCTTTCTCTGTTACTGAAGACGCATGGTTTCAAAAGGTTTGTGAAGTTACCTGAACCCTGTTACACTCTTTCATCTCATACCACATGTAACCATGCTGTTTTACATTCCATCTATGCTGCAGTGAAATACATAATTTGTGAAAAACAAAAAAAAATGTGCTGAAAATGGTCTTCCTCACTACACTTCTGACATCTGGACAAGCACTAGTGCAGTGCTTGTGATGCATACTTGTCAGGGGCACCATTTCAGATTTCAACGGGGGGGGGCTACAACAACTGCAGGTCAGAGGAGCTGTGGGGGCGAGGCCAGGGGCTGAGTGGGGAAGGGGGCAGGGGCTAAGTGTGGGCGGGGTCAGGGGCATGTAGGCCATGCCCACCACAAGCTAAACTGGACTGGAACAGATCTGAATCAGCCAGGCAAAAGTTACACATCTGTTGTGTTGTTGGTTGCAGTCTTAACAAAAACAAAAATAAAATGAGAATGCATTACTAAGACACTGGCATTGTCAGACAGCAATTTTTTAAATGATTAAATATACAGGTGGCATATGTTAGAATTGTACCTTGAACTTTGCAGCTGCCGTTAAAAAAAAAACACTTCAGAAACTGCTCTTTAGTGCTACATTTCTCTCCTTTATTTGCACACATCCAAATGGAACAATAGGATGTAGAGGGTAATAATTGGAGTCCTCTGAGGAAAGGGGAGTTACTAGTGGGGCATCGCAGGGTTCTTTACTGGGACCGGTCCTCTTTAATGCCTTTATAGGTGACATTGCAGAGGGACTGGAAGGGAAAGTATGCCTTTTTGCAGATGACACAAAGATCTGCAATAGGGTTGATACACAAAGGGGGTGGAAAGGATGAGAAGGGACTTGGCAAGTTGGAGGAATGGTCAAAAATATGGTAGTTTAGATTCAGTGCAAAGAAGTGCAAAGTAATGTACCTTGGAAACAAAAAAACAGAGGAAGAGTACACAGTGTTGGGGTAGGTACTAACAACAACAAAAATGGAAAGGGATCTGAGAGTAGTCATATCAGATGACCTAAAGGTAGGCAAGCAAGAGAAGGCAGTAAGGAGGGCTGGGGGGATACTGGGATGCATAGAGTGAGGCATCACCGGTAGAAAACAGGAAGTTGTTATCCCTCTGTACAGACAGCTGGTGAGACCCCATCTGGAGTGCTGCATGCAGTTCTGGAGACCCAATCTCTGCAAGGACATAGACAGCATGGAGGCAGTCCAGAGGAGGGCAACTAAAATGGTAAAGGGTCTGCACCAGAAGACATATGAAGAGAAACTTAAGCAGCTTAATATGTATACCCTCAAGGAAAGGAGGGAGAGGGGGACATGATAGAAACTTTCAAGCACCTTAAGGGAGTCTGTCCAGAGGAAAGCAACTAAAATAGTGCAGGGTCTGCACCAGAAGCCATACGAAGAGAGACTAAAAGATCTTAATATGTATACCCTCGAGGAAAGGGGCGGCATGATAGAAACATTTAACTACCTAAAGGGAATCAACAAATTGCAACAGGGTAGCTTCTTTCAGAAAAAGAGATGTGCAAGAGCAAGGGGGCACAATTTGCAGATAGAGGGGAGACTCCTCAGGGGCAGTGTAAGGAAGTATTTCTTCACAGAGAGGGCGGTGGATGCATGGAATGACCTTCCTGAGGGAGCTGTGGGGTGGTCAAAAACAGTGGGGGAATTTAAGAATGCATAGGACAGACATAAGGCAATTCTAGTGGGGCGTAGGAGGAAGTAGGCTGTTGGTTAACTAGGATCTGCAGCTTATCCAATAGGTAGGGAAATGGGCAGACTGCGTGGGTCAAACGGTCCCTATCTGCCATCAAAGTCTATGTTTCTATGTTCCACAGTACTGCTATACTAAAACACTACCTGTAAAGGTGGCTCCCAGCCAATCAGGTTTAAGAATTTATAACCCCATTTTTATAATATGGGATTGAATACCATTACTGCTTTTTTTGTAGGTTAAAGAAGTATCCAAAATATTAAAGCCTCTGTAACACAGTTTTAAAGGAGCTCTCTGGTTCTGTAAAAAACAGAAAAATATCTTCTATCTATGGGACTTCTCTGAACCTCAGAGCCCAAGTCCACATTTTTAAATTGATTCCCTCGTGATGACGAATCCTGGAATCCACTGAGCTAATGGCAGGATATACAAAGCAAAAATTATCAGGGAGAGGGGCAGCTCTGACACATACCTCTGTAGAAGTTAAATTTCTGTGAGAGCCACCCATTTGCTCTGATAGACTTTAGGGCTGTGTATAAGACTGGCCTATCTACATGAGGCATACTGTTCTGTGTCTTACTCTTTGCCCTCTAGTATGTATTCCAGGTAGGAGCCAGGATGCCCCCTCTTCCAGCACCCCTCCCCGAAATACTTCTACAAGAAAGTGGTTAATTATTTATGAAAATGGTACAAAATGTGAGGGACTTGGTTGTCTCAGTGCTCTCACGCACCACAGTTGTCTTCTTAATCTTGACTTGTGCTCTCCTCCGTTCTGCGAATGGTCTGCAAATTCAGCAGCACTCCACTGTCTCTGTCTGAACACTGTGCCGCCACGCCCGCACCCACTGGGCCTGGGTGGGTCTACCAGTTGGTCTGGTCAATGGGAGTACTACTTTCGGGAGTCCAGCCATGACAAGTTCACTAGCAATGCCAACATCATGTGGTGGGCAACCGGCCAATGACTGGACTACAGTGAGGTGGTCAGACAGCATAGCAGGATGGTAGTAGTTAGATTAAAACAATTTTTTATTTTAACTTGCTCTGAGCTACTGCCCAAATGCTCTCCCCTGCTCGTTGAGACAACATGAAACGGCATGCAGTTAGCAGGCTTCTCGTGTTAGTGGTGATGTTCGTGATGACATTACTGGCTACCTCTGAGTCTCCGATGTCCGTCCATTAGCTGGGTCCTGCTCAGTGCTCGCCTCTCGCGCATGTGCATTGCAAGCTCCAGCCCCGATGGCGCTAAGGAGACTGCTGGGAGTTTGAGTTTTTGGGGGCGGCAGCAGTCTGAGTCCAGACTAGAGCCAGAGAGGAGGAGGATTTAAAAGAAAAACAAAAAACATCCAGGTTGATGGTTCCAACCCCTACCACTGCACTGCATGGGACGGGGGGAGCTAGAGGAAATTGGGGATCATCCTCCCAACCCCCCCCAAAAAAAACGGCATCAAGCTGAAACTGGTGGTTGGGGAGATACAGCACCTCCATTCCTTAAAAAAAAAACAGCCTGCAATGTGGAGGGGGACTGCCCCCCTGCCCCCCAAATGGCACCCCTGATACTTGTCTTTAACAGCACACTGGGTACAGTTTACTGGAAATGAGCAGCAAGTACAGATTGGGACTGGATCTGATTCAGACACTGACGGTGCACATTATCAGAATCATCCCCCGGGCCACCTGTAACCACCCCCTGGGCTCATGTGTTGTTTTTTTTTTCTACTGACTGTCATTCCTCTATGTATTCTGATACTTCACAGTATGTAAAAACTATACTAGTCACTCCATTGTATGTAGACACTGTATTAGTCACTTCACTGTATGTAAAAGTTGTATTAGTCACTGTACCTGTAAAATCCAAGTCTGTAACTCTCCCGGGTCGCACCTGAAAATAGGCACATGGATGTCTAGTGTGACTTACCCGCTAAACAAAAGCAACTAAATAAATAAATCATGCATTTAGAAAAATGGCTTATTTGCATGTTGCTGTTTTTGAAGGAGAACATACTGCTGCCAGTAGGAAGCTCAATATAAACACCATGGAGAGTAACTGGATCTATGCAAACAAATTAAATCCTGGCATGTGTGTGACTGAAAATGTGATAATCCTAGAAACATGTTGAAAATCACCAGTGATGGGGGGTTATGAACATGTTCCCTGTTGTGTGAACACTATAAATCTTATAGTGCAGACAATTTTAGTTGGCAATAAAATAGTCATGAATGTACTCAGCACCACATGACAAATCTGTGGTTATTTTCATCATTCAGCTAAAGCAAATCAATATATGAGCAACTTTCAAAAAGGAACTAATACTCCACAGCATTGCTTGATCCAAGATGTCATGACCAGGTGGAATTCAACATTTTAAATATTGGAACAACTGCTACAGCATAAAATAGCACTTTATGCATTGGTGATTGAGCACAGTATTGGCGGCAGTATAACTTGTGTAACCCCCAGGCCACTTTAACTAGTGTGCACACCCCCCATTAAATTACTCAAGAACTATCGCCCCATAGCAATTCTATCTGCAGTAAATAAGCTGCTTGAAAAAGTAGTGGCCCCCAACTTGCCCTCTTCCTCCAAACCTATGGACTTCTCTCCCCTGAGCAGCAAGGGTTCTGAAAAGGACACAGTACTTCCACTGCCCTCGCACAGGTCACCTCCAAAATCAGAACTGCAACTAATCAAGGCAAACTCACAGGGGCTGTCTTCATCGACCTGTCCAAGGCCTTTGATTTGGTTGATAACACTCTCCTAGGCTCTGTTCGCCAGTCTTTTGCCCCCCCCCCATCCTAGCCTGGTTTACTAACTATCTCTCGGGCAGGCAACAGTACACGAGGTTCCAAAATGCCCTTTCCGGGCTATCACCGGTAACCTGTGTGGTGCCTCAAGGGTCGGTACTTGGACCCCTATTGTTCTCCCTCTTTATCAACCAGCTGTCTTCGATCCCAACCTTCGGACATGTTACCCTATATGCTGATGATATGGTGCTCCTCGCCAGTTCACAAAATATTGATGACATAAACTCTAGACTCAGCTCTGATTTTGATCGCTTCCAATCCTGGCTCAAGGCAAGTAAGCTTGTCATCAAACTTCAGAAGACGCAGGCAATGTTATTCGGCTCCCTTCCCAAGGTGAGAGCGTACCCGGCTGGTCTCAAAGTCGTTGGCACTGATGGCATCCCTGTGATGGTGGTGGACTCTTTCAAGTACTTGTGGGTGACCCTTGACCCCCAACTGGATCTCTCCCTGCACATACTAAATTCCTGCATGGCCACAAACTGCAAACTGGGTCTAGCGTATAGAGCAAAAAGTTGCCTCACCCCAGCTTCCTGACTCACCCTGGCAAAAGGGGTCTTCCTTCCCTCGCTTTGCTATGGGCTCACCTCCTTCATGAATGCCCCCAAATCCTGGCTCTCCAAATGGGACACCTCGAATAACAACATACATCGCTTTGCCCTGTCAGCCCCTTGTCTCACCCATCATTGTCTGCTTAACTCTAGACTGGGATGGCTCTCTCCTAGTAACCATCGATCATTTGTAATGGGCAACTTTACGGACAACATCATCCATTCGTCTACTCCTCCGGCACTTGCTGACCTCCTCCAGCCCACCCCCTCTGGCTATCAGCTGAGGTCCACTGACTCCCAGGCACTTATGGTCCCTAAGACTCACTCCCTTGTGGGGGATCGTGCCTTTGCGGCTCTTGCCCCTAGAACCTGGAACCTCCTTCTCCTCATGTAAGAACTGCCCCCTCCCATAGTTGCTTTAGGTCTTCCCTCTGGGATTACTTAAAGCAAGCATCGGGCTGCCTCTGTCCCCAGTCGTTCCACCTTCCGTGATGTGCCTGTGCAATCCTGACTGTGTGAGTGCACTTATTCCAAAAACAACAAATAAATTCACAAATGTTGTTGCTGCTGACACTGGTCTTAATTCCTCAGCTGCCCTCCTCGGTTGCCATGCCTTAACTCTGTAATTGCACTGTAATTGTTCACCGCCTGTACTGTACCTGACTGCAGTTCTTTGCTTATACCTGTTTGTACCATGCCTAACAGTTACTCCCATGTCTCTATAATTGGTTTCTGTTGGTCTTTCTAGCTTGTATCTGACTGTACCTTGTTTAAATTGTTGTTATCCTGCCTCTGTACTGTTATTGCCTGTATCTTTGTAACTCTCCCGGGTCGCAAATGAAAATAGGCACTTGACTGTCTAGTGTGCTTACCTGGTAAACAAAAGCTAAATAAATAAAATAAATATCTGGAAACACTGGTGCCCTTATACAGGCATATCATTTACTTTACAAAAAGGTAGGTACCACCCTTGGTGTTAGGATGTATACCTGGCTCATTTTCTAGAGGAAGAGGGTTGGGGGTACAGAAACAAACAACTTGAACCCTGTGTAAATAACACAATCCAGGTCCTGGGTGGAGGCTGCTAGGCATATGCTTGCTGTAACCTGCTGAGGGGGCCCCAGTAAATCCACACAACCTGAAGCAATAAACTGAATGTCCATAACAGTGACTGGGATTGTGTAATATGGCTTTACTCAACAGATGGCAAGTAAAAGCTGAAGTGGACCCCCAGGGTTGATCCAGGCTGGAAAGGTACAAAATCCAAGAACTCTCCTTGCATTGCAGTACAGTTCATGAGCAAAACAGAAACATCTTCTTCCCAGTTCCCCCAAGTACATCTGTGGACACTGGGCCACGCACATGAACATCCCTCTTTTCCCATGAGCATTAGTTAGTGAAATCTAAGCCACACACTCAGAACTCCTTTCAAACATAGGAAAAATATGTGAAAACTCAGCCACGCACCTTAACCTGCAGCATGGCCACTCGCTCAGGCAAAAATACTGGTGCCCTTTATGAACCAGGAAGCCCTGCCTTGTAAGAGCTTAAATGGCGTTCCTCCCACCCTTGGCCTCAACCGACAGACTCTGCCATTCTTCAGGGTTACACCACTGAAACCCCATTTCCCACTGAAATGCTAGAGGTACCATACTTTACTTGTCACAACACTGAGGTGACACAGAGAAAATAAACTGCACTCACTAGGGTCCACAGTTTAACTTTCTTCGCTCACACTGGTGAGACTAAGGGCACTGACAGGTGCGATCCAGCCTTATCTATGGGCACACATACATGCCAGACTATACAATCCCCTAAGAACATTTGGAGATCTAGTTTCCCTTTTAGTACTCAAAGAACTTGCTCCGTCCACTGGGCATGGAACAACCAAAAAGAAACAGGAAAGGCACTCTTCTGGGTAGCCAGTCCACACAGTCTATGTCCAGTCCTATACCAAGGCAGCTGAAAACAACTCAGAATATTCAGAGGATTGCTCCTTGAGTCCACTGAGCACCAGCAGATCCTTCCACTTCACTGGGAGTAGAAAATTTGGAACACCTGCTGTAGCCTTCGTCTCCACCACTTCAACTGGAAGTTGGAAATGACACATGACTAAGGTGAGAAATCCTGGGCCCGCTGTCAGAGCCCACTGGCAGTCCTTCTGCCACTCTCACCTCCTCACTCCACTACAGACTGCTTAGAACAATACACTGAGCTGACTGGCTACCAAACCATTAGAAAGGACAGAGTTGGAAAAAGAGGGGGGTACTAATCTACCTCAAAACCTCCTTGAATGTCATCGATTAACCTCCAAACACCTGACAGATCTCAGGCTGAGGTATTATTTCTCAAACTTCTCCTCGGAGGTACCAAGCCTCTCTATATCAGGTGTGCCAATCTCCCACCCCAAACCGCCACCCCCTCCTTAGAATCACTCGCAAATGCCATCCTCAAACTCTCCTTGGGGGAGAAAATCCTCCTCGGGGACTTCAACCTCAAGTGGCTTGCCCCAAATTCAGCCCGAATCAAAAGTCTAATACTGGATGCATCACTTACCCAAGTGATTGACATGCCCACCAGGCACAACACCAAAACTGGCAACCACTCACTTCTCGACTGGGCACTTACCTCAAACCCCTCTCGGATACTGACTGCTGGGGTTATGTCTGCCTCCTTGAGCGACCACTGCCCTATCTACTGTATCTGGTCCAATAAACCCCCCAGGCCTGCTGCAAGAGTGATTGTTGCAAGAAATTACAGCCAATTCAAACCAGCTGACCTCTGCTCTTACCTCCTAAAGGTGGAATGGGGTCCCATTGTCACCCTTCCCACAATCGACATGGCCCTTGAGTATTTCACCAAGACATTCCTGGGCATAGCTAACCAACATGCCCCCTGGAAAAAAACTCAGGGTTCAGGGAAAGTGCCACAAATGGCTAAACCCTGAGCTAAAACACATCATGCGGCTCCGTGACAAGGCATGGGGGCTCTACAAATCTACCGGTACCAATCCAGACTGGGAGAAGTATTGGTGCCTGAGGAACATATGTAAAAAAGCCACAAAACAGGCCAAATCAAAATACCTCAGGGACCTCCAAACAGGCAATCTAAGAGACCCAAAGAAATTCTGGGGCCATATAAACACTCTCCTTAAAGGCTGCACAAGGGAACACGATGCCTCGGTCATAGCTGGGAACTCACTTACCAATGACTCCACCAAAGTGGCTGAAGCATTCTGCATATCCTTTATAAACCCTACTGGCTGCCTCCCAATAGTGCCCATGCCACCCCTACTCACCCGCCCAGACACAGTGCCTCCTCATCCATTATTCCACCTGAAACTAGTGGATCCCAACACAGTACTGCCACTCCTCTGCAAAGTAAACCCTGACTTGTCCACTGGGAATGATCAGCTAGAACCCCGGCTGCTGAAGGCTGCAGCACTGGCCATTGCCTACCCCGTTGCCCTACTTATCAACAAATCCCTCCTAGAAGGGACGGTCCCCAGTAAATGGAAAGTTGCCACCATTGTCCCAGTCCACAAAAAAGGAACTCGGGACAGGGTGGAGAACTACAGGCCCATCTCTCCTCTCTGCCCTCTGGGAAAAATTCAGGAAAGATTAGTCTACGATCAACTTCAAGACTACCTGGAACAACACCTGCTCCTCTCCAAAGTCCAGCACAGCTTTAGGAAAGGCCATGGCAATGACACTGCCCTTATCAGGCTGACATCGGACATACTCAATGCCATGGACCAAGGCATCCCCACGGGCGCACTATTCATCGACCTCTCCAAGGCCTTTGATTTGGTCAGTCATAAACTGCTCCTAACTAAGCTTCAATGGCTTGGCATGGATCAGCTCTCACTCTCCTGGACCACAAGCTACCTGATGAACCCATCGCAAACAGTCCGCTGGCAGGGCGTCCAATCAAACCCTAGGCCTGTGACTGCTGGGGTACCCCAGGGCTCCATCCTGGGCCCCCTACTATTCTCACTATTTGTAAATGACCTTGAAGAGGTTTGTGCGCCCTGCAACCTTATCCTCAACGTGGATGACACTGTAATCTACCTCAGTGATCCCCAACCCTCAGTTATCTCAGCCAAACTCCAAGCTTGCCTTGCAAAGCTTGAAGCATGGTTTACTGACAACCACCTAAAACTAAATGAGGAGAAAACAAAAGCTGTCCTTTTCGGGGCCCGGCGGCTGGTCAATGACCGAAGCAGTATACTCCAACTATTGTCAGCCCAAGGAAAGTGTGTCGAGGTCACTGACCAGTTTAGGTATCTTGGGGTTATCCTCGACCAAGAGCTAACCTACAAACCCCACATAGATGCCTTAACAAAATCCATCCACCAGAGGCTGGGCCTCCTATACCGCCTCGGAAACTCCCTCTCTGGAGAAGCATGACGAGCCATTGCAAACTGCAACCTCCTTCCCTCATTGCTTTATGGCTCCCCACTACTGCAGTCCCTCAGAGAGACTGAGCTAAACAAGCTCTCCACCCTCTACCACCACATTGCTCACTTCGGAACCCACTCCTCCCCAGGGAGGCATCATTGTGAGGCTCTCAATGACCTTCACTGGCCGACACTAAGACATAAATTATCCTACTCCTCCACCTGCCTTACCTACAAACTCTTCACCATACACCACCCACCTCACCTTAGCGACCTCCTCACCCTTAAAGTCTTCATCCATAACCTTCGGTCTACTTCCAGTCGGCTCCTGAACATACCCCGCATCCAGACCAACCAAGGAAAGTACGCCTTCCAGTTCACTGCCCCTCACCTCTGAACTCGCCTCCCTTCTCTTCCTGCTTGACAAACCCCTCCTCTCCTCGTTCAAAGCTGGTCTTAAAGTCTACCTTATTGAACTGAGCCCCTGTTGCTGCAACCACTAGATAATGCACCCAACCTCACCCCTCTAAATTGGTACCAGACACAACTCTTGCTCCCTCTGGACTAGCTAACCTCCAATGCTAATATCTCTGTAGGCAAATTTACCCCACTGCCAATGTATGTACTCTGGCACAGCTTCTTACTGTATGTTCTCTGCCACTGTCTTACTGTTCCCTTGCCTCATGTACAAACTGTATATGTACTGTATGTACAAACTGTATATGTATTTTTGAAGCTGTCTTATTGTATCCTAATGTAAAGTGGTTGGTGTACTCAACCCCGGGTCGCCCCTGAAAAAGGGATCTCTGGTCTCAGAGGGCTTACCTGGTAAACAAAATCTAAATAAATAAATAAACAGGCAATATTTAAAAACCCCAGTTGTCCTTCTACTATTATACAAGAAAAAACAGATAACCCCAGAGAACCCAAAAGTAAAAAAAAATTTACATTGCTGATAACGTTGATCTACGAACGTACTTTAGGAAGCGTAATGTAAGTTATGTTAAAACCACACAGCTCTTAGTTTCAAAAAGAACTTGACATATACAATCATCAGTTACAGTGTAAGGGACACTGAGAACAAAACTCTGTTGTCGTGGGTCTGGAACCGAATAGTAGAAACAAAATGTCCCAAGTTGTTACTCTGAGTCCCATAAAAAACAGAATAGTTCAAAACATGTCCCAAAGCTGTAGAACACAGTTTTTCATCGAGCCAGTCCTTTACAAATATAAGGGGGTGAGCCCCCTCAGTGTCTTCAGGCAGCCCAGTAATCCAGAAATTCATGGCCCTGGCTTGGTTTTCCAAAGCTCACAAGTGCTGTGTTTCCTTCACAACCATGGCTGTCACACTTATGGATGCTGAGGTTTGTTTTGGGACATCCAACATGTCTTTTTTAATTAATTAATTAGTTTAATTAGTATTTCGGAAAGACATTTGAGCATGAGCTCTTTTACAAAGGTTCCACGTCAGGGTGGACAATAAGACAATACACATATTCAGTGGTTACAGAGGCCTGATCATTAGGCATTAAAGAGCGATTACATGACAATTAGACAAATAGGAGAAAAAAACTGAGCAGCTGTAATTGAATACTAAGCTGTTTCTAATTGGTTGCCCTAGGTAGCACACCCTTGGAAACCTCCAAATCTGTTGATAGACTACTGCAGAGTAACTGCATATGGTTTAACTCTATCACAGATGGCGAGAGGCTAGGTGACAGTGAAATAAGGGGATTGGGTTTGAAACCAACTGCAGAGAGTGAGAGGTGGGGGATAGTGGAATGGGGGCTGTGATGGGGGAGAAGCTCCAGAGGGCTTTTGTCGAGTATGGTGTGTGTGTGGGTGGGGGTGGGAGGCAGTACCAAGTGCATTTAAAGAGGACTGATACTTAAGCCCCTGGCTAGGCTGGAATGGAGGCAGGGTTCTCAGGAGCCCTGGTGTTATTACTTAGTGGGTAGGCCTGTCTATCAAGTGTGCCTGAGAAGCAGGTGCATTTTGTGTTAGACATTAGGTGCTGTTTGAGGCCTACTTTGAATTGAGACAGGCTGTTGTTTGTTTGTAATTTCATCGGGAGTTCATTTATCCAGAGGGGGGCCCAATAGGAGAAATCACACTGCCCTAGTGAGGTTCGGCGGAATGGTATGGACAGTGCTCCATTCTTCCTCCGTCTGGTGATGTGTGTTGAGAGAGAAGCCTCGAGCAGGTTTCCTATACAGGGTGGGTTTTTTGTGAGTAGTGCCTTCTTTCCCAGGAGGCAAGTTTGGTATTTGAACCTGTCTTTTAGGTTAAGCTAGTTTGTACGATCATACAGGGTGCAAGTATGAGTGTAGTGATCTGCACACAGGGTGATGCGGCATGCCTTACTGAGTGCAGTTTGGACCCTTTTGAGCACTGTATCAGTAGCAGCTCCATAGACCACCAGCTTGTAGTCTATCGTGGACAGTATGGAACTGAAGACTGAGATTCGGAGTGCTTCTGGGGTGAGGGATTTCCAAGTTTTTAGTAGTAGAGGGTAGAGAAAGATTGTTCTGACACTACAGCTGACACTGGTAAACATAGACAAAGTTCAATGAAGTTTTCAACTTCTTTAAAGAGTCCTCTTGTTTGCAGCTGAAGAGTTAAAAAAAATTATACAATCTCTGGAACACTGAACTCCTTTTCTTTGGCTAGATCACCAAGCATCATTAACTGCATATAAAGCTTGGGTTTATCAAACTGTTGAGGAAGGGGGAGGTTCTTCGAAATCCTTAGAAATTAGCCTGGCAGATGCTGAATTAAAAAGAATTTTCTCCCTGTGTGCAATAGTCTTCATGCCATCCTGGTTGAAATGTCGCTGTAGTTTGGCATTTACCAGATCTAGGGTGTCATAAAATTCTCACTTCCACAACGCTTCATGTGTTTCAGACACTACTTCTTCTGGCTCTGTGGTTTGTCTGAAGCGAATTGGGGTTTTGCTGACCCTAGCAGGCTGTGGAATCTGCAGATTGTTCTTGGCACCACAGTAATTCATTCTGTTAATCATTTCTTGAACACTTGCTCCTCTGTTAGTACATTTATTCATTCTGGTATTAATTTTACAGATTCCAGTGCTCCAAGTGTACTTGCAGTAACACTCTGGAGGCCTTTGGCTACCATTTTGCAAGGTCTAAATATAGCTTCACAGCACAACAAATCAAAGTATGTCCTTGCACTTTTAGCATGTTTAAAAAGCCCAGCAATCTTTGCTCTTGTTTTGCCTCTAACAATGCTGTCATGCTGAAGTGCTGAAAGCGTCTCCAGGAGTACACTGTAAGCAAAATAAACCCGGGTGATTGCCACTGTACAAATGCACCATCTCGTAGGGTGCAGACCAATTAAAATGTTGCACACAGCTTCCCCGCAGCCAAAGGCAGATTCATATATGTTTTTACACTTGGCAGATTCTCAAATAAGAACTGAAACATCCTGAACAAAGTTTAATGTGTCTACCATAAGACATACTTCACTGGCCATCTCTGGCAGAACAAGCTGCAGTGAATGGTTACTACAGTGAGCAAACAGTGACTCACGGCATATTTCTCTAAGTTGAGCTTGCACACCCAAGAGCTTATCAGCCATGTTACTAGTACCATCAGAGCAATAACTCTATAGATATTCAAGAAGCAGATTCAATCGCAAAAATATATCTTTAATACACATATGTAAAGTTTCTGCAGTAGTGTCAGACGCATTGTAAAGTCACAGAAAATGATTTTGCACTCTAAGGTTTTTGTCCACAAACTGCAGGCTACATGAAAACTGCTTGCATGTACTTATATCAGTTGTTCCATCTGTAGTCAGTTCAAAGATTGGACTGTCTAGGGCTTTTGAAACTATCTCTCACTGAATTGCATGAGCAAATATTTCAGTGATCTCATTTTGGATGGTGTCTGACATCCAGTTGTCTCATCGGTGCAGCCATTCCTTTACACTGGGTTCAGTTTCTATTCGCTCTAACAGTAGTTGCCACAGTACTCCATCATGATTTTGATGGCCTTTAAAAGGCAGTCTTTGATGACCAAGGAACTTAGCTGACCCAAACAGCATTCGTAACGCAGTTCTTGCAGTGTTTTGTTCTTTGGCAACACGTTCAGACAGCATTGCATTAATAGGTATACAACCCAGCTCAACAATCTTTTTTATGGCTTCTGTGTGGAAGTTGATCTCTTGTGATCCTTAAACTTTTTAGATGTTTTGCACCAGTTTGCAGAGCCATCTCTAACAAAAGTGGATTTGTGCTTACACCTGCACTTATAATTTTTTGTGTGTTGCTTTTAAACATGTAAAACAAAGAACATGATTTCCTTAACATAGTGGAGCCACAACCATTTTTCAAACCAACCAGACTGACATGATTGGTTGAATTCTGCCAAAAGCCCCTTGTAGGAAAATTGTAACCCTTTGGTTGAAAGGGCTGCTCTAGCAGCTCCTGAGGCTGTGCGGCTGGTGATCACTGATTGAGATGGACCACCATCCATGACAGGAACCTCCTTCACAGGAATAGACAGGTGACTTTGACTACTTGTTGTGTTTTCAGTATTGCTCCACACAAGACCCCCAGTTAGCAGCATTTGTGAGTCTGACATGCTTATTTTAGCAGGTGGTGCCACTGAAGAATTTACAAAAAATACAATATTCTTTCTTGCAACATTTTCAAGAAAACTGTTCAACTACAGATCCCGTGGACCAGGCTTAATCACTAAACCTGTATTATTTCTAAAAAGAAAAACTCAGTATAGACAACAAAATTAGTAACTAACCATTACACTCTTAGGCTAGAGAACTATCAATTAATAGGAGCAAAGTCCTGTTGGAGACTTAGAGCCAACAACCAATGTTATAAGTGTAGAAACCTTGTAAGATAAAAGCCTCATAGCCTAAAACATACAAACATATGAAGAAGTCAGCAGAAGGCCATTTGGTCTATCTAGTTTGCATGTATTGCAGGGTCCACAGCTTGAACTACTGACCCTACCCTCCTCCCCACTCCTCCCATCCTGTTTATCCTCCCTATATTCCCCCTATGCCTATCTCAGCCTCACTTGAAGCTGCCCACCATCTTCAACAAGACCATCTCTTCCAGCAGGGCATTCCAAGTGTCCACAACCCTCTCCATGAAGAAGTGCTTCCTGACCTCCCTCCTAAACCTCCCCCACTCCAGTTTAAGATTGTCCCCCTCATGTTCTGTTTGCCACTTAGCTTACAAAGACCCTCCTTATCCACCGTATTTATCCCTTTCAGGGTACTTGATGGTCTCAATCATGCCCCCCCTCTCCTGTCCCCAAGGGAGTACATATCCAGAGCCCTCAACCTCTCCTCATATGTCTTACCCTGCTGACTCACTATCATCTTTGCAGCCCTCTGGATTGTCTCCAGCAGGTTAATGTCCACTTTGAGGTGTGGGCACCAGTACTGAACACCATACTCTAGATGTGGCCTCACCAGTGACCTGTACAAGGGCAGTAGAACCTCTTCTCTCCTACTACTGATCACCCTAGCTATGCATCCCAGCATCTTGTTTGCCCTTGCTGCTGCTTTCTTGCACTGCAAGGAGTGCTTCAAGTCACTAGTTATCATCACTCCCAGGTCCTCTTCCTCCTCTAATGCAGATACCTGGAGTCCACTCAAGTAGTACTCCATCCTGGGATTCTTGGCTATAATGCACATAACTTTGCATTTCTTGGAATTGAAGCCAAGATGCCAGATCCCAGACCACTTCCCCAGCTTTTCTAGATCATCCTGAAGGTCCTGTATCCCTTCAGCTGTGTCCTCTCTCTTGCAGAGCTTGGTGTCATACGTAAATAAGCACATGTTGCCCTTAATGCCATCCCCAATGTCACTGATGAAGACATTGAACAACACCAGCCCCAACACTGAGCCCTGTGAGACCCCACTGGTGACCTCTCTGGTACCAGATAAGTCTCACCCTATAACCACCCTCTGGGTTTTGTCCCTCGGTCATTTTTCCACCCAGCTGGTCATCTTCTCCCCCAACACTGAGATCTGCCAACTTCCTGATCAACCTTTTGTGGGGCACAGAGTCAAAGGCCTTGCTGAACTCCAGATAGAGAATATCTACTGCTTGGCTCCTGTCTACTATCTTAGTGACCCAGTCAAAGAAGTCAATCAGATTTGTTTGACACAATCCCCCCCCCCCCATGAACCTGTGCTGCCTCGCATCCTGGAGCCATGCTTCTCTAGATATTCTACCAACCTTTCCTTAAGTATTGTCTCCATGAGCTTGCACACAATTGAGGTCAGACTGACTGGTCTGTAATTTCCTGGATCATATTTGGGACCGCTTTTGTGGAGGGCACCACATGTGCTCTTCTTCAGTCCTGCGGTAATGTCTGACTCCAGTGAACTATTAAACAGGCCTGCCAGTGGCCCTGGCAATTCCTCGGGTAGCTCCCTTAGTACTCTTGGATGTACTCTGTCTGGGCCTGGTGATTTTTCCAACTTCAGTGCTAGCAGCCCCTCCCTCACTCAATCTTCCTCTATCACTACATCTGTGTTCCCACCTGCACCTCTTCTCCCAGGCACTGGTCTATCCTTCTTCCTGGTGAAGATGGAACAGAAGTATTCATTCAGTATCTCTGCTTTTCACCCGTTATCCTCCACCCACTCCTTCCCTTTCTTAAACCTAGCAATACCATCCTTCGTGTCCCTTTTCTCAGTTACGTATCAAAAAAAAGGCCTTCTACCCCTACTTAATTCCTTCAGTTATCTGCAGCTCCTTCTGTGCCTTTGCTCACTGGTTAAAATACAGAGAATTAATCACATAAAACTGAAACTAACTGTGGAAGTATTCAGTGTCCTGCTACCATAACCTTTTTACATACACATATACAACTGTATTTCAGGTATATGTGCTCTATTTTTTCACCAGTATACCACATGTGCACTTTCCAGGTACACATGTACATCAGTTATGCAACCACACAAGATGATAATCTCAGTGCTAACAGTTGATGCTGGGATTAAATATGATCACTCCAGATTATTTGGGGGGGTGAAGGAGCATAGCCTACCAGTTATCAACACCAGTAGCAAGTGCTGTCATTAGCACAGCATAACTACACAGAAACTCAAAGACTGAGTTATGCTTATGCTGGCTAATCAGAAATAATGCACCTAATGCTGCGACCCCAGTGTTGCCGTTTTTTGGGTATTTTGTTGGATCATCTTCACGGTATCTTACTCATGAGTGGGAATTTGGATTTTGCCTTTCTGTCAATCTCAGCTCATCTAACCCTAGTAGACCCTGTTCTTCTATGGTGCTAAATTACTTTTGCATGAATATAGCCCATTTGGGTATTACTGATATTTGGCATCACCTTTATCCACGCAGCGTGCTTATACTTTTTTCTCCCTTTCATCATAGTTATTCGAGAATTGATTATTTTTTCACTACATGTGAGCATTTCTCCTTGATACAAAATTTGTCTTATGGACCTTGAATGATCTCTGATCACCATCCCTTACTTCTTAAGCTTAACTTGGGTAAAGAAACTCCCCATTCCTTTTGGCGTTTGAACAACTCATTACTGCATGATGATCACTTTGTTGATCTCATCAATACTCATACACAGCAAAGAACTACAGAAAATGACTCCTTTTCAGTTTCAGATCCTACACTGTGGGATACTTTAAATGCTGTGCTACAGGGAGAAATTATTTTGTATACCACTTATAAAAAACGCTGTCTGGAGCAGGAATGTCTTGCTCTTTTAGACCTACACTCCCTATAAGCCTTTTGCAGAGAAGGCAATACCACCTTACTTGCTCAGATCAATTTGGTGAAATACTCACTCCAATCACTAATGGACTATAAGGTCCAACAGGCCTTTGAGTATCTTTGCCTGTTGCATCATATGAGGGGCTAAAGGTTCTCAGCTGCTGGCCCATAAACTTCGGGTGCAACACCATGCTGTGCATATTCTACAGATTCAGAACCCCAGTACGGGACACATGATGCATGAGAGATCTAAAATTCAGCAACCCTTTAAATATTAATTTGCAGACTTATACCGATCCTCCACTCTGGCTGACCCTGATGCTGTTAGTCATTTTCTTCACACACTTCCCCTTCATAAATTGACTACTGCCCAACAGGAGCGTCTAACAACTCCTGTTACTAATGAGGAACTTTTTAGCCAATTTAAATCTCTGAAATCAAAAAATTTCCTGGCCCCGATGGATATACCAATGAACGGTACAAATGTTTTTCTGATTCCATTTTTCTTCATTTACTTCATGTTTTTCGAGTGGTAGCTGTGGTAGAATCCCCCTCACCTTCTTGGCTTTTTGCCACTATTAGTGCAATTCCCAAATCAGGGAAGGACCCTCTAACCCGCTCATCCTATAGGCCCATTTCAGTTCTGGATACAGATTATAAAAGTTATATGGCCATGTGGGCCAAAATTCTCCCAACCATTATTCGTCCTGTTCAAGCTGGATTTATTTGCACGTCACACGTTAGATAACATCCATCATACCCTCCTCATCAAACATATTGCCTTCTGTCAAATTCCTATGGCTCCACTTAGTTTAGATGTCGAGAAGGCATTTCACAGGATCTCCTGGGATTTTCTTTGGGGTACCTTGTCCGCTTTTGATTTTCCCGGCTGATTTTTGCAATGGCTGCAACAGCTCCATTCTCACCCCTCTGCATGCATCCGTATTAATGGAAACTATTCTTCTTCCACTGCTTTACAACGGGTACCCACCAAGGCTGCTTGATGCCCCCATTGTTATTTGCTTTATTTCTAGAACCACTAGCTATAGCCATATGTATTGGTGAACAGGTAGAAGGTGTTTCGCTAGGTGGTACGGTACATAAAATTGTGTTATGTGCAGATGATATCCTTCTCACATCATTAGACCCAGATCATTCTATTCCAGGTACTTAGTCTCCTATTCAAACCTTTGGGGGCCCTCTCGGGGTTTGAACTCAACCTGCACAAGACAGAAACTTTACTTAATTATTTCCCCTCCCCTCAGGTTCATGCAAACTTCCCTTGGAGTTGGTGTAAGACAATACTCAAATATCTTGTTATTATTATCACCTTAAACTTGTGCAACCTCAGCCTTTTAAATTACAAATCCCTTACAGAGCAGATAAAAGTGGATCTGGACTCTTGGGGTGGACCAGTCCTTCCTTTTTCCTCTAAAATAGAAACTATTCATATAAACATTCTTCCTTGCTTATTATATTTATTTCAAACTCTCCTGATTTTCCCCAAATCTCATTATTTTTCCTTCATGAATAAACAGATTTCTAGATTCCTTTTGGGGGGGGGGGGGCTGCTCATGACCGGGGCTTCATTATACTGTCTTTCAACTCCTCCTGGTGAAAGGAGGCATTAATCTCCTGAATCTCTTCAACTATGCACAGGCCTCTCATCTAAATATTATTTTCACCTGGATTCTTCCCCAAGCTACCCCTGCCTGGAAAAATATAAAACAGACTATGTATGACTTGTTTGATCTGGGTCCTACCCTTTTTTCTGCCTGGAACCTCTCTTACCTATTTTACTTATTTCACTGCACAAACTTTGAAGGTCTGGTTTAGTGTTACTCATCATCATTATTTTGCTCTGATGTTTTATTTTTGTACAGTTTTGGTGACGGAGGATGATTTCCTTCCCTCAGCTATGGATCCTACATTTCGCAGAAAGAAACATAGCAGTCTCCCATACATATACCAATTTTTGGAAGAGCATGGGGGTGGTTAAATTTGAGATGCTTCAAAAGAATTATGGTCTTACCAGTAGAGAATGTCACGAACCCACTCCTGGATTGACATATTGGCAGTTAAAAAAGCAATTACTCACCTATGGATGAAGAAGGATGAAGACTGTTTCCCTGAAGCCGAGTTGTGGCATTCTGTTATGTTAGAAATATACCTCATGGAAAAATTTATAGCAGCCCAACAGACACATCAAGAGCACTTTAGGGTACATTGGAGGCCCTGGGTCTTTTATTATGCATTTGTTGATGAACACTGGACTCCATAATATTTTGCAGATGTTCTGATCCAATTATTAATTTTCTGTTTGAAGGGGGTTAATTATAGTGGTCCTTTTGGCGCTCACGGTTTTCTTTTTGTTGTAATAATTGCTTGCCCTATGCCGGGGAACCCTGCTCTGATGGTGCTTTGCTCTTTACACATTTCTAGACTATGGATTATTTCATTCTAGTTACTTTTTCCCACATTAATGTTTTACTCCTACAATTTGCCAGGGATGACAAACTCTGTTCTTTTTATCCATTTTTCCAAGTGTATAATATATATGCTATTTGGTGTTTGTTCTTTGATTTTCTCTGTGGTGTTAATACAATTTAAATATGAAAGAAATTCACACACTTAATGTAACACAGCAATCATGACTTCATAAGTTCTAGTACTAAATGTGAAACATACAGTGCTGTCCCATATGTCATGTTACCAGTTAATGTCATCAACTGCAGCATACTGTAATCAGTCACTGAAAGACAAACTCTGCAGGACAGGGCCCAGGGTTTGCATTTAGCATAATTTGTCATCTCAGATGTTGATTGCATCAATCCATCAGCCTGACACATATGCCATCTTATACCTTGGCTGAGAGTAGTGTGACTCAAAATAGACCGTGCACAGCCGACCTGGTGGCGTGGAAGCCTGAGACCTCCTGCCATGCCGGTGACCCATGTTTGCAGTGTGAGTGGGTCACCAGGGGTCAGCTGGGGTGGGAGTGGACCGAATGTCTGAAGCACAGCTCTCTTCTCCTCTCCCAGGGAGGGAGGGACACAGAGGCTGGCACACCTCTGACACCTAGCAGCGGCTGAGTGTCAGAGCACCTGGGTACCATAGCCGACAGATGGGGGCACAGCAGTCAGCTGGTGTCCTGTGGGTGGAAACGTACACAGCTTGGCCATTGCCGACATCCATTGTTCCGCCTCTGGGAGGTGGGGGGGGGAGAAAAAGCAGGAGAGGAAAAGTCCTGGGCGGCTGGATGACTGTTGACACCCACAGGCATCGCTCCTGTGAACAGCAGCCATCCCAAGAATTGGATCTGTGTCAGCTGAGTGAGGAATCCCTGCCGCCCCGCCATGGGGAGTAAGTCATGGGGGAAGATAGAAGGTGCACTGCAAGCAGTGATTTCAGGGCTGGGGGGGTTGGTGAGATAGTGGGCCTCCCAGGAGGGTAATAAAAGAGTATAAAAAAAATAGATAGTGCACAGTGGTAAAGTACTGTATGTTGTTTAGAGTATGGTCCTTAGTAACTTTAGGTGAGGCAACTAACCTTGGAGGCAAAGTTGCCACAGCCCATGCTTTGTTCTTAGTTTTCCAAAATGGTTCTACTTGTAACATCTGCATCTGCAATGATGTGGGCGGTTGGGAGAGCCCTGTGATGCAGAGTCAGCCCAATTAATAAGTGTGTGTAGAATTTGTTTTTCAGCTAACACAAAAATAATACAATGTGTAACACTGGGCAAGATGCCCAAGGTAATAAACTGCTGCCCCCAAAATGTATAGTGTCAGATCTAAAGTAGCAAATAAATCATAACACTCACTGTATATCCCATATAGGGTGTCATCCTGCTATCATCAGTCTCTGCAGCACAGTCCCCTGAAAGACCAGCTGAAAGCAACACTTACTCTGCAGGACAAGGTTGGCATTTAGCTTCATTTGTCATCTCAGATGTTGATTGCATCAATCCATCAGCCTGCCACATAAGCCATTTTACACCTTGGCTGAGGCTAGTGTGACTCAAAATAAATATGACAGTACATTGTGGTAAAGTATGTGTTTAGGGCATGGTCCTTAGTAACTTTCAGTGAGGCAACTAACCTGTGAGGCAAAGATACTACAGCCCATGCTTTATTCTTACATATCCACAATTATTCTAGTTGTGTAACATCTGCAATGATATGGGATGGCCCTGTGATGCAGAGTAGGCTGTTTCATCAGGTGTGTCAAATTCAGCTAACTCAAAAGTAATACAATGTGACACACTGGGCAAGATGCAAGAGGTAATAAAATAACCTGTCTGCTTTTAATTGTAAGCACTACTTTCTGACCTTTACCAGGCCGACTGGCCTGGGTTTTTTCACTACCCCAAACTTTGACTCTGCTCTTGTAGCTTTCTTCAACATTTTCTAAAACATATGGGATTTCCATGCCCCCTCCAAAAGGATATGCCTCCATCCCCGACACCTCCCCTGGGTATCTCCCAAATTGATCAACCTATTTAAAGCCAGGAATCAAGCGTGGAACACTTATAAGGGAACCTTATTTGCTACTGACTTACAAGCATACAGAACCCTGAGGAATGCTTGCACTAAGGCTGTGCATGTAGCTAAGGCCACATTTTCCAAAAACCATATGGACAATAATCTCACCACCCCTTCTGTATTTTGAAAAACCCTCCACTCTCTACTGGGCCCATCCCTCCACCCCCACTTCCCCTTCCCCCATAGTCTTGGACACTGAAGACTCCATTTCAGCTGCAGCCTCCCTAAATCTCTGCATCACTACCTGTGCACTGCCTGATGATCCTCCACCACTTTCTCCTTCCCCCTCCAGTAGTTACAGCACCAATACTGCCTCCTCTTCTGGCTACTCCCCCCCCATCACACTTACTGAGGTTATCTGAGCCCTCAAACCCTGAACCAATCCAAAGTCCTTATGGGCTTAACCCTATTCTCCTCAAATTGTCTGCCCCTGCCATTGCCCCCTCTGCTCACCCACATCTTCAACCTCTCACTCACCCAAGGCTCAGTCATCAAAGTTTGCAAAGGTTATCCCCCTGCATAAAGGTGGTGACCCTTCCCAACTGGGTAACTACAGGCCTATTTCTCTACTTCCCTTCCTCGCCAAAATTATGGAGACCCTTATCTCAAGAAGGCTAACCTCCTTACTGGAACCCAACAATGTCCTTAGTCCCTACCAATCCGGCTTCTGGTGCCATCACTCTTCCTCATCCTTGCTACTCTGACTTACAAACCACATCCATACTGCTATAGACAATGGCTAACTGACTCTGGCTATTTTCACAGAGCTAGCCAAGGCCTTTGACTTGGTCTTCCACCATCTCCTCCTTGACCAGCTTGTTTCCATTGGCCTCCCCTCTTCATCCACCAAATGGTTCACAGCTTATCTCGCCAACAGATTCTGGTATGTGCATCTGTATGGCACAGCTTCCCAACCCCTCCCCATCCTTGCTGGGGTACCCCAGGGTTCAATCCTTGGCCCGTTATTATTCTCTATTTTTGTAAATGATCTACCCTCCTCCTGCTCCATGTTACATATACACAGGTATGCTGATGATATGGTCATCTTTGCTTCTGGACCCTCCCTCTATAGTCAGGAAGTTTTTAACACTACTGTGCTAAAAGTCTATGCGCACTCAAAAAACAAAAGACAAGCTGTTTTCCGTTTTGTTCACTCTGCCTAAAAAAGGCTAATTTATTTCACAGCTCTCCATGTCTTTTATCATGACTTTATAGGCTGTTTATTTATGACTTTATAGTCCATATACAGTAGAACCACAGTCCAGGAAAAATAAAACGATGGGTGAACTTTTTACTTATCTGGGCGTCATAACCCTTGTAGTTCTCTTTTGTTTTTTCCCGGCTCAGTTGCCTAAATCCAATGATACAGCAATGCTGCTAGCCATTTGCCATGCAGTTTCTTTTGCTGCATGCTCGACTATTGTTGTGAGGAAGATAACCAAACTTTCTACCACGCTGTGCAGGTCACCATACATGTGCACTTTCAATAGTTTCTCTTGCTGTGTTTAGTTTAACCTGGCTCCACCTCACCAGGTGTGTGCTGCTTGCTAGACGTGCTGACATCTTGGAGTGTCTACCACGCCATCTTCAGAGCTGAAGTGGAACTGCACTGCCTCTTCTATTTATCTTTCCTCACGTGCATAATTCAGATGCCCTTTTTTGACCTTCCATGCAGTTTACTCAACAACGTAACAAGACACCATTTATAAATATTACATCATTTCCTACCAAGGGCTATGCTTTATACTTTATCAACTATGAAAAACAACTTATGAACGTTTTTAGCAATTTTTTATCAAGCCATTTCAATATATCATATTCTAACTAGGAAAAACATATTTCATTACTTTACAAACTTTTACGCAATAGGATGAGACTTTGTTGTTTATATTTTTATTTCATAAAGTTCTCTTTATATGTATTTTTCTTTTTCCTTTAACAATTTACTTCCCTCTGTTGCAACAAAATAAACAAGTGAGTTTATTTTGGGGCTGGATAATGAGGTAAGAGCCAAGGGAAGCAAAGAGTAATAAAACATTAAACAAGAACTTTGTAATAACAGCTGTAATAAGGCTGAATAAATAGGCATCACAGTAATTTTCACCCCAGTATGCTCTGTACAGCCTCTCTCCCACCACTGGTGCACCAGTTGACCCCACAGTCCCTATGGGAGCTCCCAAGTACCTTGTGTGCACACTGAGGAGTTGCAGCACCACTGCAATGGTAAGATGCTGCAGATGCAAAGTACAGTTTATTGTGGGTGTAACGGTTGCTGTGGGCGTAGCTAAGGTTGCGCAGGAAGCCCAGATGGAAAGGTAACTAGCTAGCTAGCTGAACAGTTAGAAAAGTATTTGGTTGGATAAAACCCAGTTCTCGCGACCTTTTGGAAAATAGGAGATGCAGGAGTTGGGGGATGTCTCCTATTTCAGGCAATTTTGGAAGAACAGGCGAACTGATGTGGAATGCACGTGAGGATCCTCTTCACCCCACAGAGGGACATGTTTTCACCCACCTCACTGGGTAGGCAGGTCGTCATATTCACCCCACAGAGGGACTTGTCTTCACCCACCTTGGCAGTAGGCAGGCAGGCTTCACCCCACAGGGGGACTTGTCTTCACCCACCTTGGCAATAGGTAGGCAGCTAAACAGGCAGGCAGGACTTCGAAGCTTAGGTCCCCTGACAAGAATTACAGTCTCTTGTGTCAGTACAGTGAGGCAGAGGATTTGTCACATCACATAAGCACAAATAACAGACTCCTTCTTCTAGCAGTCACTGATATCTGGATTGCCAAATACCAGCAGTTCAGTTCAGGCAGAGGTAAATCCCCTTTTTTCTGGGATTTACCAGACAATTAGGAACAAGTTCAGAATGTCCTTAGTTTGTTTTGGCACAAACTACTTCAGTTTTGTTCTGTGACAGCAGCATGTGCTGTCAAAATCAGTTGTTTCTTCTTCAAACACTCACAGAAAAGATCCAGGGTCAAGCTGTCAACCCCAGAATGTGTGGTTTGAATCTCAACACCTCATTGGTCCACACTAGTCTTGAGCCCTATGTCCTATTTGGAGGTAGCAGCTACCAATAGGATTCCATGTTGTCCTCAAGCAACCTCGGCAAAGATGGCTGCCCTTGTACAGTTCTTACAAGCTCAGTCTCTTCTCTAAAGTATAACATGTTATTGGCACAGAGTTGGCAGCATTTGGCTGCAGGGCTAGCACCCTCCTGGTCCCTACTGAGGGTCGCTAGGTCCAGGGGACACTTTTGGGGGACAGGAGCTGAGTCACTAGCTCCGTTTTGTGTGCTCCCCAGGAGGAGCTGATACTGAAAATGGCCATCCTTGGCCACTAGGAATTATGGGACCTGTAGTCCCAGACAGGCGCCATGTTGTCCCTTACTCCCTGACCCACTGGAGGCAGAAGCAGGGTTGGGGAGTTCTTAAAAAGTCATAATTTTCATTTATTTTGGTCCCCCCAGCGCCATTGGCAGTCCAGTGGGGCTGTGGAGATAAGTCCCCTCACGTGGCACTTCTGCTGCTTCCAAATGGGTGCTTGAGGCACCAGTACAGCTTTGTGACCTTTCCTTGCTCCCTGCCCCACTTTGTGGCAGTTCGGGGGTGGGAAAGCAACATACATGTGCGCTCACTGGTTGCTTCTTCTTCTGGTGCAGTGAGGCACTGCAACAGTTTGTTGCACTCCCCGACCCTGGCAGTAGTCCAGAATCAGGCCGGGGGAGCGAGGAGGCAAGTGGCTCACCGGCCACGCTGAAGAGACACCGCAATAAAGTTAATTTGCTCCTTGGCCCTTTCAGAAGTCCAGGAGTGGGCCAGGGGAACAAGCAAGAAACAGCGGCAGGCTGCAGGAGCAGTCAGGAGGCAGCAGGAGCCCCAGGTAAGCTCCCAACTTCGGAGGGGGGTTTACATGTGTACATTTATTGTAACTATCCTAAAAACATTTTCAGTTGTTGCATTCTGCATCTACTGTTATGCAGTCAACTATGTTTGGTTTCTCCACTCCCCCTCCTAGATTCGCACCTGGAAACGAGACTCGGCTCAGTGTGCCTTTCCCAGTTACCAAAATTTTAAATAAATAAAATTGTGATATAACCCCTAGGTGGCACTATCCCAAGGGCTACTACCCCTGCCTGAGTGACTAGGTACAGATTAAGGGGCCTGGGTACTGAAAATGGGTGCCTCCACCCAGAAGACAGGGTTGGTGGTAGCATGGCTGACCTGGGTACAGCCCTCTGGGACACTGTGACCCCCCTCTTTCCCCCTCTAGTGGCCTGAACAATGAAAGAATACACAGGTACAATAGCCCCCAAACAACAGATATATCCCCCCTCTGATTGCACTTACCACCAGGGCTGATTCCACCTGTTCTGCCCTGGAGAACCCCTGTAAAGTAAGGTTAAACACAGCAACAACAGTACCACAGTGCTAGTTGCACAGAAGTGCACCACAGGCAGGTTAAGTGCAAAAAGATTCAGATCTGATTTATTCAGGGGAAATGAACAAGGAAGGGGCGTAATCGGGCTGATTGGTTTAGATACTGATTCAATCAAGCTACAAGGCATGCACTTTAGAGTCCCTCAACACAGTCACACACACTCTGGGTACCCAGTTGGTGAGGTAGGCTAGCCTGAAGCATTGCCCAGGGTAGGCTGGCGTTGCAGCCGGTTGGGGCCCTATGATGGAAAGACAAGTCATGCACAATAACCCACAATTTGTAATCCAGAGCCAGGAGGCTCAGTTCATGATGATTAGACAAACAATTAAATCAGATGGCACACTTTGATTGAGCTGTTGTTGCAGGGAGCTACCCTGGTGTTTACTCATGCTACCCAGTACAGGACACAGGATGGATGAAATAGAGACTGCAGGATGACTTTCTGGTTTGCCAGGAGAAGCAGGGCCCATACAATTCACCGTGGTGTCATTGAGCAGGGGGCTGATTCCCCAGGCAGGTCTCCCATTGATGGTCTTCTCTGTAGCATGAGTAGCTGGCTGGGCCAAGGTGGCAGGGCCCAGGCCAGGTGAACAATTTGGATGGCAGGCCGGTAGAGCTGGATTCAGCTTCTAGCAAGCGTGACACAAGCAGTCAGTGGGGAACCAAATTGTGACCCACTAACACTATTCAGCACACTTATAGTAAAGCAAGGTAAATATCACAGTTCGGATGACAGTCTAGTCGCAATCGCAGTGTCTCTGTGCAAACTGTATGCTCTGTGGTGGTTTCAGACTTCCTGACAGGCTGATCGCGTGGAGCAAATCTTCGGTCCTCTTCAGGCAATAAGGCAGTCACAATTCGGTAACTCTGGTCACTATTGGTTCAGATTTAGTCCGGTTTAACTTCAGGCTAAAGGATTCCCTCATAAGGCACAAGTAGGCAGGCAGGCCAAACACACAGCCTCTCCACCAGTTTCCCATGCAACTACGCAGGAGCAACTGCTCGAATATCTCGAGCTGTTCACTCTCTCAACTCCAATCTCAGACTGACCTGAATCACTGTACCCATTAACCAGGGCACAACGAAATGCTCGGAGACGTAGTCCGAATTAAGGATACTCAAATCTCTCCATGAGGGAGAGCTACAGGCAGGAAGACCAGACTCAGCCTTCCTGCCAAGTCTCCACGCTACCCCGTGGGGTAGCTGCTTGAATATCTCGAGTTGTTCACTCCCTCAGTTCCATCTCACTTCTGACTCACTGCTGCAGGCAGTTTGGGACTTTCCCAAAGATCCAAGAGGTTCAATTCATTGATTCATTTGTCTGTCACAGCAAGGGCTCCCTCTCCAGGTCCATTTAGGTGCCAAAGTGGAAAAACTACAATTCCTACAGAAATTCACTCCCACAAGACCCCTGGGGACAGACTCCATTTTAGGGTCCCCAAAGGTGCTGATTGGTCCACAATGGCAGTCCAGAACCAAGATGGTGGTGATTTACAGAAATGTCCATGCTGCAAAGAAAGCAGGTTAGACAAACTACGAAATTATTATTATTAGAATAATCAGCAAATAAGTACAGCTTCTAACAGAGCTCCCTCTGCGCAAACAGCGATGGCAAAATGGAACAATTATCTGGCAGTCCGGGCAGGACTAAAGCTTAGAAACACTCAGCCCCCACCCAGATAAATTATACACTGTGATATAAGCAACTCTTAAAGAGACAGGACACAGAGGCTATGAAGGCACTCACATGCAATAGCTTTTAGACGGTTAAGACACAGGACACCAGCTGGGCACCGGGTATTTAGGCAGATCCAAGGAAGATTTTCGGGAACCCCCATTTGTAGGGGGGTTACACCATGTTGTTTTGTCTTTTTTTTTAACTAAATTGACACCCTGTTAAATAATACCTATAATGGAGTCATTTCTTTAAATAACATGGATTTTATTACGCTTCCTAGCTGATAACTCAAAACATACAATAGTAAAATGCACAAGTCCGAAGTGGCCTGAAATTTCTATTAATAATACATTCACTTGACAAATACAAATATCAGTGCCACAAATACACACAGCAAAAATCAGTCTCTCGCTCAGTCCTACTCTAGACCAATTATCTTTCAGAATTTTTTCCTATCCATTTCACAGTGGTTACAATGTCAGGCACCCACCCACTACAGCTGTGCTTATCGACCTCGAGAGTCTGCGTGTATGCACGGGTTGATAGGTTTCTGCGACGTCACTTAACTTTGGTAATGTAGCGATAGGGTCTGTACTTAGAAAGCACACTGGAGAAGCAAACCAATGCTGACATCCTATGTTCGATCCCCGCCCACCTCATGTAACTTACCACATGACCTTTTTGAGTTCTGGGTTCCTTACTCCACTCCAGAAGGAAACTGTGGTCACAGCGCCCAATGGGGGTACTTCTTGGAACACGGAGATCCTCCCACTTTTGTCGTTCACCAGACATCACATCGCAGCGCTGAACATGGCAGCTGGATAACAAGCTGTTCTGGTGTAGTATCAAATTGTGCTTCCCTGTCAGAATTTGCTTCCCGGTAGCATGATCTGATAGCAGGGTAATGTCAGATTATGCTTTCCCATAACATTTTGCTACTCAGATGATAGATAAGTACAATGATGTAAAACACACTGTCAGTTGTTGCAATCATGGATTTTGAACTGTAAACTGCTTATAGCACACACTGAACAATGAAATGCATCAATTAAAATTGAATAATATGCAAAAGATATGTAAATGAACAACATATCATCAAGAAAAAATGCTGTCACAGTGGGACTGCAAATCACAAAGAATATAACAAAAAACCTTCTTTTAAACCTAGTTAAGAAGGATATTAATTGTATTTAGCTCACATATCAAAATTAGATGCACATAAATCACACTCTGCTAACTGCTTTCGTATATTGAAACCATCAGGGTGTGCTACCCTCAATGAAACAGCACCCAACCACATCAAAAAAAAAAATCTCTGCCTTTTCATCATATCAAATTCATTATTAACACTTTGTTTTAATTAATTTTCAGTTTTACTGTTTATTAGGCACACCATACCCTCAAAATACCCCCTGGTAGCAAAATCTGACAGCTATTGACACCTGTCAGATTTTGCGACCCTCAGTCTAAATAAAACCCAGGACACCAGAATGACAAATGAGGAGTCCATATATCAATGTTCAAGCTGTACTTCAACTTTCTTTTGATTAATGTTCAGTTTTACTGTATATTGGGCACCCATTCCCTCAAAATACGTCCAGGTAGCAAAATCTCACAGCTATTCGCACCTGTCACATTTTGCTATCCTCAGACTCAATAAAACCAAGGGCACCAGAATGACAAAGGAGGAGTCCATATATCAATGCCCAAGCTGTATTTTAACTTCCCTGTGATTCATTTTCAGTTTCACTGTATATTGAGCACCCCATTCCCTCAAAATACCCCCCGGTAGCAAAATCTGACTGCTATTCACACCAGTTAGATTTTGCTACGCTCAGTCTAAGTAAACCCAGGACACAAGAATAAAAAAGGAGGAGTCCATATATCAATGTTCAAGCTGTATTTCAACTTTTCTTTCATTCATTTTCAATTTTGGTGGGTATTGGGCACCCCATTCCCTCAAAATATCCCCAGGTACCAAAATCTGACAGCTGTTCGCACTTGTCAGATTTTGCTACCCTCAGTCTAAATAAACTCAGGACACCAAAATGACAAAGGAGGAGCCTGTATAGCAATACTCAAGCTATATTTCAACTTTCCTTTAATTCAGTTTTACTGTATATTGGACACCCCAAGCTGTCAAATACTTTCAGTTAGCAAAATCTGACAGATATTCACACCTGTCAGATTTTGCTACCCTCAGTCTAAATAAAACCCAGGACACCAGAATGACAAAGAAGGAGTCTGTATATGATAGCCCAAGCTGTATTTCAACTTTCCTTTGATTAATTTTCAGTTTTACGGTATATTGGGAAGCCCATTACCACAATATACCCCCAGGTAGCGAAATCTGACAGCTATTCGCACCTGTCAGATTTTGCTACCCTCAGTCTAAATAAACCCAGGAACCCAGAATGACAAAGGAGGAGTCCATATATCAATGTCCAAGCTGTATTTCAACTTTCTTTTCATTCATTTTCAGTTTCACTGTGTATTGGGCACCCCATTCCCAGAAAATACACCCAGGTAGCAAAATCCGACAGTTATTCGCACTTGTCAGATTTTGCTGTCCTCAGTCTAAGTAAACCCAGGACCCCAGAATGACAAAGGAGGAGTCCATATATCAATGCCTGAGCTGTATTTCAATATTACTTTGATTCATTTTCAGTTTCGCTGTGTATTGGGCACCCCATTCCCTCAAAACATCCCCAGGTAGCAAAATCTGAGAGCTATTCGCACCTGTCAGATTTTGCTACCCTCAGTCTGAATAAACCCAGGACACCAGAATGACAAAAGAGGAGTCCATATATCAATGTCCAAGCTGTATTTCATCTTTCCTTTGATGAAGTTTCAGTTTTACTGGGTATTGGGCATGCCATTTCCTCAAAATACCTCCAGGTAGCAAAATCTGACAGCTATTCGCACCTGTCAGATTTTGCTACTCTCCGTCTGAATAAACCCAGGACCCCAGTATGACAAAGGAGGAGTCCATATATCAATGTCCAAGCTGTATTACATCTTTCCTTTGATAGTTAGTAGCAACAAAACCGCTCCGTTTGGACAAGAGGGTGTGCGAGATATACAATGTGAAAGGAACAAAACAAATATCCACACCACACGACGCTGAACCATAAAAGCAGCTTTATTGTAAATTTAAAAAAAGCACCAAACACCAACACCAACCTTGCTAAACCTCTACCAGTTTCGCACCATATGTGTCATCAGGAGGCTCGTGCTACTCAAAAGGTGGACCACTAAATACAAAATAATTTAAAGTGACAGTACTCACTAAATATAAAATACATAATACATAGTTACAAGATATAATACAATATGTACAAGGTCCATATTTCACCACAGCAGGAATAAAGTAACATGTAGCATCACAAAAAATGTATTTGCATCTTAATAATAATACTATTTTCTTTCCCATGTTTTTCGGAAATAGAATAACTTGACACCCTATTTTATTCTAAATGCAACCTGTGGAGACATAAAGAAAAATAATTTCATTATCAAACATATATGAAATATTTATCAAATTTCACTTTCTTTTTATACATGGCATTAATTCAATACGATCATTTAAGCCAGGTGGTTTTAATGCTCCCAGAGTAAAAATCCAGAAGGACTCCCTAGCTAACAATTTAGCATTCAAGTCACCTCCTCTAGGTCCTATTGTCACTTTTTCAAGAGCACAAAATTTAAAAGTATGATGACCATTAACATTTGCAGATAAATGGCTAGCCAAAGCATTCTTTTTATCACTCTCCCTTATGGACCTAAGATGTTCTCCTATTCGCACCTTGAAAGGTAGAATGGTTTTTCCCACATAAAAAGCTCCACACTCATATGTGGCCAAATAACTCACTTGTTCGCTCCTGCAATTAAAAAAAAAACTCATTTTAAAAGACCTTTTACTATTGCACATAGTGAAAGTGTTAGTTCTCAAAATGTGTGGGCAGAACTTACAGTTACCACACCTAAAATTCCCGGGGGAGGGGAGCAGAAGTCTTCACTTCTCATTGTATCCGTCAGAGAGCCAGAAACTATGGACTAATCTGTCCTTTAGACTGCGACCCCTACGAAATACCATCCTTGATTTTAACTTTGTGACCTCCAACAGACCAGGTTCATTTTCCAAAATATGCCAGTTCTTATTAATTATCTGCTGCATTTCATTTGTATGTCTTGTATAGGTGGTCACAAAGTTCATCCTGGATGGATCATCAGTATATTTCTTATTTTTTGTAAATAAATCCATCCTGGAGGTATCCATAGTTTCAAAATATGCCTTCTCTACTAGCCCAGAATGGTAGCCACGTTCAATAAATCTGGCATACATATCCAAACCATTCACAACAAAGTCAACATCCTCAGAACAATTCCCGTGCGTAGTCTCAACATCTGGGCTTTAGGTATATTCTCAATCATATGGCGTGGATGGCAACTTGAGGCATGCAGCAAAGAATTTCTATCAGTCTCTTTTCTAAAGAGACTAGTTTTAAAGGTTCCATCCATATTCATGGTTATTTCCAAATCCAAAAATGAAATAGTGTGTAAATCACTCTGAATAGAAAACCTAAGATTTGGATTGCTATTTTCCAAATAACTTATAAATTCATATAGTTCTGCCAAAGTGCCCTTCCACACCATAAATATATCATCAATAAAATGACGCAAGATATCAATCCTATCATAATAGGGATTGCAATCAGTGTCGTGAATAGTTGTTTTCTCCCAAAGTCCCAAATAAAGATTAGCATAATTAGCTGCAAAAGTTGCACCCATTGCAGTCCCCTTTTGTTGTAAATATATGTCTGTTTGAAAAGGAAAAAAGTTTTTCGTGAGGATGTGTTCAGCACAAGACAAAAGAAATTGTTTTTTACTATTGGAAAGTTCAGTGACCATTCCAAACCAATAATCCAAAGCATTCAAACTGCCCTCATGAGGAATATTAGTATATAGAGAATTAATATCTAATGATACCAGATACCAACCAACCTCAGCCTGCATGTCATTCAAAACTTCCAAAATATGTGTAGTGTCCCTAATGAATGAAGGCAGTTGAAAAACATAATTACGGATGTATGAGTCTACAAATTGTGAAAGGGGCTCCGTTAAGCATCCATTACCTGACACTATTGGCCTGCCAGGTGGACTAAAAAGATCTTTATGAATCTTTGGAAGTATATAAATACAAGCTTTAACTGTAAGTTCTGCCCACACATTTTGAGAACTAACACTTTCACTATGTGCAAAAGTAAAAGGTCTTTTAAAATGAGTTCTTTTTTTAATTGCAGTAGTGAACAAGTGATTTATTTGGCCACATGTGAGTGTGGAGCTTTTTATGTGGGGAAAACCATTCGACCTTTCAAGGTGCGAATAGGAGAACATCTTAGGTCCATAAGGGAGAGTGATAAAAAGAATGCTTTGGCTAGCCATTTATCTGCAAATGTTAATGGTCATCATACTTTTAAATTTTGTGCTCTTGAAAAAGTGACAATAGGACCTAGAGGAGGTGACTTGAATGCTAAATTGTTAGCTAGGGAGTCCTTCTGGATTTTTATTCTGGGAGCATTAAAACCACCTGGCTTAAATGATCGTATTGAATTAATGCCATGTATAAAAAGAAAGTGAAATTTGATATATATTTCATATATGTTTGATAATGAAATTCTTTTTCTTTATGTCTCCATAGGTTGCATTTGGAATAAAATAGGGTGTCAAGTTATTCTATTTCAGAAAAACATGGGAAAGAATATAGTAAGATGCAAATACATTTTTTGTGATGCTATGTTCCTTTATTCCTGCTGTGGTGAAATATGGACCTTGTACATATTGTATTATATCTTGTAACTATGTATTATGTATTTTATATTTAGTGAGTACTGTCACTTTAAATTATTTTGTATTTAGTGGTCCACCTTTTGAGTAGCATGAGCCTCCTGATGATGCATATGGTGCGAAACCGGTAGAGGTTTAGCAGGGTTGGTGTTGGTGTTTGGCGCTTTTTTTAAATTTACAATAAAGCTGCTTTTATGGTTCAGCGTCGTGTGGTGCGGATATTTGTTTTATCTTTCCTTTGATGAAGTTTCAGTTTTACTGGGTATTGGGCATGCCATTTCCTCAAAATACCTCCAGGTAGCAAAATCTGACAGCTATTCGCACCTGTCAGATTTTGCTACCCTCAGTCTGAATAAACCCAGGACACCAGAATGACAAAGGAGGAGTCCATATATCAATGCCCAAGCTGTATTTCAACTTCCCTATGATTCATTTTCAGTTTTACTGTATATTGGGCACCCCATTCCCTCACAATACCCCTAGGTAGCAAAATCTGACTGCTATTCACACCAGTCAGATTTTGCTATGCTCAGTGTAAGTAAACCCAGGACACAAGAATGAAAAAGGAGGAGTCCATATATCAATGCCCAAGCTGTATTTCAACTTTCATTTAATTAAATTTCAGTTTTACTGGGTATTGGGCACCCCATTCCCTCAAAATACCCCCAGGTAGCAAAATCTGACAGTTATTTGCACCTGTCAGATTTTGATACCCTCAGTCTGAATCAACCCAGGACACCAGAATGACAAAGGAGGAATCCATACAGGGCCGTTGCCAGGATTTTCACAAGGGGGGTTCTTTTTATGCAGTCTGCAACTTTTTAAAAAAAGCTGTGGGTCTTAGGGCCGCTAGTACCCCGGAAGCCATGGAATCCTAGAATTGCTCTGTGGTGCATTTTGTGGCTTGTTCTGAAGCTAAAGAAGTCATATCTGAGATCTCCTGCACTCTTTGCTCTAAACAAAATTATTATCTGTCTGGCTGCAGGGTGAATACATATATATTCATTACCAGAGGGCAGCAAGATGCTGTTAATGTAATATACCTAAGACATTGTCTCAGATATATTATGTTATGAGTTTTAATATCTGCAGCTGTATCTATTGGTGTGTAGGAAAGGGGCCTGGGGGCTGCTTGGCCCCAGAAGCTTTGGGGTACTAAATACTCTGTGGCTAATTCTGTAGATTATTTGAAACCAGAATAACTAATCTGTGAGCTCTCCTCCACATCCTGCTCTAAGGACAATTATTACTATCTGGGTGGCTCAGATTGTGTGTGCATATGTGTGTGTGTGTATATTTATAAAATGGGAAGCAAAGTAAATAACAAATCCAGCATTCTGATTGTATAAAACACATCACATGACCATGGATCTATCAGAGCGTGACCACACACCTGCACTTTTACCTCCCTCCAAAACAATTTTGCCATTTTATAAGACAGATAACCCACTCTAGGATGTGCGGTCGTGCTCTGATATACACACGCCTTGGGTGGTTGATCCACTCAGCCTGCGGACTCATGCTTAACAACGTACACCAAGGCATGCGTGTATCAGAGTGCGACTGCACACCTTAGAGTAGGTTATCTATTACATATGTAGATATATAGATAGATAGATATAGAAAGAGCAAATGCTAATGCACTGAACCTCAATACAGAGTCTGTATCTGGTTTTGGCTCGGTATTGTACGCTACTAACTTACTGCAGTGCTGGCTTGCTACTAGGGCAGGGGTCTGGGTCTGGTAGGCCCCAGAAACCATGGGCTATGGTATGCTCAGTGGTGCACTTTTGTGGCTTATTTTAAGTCTAAATAACTCATATCTGAACTCTCTCTACCCCTTGTTGTTACCCCCACCATCCACAACTCAATATACCATTTAAGTAATTGAGTCAGTGCAACATGGCCTATAGCAAGGCTAGCAGGATGCTGGGATGTATTGGTAGGGGTATTGATAGCAGAAGAAAGGAGGTAATACTTCCCCTCTATAGATCCCTGGTGAGGCCTCACCTAGAGTACTGTGCCCAGTTCTGGAGGCCTCACCTTAGAAAGGATAAGGATAGGTTGGAGACAGTACAGCGCAGAGTAACTAAAACGATTCAGGGACAGCAGGGCAAATCCTATGAGGAGTGCCTCAAGGCATTAAATATGTACTCATTGGAGACCAGAAGGGAGAGAGGAGATATGATAGAGATCTTCAAGTTCCTGAAATGAATTAAAGTGAACTATGGGATACTATTTAGCCTGAGTACCAATTCACGGTCACATGGACACTAATTGAAATTAACAGGAGGTAGGTTCAGGAGAGATGTGAGGAAGTACTACTTTATGGAAAAGGTGGTGGAACTTTGGAACAGTCTGTCAGCTGAAATGGTGGGTGTAAAAACAGTCAGAGAATTCAAGCAGGGCTGGGACATAATGAAGGGAATAGTGGTTACTGGAGGCAACAGGACCAAGGAGGTTCCTAGAAAGAGGACAGGGAGGGTTAGTACCCTGGAGAAATTGTAGGTTCCAGGGATTATAGGGAACTTGGGCAGACTGGATGGACCTCTGGTCTTTTTCTGCCGTCATTGTCTATATTTCTATGTTTCTGTTCCAGGCACCCTGCTTGAAAAAAAATCTGTAACATAAGTCTTAGTTCAATATTGAGTACTACAATTGTTGCCTCCACTCCATTCTCCAATGTGGTAGTATGACAAAGGGAGTGAGGGGAAAGGTAATTTGACAGTGACGGGGATTTTCAGTGCAAAGTTACCATCTCCTAAATGCCTACCCCCCATCCCCCAACCCCACCCCACCATGCTTCCAAAAGTACAGTGGGTATGTTCAAAACAGTGAACTGTAGCAACAAATGTCATTCTACTGGCACGTGGTCAACTGGAGAAAACACATCACAACTTATTTGATTTAACGGCATCTGGCACAGACGACACAGACCAAAGTGGTACTAAATGTCCATGAAAATGGGACCACAGTGAAGACCTCTCTGAACAGCACAATTAATGAGGTGGCAGTGCAGATCCCAGCCAGACCCTTCCAAACACTTGCATTGCCTTTCCACTGTGGTACCTCTTTTGCTTTACTTATGAAAAGTTAAAACAGGCATATGAAACATGACAACTTTGCTTTTTGTATAGAGGGGGATTTATATAATTTATTTCTACATTTTCAGCCCGCCACCTGAAAAAGCCTTCCTCGCCTAACTGTGACAGCCTATCCCTTAATATACCGTTATTAAGGGACACATCTTCAGCAATAGTGGCCAGCAAAATTTACCTGCCTGTGACTGATAATATTATAAGTAGAGGTCCTCTACTTCTTTTTTGCTCTCCTGGTGACGTCATCTCTGAGCCTGCCATCATGCTCCATCTTCCTCCAGTGCTAGCTGACAGTGCGAATTGTAGGCAGTGGCCATGCTGTATTGAGGTCACATTCATGATGCTGATGTGAGCTCCAATTGGCCAGCCAGTCATAAGGGGAGGGTGCAGAGAAAGACTCACAAAGCAGCTCCAGTCATTTTACTGGTACTGAGGGAGCTGATTGGCAGCAGAAGGAGGGAGGGGGCGCATGCAGAGAGAAAGTGCTGGGGTTCATCATGTGTGCATTTGCACTCTGTAACAGTAAAAAAATAAGCAGAAATGATGAAACTTTTTTTTACAAATAATGAAAAATAAAGGGGGAGTTTCAAAAGAGGGGTTCTTTCGAACCAGAAGAACCCCCCCCCCCGGCAACGGCTATGCCATATATTAATGCCCAAGCTGTATTTCAACTTTCCTTTGTTTAATTTTCAGTTTTACTGCATATTTGACACCCCATTCCCTCAAAATACCCCCAGGTAGCAAAATCTGATAACTATTCACACCTGTCAGATTTTGCTACCCTCTGTCTAAATAATCCCAGGACACCAGAATGACAAAGGAGTAGCCCATATATCAATGCACAAGCTGGATTTCAACTTTACTTTGATTAATTTTCAGTTTTACAGAATATTGGGCACCCTATTCCCTCAAAATACACCACCAGGTAGCAAAATCTGACAACCATTCACACCTGTCAGATTTTGCTACCCTCAGTCTGAATAAACCCAGGACACCAGAATGAGAAAGGAGAAGTCCATATATCAATGCTCAAGCTGTATTTTAACTTTCCTTTGATTATTGTCCAGTTTTACTTTATATTGAGCATCCCATTCCCTCAAAATACCCCCAGGTATCAAAATCTGACAGCTATTCGTACCTATCAGATTTTGCTACCGTCTATGTAAATAAACCGAGGACACCAGAATGACCAAGGAGAAGTCCATGTATCAACACCCAACCTGTATTTCAACTTTACTTTGATTCATTTTCAGTTTTACCGGGTACTAGGCACCTCATTCTCTCAAAATACTCCCAGGTAGCAAAACCTGACAGCTATTCGCACCCATTAGATTTTGCTACCGTCAGTCTAAATAAACCCAGGACACCAGAATGACAAAGGAGAAGTCCATATATCAATGCCTAAGTTGTATTTCAATTTTCCTTTGATTTTCAGTTTTACTGGGTATTGGGCACTCCATTCCCTTAAAATACCCCCAGGTATCAAAATCTGATAGTTATTCGCACATGGACTTTGTTACCTTCAGTCTAAATAAACCCATGATACCAGAATGACCAAGGAGAAGTCCATATATCAATGCCCAACCTGCATTTCAACTTTACTTTGATTAATTTTCAGTTTTAGTTGGTACTAGGCACCTCATTCTCTCAAAATACCCCCAGGAAGGAAAATCTGACAGCTATTCGCACCTGTCAGATTTTGCTACCCTCTGTCTAAACAAACCCAGGACCCCAGAATGACAAAGGAGGAGTCCATATATCAATGCCCAAGCTGTATTTCAACTTTCCTTTGATTAAGTTTGAGTTTTATTGGGTATTGGGCACCCCATTCCCTCAAAATATCCCCAGGTAGCAAAATCTGACAGTTATTCGCACCTGTCAGACTTTGTTACCCTCAGTCTAAATAAACCCATGGCACCAGAATGACAAAGGAGGAGTCCCTATATGATAGCCCAAGCTGTATTTCAACTTTCCTTTGCTTAATTTTCAGTTTTACTGTGTATTGGGCACCCCATTCCCTCAAAATACCCCCAGGTTGCAAAATCTGACAGCTATTTGCACCTTTCAGGTTTTGCTACCCCTCAGTCTAAATAAACCCTGGACAGAAGAATGACCAAGGAGGAGTACATATATCAATACCCAAGCTGTACTTGAACTTTTATTTGATTCATTTTCAGTTTTAGTGGGTGTTGGGCACTCCATTCCCTCAAAATACCTCTTGGTAGCAAAATGTGACAGCTATTCACACCGGTCAGATTTTGCTACCCTTAATCTAAATAAACCTTGGACCAAGGAGAAGTCCATATATCAATACCCAAGCTGTACTTCAACTTTCCTTTGATTAATTTTCAGTTTTAGTGAGTATTGGGCACCCTATTCCCTCAAAATGCGTCAATAGTGTCAGTGGCTCAGAAGGTAGCACACTCGCCTCTGAGGCCGGGAGATCAGAAGGCTGTGGGTTCAGTTCCCACATCTGGCACTTGGGTTAATATCCCAGTACTGACACTGTAGTGCAGCATGAGAGGGGTGCTGCACTTCTGAGGTGCTGTCTTTTGGATGAGATGTTAAACTGAGGTCCCATCTACCTAGATTGGTGGTAGTTCAGGTGGATGTTAAAGATCCCATGGCACTTATCGAAAAGAGTAGGGGAAAGTTTTATTGAGACAAGAAATCAGGTAATATACAGTAAAGAAAACACAATAAAAACAAACCAGGTAAAACTCAAGGCAGTATACAACAGTGTTCATACCAAAAGGTATTGGAGAGAACAAAAAAAAGGAAAACTAAGGGTACTACACTAAAAAAAAACAAAAGTCCTTCAAGTCACCAGTGCATCCGACTCCGTGATCCAAGGTAGGGCTTTCCAAAGAGCGAACAGACCAGGCCCTGAATGAGATACAAGTTCATGTGCATAAACAGTTTTTAAATCCCTAACAATCTTTTGTTCAATTTCTAAATATGTACAGATTTTCTGGTATAGGGTGAACTGGCATCTTGCCATCCAAATATGCCATTTAATTACAACAAAAATAAGATTTAAGGTATCAGTGTTCCACAGAGACCATTGAGGGGGGAATGCTCCATACATAATCATTGGGTAAGAGACAAATTGAAGCAATGGCATACCCCATTTTTGGGCCAGAAAAACCCACCATTGTTGTATGAAGGGGCAATCAAAAAATAAATGAGAAATAGTTTCTAATTCATCAGTACAGGAGGGCCTAGAACACATTCTGTCTTGAAACTGTTTATGTTTATGGTTCAATTTAACATTAATTCTCTCATGACAGGATAACCAATGGAAGTCCCACATATGTACTGGGATTCGCATATAACGCAACAAAGTAAGCAGAGAAGGACACTACTGGGCTGGGCATTTAAAAAAAGGAGACTGAACTTCACACACAGAGGAGAGAAGTAATTTATACAGGGCTTTGTGTGAATTAGTGATAAGCATTTGCGGGGTGATTCACCATTGTTTCAGACGTAGAAATGTATGCCTCACATAAGGTGGCGTGTCTCCTGAGGTACGCAGAATACGCAGGGAGTTATGTTCCCATTGGTGAAACCACAGTTTACAAGAATCATAGAACCATGCTTCCCATCCCTTCTGTGGGTTGATCAAAAGCGGTCTTAGATTCGCCATGAAAAAAATACTAGAAAAAAACAAAAGGGGGTTAGTCATGCCAACACCGCCTTCTGTGATGGGTAGATAGGTGACATCCCATTTTATCGGGTTCAGCCTGCTCCCCCATAACGCCTGAAAAAAAAGGCTAAGAATCGCCGTTTCCAATTGTTTTGGAATTGGAAATATGTAGCTAATATAGATAATAGTGAAAGTAACATGTTCTAATCAAATAGACTTCTTTTTTTTGCAATCTGACTGATTCCACATGAGGCTACCTTCATACGACCCTGTTGTAGTTTAGAAGACCAATTATAGACATCAGCGTCTTTAGTACCAAAATAAATCCCTAAAATATGAACTGGGCCTTCTACAATCCGCAAAGGTCCAATGTTTCTAATCGGTGCAATGGCGGACCCCAGCTGTATACCAACACTTTTCTCAAAATTCAAAGTTGCTCCTGAATATTTCCCAAATAAAGAACATTCCTGCAAGGAGGCTATCACCGAATCCTCATCCGCCACCAAGAAGCAGATATCATCTGCATATGCAATGGCTTTGTATGGTGCTGTTGTCACAGAACACGACACAGCATGTATCTGTGGGAGCATATTCACACGGCGGAGCAAGACATCCAAAAACAGTACATATAGTAGTGGACTCACAGGACACCCCTGTCGGACTCCCCTCCAAACAGGTATCAGAGGTCTCACCCAGCCATTCACTACTGGCATGACCGTGGCCGTCCTATAAAAGTTACGTAACCATTGTATTATGATAACCGGTACATTCAAAAAACGAAGTGTTTGCCATAAAAAATCATGATTCACAGAATTGAATGCTGCTCGCTGATCCACTGAAATTATAAAGCCAGAGGTCGAGTCTGAGTAACCATGAGAGAACAATTCACGGATCAGAATCAAATGATCCGAGATGTTCCTGTTGGGGACAGAACAAGATTGAGCAGGATGCAGAACAGTTTCTGCTATACCTGATAGATGCTTTGCTATTATTTTCATCAATAATTTAAAGTCGGTATTCAGCATACAAAGAGGGCGCCAATTCTCAGGAGAGTGGGTTTCCCCTTTTTGTTTATAGATATAAAGCAAAACACCAGTCGTAAATTCTAAAGGGATAGATTCACTGATTAACAAAGAATTAAAGACAAAGGTAAGTTCGACAAGTAATTGTTCACCCAGAACTTTATAGAGAGCAGCCGGAAGACCATCTGGACCAGGAGTTTTACGTAACGGCAGAGAGGAAATTGTCGCCGACAACTCCAATGTCGTAATGGACTTGCACGCCATCTCTACCGCCTGCGCAGAAGGGAGTGGGATCCCTAAATTCTCAAACAGGGCAGTAGGGTCAGGGTAGGTCAGCAGGAAGGGGGGAAAACAAGGCAGTCATATGGTTAGTAACTATTTGCTGAATCTCTGTTTGGGTAGAGCATATAGTCCCCGTGGAATCTGCAATACATAACATCGTCTTCTGAACAGTCCGACGAGAGTTTGACTCAAAGGGACAAATGATCTCCCGTGGTCCAGTAACCTGAAATTTATGTTGGTGGTACAGTTGCAGTGATTGTCGAGATTGGAACTGCAACATAGCCGTCCGCGTCAATTGAATTTGAAGGGAAAGGTCATGACCCGTTGTATATGACAAAGAAAAAAGCGATTGGAGATGCGCTCTTCTTTGTAAGTTGTCCAAATATTGGCTCCTACTTTTCTCACGACTATACCATTTCAGGAATGATGTCAAAGCATGTTTTGTATCCAACCACCACTGTATCGGGTCATCATAACAGATAAACACAGATTTGCGTGCAGAAAGAAAGGATCGAAGGGTCGACATAAACACCTTATCCTGCAATAGAGAGGTGTTAAATTTATATAACCCCGGCCCTTTTGAAAATGGGGTTACAGTACCGACACCAACAGAAAGCAAGCTATGATCCGAGAAGGCTACTGCCTGCACTATGGCTGAAACAATTGGCAAAGTACGGGACAAGAAAACAAAATCAATGCGGGTAGCTAATTTACCCTTGTGAAACGCAGGGGAATGTTGATGCCGAAAAGAAAAATAAGCATCAACTAAATGGGCAGTGTGTATCAGCTTTCCCAGTTCCTGCGAGTCACAATACAGTTTTTTAGTAGTGGCAAAGGAACTTTTATCCTGAAGACTCAAACCACAGTTGAAGTCACCAGAAAATAAAACTTGGAATGAAATGTGCAAGTAAGGGCGAATCTCACAAAAAAGGGCTATGCGCGCCGTTTTAATTTGTGGTGCATAAATGTTAATAACTCGATAAGGGCAATTACCTATGGTGAAGTCCAAGACCAGAGCCCTACCAGGTACTAAATCAAACAGTTTCAAGAGATGAAAATCAGGCATATTTATCAAAATGCCAAGGCCTGAGCAGGGGTCTTGACCAATGGACCAGAATGAGGGGCCTAAAAGCCAATCATTTTTCGCTTGTCTGATCTCTTGAGTCGTATGGAGTCTGGTATCCTGCAATAAGAAAATACCCAATGGTAAAAGTCTTAAAAAAGAAAACACTAACCGTCTCTTAAGAGCACGTTTCATGCTATTAACTTTAATAGTGTGACAAGTGAACTGTACCATTGAAACAACAGGAAAGTACTAAACATCACAATTGTCTCTTTCCAACTATATTTTTCACTTTAAGTCTGACCTTAGCCTTATGTTTCTGCAAAAGTCCAAAGCCCACTTGAGGTCCTGTGTCAGCAGGGCCATCAGGGAGGGAGGACGCCACCGAGGATGAGTCAGACTCACCACCTGCGTTGTCCGAAGTCGGTTGGAGTAATTCAAAGGAATTCGACAGGGGTATGGGTGTGGGTGACAAAGATTTCATTGGAGGTGGCGAGGGCCGAGAAGCAGTTCTCAGAGACCTACGGCGCATACCTGCAGTAGGTTCACGGGGTGGTAGCATTTTACTAGGACCTGGAACAGAGTCCACATCGGAAGTAACAGGCCTGACATTCTCCAGTTGGGGGGGTTCTGGTAACAATAAGGGTGCTACAATCTTTTCAGGTTGAGGAACAGTGTTCCGGGGGGGGGTGCTGGCATTAGGGGCTGCACGGCTGAGTTTCCTGTAACAGATGGATGCTTAGCCACCGAGGCTCGCAACCGTGCTTTTTGTGCTTGTGTGATCACAAAGCGTTGATCAGCAACACCATCATGGTTTTCTTGAGCATGAGCAGCCCACTGACAGGTCTGGAATAGATGACCGAACTTGTCACATAGGTTACATTTACTAGCATTCTGACAGTGAACCCCCACATGTCCCATTTCCCCACAGTTATTACATTTAATTTTATCACAAACGCTACTGAGATGTGAGGGATCCCCACATCTATAGCAGGCCTTTGGTTGGCCAGGATAAAACAAAACTCCCCTGTCTCATCCTAAAAAAAAAAGAGTTGGGCAGGTGTACAGGACCCGAGTCATTGGTGTGTAACAGCACCCGAAACCTCCAACCCCAGTCCAAATATTTTCAGTATCCAGAATGGCTTCAGGTGGGCCTTGTACCGTGCAGTGCTGTTTCAGCCAGTACATCACATCAGATACATCAACACCTTCATTTTGGAACATAACTGTAATCATTTTGAAGGCAGGCTTTGACAGGGGGATAGCCTGAAAGGGGGTCCATAAGGGGGTACTCTTCAAAGTATGGTATCTAGACCAAAAGCGTTCAAGTCCACGAGACGTCTGAAAACTGACGTCAAATGAAGATTCTCCAGACACATGTATCAGGGCATATATCTCATGAGCGAAGACTTTCAAAGAGTCTTTTAACAGGGATCTAGCCACAAAAACACGATCTGGGGGGTCAGGTAGTCCCCCTTTATAAAGAAGAAGGACATCATTATGCCGCTTAGCAGCCGCAACAGGTGTCTTAAAGAGGGAAGAAAAGGAACATGGGGTCCTGCCCTGATCAGGAAGAGGCAGACCAGAGTCCGCAGCTTTAAAATCCATGGATTCCATTATATTAGATGCATTAGAGGTCGTTTTCTGTAGGATAGATAATACAGGGTTTTGGGTGAGTGACAATTCCACTGGCAAGCTCAAGGGGTCAGGAGAGCTCTTCATTTCCAGTCCCTTCTGTTGTTCCTCCAGGAAGTCTTCAGGTTTAGGGGAACGAATAGGGGATGGACCAGAAATCCACTGTCCCTTTGTGGGTTCCTGTATCCAGCCAGCCCCATGCAAAGCCTTCTCCACTGACCAAATAGGCTCAGGTCAGGGCAATATCTCAGAAAAGGACATAAGGCTGCCAGTATCCAACATGGTGCTTGAAGAATCCTCAGGTGCTGTCCTTGAGTATTACACCTTCTGCTGATTGGGTGGCCGAAGCCGCGTCAGTAAACAGAAGGAGCGGTGACTCAGTCCAGGGTAACAGTGGGTCCACAGAAAGTCCAGAAGAAGGATGAGAGGATCCAGGAACTGCCAGGGGGCAATCCCCCTCCGTGGCTAGCTCTATAAAAGGCGGCGTATTCTGCTGCGACATACGCCCTGTCGACGCTGCTCTTCACCATGCGCCTTTCGGTTACTACCTCCATCAGTCCACTGCACACAGCGGGCTGCTGCACCTCCAACTCACTGGACACATCCTCAGAGGCATCTCCTCGATCTTCTACTGGACTACCGCTTCGTTCAGGGGGAAGGAACTTCACAATCCATAGGAGCAGCTTCAGGAAAAGTAAGTAGTCGTTCATGCAAAAATTCATCCATAATGGTCTCTATTGAATCAGACAGGAGCAGAGACCAGGTCCCCTGCCTCACCAGCTAGCTCTGCCATAGTCACCAGAGCGTCCACCATGTTGGACAGAGTACTTCCCTCTGTCAGAGTAGGAGAATTTCCCTGGTGTCCTGGCCAAATTTCCCTCATTCACTAAAAAAAAATACCACCAACAGCTTAATCTGATTCAAGGTCAGTTAGCATTCATCTGTATCCCCTTCCCCCGGGTTGTGCCTGAAAATAGGCAGGATTTGTCTAGTGCACTTACCCGGTCAACAAAAACTAAATAAATAAATAAATAAAATACCCCCAGGTAGCAAAAATCTGACAGCTATTCGCAGCTGTCAGATTTTCCTACCCTCAGTCTAACTAAAACCAAGGACACCAGAATGACAGAGCAGGAGCCCTTATATCACTGCATAATGTTTTTTTCAACTTTCTTTGAATTAATTTTCAGTTGTACTGTATATTTGGCACCCCATTCCCTCAAAATATCCCCAGGTAGCAAAATCTGACAGCTATTTGCATCTGTCATATTTTGCTACCCTCAGTCAAAGTATCACCTAGAACACAAGAAAGACACATCAGGAGCCCTTATATCATTGCCCAATCTTTATTTCAACTTTCTATTCATTACTTTTCAGATTTCTGTACATGGGGTACCCCATTCCCTCAAAATACCCCTAGGTAGCAAAATCTGACAGCTATTTGCATCTGTCAGATTTTGTTACTCTCAGTCAAAGTATCTCCCAGAACACAATAATGACAAAGCAGGAGCCCTTATATCATTGCCCCAATATTATTTCAACTTTCTTTACATTACTTTTCAGTTTTCCATACACGAGGTGCACCATTCCCTCCAAAAACCTTATGTAGCAATATCTGAAAGGTATTCACATCTGTCAGATTTTGTTACCCTCATTCAAAGTATCAGACAGGACACCAGGGCCGAGATATTTAAAGGGGCTGTGCCTGGCACAATCCCAGAAATGTGCCCTGGGGCAATATTCAAAAGGTGGAATAGCGCAGTGCAATTCCCAATGCGGCATGGCACAAAGACAATGTATGCAGCACATCTCCAGGTGCATGCCCATGCCTGGGATGTGCGGCGCATCTGCTGGTACAACACAGAGATGTGTAGCATACCTGGGCTCATAGTTGAGCCTATAAAAAATGTCTCAAGTGCCAACCACACACAGGCGGGCCACTGTAGGGTGGTGCGCAACACAGCAGCCACCAGCCATGGGTGGCAACCTCCCCAACACCATGCAAAAGCGCACACAATAGTCCCTGATATTCTAGTGGTACCCCCCCATCCCCTTCCCATAACCCTGATCACCAAAATGTATTTAATTTCCATAGTGGTTCAGTGGTACTCACCTCCTCATTCCTATCCAACGATCACCAAAATGGATTTATTTAATTACCCTGGTGGTCCAGTGGTACCCCCTTCCCCATCCTGACACAATGATCACCAAAATGTAATTATTAAATTTCCCTGGTAGTCTAGTAGTACCCCCCCCCGAATCCCCAATCACCATGAAGACTGACATTTCAACTCCTGGCAGTCTACTGTTATCCCCACCCACACAGGACTCCCAGCCCACCAGCTCCCCAAGTCTTGCTCGGTGGGCAGTATACCCACCTGACATTTCCGCGGCTTGCCCAATCGGATGGCAGTTTACAGTAGGTGCTGTAGTTTATTGGTCCAAACTGTGGATCAATGAGCTAGCAGTGCATACTGTAATAGTCATTCACATCTTTGTGAATGAAGTCATTTATTCATAAAGTTGTGAATGACTATTGCAGTATGCACTGCCAGTCCACTGGTCCACAGTGTGGACCAATGAGCTTGTAGCAAATACTGTAAGCTGTCATTTGGTGGCAGCCGCAGAGGTATGCAGGTGGGTATTCTGCCCGCTGATGACTGGTGGGGGGAGCTGGGTGGGCTGGCCCCCTCCTCTTCTCCATCTTTATCAATCAACTACCAATGGTGACAACCAACTGCAGAGCCACTCTGTACGCAGACGACCTGGTGATATTGGCTCACTCCCAGGACGCCGCTACTCTTAACCAGTGCTTGTCCGAGGACTTTAATAATGTCCTGACCTGGGTTACTAACCACAAATTGGTCTTGAACCTGAAAAAAACACAGGCTATGCTTTTCGGCTCCACAGCCAAAATCAAAGCTTCGTCTGCCTTGCTAAATATTACCAGTACTGACGGACCCTCCCTTCCAGTAATGAACTCTATCAAATACCTAGGGGTCACACTTGATCCCCAACTTGACATGGGGAGTCACATCCTAAACATCTGCAGGGCAGGGAACTGCAAGCTGGGTCTGGCCTATAGGGCCAAGTACAACCTCACACCGGCGGCCAGACTTGCCCTTGCGAGAGGTGTACTTCTTCCCTCCCTCAGCTATGGTCTGCACCAATTTGCTCACTCCCCCAAGACTCATCTCACTCGGTGGCACATGACATATGATAACATCTGTCATTTTGCCCTGGCTGCCCCCCATCTCACCCATCGCTGTGAGCTATATGATAAACTTTGCTGGCTCTCTCCAGCCAGGTACCTTGACTTCAGGTTGGGGTGCCTCACTGGGAAAGTGGTTAGAACTGGCATCCCCCTCAGGCTGGCCCAGCTTCTGCCACAAATGGACACTACCCCTTACCATCTTAGGTCCCAGACCTCAGGGACGCTCAAAGTCCCCTCCACCCGTACCCTCATTGTGGGATCGGGACTTTGCCGTATGTGTGCCCAGACTCTGGAATTCCCTTCCTGATGATATCCACTCGGCCCCCTCCTATCAGAGCTTTCTCAATTCCCTGTGGGGCTTCCTGAAACTAGCCTCAGTGTGCGACTGCCCCAAGCCTCCCTAGAGTAATTATCAACTGTTGTCAAACCTGACCCAAGCTGCCTTCTACATAAGCTGATGAAACTTCTTGCTGTTCCCATGATTCTATCAACTACCCGGATACTTGACTATGGGCATAATTTGTCTACACCTATGTACCCTGGTCATGGGCAAAACTGTCTACACCTATGTACCCTGGTCTTGCCTTAACTTGCATGTCTGTAATGTGTTTATGACTTGTTAGAAGTTGTCTGTGATCTACTCACCTCGGGGGTGCCTAACTATAAAGTTATAAGTTGTACTATGACCTACTACTCCTTTGGACAATGTTACTACTCCCATATGTTATTATATTGTCATGATGTACTTATTTATTTATTGAAGGTCTAGGAATTACAACCCTTTGAGTCAGAGACTCATTTGCAAAGGCTCCACGTTGTACATAAATGGGTTAGAACACAGTATTACATGGAATACACAATATAGACACAACTCAAGCAAAGAGAATGACAGTAACCTTCAGAAAGAAAGATACAATATACACAGACATGGAACATCAGCAATTGTGAAGCAATGGTGATTAATATTTTTTCAGGTTTCATCTGCAGTCACAGTGGAGTTTGACATAATGTGATTAAGTAACTCATGTTTAAAAGGCCCAAGCCTGGGATTGTTAAGATAGAGTCAGGGATTGAGTTCATCCAGAGTGGGGCCCTGTAGCAAAGGACCGTTGGCCAGCAGTGGTATTTACAAAGGGACATGGAATGTGGCGGTGTCAGAGTGTCTTGTGGAGCAAGCTGGAAGATTTCTTTTGGAGGAGCTTTTGACAGCCTGGGGGGCTAGGCCTAACTGGATTTTTGGGCCATTAGGCAGGTCTGCTAAACTAGTCGCCCTGGAAGTTTAGCCATGATGAGCGTAGATAGGTCACAGGTGTGCGTACGACTGCTACATCCTATGGCCAATCTGCAGGCTTTATTTAGGGCATGCTTGATGCTAGACAGTGCTGTGTCAGAGGTGGCCCTGTATATGATTATGCTGTAGTCTACCAGTGAAAGAATGGAGCTGGAGATAGCTAAGTGCATAGCCTCAGGAGGTAGACATGGTCTAAGCCTGTAGAGGAGACCAATTCTTTTGTTAGTTTCAGTGCAAGTTGACGCAATATGCTCACGATAGGTAAGGGCGGAGTCTAGGGTAACTCCTAGATATTTAAAGTTGGAAACTGGTTCCAGTGTGGTGCCCATCACATTGTGTATAGTTAATTTTGCAGAGCTGTGCTTGTGTTGTGGGTGAGCGAATAGCATGACTTTCATCTTTTTAGTGTTGAGTATGAGCTTGTGTGAGGAGAACCAGGCTTGCATTTGAGCGAAAGAGCCCCTTGCAAGGCTTCAGTTGCTGGGGTCAGGGTGCCGACTGAAGATCACAGCATCATCAGCATAAAGAAGAAGACGCCCAGAGGAGGCCTGAGGTAATGAGTTCAGGTAGAGGAGAAGAGGAGCGGACTAAGGATAGACCCTTATGGACACCAGATCTGACGGGTAGGTTAGTGGAGGGTGTTTCTTATCATCACCTGTTGAGTGCGGGTAGAGAGATAACTGGAGAACCAGCTAGTAGTTTCTTTTGAGACGCCGATGGAGAGGAGGGAGTTTATGAGCATGGTGTGATTGACGGTATCAAATGCCTTGGAGAGATCTATAAATACTGTACCAGCCAGGTCTCCATGGTCAAGAGCGTCATGAATAAAGGAGGTGAGATCTAGTAGGGCAGTGGTGGTACTCTGACCTTTCCTAAAACCGTGTTGTTGCAGACAGATTAGTTGTCTTGCATCTAGATAGTTAGTGAGTTGATCAGCCACTATTTTCTCTAGTGCTTTTGAGAGTGGAGGGAGTATGGAAATGGGCCTGTAGTTACAAGTTGAAGTACGTGCACCATTTTTATGTACTGGTGTAATCCTCGCCTTTTTCCATAAAGACGGGAATGGTCCTAGGCATAGGGACATGTTGAAAATTTTAGTAAGAGGTACCAGAACATCATCGAGGGCTAAAGATAGCAATTTTGCATCTAGTGAGTCGCCACTGTGTCTGGTCTTTCCTAGGATCCTGGAAATATGTGCACGGGCATCACTAGCAAAAATAGTTTTGAGACGAAATGGTGGCTCACTGGGGGGTGTCGGGAAATATCCCGCGTCAGTACTGAAAAAGTCTGGGGGAAGAACAGAGCTTAGGTCAGAGAATGACATATTGAAAGCATCCGCTATTTTACTGGGTTCTTGGGTAGGGATACCATCTAGGATAAGCATGGCAGGGGTAGGGGAGGGAGACTTTCCACTAAGTTCCTTTATATTATCCCAGAACCTCTTTCCATCGCTCCAGGTGGCAGTGAGTTTTGTTTGGTAACAAGCTGCCTTTACCAGCCGAATTTCTCAGGTGTAAGTATTTCTGGCAGCACGATAACATTGTCAGTCTGCAGGCTGACCTGACTGAAGGGCTCTGCACCACAGGTCATCACATGCCTTCATTTTATCGAGCAGAGCCCGTGTTACCCAAGGGGATGATTTGGACTTTTCGATCCATGTGACATGGGGGGGCAAAGATATCACAGGCAGATTGGAAGGAACTTATGAAAAGGACAGAGCGGCATCAACTGATTTCAGATGATCAAGGGGGGACCAGTCGAAATTCTGAAGTAGGTATCTAAGGTGTTTTAGAGCCCCCTTCTTTAGCTGGCGACACCTGGAGGTCCTAGGTGGGGGTGGTTTCCAGCTATTTGTCCAGAGACAAGTTACTGGGGAGTGATCACTGATGGAGTCGGACAGGACCTGGACATCCAGTATGTGTTCAGGATGGTTAGTAAGTACGAGGTCAAGAAGGGAGCTGTGACTTCTATTTTTGTTCACTCTAGTGGGGGTGAGGACCATTTGGGACAGATTTTGGGCAGCAGCTGCATCCCTGAGGGGGGATGTCTTGGGGGCAAGCCAGTCTGAGTTGAAATCTCCTAAGGCTATGACTTCCGAATTTTTTGGGAGCTGTTCAATAGTATGTAGGATGGATGTGAAGGCATCCCTTTGGTTACGAGGGGTAAGTATACAGACATTATGTAGAGGATTTTTCGAGTTTCCAATTTCAACCCTGACAGTAAGAGACTGTACACCTTCCGAAGGGCTTATGGTAGCAGTGTTTATACCTTGTAGGTGCTCTCGGAGATAGAGAGCACTACCCCCACCCCGTTTATTTAGTCTATTCGACCTGAACAGTGTGTAACCAGGTACGCTTACAGCCGAGTCAGGGATATGCTGTGATAGCCATGTTTCAGTGACGGCTATTACATCAGGGCAGTGGAGGCAGACCCAGGCTTGAAATGAGTCAAGTTTATTTAGAAGACTACAAACATTAATGGTGGCCAGCCGCAGTCCCTTCATAGCAGCAGGTTCCGTGGGGTATGGAGAGTGGGACCTGGATTTGGTGGATATTTCCACAAGTAGCAGGAGGATGATTGCTGTCCTGGTTAGAGTAGTTTTGTTCATCTTTTGAGGTGCGACGGGATGTGACCATATGTTGGGGTGTTTTATTGGAAATATGGGTACACGTAGCTTAGTATTTCCTGTCCATAAAGTAATGGTGTGATCATGGTTTCAGAGGTGAGGTGACATGGTAAAAGAGGAGGGTAGGGGATATAGGACATTGTAACAGAAGAGGGAGTTTTTATTGATCGGGTTAACGCAGGTGGTAAAATTAGGGCAGGGGCAGTGGTAGCACTAGAACTAGTAAGAAGAAGGCAGGAGGGTAGTGGATTGTGTGATAGGGTTAAAACGAGGAGGGCTAACCATGACGCCATTATGCGGACAGAGAAAGGTGATATGGTATTTAATTTAGACATGTTTGGCAGTGATTTTAAGTATAACTTATAGAATTTTCCCTTTTTTTTTTTTGCTCACACAATGAGGTAAACCAAGCAGTAGTTCAGGAGCAGAGAGTGAGAGATAAGCTGTGGAGGCAAGTGGCAGCCCCCTAGTGGTAGGTTCTGATAATCTGCTAGTGGAGAAGTTGCCTGATAGGTTTCTGTGCTACACCAATCAGAAACAGCTCATCGTCACTATATAACGAGAGCACGACCAAGGGTGGTGGTGGGGGCGGCGGGGCAGCTGACGCGCAGCGTCAGCGGGGCTCCAGCGACTGCAAGCAGATAGCACTCAGCGCAGAGGCGTTCCCACTGTACCTGCTGCACGGTTTCACTGTGTAAAACACTGGTCCCTTTACTTTCCAGCCGCGAGTCCCTCAGGGTATTGTTCAGACCCCGGGGAGGGAGTCCGTTCCCTCTCGACCACCGCACCCAGGAGGGGAGCCTGGCTGCTTGCGATTCTGCCAAGGAAGAAGGAGAAGCAAGGATTAATATAGGTGTGTGGGGGGGGGTTGTGCTTAGAGCAAGGGCTGTGTGTCTGCGGTAGTTTTTAACTGCGTGGAGACAAAGGGGATGGCGTCTTAAGTTTCACCGGTTTATACTGTTTCTCAAAAATGGCTATGGGCTCATGAGTCACTGTTTCCAGCCCACTAGACAAATGCAGTTTAAAGTAAAGCCCAGGACATTTGTTGGAAACAATATCAAATTGCTTAGAACCAAGTACAGGTTATAATGTGAACTAATGCAGCTACAACAAATACTGTTTTCAGCCCACTTATAAAATGCAGTTAAAAGTAAAGCCCAGGACTTGTAGGCATACAAGATTAATTTGTTAGAAACCAAGTACAGGTTGTACTGTGAACTACTGTAGCTACAACAAATACTGTTTTCAGCCCACTATAAAATGCAGTTAAAGTAAAGCCCAGGACTTGCAGGCATACGCAATTAATTTGTTAAAAACTAAGACTAAAGGCAAGCTCTTAAAGTTACAGGAGAAAACGACAATTTAGGACCTTTTTCTGTTTTTTTCCAATAAGAAAACTATCTCCACATGTGTTAGGCAAGCTCTTAAAGTTACAGGAGAAAACAACAATTTAGGACCTTTTTCTGTTTTTTTCCATTAAGAAAACTATCTCCACATGTGTGGGGGCAGTAAATGATTTAAAGTCCACAGCGACTGCAGCAGATACTTACTCAGCGCAGAGGCGTTCCACTGTACCTGCTGCATGGTTTCACTGTGTAAACGCCGTCCTTTACTTTCAGCCGCTGAGTCCCCTCAGGGTATTGTTCAGGCTCCGGGAGGAGTCCGCTCTCCCGACCACCGCACCCATGAGGGGAGCCTGGCTGCCATGCATTCTGCCAAGGAAGAAGGAGAAGCAAGGATTAATAAGTGCGTGGGGAAGGGTTGTGCTTAGAGCAAGGGCTGTGTGTCTGCAGTAGTTTTAACCACGTGGGGAGACAAAGGGATGGCGTCTTAAGTTTCACCAGGTTTATACTGTTTCAAAAATGGCTATGGGGCTCATGAGTCACTGTTTCCAACCCACTAGACAAATGCAGTTTAAAGTAAAGCCCAGGACATTTGTTGGAAACAATATCAAATTGCTTAGAACCAAGTACAGGTTATAATGTGAACTAATGCAGCTACAACAAATACTGTTTTCAGCCCACTTATAAAATGCAGTTAAAGTAAAGTCCAGGACTTGTAGGCATACAAGATTAATTTGTTAGAAACCAAGTACAGGTTGTACTGTGAACTACTGTAGCTACAACAAATACTGTTTTCAGCCCACTATAAAATGCAGTTAAAGTAAAGCCCAGGACTTGCAGGCATACGCGATTAATTTGTTAAAAACTAAGACTAAAGGCAAGCTCTTAAAGTTACAGGAGAAAACGACAATTTAGGACCTTTTTCTGTTTTTTTCCATTAAGAAAACTATCTCCACATGTGTTAGGCAAGCTCTTAAAGTTACAGGAGAAAACAACAATTTAGGACCTTTTTCTGTTTTTTTCCATTAAGAAAACTATCTCCACATGTGTGGGGGCAGTAAATGATTTAAAGTCCACAGCGACTGCAAGCAGATAGCACTCAGCGCAGAGGCGTTCCCACTGTACCTGCTGCATGGTTTCACTGTGTAAACGCCGGTCCCTTTACTTTCCAGCCGCGAGTCCCTCAGGGTATTGTTCAGGCTCCGGGAAGGGAGTCCGTTCCCTCCCGACCACCGCACCCATGAGGGGAGCCTGGCTGCTTGCGATTCTGCCAAGGAAGAAGGAGAAGCAAGGATTAATATAGGTGCGTGGGGAAGGGTTGTGCTTAGAGCAAGGGCTGTGTGTCTGCAGTAGTTTTTAACCACGTGGGAGACAAAGGGGATGGCGTCTTAAGTTTCACCAGGTTTATACTGTTTCAAAAAATGGCTATGGGGCTCATGAGTCACTGTTTCAACCCACTAGACAAATGCAGTTTAAAGTAAAGCCCAGGACATTTGTTGGAAACAATATCAAATTGCTTAGAACCAAGTACAGGTTATAATGTGAACTAATGCAGCTACAACAAATACTGTTTTCAGCCCACTTATAAAATGCAGTTAAAGTAAAGTCCAGGACTTGTAGGCATACAAGATTAATTTGTTAGAAACCAAGTACAGGTTGTACTGTGAACTACTGTAGCTACAACAAATACTGTTTTCAGCCCACTATAAAATGCAGTTAAAGTAAAGCCCAGGACTTGCAGGCATACGCGATTAATTTGTTAAAAACTAAGACTAAAGGCAAGCTCTTAAAGTTACAGGAGAAAACGACAATTTAGGACCTTTTTCTGTTTTTTTCCATTAAGAAAACTATCTCCACATGTGTGGGGGCAGTAAATGATTTAAAGTCCACGGCGACTGCAAGCAGATAGCACTCAGCGCAGAGGCGTTCCCACTGTACCTGCTGCATGGTTTCACTGTGTAAAACGCCAGTCCCTTTACTTTCCCACCTCGAGTCCCTCAGGGTATTGTTCAACTTGCATCCTTTCTGTACAATTTTCTGTATGTTGTATTCTCCCGGGTCGTTCCTGAAAATAGGCATAATACTTGCCTAGTGTACTTACCCGGTCAACAAAAGCTAAATAAATAAATCATATCTGATTAAGTGATAAGGTACTTCCTCACCCTGCCCCAGAGCATATCCCCCAGCCTCATATCAAGTCCCCTTGTTCTTGTACACCTTCTTTTCTGAAAAGCTACCCTACTTTACCTTGTTTATACCCCTGAGGTACTTGAATGTCTCTATCATATCCCCCCTTCTCTCTCCTCCAGGGAATACCTACTGAGGTCCTCTAGTCTTTTCTCATATGACTTTTGGTGCAGTCCTTGCACCATTTCTGTTGCCCTTCTTGGGACTTCCTCCATTTTGTCTACGTCCTTCCAGAGATGTGACCTCTAGAACAGGATAGAGTACTCCAGGTGGTTTCTCACTAGTGATCTGTACAGTGTCATAACCACCTCCTTTCTTCTGCTGGTGATACCTCTCACTATGCACCCTAGCATTCCACTGACTTTCCCCACAGCCTTCTCTGATTGTTTGGTTACCTTCAGATCATCAGTTATGATTACTCCAGGTCCCTTTCTCTCTTTTTTTTTGTTGTGGGATGCTCACAGGGAGCATCGGTTCCCCCTTCAGAGGGACTCGTCCTCCAACCAGATAGTCATGTCATCATAGATCCTGTCAACTCCCGATTTTGCCGTTTTGGCCCGGACCCACGTCTGTGCAATGGGCGGAGCAGCTGGCTCCGCCTCCACAGAGGCAGCCTAATGCCTTGGACTCAGGCCCTCCCTGTTTTTGGCAGTGCTTGTGTGCTGACACCCAGCCATCGCTGGGTGTCAGTCCACTGCATGCTGCATGGTCCTCCCTCCCCTGTGGAAGAAGAGCTGTCTTCGGATACTCAATCCTTCCTTTCTCCACCGACCCCCGTGCAACCCGAGTCCATTCCTGAACTCAGGTTGCTGACATGACATGAAGTGTGGTGTCCAGTGCCTTATCCCTAAGTGCCACCGGGTCCAGGTACCTTTCTTGTTTGGTGGTCTTTAGTACCTCCTCCCATTTTGTACTCCTTCCTTGAATTTCTGTGCCCTAAATGCATCATGTTGCACTTCTTTGCACTGAATCTTAGCTGCCACACTCTCAACTGCACGTCAGCTAGATTGCCATTCACCACCACCCTCTATGTCCTGTCACTCAACCAGTTTCTAACCCAGTTTACCACCTTGGGGCCCACTCCCAGGCTGCCCAGCTTATTTACCAACCTGTTATGTGGGACGGTGTAGAAGGCCTTGCTGAAATCTAGGTAGGATATGTGGCAAGATAGGCCTATTACCACTTTATTTAATGTTCCCATTTCCTGGGTTGTGAGGCTCCCCAGAATTAAGATGCTGTCCCTTTAAAAGGCCAAGAAAAAGTTGACAGGTTTATGTATCCTAGGGGTCATACTCCTTGGATCGAATGAACACTTAACCTTCCAGTAACAGGAAAAGGACAGTGGGGAGGCAGCTTAAAGTCACGAATTCAAAACAGAAAAGGTTATGTCTAAAACAGATGTTTCAGGAGTTAAACATGAAACCACAGTGACACCTGCAGGACAAGGTAAAACTGTTGCACCCCAGTTCTCTGCATGGCCAGAGTGGAGAAGGGAGGGGCTGAACATGATTTCTCTGAATCAAGGCATGTTGGTGAAGGCTTCTCCTGAGAGACGACTGGAACATTCTCAGAAAACAGCCTTTCCACTTGCTGGTTAAACAATCGGAAAAACATATATGTTTTTTTTTTAAAAAAGCATATGAGTAAGGCTTGGCAGATCTCTGTGAAAGACTGCTGTAAATATGAAAAAGGACTTTTCATCTGAAAACAGGTTTCTGATTTTTAAATTAGAAATCTGAGAAACAAAGACTTGTCACCAAGAAAACACCTGGATTTTCTGAAAAATCTTCAGAGAACTGACTTTGATCACAAACTTGCTACAAATCTGTTGCTTAATGAACTTTCTTCTACAGAGAGAGAAATTACTCTCAAAAAGAATACTTGATATTTTCTGAATGCTAAACCTCAGAACAAGATATAGTTTTAGGAATAACAGTACAAGGGATAGCAAACAGCTGAATTTCACTGAGAATCCAGCTCCTGTTGAGAAAGTCCACAATTAGAGTCTGCTTTAGTGCTGTTGCATGTCATCTCCAGCAGGAAAAGAATGCATGTGCCACATAAGTTCTCACCAGGTACAGTGTCGCTTTAATAGAAGGCATTGAAGCACAGTGTGGAGTTCAGGAAATCTTCTCAGGTGTTAAATACAGTGTTAATTGGTGCACTGGCGGCCGCTACATGCAAAGTTACAGGTCCGCCTTAACAGGAATAATTAACATTGAAAACATAGCGTTTGGCGTTTGGAAAGGGAAATTTGTCCGGTAGAAACGGACATTTGTTACAACCGCGTCTGGTACAGTTGGCGCATACTGTATATAGAGTTTTCTGTAGAACCATCCAATATTTATTTTTGTATTGTCTGCATTCCAAAATCTTCCAAATTTCGGAAGTTACCATGTTGTTTTTCTTTAAGTAAACTTTCATTATTTCTTATCAACTCTGTCTGGGGTCTGGTTGTGTTATCTAAGGTTTTAAATAAAAGGGTTTTGTAAGGACTGTAGGCCTTGTTTTTCTTTTAGACTCTATTTTTTCTCCTCTACTGGAGGAACTCTCTCCAGCATCCCCCTAGACCTGCTTTCTACCTCCTGCTGTGGTATCCTCATCTACTCCCCTTACCCCGACCGGCTACTCCCCCGGGTCTAAGCCCCCATGGGGAAGGGCAGCCCTATCCTCCCAGGGCGCTCTATCTACAACAGTGAGTGCCAGTCGGAGTGTGAGGGATGGGGAGAGTGAGTTGCCCAGCATTGGGAGTGTGGTGCAGGCAGTGGTGCCTTCGCCTATCTGCCAGAGGAGGGTATTTCTATTTTTTTGTTACATCCCTCATCCCACCCCCCAGGAGTTTGGTCATGCAATGACGTCCTGAAACCGCCGCAACTCTGCCCCTTTACTTTAGTGCCCAGACGTGCACACATCCTCCGGTCTACACCGGGTGATGCTGTTGCACCGGGCAATCCCTGGATCCCTCCCCAGAGAGAGAGGAGAGCAGTCTATGGATGCTCAATCCTCTCTCTCCCCTGCCGACCCCGAATGACTCGGGCTCATTCCCGAACCTGGGTCACCGGCGTGGCGCGAGGTGTGGCATCCAGTGCCTCAACCCTCAGCGCCACCGGGCCAGCTTGACTGTAGGCCTTGTTAACGAAGATAGTGACCACTCGACTATCCTACAAGCCAAATAGGCAAGAAGCTGCCAGTGGCAGCATTGGGATTCTAGCCACAGAAAGTAGGATAAGAGCCAGGGGGACTCAGCACTACAGTTTCCACCCTTCCACTGGGAAAAAGAAGGTTGGTGGTGCTTTCTGAACCACACAAGTGCTCAGGAGTTCCATAAAAAGAGGCACATCCCTGAAAACTGGAGGTCCTGCCGTGCCCATGGGGGCAGGGCTCATGACAGGCCATATCCACTGCCCCTCCCTGATCTACCTCCATGGTCACCCAGTCAAAGTACACTATCAGATTTGTTTGACAAGACCTTCCCGCTATGAATCTATGCTGCCTCAGACCCATGCTGGATTTAAGAAATATCACAGTCCTTTTCTTCAGCAGTGATTCCATTAATTTCCCCACCACCGAGGTCAGGCTGACTGGCCTGTAATTGCCAGCCACTTCCCTGTTCTCACTTTTGTGGAGACGGGCTACATTCACCCTCCTCCAGTCCCCTGGAACCACTCTTGTCTCTATCAATTTGTTGAATTGGGGCTGTCAGTGGTGCTGCCTGCACCTCTCTAAGTTCTTATAATCCTCTGGGATGTATCCCATCTGGACCCATAGCCTTGTCCCCTTTCAGATTCTCGCATTCCTTTAGGACTCTTTCCTCTGTAAATGGGCTGGTGTCCACCTCCCTCCCATTGGGGCTCCTATCACTCAACAGTGGTCCTTCTCCTTCCCCTTCTTCTGTGAATACTAAACAAAAATATTTGTTCAGGCTTGTTACTTTTTCTAGGTCCCTCTCCACACACCCTTTTAAACCTCACAATCCCACCCCTGGTCTTTTTTCTTTCACTAATGGACCTGAGAAAGGTCTTGTCTCCTTTCTTAATTGCCTGGGCTATTTTTTCCTCTGTTTGTGCCTTTGTACTCCTGACTGCTTTCTCTGCCTCCCCTCTGCTTTTCCAGAAACAGTTCCCTGCCCTCCCCATCTGTGTTTCCTTGTACCTCCTGAAAGCTAGCCTTTTCTCTATTACTGTCCTGGCCACATCCCTTGAGAATCATAGTTTTTGTTTTCTTTCTCTTTGCTTTGCTTAGTTGCCTCTGCTATGGCTCCCTTAAGCCAATAAAGGCAAATCTTATTTATATAGCACCCTATCCAGGGTCTCAAAGCAATTAACAAAGATAGTAATAGAATGCAATAAAATCCCAAGAGATAAATTAATCAGAGAAGATTAAAAACCTTTTCAAATATACATGTTTTAAAATTTGCTTTAAATGCCTCCATTGTGCTAGCAGCCTTAAAGTTTGGTGGGAGAGAATTCTAGAGGAGTGGTGCAGCCACCCCAAAGGCCCTCTCTCCCGATCTTTTTAAGTGGGAGGACGGTGCAACTAATGAGCCAGCATTCTGCACTAACTGCAGTCAACACATCAATCCTCTAGACAGCCCTAGGTACAGGGTGTTACAGTAATCAAGTCGACTAGTAAAGGCATGAATAATTATAGCCAGGTCAGCAGGAGTCAAAAAAGGGCAGATCCTGGCAATATTCTTGAGATGGAGAAAACCTGTTTTTCAAAGTGAAGCCGATTGACAAGAATAACACCAAGATCCTTAACCACATTTAACAGTGACAGGGGATGACCACCAACTACTAGGGTGGGCAGTCTCCCGTCATAGAAAATATCCCCATGACCTGGCTAAATCACCATTATACAATGGGGTATGAAAATCCTGTAACTTCATTGGTCAAAACACATCACATGACCATGGTAAATCCTCCAGTATACCCACTGTAAAAGTTTTATATCACTATAAAAACGAAAAAAAAAAGTTGAACATTGTATAATAGCAATATACCATGACAGGGAGTGGGTATGGGTGGATTTACCACTTCTGATGTGGTTAAGTCACTTGGCTGTGCCTCGTGGATGAACCACACCAGGCATGGTAAATCCACCAATATACCCACTCCCTGTCATGGTATATTACTTAATTACCTCTGTCTTGATGGGGTTGAGACACAGCTAGTTAGTGCACATCCAGTCGTTTATCTTGGCTAAACACCAACTCAGCATGTCTGGGGTGGTAAGGTCATCAGTGGCACAGGACAGGTACAACTGGTCTCATCTGCGTAGCATTTATTCTTGAATACCATCACTGTTTTGCCCCCACCACCTCCATCAGAAGAATGTTCAGGAATCTGCCACTCTTTCTGTGAAAATGTACATTCTGATATCTCATCTGAATCCAACCCCCTCCAGCTTCTGATCATTGCCCCTTTGTACTTGAACACCTTTCTCCTGAAAAATGCTTCCCTCCTGTACCTTGTTTACCCCCGTGAGGTATTTAAAGGTCTCTATCATATTCCTCTTCTTTTTCAGGATGTATATATTTAGGTCCTCAAAACTCTCCTCATAGGGCTTTTCGTACAGACCCTGCACAATTTTAAATTGCCCTCCTCTGTACTGCCTCTGTCTGTCTTTCTAGAGAAGTGGTTTCCAGAACTGGACAAAGTAGTCTAGGTGAGGTCTTACCAGTGATCTCTATAGAGGCAACACCACCTCCCTCTTTTTGCTGGTGATAGACCTCCCTATGGGTTCCATGTCATAATAGCGATCACAAAAGAGTGATCGTTATTATGGTGAGTGTATATCGCCAAAAAGCACGTCGGCAATATACACATTAAATCAACCCGACATCTGGATTGTAAAAAAGTGTTTGTGGGGGTGGGGCTGCATCCCCCTGAATTAATATTATCAACTCCAGGGGGATGCATGTTGAGGAAGGGTAAAAAATCCAGATGTCAGAATAAATTATGTGCCGCAGCTTGTAGCTGCAGCAAAATGTGGTCACTCACCAGTCTCGAACCCCCATACCTGCTGTACCCCAGTTAACCACCCACACCACCATGCTACATGGCTAGCTCGGTGGCAGCAGGTACAGCAATCCCCCAAAACCCTTTCCTGCCCCTCCCCATGGTTGTGTTTCCATCCAGGGGATATTGTGCACGGCAGTCCCTAATAACAGCACCCAAAATGAATTGCTGTTTTTGCAGTCTCTCATTTTGGTACGCTGATATTAGATTCATTTGAAATCCACCACCCCCTCATGAATCCATGCTACATTGATTCTTATAATTCACAATCCTTTCCTTCAGCAGTGACTCCATTAAGTTTCCCACTGCCTGTGTCAGGCTGACTGGCCTATAATTACCAGCCTCTTCCCTGCTAGCAATTTTGTGAAGTGAGACTACATCTGCCCTCTTCCTGTTCTCCAGAACCACTCCTGTTTCCAATGAGCTGCTAAATAGGATTGTCAAATGGCAACAGTACTCCTTTAGTACCCTTGGTTACACCCCATCTGGTCCCATTGTCACTTTAAGATTAGAGAGCCCCTTTAGGACACTGTCCTCTGAAAATGGACTAATGTCCACCTCCCTGTCTCCAGTGCTCCTGTTCCTTTTGTTGTGGCCCCCTCCTTCCTCTGACACTGTTCCCACACTCCCTTTTTAATATTTTGATCCCTCCCCTGGTCTTCCTACTTTTGTTTACATACCTAAAAAATGTATTTCCCCATTTATTATGTTTGCTTGTGCACATGCACAGGAAACATATTGCGGCAGCTTGCTGTAGTAGCGAGTTGTGGAGGTGCGGCAATGTTGTGGCCAATGCTAGCAGTCCAGTTTGGGGATGGTCTCTGTGGTACCAATAGAGAAGCACGCTGTCAATGACAGCACTATTGTAGCGTGCCATGAACTTGAAAGAAATTTATCGCTGCAATCAGGGAGTGCCCCATCATTGAAGAATCAGCTATTTTTGCTGCTGGGGCGGTCCCTGATTCCAGCAATGAATCACAACTTGCCTTGTCTGGTGTTCCATTTCAATAAACATGGCAGCAGCTGTCACTATCTGCCTCTCACAGTCCTCATGAAAGCTGACGGGTGTGCCCAGTTCCCCTGTTGGCATGCCCCCCCCCAGTTCATTTGCCGACAGGGAAGCCCAATCTCTGTCTGCATAATATTGCCCTCATTTGTTTTAAATAAACATGGCTGTCACTGTCCACCTCTCACAGTCCCCTTGAAAGCCAACAGGGGTGACCAATCCCTGTCGGCATGCCCCTCCCAAGGTCATTTGCCGACAGGGAGCCTAACCTGTCTGCATAATGTCCCCCATTTGTTGTGGGTGCCAAGGGGTACCCTAACCCCCTAGCTCATGTGCCTCCCAAACACTTTGTATGTGCTGACGGGTGCCAAGTCCCGCTGGCTACAGCCCCCTCCAACACATACCCAGGTGGCATGCTGGGATCCCACCCCAGTGTGCCAAATTACCTGTAAAAAAAGAAAATCTTCCCACATTGTTTTTTTTTTTTTAAACCTGTAAAAAGGAAAACGGTCCCTTGCTGTCTGTGGTGCCCCACTCCCCCAACCCACACCCACCCTCTGTGCACCCCACCTTCCCTTCATCCCATACTTACCTCTGGAGCCCGGTGCGATAATCTTCGGTGGAGCGGGAACACATCTGCACTCTTCAAAGATGACCACGAACTGAAGAAATTTCAGTAAGCTGTATAATGGCATAATGGGGGGGGGGTCATGTTAGGTGGATGTCTCAGCCATTTTTGTGAATTTTGGCACCAAATTTTCAACATGGGGTTCTTGGGATCCCATCTCATGAATTCAGTGACTGTCATCTGGTTGTTCAGTCCCGAAAGGGGAATTTGTGGTCACTGCGCGGAATCACCTTTCGGGACCGATTAATGAAACAACAATGTCACTGTTCATAAGGTGGGCTCCCAAAAAGCCTATGTTGCAAATTTGATGACAAAATTCCAAAAAATGACTGTTACAAGCATGTGTTGTTCAGTTTCCACGCACACTCGTAACTTTGCAAATCTGTAATATTTTTACTCCAGATTTTCAACATTGTCAATTTTGCACACCTCCTTATGAACAGTACAGCTGACATTTTTCAGATCCTGTCTGAAATGTGTTTTCGTATGTCTGGCGCACAATGGCATGGTCGCTGTGGGAAATCAATGTTCAGGACAGATTAAGAAAATCATAGTGACACTGTTCATGAGGAGAGGTCACAAAATGCTTATTTTGAAAATTTGGTGAAATAGTTTCACTAAATGACTGTGTTACGAGCGTACATTGCGCAGTTTCCACGTATGCTCGTAAGTTCGAGCATTTTTAATATTTTCACTCCAGATTTTCAACATTGCCATCTCTTCACATCTCCCTATGAATGGTACAGCTGTCATTTTTCACATCCTTCTCGAACTGTGTTTTCACACATCTGGCACAGAATGGCGTGGTTGCTATGGGAAATCAATGTTCGGGACAGATTAACAAAATCACAGTGCCACTGTTCATGAGCAGAGGTCCCAAATGCTTTCATGAGCTGGGGGTCAAAAAAAGGCCATGTTGAAAATCTGTAGTGCAAATACCAACAAACGCCCGAGGCATTAGGGTTTCTAACCATAACGTCCCACCCTGTACAAACTGACAGGCGTCAGGTGTATGCCTTTGGATTGCCGGCTGTAATGCTCATGCCATTCCACCCCAACCCCCACCCTGAAGCCAGTGACAGACATCGAGGTGTGCCTTGGACTCTTTGGCCCCAGAGTTCACCCCATTCTCCTATACTGCACCCATTTCAGCATATGCCCTTATGAAATGGGGCAACTGTGAAGCCGAACACCCCAAGGCACACCTCTACACTTGTCGGTGTCTGCAGGATAGGGTGAGGTGAAATGCCATGAGCGTTATGGGCGATGACCCAAAGGCACACCCAAATGCCTGTCCATCTCTGCAGGTTGGAGGTGGAGGTGGCGTGAGTTCAATACTTCACTGCCATTCCTATTCTGCATCTAACTCCTGCACGTCCAAAGCTAATATCAGCAAACATTCAGCACTGACAAATGCTTGTTACTTTCTGAGCTATTCCCTTTTCATTGTGTACCTTGGTGCTCCTTACTGCTCTCCCTTCTTCACTCTGTGTCCCACTGATACACCTACCTATCATCCTCCCTCTGCGTCTCCTTATACCTTCCGAATGCTACCCTTTTAGTCTTTATCTTTTCAACCACCTCTTTCAAGAACCATTGTGGTCCCTTTTTCCTCTTGCTCACTTCCTTGATGCAAAGGTTTTTTGCCTTCCTTGTTTCCCTCTTTTAGCTGTGCCCACTGTTTCTCCACCCTGGTCCTCCTCCCCACCAGGTAATCCCTGAGGCATTAATCCATTTTTTTAAAATCTGCCCTCCAGAAGTTCAGAAACCTCACCCTTGTATGGTTCAGTTCCACAGCCATCCTTATATTGAACCACATTGTTTGGTGATTGCTGTTCCCCAGGTGACCTCCTACCTTGATATCTGCAACATGGTCTCTGTTGCGGACTACCAGGTCCAGTACTGCTCCATCACAAGTGCTTCACTGACTAGTACCTGAGGAATACCCACTGCAGGGAGTCCAGGAGGAGTTCCATCTACTGTAGACCAGGTGCCGTATGCCAGTGGGCTATCCCCCCTTTGCCTGCTGTCTCTGCTACAAGGTAAGGGTCCTTGGTCCTGCTACAGTGACAACTGGAGGTGCATTCCTAGAAATATTAATAGTGCAGTGTCTCCACCTAGAGTAAGGTATTAGTGAGCCAAGTATCTACCTGGTACAGCCCTCTGGGATACTATACCTCCCCAATCAACCACTCTGCACACAATATCCCTAATAACCTTGATCTACCATAAACCATAAATCTCAGCAATAGGCAATTGCAATGAACATCACTGACACAGCAGTTTCAACAAATAAACTTGCAGCTTTATTTGGGGGCAAGGATCAGGGAAGGGATACTAGGACAAAGCATGGCTGTGAAAGCAAGAAAGGTTAGTGAAATAGGCAGCAACCATAAACATTTTGGGCTCGCAGGCCAAACCCACCCCCAATGGTACCAGTGCTCCCAAATAGTCCTTCTGGGCACCTACTAGGTGCAGGTCTGATCGATGCTGCAAGCTCAGAAGTTGGCCGGCGGTTGGGGTCCTGAAATACTGCAAAGACCTGGTTCAAGAAAACAACACAAATTCCCCTTATTCCTTTCCAGTAAGCGGGTCCTGGGTACTCACTGTTTGTTTACCTCAAGAACCTGGAGTATGGAGCTCCTTGTTCAGTACAGCACAGGGCAGAAGAAAGGCTGGCCATGGTCCCTCAGGCAGGATGGACTTGCTTGAAGATACTGCAACTGGTCTTTAGGGAATGGGAATAGTACTCCCTCCAATATCGCCACTAGTTTACGTGAGGAAACATCTTTAAATCCTGCCCAGAGATCCTGGTCGAACATGGTCTTCAACAGTGACATTTTCAGATTTCTCCAACTACGTCATTTCTACAAGTCCCTCCAAATCAGGGCACATGCCTTGGATACCAACCCCAAACTCACTTCATTCATTACCCTCATTTGTATGGGGTACTCGAAGCATATGATTTTCTACTTATACAGAGCTTTGGTAAACTCCAGCATAGACTCAATCCAAGACATGTGGATGCGTTGACAGGTGAGTTAGACATGCAGATATTGGAGGAGTGTTGGCAAAAAGCCTGTCAGAAAGCATCCAGAGTGACAAGCTACTGTCAGTGGAGAGAATATGCGTGGAAACAATCCAATACTTTCCGACCCCGGTAATCACTGGTAAATATCTACCTACAAAGGACATATCTTGATGGAAGAGATGTGGGGAGAGGAGGGCCCATTATGGCTATGTCATGTGGGGCTGTCTGGTCCTTTGCCCCTTCTTCTATGCTTTACAAGAGGAACTAGGAGAACTATACAGGAGACCGTTGACCCTAATGGCAGAAGGGTTCTTATTACTACAGTACCTCAGGGAATTCCGTGACTTAAATGCTAGATATTTATTAGGCATCCTACTAATGGCTGCCAAAAAAGTATGATTCACTCCACGAACCTCTACCCTGATTGCCTGATGCAAGGCTAATAGGATTTCAATGTGCCTACTCAACTTGGAATAGTGTTATGCTTGTGTAATGTAGATAATCTTTGGCTGTTCACCTCTCTATCTGTGGGATACATGACCCTGTAGGCGTATAAAGGCAAGGAACCCAACAGGAGGGTTCCACCCCTAGAAGTGCCATGGGGGTGATTACCTTGGCTAAAGGTACCTTAGGAAGGAGCCCACGGAACACAGAGACGTGCCACTGGAGGAGAAGGAGGGGTGGATGGAGGGGCAACAAAAGAAATGATTGCAGCATGAGTGAGGAGGCGCGGCCCTTATAAGGCCGCACAAGGGCGTGGTTAGTTGCACCACCCCACTGAACTACAGGTATAGCCTTCCAAGGCAATGTGCCTACACAACTTGGTATAGTGTTTTGCTTGTGTAACATAGATAATCTTGGGCTGTTCACTTCTCTAGCTGTGGGATATACCACTCTGTAGGGGTACAAAGGCAAGGAACCCTAGAGCAGGGTTCCACCCCTACAAGTGTCGTGGGAGTGATTCCCTTGGCTAAAGGTACCTTGGGAAGGAGGCCAAAAAGAGTATCGAGCAATGCTTATGGGATGCTGAATGTTTGTCAGAATTGAAGACCTACATGTAGGTCAGCTGGAGGTACGGTCAGGGGTTTGAGTAGAGTAGGCAGGAGGCAAGGAGGAATACTGACCCAATCATAGGTTTAAATGTAAGGCGCAGAGGCATGGCTTCCTAAGGAGAGAGGGAACAGGTATGAGGGGGAGAGAGGGGATAATTATGGGGATGCCGCCTGACTCCTTCCAACAGCGGAAACCTAACTTAGTGACCCAGAGAAGATTACTACAACTATTTAGATATTATGACCATTGGCACGGAGGACAGGAAAAAAAACCTTTGAGGAGGATACCTCTGGGGACCCAAGGCCTAGGTCGCCTTCCCTTCAGGCTGCTGGACAATTTTGTTTAGTAATGGCTCTGCTACTGCAATTTAGTAGACAAATCTAGGGGAGATTCTAATTTGGGGAACACTCTCGCTCAATCTCTCTTATGGGAATGCCGTGTAGGGTTGTGAGTGAACTCTGCAACACCAGGGCACTTAATGCCAACCTCCAAGGTGGGAGGAGGAGAGTAATGACCACCGAGGCACTCATCCGGCCTACTGATCTAAGAACAAACAGGGTGAACCAGAGGTGGTTGTGGGGAGAATAGCTTAAAGAGTACCTCCAAACCCACTCAGTCAGCTAAAGGGGCCCTTCCCTTGAGAGCCTCACCCTTCCCCGCTGGACTCTTAAATGCTACATCAAGAGGTGCTGTCAGTATGGTTGATGACTGATGGTCCACCGAGAGCGAGGACATTTCTCAACTATGGGTCGGGCGAGAAGGACCGCGCCCCAAGCTTCGCATGCTCGAGATGCAGACTTTAGGGTGCAGAGGGAGCCCATCTGCCAAAGGGCTAGCCCCGAGTCCTGGAAGTAATGGATTTGGTCAGCATGTCTCCAAAATGAAGAAAGAATGTAGTCTCACCTCAACCTCTCAGGGTGTGTGAAGAATTAGTCCAGTTTCTCCGACAGGGCCCTTACCTGGCATATTAATGCTAATTACATAACTATTTAACTGCAAAGATGGTTTTGAACCTACTGTGCAAACCAATGCTACCTCTGTTTTGTAATCTTCTCCTAAACTCTGTACCCTATATGTTAATGGAAATCCTGAAGTTATCTTACCTTGCTTTTGTACCTTTTTCTGTATTTGCCACTGTCTGAAACTTCCCTATAATTTGCTCTGTAATTCTCCCAGGTTGTGCCTGAAAATAGTCATCCCTATGGCTAGTGCACTTACCTGGTAAACAAAAACTAAATAAATAAATAATGTAGCATGGGACCCGTACATGGGTCAAACTTGGTTGATCAGTGATGTGGAGAAACCTGTGTGTAGGTCAGGCTGAGTAATGTGGACCCTCATGTGGATCTAGTTAAGGCAGAGAGCATTTGCCAACCACAGGAATGTATGCCAACCGAGTACATAAGGAAGCCAAATTAGCAGTGAATTAAATCGAATGTTATGAGTGAGAGAATAGTAAGGCTGGGCAAAGCCTGAGGCCAACAGTGAGGTAGGAGGAGATTAGGAAGGAGAAGGCTACAAAGTTGGTATGATGAAAGGTAAAGTTTGAAATGAATAGACTTGATATGCTGATTGCATGAATGCCATGAAGGCTGGTATAGTGAGGGTTAGGTGCCAGTGGCCGACGGCTAGAGAAGATTGACGAAACTGTGAACGCCATGAAGGCTATATGGAGTAGCACAAGAAGGCTGTGCCATGAAGGCTATATGGAGTAGCACGAGAAGGCCATGCGAACCAGTGACTGATTGAATATATGATAATCATAAAGCTGCTCCTGCTGCCTGGAACCATGATACCTGCTGCAAGATTGCAGTCCCCAACCGTTAGCAAAATAAAGAAGCCACAAACGAGGCACCAGGACACCAAACAGCTAATTAAACCAGTAAAATAAATTGAAGTTAATCAGTAACCAGCAATTGGGGCTGGGCTGACAACTGTACCAGGGCTGACATGCCGGCTAGGTTGTGAGATATGGAGTAACTAGGTGGCCCTATAAATACAGAGACCAGCTGAGTGGTGGAGTACTGTACAATACAGAGCAGGTAATAATATGCATAATGAATACCCATGGTAGAGGGGAAACCCCAAAAGAGCACAGGGCTGAAGCAGCACAGAAATTAGAGCGCAGCAAAGCTTCGGTGCAGGCATGCAGCAGAGCGCCAACAGCAACACCCATGAGCAGGAAGGACAGACTAGAAGCACACACCCAAGTCATGCTGCAGACACCAACAGCCAAGAAAGCAAGAAACAAGGATGGAGGAAAGACACAGGAATGAGTCGGGAAGGCCCACCCGGGCTGAGAGCAACAGAACACTGCCAAGGTACAGAGATGGGATGGGACAAGGCGGCTGTGGGGAGTGTTAGCTGAGACTAGAAAAAGAGGAAGCAGAAGGGGACGAAAAAGTGGAAGAAATGGGAAGGAGCGGGGGGGGGCATGGGAGACCAAATGTAGCAGTGGGGCAAGAAGCACAGGGGTAAGGAGGCACAAATGGCAACAGAACGAATGGGGGACAGAGGGGCCAAAACACAAGGAAATGGAACCGGCAGCCGGAAGTGCTGCAGAAAGTCAGGATGCAGCACAAGAGGCAGGAGAAACAGGGAGGGAAGGAGAGGCAGTGCCTCTGGCCAGAACGAAAGAAATGATTGAGGGAGAAGTGAGGAGGTGCGGCCCTTATGTGGCCGAGCAGGGGCATGGTTAGTTGTGCTGCCCCACTGAAGTACAGGCATAGCCTTCCAAACTCATTATCTCAACAACAGATTGGAGTGTTGCACTTCACGGTTGACTGGGTGGACCCTACACATGATGGGTAAGAACAGGGAGTTTGTCCCTTAAACCCACTGTCTAATGAAGCAGGACAACCCCAGGGCCTATTATAACACTCCCCTATTTGGGAGTCACTGAATAGCTAACCTAAATGTGCTCCCACCTATTATGCCTCTCTGTACTCCTCCCACTAAATAATTTTGAGCTCCTAAATAATAACTCCTTCCTCCCCACCCTCAGTAATGAAGGATGGGGGTTGCCTGGCTCTGTGATGCCTCTCCCTGCTTCAGTCAGCAGTCAGTAGATTGTATACTACACCAAGGGAGCCCATATTCAAAAGTCACACACTGCATTGCACAAGTGCCTGTTCCGCACAACTGAGATGCGCCTGCACAAAATAACGGTGTATTCAGAAGATATGCAATAACATGTGATTGTGCATTTCTAACTGAATATCCCAAACATGCATGATCAGGCAACTGAAGATGTGCAGCAGAGGTACTAACAACAACAAAAATGGAAAAGGACCTCAAAATAATCATATCAGATGACCTTAAGGTAGGCAAGCAATGTGAGAAGGCAATAAGGAGAGCTGGGGGGATACTTGGATGCACAGGGAGAGGCATCACAAGTAGAAAACAGTAGTGGTTATCCCTCTGTACAGACAGTTGGTGAGACCCCACCTGGAGTACTGCGTGCAGTTTTGAAGACCCCATCTTCACAAGGACATAGACAGAATGGAGGCAGTCCAGAGGAGGGCAACTAAAATGGTGCAGGGTCTGCATCAGAAGCCATATGAACAGAAACTAAGACAGCTTAATATGTATACCCTTAAGGAAAGGAAGGACGGGGGGACATGATAGAAACTTTCAAGTTCCTCAAGGGAATCAACAAAGTCCAAGAAGGTAGCATCTTTCAGAAAGAGAGATGTACAAGAACAAGGGGGCACAATTCAAAGATACAGGGGGACGGCTCAAGGGCAACGTGAGGAAATATTTTTTCACAGAGAGAGAGTGGTGGAAGCATGCAACTGCCTTCCTGAAGAGGTTGTGGGGTCAAAAACGGGGGAATTCAAGAATGCATGAGACAGCCATATGGCAATTATGGTGGGGGGTAGGAGGAAATAGGCTGTTGGTAAACTAGAATCTTCAGCTTATCCAATAGGTAGTGAAATGGGCAGACTGGGTGGGCCAAGCAGTCCTTATCTCCCGTTAAAGTGTATGTCTATGTTTCTATGCAGTGCATCACAGACAGGGGAACCACGCACCACAGGCAGGGACACATTGAAATGCGCTGGAACAGATGAGATGGGCATGGCGCAACTATGCAATTTTCAGTCAGGATATGCAAATGACCTCATTGTACATTCTGAGCCCAATCCCACATGCACAGCTCATTACTGGAATATATTCTGGCCATCTGCATACCCAAGGCATACAAAGTTCCAGCTTTGCAGGGCTGCCCCACCACTCCACAAAGATTAACAGGAGGTACTGCAGCCTAGCAGACAAGTGTGATGGAATGTTTGTGGGTGGTGGGTGGACTGGATTGGCCTCAGTACAGTGCTATTACCCATGGCCATGTATAGGGTCAGACTGGGATACAGGAGGCCCAACTCAACAGTGGTCACAGGGGCCCCCCCTGGACAAGAAACAGGGGAGGCAACAGAGCGACACACTGTGAGCAGTATACCACAGGGCTGTGATATCCAAGCTACAGTATGTTTGCAGCTTACAGTCACCTGCAGTGCCCCACATACCCCCTTAGGATAGGAACATGGTGAGGAATGCAAGGACTATCAGTGTTCAGAGGGGGATCGGGTACCCGAGTGTGGGTCCAAGTTGGACCACTCCAGGTACCCTGCTGGGCCAGTCCAACACTTTCCATGTATTTGCCCATGGTGGCCGCACATTCAGCACCGGAAGGGTCAGGTATCTGTGAGGCATGCCCATGTCACCCACAGGCCGTGGCTGTGCCACCCCGTCCTGCCCACTGTTGTGTTCTGTCCACCACAGGAACACCACATTGACCCACCACAGTGCCACTGTGGTGGTGTCACATGGCATGACAGGCATTGATGACATGTATGTAGCTCCCTGTTGTGTGGGCTTGGCATGGATGTGCTGTGTGCACCTCTGGTGTACTGCCATGGGTGTGTGCCACAGGTCAGTCCCTGGCCTGTGTCATGCTTCCACAAGTACCTCCAGGCTACCTGAGCACCACTGCTGCAGACGTCACCATGGGCGCATCCCACCACAGAATGGAAGCAGTCCAGAGGAGGGCAACTAAAATGGTGCAGGGTCTGCACCAGAAGCCATATGAAGAAACTAAAGGAGTTCAATATGTATACCGATGAGGAAAGGAGGAAGAGGGGGTGGTGGATGCATGAAACGGCCTTCCAGAGGCGGTCGTAGGGTCAAAAACAGTGGGGGAATTCAAGAATGCATGGGACAGACATAAGGCAATTCTGCTGTGGGTAAGAAGTAGGCTGTTGGTTAACTAGGATCTGCATCTTATCCAATAGGTAGGGAAATGGACAGACTGGGTGGGCCAAGCGGTCCATATCTGCCATCAAAGTCTATATTTCTATGTTATATGGCTAGTAGGGAGAATGTGTTACAGCACCCAGGTGCTGTGTCAACTGCAGAGGAAGGCAGCTGGACATTTTCATGGCTGCATAGTGAGAGTTATGCCGACGTATTACGAACAGAGGAGGAGAGGGAGCAGGATCTTGAAGTATGTCACCGGATCCAACAGATATTACCTTCTACCTGTACAAGTGGAATCACAGCACAGCACTGACAATACATAAGGGAAAGAGGAAATTGTTTAACCAGGACAGGCACACTAAGCCGGAGTTTGTTTCCAGGTGCAACCTGGGAGCACAATGAAGTTAAAGTGACTTGCTCAGAGTCACACAATACGCAAGTTCTCCCCTATTGACAGGGCACTGACCAGAAACCTTCGGGCATCCTCCATTCCACCACTGGAAGTACCTCATGTCCTCACTGCCATGGGCAAACGAGCTTTCTCTTTCACTGCCCCCTTGCTCTGGAACAAACTCCCCTTGTCTATTCGCTCATCACCCACACTTCTAGCTTTCAAGCATGCCATGACAGTATGGCATTTCTTGTCGGTGGTCTGCCACTGTTCCTAACTGCAAGGATACTATTTTTGGATCTCTCCTCTGATTGGAGCACTTAGTCTATACCTGCATCCTGACAGCACTCTCCCCCCGTGCTCCTTCCCCACTATGACTACCCTTTTCCTCCTGCCCCTCCCTTGTTTCCCCCCTCTACTACCCCCCTTTTTTACTTTCCTCTTTTTTTCTAGAACCAATGCTGATTGTTGTTTTGATTTATCAAAAATTGCTCTCTGCCTATATTGTGAATCAACCCTTGTTATTTTTCGTGTAACCCCCAGGTGGCGCTATCCCAAGGGCTACTACCCCTGCCTGCTTGACTACTGACAGGTTGAGGGGCCTAGGTTCTATGGCGGGTGCCTCCACCCAGAGGTCAGGGTTTGTAGTGGTTAGACTAGCTTGATCACAGCCCTCTGGGACACCCTGACCCCTTTTGGTTCCCTCTAGTGGCTCACTCAGTACACAGGAGTTACAGCTCCAATACCCCACGTATACACACTGTTCACTCATAAAGTACCACTTACCCTTGAGAATGATTCTGCAGCACGTCTCTGAGGACCCCCTGTAAAATAAGGTTAAACAACATGCACAGCAAAATACAATACTGTTTCCATAAGCACCTACACCACAGACAGTATATAGTATAACAACAACAAATCTGATTTATTTAGGGGACAGTAACACAGGAGGGGGGAATCAGGTTAATTGGCGGCATTAAATCACAGTACTGTGCACACATACAGGGTCTGAAAAGTCACACTCTGGGTACCCAGGTTGGGGGGGGGCTAGCCAGGTCCGATGCCCAGGGTTGGCCGGCAGGTGCAGATGGATAGGGCCCTGTAGAAGAAAATATATGTACAACACCCAATTGTAATCCGGAGCCGGATGGCTCAGTCCATGAAGCAGTGAAACAACAAGAATTAGATGACACACTTGTGATTGAAAACCCTGACTTGTACTCACAATACCCAAGCTGAGAACCGGATGGTGGATGTTCTTCTGGATTGCCAGAACAACAAGGCATGGAGACAAAGTCCTTGTGACTGGACCCCACTGCAGTTGATAGGAAACGGATTTAGTCCGAGACAAGCTGGGGTTTGCTTCCAGCTTCAACACACAGCACACAGCACTGGGGATTGGAAATAGCGATTCCCAACAAGCACTACGCACATTCATATGTAAAAGGAAAGTACTATACCAGGCAGGCTGCTCCTCGATCCTGATCGCAATTACTGCAAAATACCCGGGAGCACACACAGCGGCTTCAGTTCCTGACAGACCGAGCGCGATTCAGCAATTTCTCCAGTCTTCTACAGGGTGAGCCTGGTTTCCACACTTCTGGTGCTTCTTTCTCCTCACAACTCGGATTCAGTCCAAACTGGCACTCACAAAGACTGCAGACCGAAACTCAGGGCCTCACACGCGCTTCCTGAGCGAAACTACACACCGCAGAAGCACAGAGCTCCTTCTGTTTTCACAGTCACAACTGATCTGCCCTTTCCAGTCACAGAGCAGGGCATTTCCTTTAGCTCCACACCATTCTGTTGGCTGGTTCGGCTGTCACTCACAATAAGACTCCCTCTGTTGGTGGAAAAAAGGTGCCAAGGTTAAAACTACACTTCCCAGAGTCACTGCCCATACAATCCCCTTGTGGCTGGCTCAAAATTGAGAGTCCAAGTTCCGATTCGTCCACAGGCTCCATTTTAGGGTCTCCCTATCATCCTGATTGGTCCAAGTCAGCTATTCAGGACCAAAATGAAAGAGCTACACTGAAACAGTTCGTGCTGAAATGAAGACAGGTTAGACAAATTACATTTTTTCAGTCACTCTAAATGATTTCTGGCAAACAGTTATATCTTTCAACAAGGCTCCCTCTGCACATGTAGCAACGGCAGAAAAGGAACGAATTGACAGCAGCCCGGGTGGAATTCGGGCATTAGAACACACAGTCCCCCCATACAAACTAATTAAGTCTGCAAGCAGACAGCTCTTAAAGAGACAGTACATGGAGGCTCAAATAGCACTCACTTGGAACCACATTTAAACAGCTCAGATGCCAAACACCGCCCAGACTTGAAGCATTCAGGCAAGCTCCTGTGAGACTTTTGGGAACCCCCATTTGCAGTGAACGTTATTCTGTATCTCACCATATTTTTCCTGCTTGTACCACGTTACGTCATATTATACAATGAGGTATGAAAATCCTATAACCTCATTGGTCAGAACACATCACATGGCCATGGTTTAAATTTAAGAAAAATTGGTGCCAGAGACTTAATAATACCAAAGTTAAAAAATCGATTTAGTGAAATGACCCTTCAATATCAGGTAGCCAAAAGTTGGAATTGCTTTCCTCCTTTTTTACGTGAATTAACAATTACTGATCATGTTTTTAAAAATGGTCTGAATTACGAACTTAGCTTTCGTTGTTGTTGTAATAGGTGAAAATAACGTAAAAGTTAGAATGACTACATGCCTGTTATTGATGAGTTTGTAAAATTGTGATGTATTGTTTTTGTATTTTTTATAACTTGTATTGTTATAAATGTACAATTGTAATAATTTTGTATAATGTAAACAGGTAAGCCTTGTGAATAGGGATTTTCGGAACTCTAATGGCTATATCACTGTATAAATAAAATTTTACCATACCATACCATGGTATATCCTGCAATAACTCACGGCTGAGAAATAGCATTATAAAAAACATACTTAAACACTTTTTAAATGTATTTTACACATAGGTCCATTGTATAATCACAATAAGACGCTCCAGTGTGTGGGTTATTGGTGGATTTACCTACTTCTTGCGTGATTAAGTCACTCGGCTCGGCTGCACCTCGTGACACACCACACAAGGCGTGGGTAAATCCCCCAATAACCCACACCGTCGTGCCTTATTGCTTAAATGTTTGCTGTGTCATTATTACCTTGTACATTTATATCTTATGTATTTGTGTTTGAACCTCTCTGTTATACTTGTATTTTTGGTTGCTGCATTGCTATGGCCCGAGTCATGACTGAAAATGGTCCTCTGGATCAGTGCACCTACCTGGTTATCAAAGACATAAATAAAGTGGGGGATGATGAAATTCAAACCCAGGTCTCCAGGTTTGCAGCTCAGTGCCTTTAACCACTGTGCTTTACTGCCTCCAAACAGCTGCCATATAAAATCACAGCGCTTCTTCTCTTTCTTTCTCTGACCCTCCTCACCCTCTCTTGCACTTTTTTCCTCCTCCCTCTGCAGCTCAACTACCAATCTTCCATACCAATTCCTTACTCCGTGCCCTCCCAACTCCATTCACCACACTCCCCCCAACTCCATTCCCATGCAGCACCTCCAGACTCAGTTCCCCTTACTGGTTCCAAACTGTAAGAGACCACAGGGCATGTATGGTGGCCACTGCTGCCAGTAAAAGAGAGAGTGAAGCCAGACAGAGCAAGCGGGTCAGCCTGTTGCCTCCATTCAAACTCCTCCCAATTCACCTTGCTGGTCCTGGATTGCAACAGCACCCTCTGCATGTGAAGTGGGCATTGCTGCCAGTGAGAGACAGTGATAAAGCAAAGCTGGGTAGAGTGAGTAATCTGGCCTGTTGCTAAAGATCCCTTAGGACACTGGGGGGAAAAAGAGGCAAGAAGCGGGCTGAGGATACTTCCAAGGTGTTCCTGCAAAATGTGAGTGTTCAGTTTTTCAGCAGTGTCTGCTCACGGCCCCTGGAGCCAATACTAATGAGCACTTGTTTAATTTAAACCATCTTGAGAGAATATAACAGCGGTATATCCCCAATTATCATTGTGACATGGTGCTTTATACCGAATAATAAACAGCAGGGAAGGAGGGCAGAAGGGGACAGTAGTGCTCCTATTTTCCAAATAATCCACCCAATGCCACACATTCCACTCACTTTCCTGATGGCTTCCCTGGTGTGCCCACACAGTCCTAACCCTGCTATACATCCCACCCACCTCCCAAATCACTTCCCAGAACTTGTCCTCACAGTACAACCACTACCATACATCCCCACCACCTCCATGAGCACTTCCCCTCTGTGCCCACACATTGCCACCCCACCATACATCCCCCCACACTTCCCCAATCTCTTTTACCAATGTGCCCTCATTGCTTCACCACTACCATAACCCACCTACCTCCCCGATCACTTCCCTAATGTTCCAGCACATTCCCCATCTATCCCACCCACCTCCCCAATTGCTTCCCTGGTGTGCCTACAGTCCTACCCCTGCCATATATCCCACCCACATCCCTGATCCCTCAACTGGTGTGCCTGCAGAGTCCCACTCCTTCCATATATCATACCCACTTCCTCAATCACTTCAACGGTACACTCACACCCCAACATATATTCCCCCACATCCCAATCACTTACACGGTGTGACAGTCCCACCCCAGCCACATATCCTGCCCACTCTCTCTGATCGCTTTACCAGTTTACCCGCACAATTCCACACCTGCCATATATGCCACCCACATCTCATATCACTTCCCCGTCGTGCCTGCATGGTCCCAACCCAGCTATATATCCTATTCTTCTTCCCAGTTGCTTCTGCACTGTACCCACAGTCCAACCTCTGCCATACATCCCCTCATCTCCTCGATCTCTTCTTTGATGTGCCCACACAGTCCTATCCCTGCCAAACTCCCATCCCGCCCACCTCACTGATCACTTCTCTGCTGTGCCCACACAGCAACACCCCTGCTATGTATCATTCCCACCTCCTCAATTTCTTCTCTGATGTTTCATCATGGCTCCACCCCCTGCCATATAACCCATCGACCTCCCTGATTTCTTCCTCAGTCTGCCTGTACAGTCTCACATCAGCCATGTATCCCACCTATCTCCCTGATCACTTCCCTGGTGTGCCAGCACAGTCTCACTCCTGCCATATTTCCCACCCACCTCCACTATCATTTACCCCCATGTGTCCACACAGTCCTAGACCTGCCATAATCCCGTCAAACTCCACGATGTGCCTGCATAGTCCCATCCCAGCCATATATCTCACACATCTCCCCAATCACTACCTTGCTGTAATCACACAGTACCAACCCTGCCATACACTTCCCCCACCTCCCCAATCTCTTCTCCAATGTGTCTGCACAGGTCTACCCTTACTATGCATCACCAATCACTTATGTGGTGTGCACACACAGTCCCACCATTATCATATGTCCTACTCACATCTCCGATCGTTTCCCTGGTGTGCCAGCACAGTCCACCTTTGCCATATATCTCGCCTACCTCACCAAATGCTTCACCAGTCTGCCTGTACTGTCTCACCCATCATGTATCCTACCCACCTCCCCTATCGCTTCCTTGGTGTGCCTGCATAATCCCACTCAACATATGTCCTGCCCACTTCCCCGATTGCATCCTTGCTGTGCTAATACAGTCCCACCTTTGCCATATATCCAACCCATCTCCCTGATTGCTTCCTTAATGTGCCAGTATGGTACCAACCATTACATAACCTGCCCCCCTCCCTACTGCTTCAATGGTGTGCCACCACAGTCCCACCCCTGCCATATATACCATCCACTGCCCTGATCACTTCCACGGCTGCCTGCATAGTCCCACCCGTGATATATATCTGCCCCCTCCACAATCACTTCCTTGGTCTGCCTGCATAGTTCCATCCCTGCCAAATATGCTTCCTACCTCTGGATTGCCTCTGCAGTGTACAGTCTCACCTCTGCAACCCATCCCACCCATGTCACCTATCACTAACAAGATGTGCTAGCATTCTCACCCATCATATATCCCTCCCCACTCTCTGATTGCTTCTGTAGTGTACAGTCTCACCCCTGTGACCCATCCCACCCATGTCACCTATTGCTAACAAGATGTGCTAGCATTCTCACTTCTGTCATATATCCCCCCACTCTCTGATTGCTCCTGCAGTGTACAGTCTCACCTCTGCCACCCATCCCACCCATGTCACCTATCGCTAACAAGATGTGCTAGCATTCTTACTCCTGTCATATATCCCCCCACTCTCTGATTGCTCCTGCAGTGTAGTCTCACCTCTGCCACCCATCCCACACGTCACCTATCACAACCAGGATGTGCCAGCAGTCTCACCCCTGTCATATACCCCCCACTCTCTGACTGCTTCCACAGTTTGCCCTCAGTGTTCATTTTAGGCCACGGGATTGTGCCAATGGCGTGCCTGATGGCCAGTTTGACCCATCTTGAAAATGCTGCATGGGTCTTTAAGATGCACCTACTGCTTTAAGAAACATGAGCACGTGGAGCACATGCACGCTTCAGTAGAACATAGAGCAGCAGTACAACGGACGCGTTCATCCCTGGGGGTGTTTCTGTGAGGCAGGATTGACCACTGACTGAAGAACGCCCCTTGGGGGCATGTCACACAGGCTACAGCACAAAAATGTAATGGAAAAGGCGAGTTTGTCCCCAGGGGCATTTTTGGGAGGCAGGACTCAGCGATGACTGACTAAAGAGCGTCCCTTGGGGGCGTGTCACACAGCAGTACATGTAAAATCAGTGCTGGCTGCAGAACAGAAGAGTTCGTCCCTGGAACGTGTTTGAGAGGCAGGACTCGGGCAGGACTGATTTCCATTGTAGAACGCCCCTTGGGTGCGTTTCACACAGGACAACAGCACTGCACAGTATGTCTGGCGCCAGCGCCATAGAACATCCGTGGGAGAGGACATTAAACTTGAGACACATTGCGGGTGAGAGTTTCTGACAATATCAGCCACAGATAGGCTGAAATGAATTGCAATAGACGGGCGCTTCTGTTTTGTACCATCTGTATCAGCTACCAAGACCATGCTCTTCACTGTAGATTGTACAGTTCATTCAGGAGACCCATCATGTTAGCAGGCAACACAGAACTAGTCTCAGTGCATTAGATCAGGTCGTGATTCCTCTGTTCAAAAATCAAATCATTTTAGGCTATATCAGCTTTAATACTGAAAGCTGTAAGAGCCACACATTGGAGACATTAAAAATTCTGCTCTTCTATGAGAAATAATTAGATCTCTGACTACATTAAGGGCATCAGCACATACTGATTGCAAGGGCTGAGTTATGGGCCTCTGCCCTTAATGATCTCCAGGCTCCAATTAAAAACTGGAGGTTGGAGGAATGTGTTGTAATAATAAAAAAAAACAAAAAAAACACGCAACATATTTAGGGAAAGCTGATCAGTTTGAAAATATTAAAATAACTAAGTAGAGTAGTGGTGTCTGCAGCTCAATAATCTAACCAAGGAGCACAGGCAGCGGGAAAGACAGAAAATATTGACTTGCTAGAAGTGAATATTAGCAGAAAAAATAAAAGGAACAGATCTGTGTATTTGTGTGTGTGTGTGTGTGGGGGGGGGGGTTATATTCAGTAGCTGACAGCCTCAGCAGACAGGGAAAGCAACAGTAGATAGAATAAGACAAGTCAAGTGACTTAAAAAGATAACTATAATTAAAAATTATCAGCGAGGAAATTAAAGAATAAAGTAGAGTAGGAGACTGTGAGGTGGCTGTGCGTGTAAGGGGAGGTATCTCAGTCTCTTGTTCACAAAGTTGGGTTGGCAGCCAGGCAGGCAAAGCCACAACAGCAGATTGATAAAGCAAATCAACTAGAAGGAAAAGAAGAAAAAAATGAGGAAAGAACACAAAAAATAAAGCTTAAGCAGAGGAGTGAGGGGCTGTATGTGAGGAGGGGCTGTGTCTTGTTCTTATTAATTGGCAGTCAGGCAGGAAAAGCCACAGCAGACTGAATAAGACAAAATGAACTGAAAAGAAAATTAATAAAAAAGATATCAGCACAGGGAAAATAATAAAGCAGAGGAGTGTGAAGTTGGCTGTCTGTGTGTAAGGGAGCCTGTCTATTGATCACCAGCTGGGTCGGAAGACAGGCAGAGAAAGCCACAGCAGATTGAACAGTAAGTCAAGTGAATTGAAAAAAAAAGAAATAAAATATCCATAAGAAAACAAAGTAAAGTAGAGGAGTGTATTGGCAGAATAGGTGTGTGTGTGTGTGTGTGTGTGTGGGCTGTCTCTTGTTATTACCTTGCTAGCTGGCAGCAGGCAGGGAAAGGCATAACGGATTGATAAATAAAATTAATTAAAGGGAAAAGAAGAAAAAATCAACAGGGAAAATAAAGAATAAAGCTTTATGCAGAGGACTCAGAACTGAGGGCAGAGGCGGTATGAGTGAGCTGTCTCTCTCTCTCTCTCTCTTGTGCACATGGGCCTGGATATTCAGACTGCGCCAGGCTATGGCGCAAGCCTGGGCGCAGCGCAACTTGGCTGCACAGGGGGGTTGACTGGGCAATATTCAACAGAGCTGCGCCATGGCACAGCATAGTTGAATATCACACCCTGGCCACCTGCAGTGCACATGGTGCAGTGGCATTGTGCTAGCGCAAGTGGCCAGAGTGGAGTAGGAGGATGTGCTAGCTCAAGTTCCATTGCGCTATGCACAACAACAGCGATATTCAAAAGTGCACATGCAAATGGGGGCATAATGCATGCAAGGCGCAAATGGGGCAATTTGCATGTCATTATGGTCCCATTTGCATGCAGGTGCGCTGATCCCCGGCAACTTGCGCCTGGTGCCTACCAGGCTGCAGCCGTCGGGGACTGATGCCCCCTGCACAGCTGCGACACTGTGTCCCACTGCCGGATTGCGGGCATAGGTTGAATAATACATTCGTCCTATATCCCTGGTGGTCCAGTGGACCGCTTGCAGCCCAATCGCGGGCATTAGTAAAATTAAAATCATTCTTATATCCCTGGTGGTCCAGTGGACTGCTCGCAGCTTGATCATGGGCTTAAATATAGAAAAAACATGTCCTATATCCCTGGTGGTCCAGTGGACCACTTACAGCCTGATCATGGGCATCTGTGTAAGAAGTTAAGTTCAATATCCCTAGTGGTCCAGCCGTACCCCCCCCAACCCGCCACTGAGCCCCACTGCCCTGCTCCCCCCCCCGGTCAGTGCAGGGCGGCAGCACCATGAGCCTGCTGCCCCACCGATGACAGTGCAGGAGGGCTGTATGCCCACATCAGTCCACGGTGTGAGCCAATGGGTGTATGGCCATGCCGTACTACACAGTGACTGTGCCAATGCAGTGCAGTGCACACCCATTGGCTCATGCTATGGACCAACGGGTGTACAGCCCCTGCACTACACTGTCAGTCGGCGGGTGGCAGTTGGTGGTGCTGCCACCCGCTGCTGACCGGGAGGGAGCGGGTCAGTGGGGCTCAGTGAGTGGGTGGGGAGGGGGGGTACCGCTGGACCATCAGGGATATTGGACTTAACTTCTTACACAGATGTCTGTGATTGGGCTGCGAGCAGTCCACTGGACCACCAGGGATATTGGACATTTAAATTGAAACATATGCCCGCGATCGGGCTACAAGCGGTCCACTGGACCACCAGGGATATTGGACGTGTGTATGGGCTACAGATGCCCGCGATCAAGCATGGGGGAGCACCGCCAAGAAGGTGAAGCCAGAGCTCGGGTGGCCACCCACAGGTGGCAGCTGCTATGATGCGCCCTGCAATACGGCAGCGCACCTGTGGGTGGCCAGCCGCTGTTCCTTTTTTTTGGCTCACCTGTGTGCAGCGCAAGTAAGGGTTGCACATGCATGGACTCAGCACATCCCGGGCTGAATATCGGGATGTGCAGAATATGCAAGGGCACACCCTTCCCCCCCACCTGCACTGCATACATTACTGATGTGTGTTGGCGCATTGGGATTTGTGCCAGGCACAATCCCCATTTGAATATTGCGCCGGGGCAAATCAGTGGGTTGCGCATGGTGCAACACTGTTGCACCATGTGCAACCCTTCTGAAAATCCGGGCCATAGTATGAAGCAAGGCAGGGAAAGCCACAGCAGAGTGAACAAGTGAATTGAACATAAAGAAAGAAATATCTGCATGGAAAGGAAATAAAGCAGTGGAGTGTGAAGGCAGAATCTGTGTGGGGGCTCTGCATAGTTGGCAGTATAGGCAGGTGAAGCCACAGCAGATAGATGAAGAAAGTAATTTTATGAAAAGAAAAAAATATCAGAATGGGTGTGGAAAAAGAAATTAAAAGCAAGCAAGCAAAAGACAGTGTCACTGCATACACAACTCTCTGAACTAATGGCCTAGACCTGTGACACCCCAGGATGTAATCCTGCTAAGGCACTGACTTGTTTTGTGTCTCACACGGATAGTGTAGTGTAAAAAAGACAGTCTCAGACACAGGAGTTTACAGACTTATTTTTCATTTTATTAAACCATTTAAGTCAGTGAAACAGTAAATCTCACATCAGACAATTCTACAAGGCTAAATACCCAACTTTCAACAGGAATTTCACTTATTGTACTTACGTTACAGTTCATACTTGCTTTTTCTCTTATTTATGGCATGCTAACAGTAACATCAAATTTTCACCATAGATCTTGTTCCAGAGTTGTTAATTCTTGTTTTAAAAACATGTATTAAATTGTCACATGACCCACATTTTTCACAAAATGACTCACCTTTTCACTTGTCAGTGGGTCAACTGACCCACCAAATTTGATTTCTAGAATGAACGCTGGAGACCCAACATTGCCATATTTGCTGCCCACCACCCCGACTGCTTCCTCAGTTTGCCCAAACAGTCCCACCTCTGACAAATATGTAACCCACCTCTGGACTGCTTCCCCCAGTGTACCCACACAGTCCCAAATCTGCCACACACCCCAGCCTCCTCCACGATCACTCTCAGGGTGTGCCTGCACAGTCCAGCCCTGCCCTATATCCTGCCCACCTCCCCCAATCACTTCTTCAGTTTTCCCACACAATCCCACTACTGCCATATAGCCCACCTGCATCCTGCATGCCCATCACTTCCTGGGTGTGCCTGCACAGTCCCACCCCTTGCAATATATCCAGCCCACCTCCCCAATCACTTCGCCAGACTGCCCACACTGTCACTCTCCTTCCATGTATCCTACCCACCTCCCCAATGTTCTATCCCTGTCATACATCCCACTGACCTCCCTGATCACTTCCATGGTGTGACACTAAGTCGAACACCTATCATATATCCCTGCTGTTGCTATAAGGTGTTGTGGTGAGGTGGGAATTAGCAGGGGGCATGGGGGGTTTGTGGCAGGGTGCTGGGGGCTTTATGGAGGTGAAAAGGATCAGGGTGGTTCAGAGTAGGAGGCGCCCTGGGAGTAAACGGGAACTTGAGAGAGGCCAGTTGTGTTTGGTCTCCATTCCCAAGGTTCCCATTAGACCACGTGGGTAGGCAACTAAAGGGCCTATAGCCTTCACTGATCCCCTCCGGGTGGTGTTATGCAACGTGTGATCTATGAGGAACAAGACCGCAATTATGGCGGATTTGATTTCCTCAGTCGACCTGGCATACATCTCTGATACCTGGTTGAGAGGCAACGCAGGGCCAGTGTAGGAGGTATCAGTCCTGGCCAGGTATTCTGCGATGCACTGCCCAAGAGGGGATCACAGGGCCGGGGGAGACGGGAGTAGCCATCTGTTTTAGTTCCAACTTAAATTTCTGCATACATCTGGTGGGTTGTACTTCATTGTTTGAATCTGTGGCAGTGCATGGGGGTCTTGGAGCGGGTTGCAGAATTCTCCTGGTTTAGCATCCTCTGGGATCAGGTGGAGAATTTCTGCAGAAGCTGGCAGACTTCATCGCCGATAGGGTGTTGGAGTTGCCCAGATTACTTATTCTGGGCGACTTCAAAGCCTGGGTCAATGATGAATCCTCGCGCAGCTTGGATCTGACTTCCTCCAGCTGATGACATCACTGAGCCTTGCACAGGCAGTTGGCTCTGTGACCCACCATCACAGCCACACCTTGGACTTGGTACTCTCACTAAGTCTCACTGACCTCAAGACTGATCAGCTTGTTTGGTCCGATCATTGTATGGTGAAGTTCTCATTTGGGGCTCCCACTGATAATCCCTCCCATGTTGAGATGATCAACTATTGCCTGTTAAGGGGATTTTCCCCAGAGGGACTGATGGCGGTGGTTGATTTTTCCAGTGTTAGTGCTGTTATTGTGGGTGACTTGGGTGAGACAGTAGCAGCCTATAATAGGGCTGTCTCTGAGGTGTTTTATGCCATCACACTGGTCCGTATACGACCCAGGTCCACTCGCCCAAGACCACCATGGTATGATGGGGTTCTCAAGGCGCTGAAAACCATGGGTCGAAGGTTGGAGCATTGCTGGAGTAGGACTCGGCTAGAGGAGGACAGACTGACTTTAAGGAATCACTATGCTGATTACTGCAGGGCAGTCGACTATAAGAAGGCAGAGTTCCTGTCCAGGGAGATTGCCGCGTGGAAAAACAGACCAGTTCAGCTCTTTTGGACTGTTGACAGGCCTCTCCATCCTGTCTGTCTAAAGCCGAAAAGAGCTTTTTCAGTAACATTTTGCAAAGAGTTTGCTCTGCTTTTCTCTAACAGGCTATCCTCTATTTGGGTCGGGATCTCACCAGTGGGGCTGGATCAGGCCTGCAGGATGGGGTCTTGGTGGAGCAAGGGATTCCTATTGTCTGGGAAGAGTTTCGGCCAGTGGAAGTGGCTGAGGTCTCCAAGGTGATTTCAAAGCTGTGGCCCACTTGTTGTGAACTGGATCCTAGCCCAATGTGTCTCCTAGTGGGCTGTGTTGCGGTTATCAGTCCAGTGTTCACCAGGATAGTCAGGTGTTCACTTTCAGAGGGGGTCTCCCCCCAATGCCTTAATGAAAGTGCTGGTGAAGCCCCTTCTGAAAAAACAATCTCTCAACTCCACCATCCTGGCAAATTATAGACCAATCTCCAAAGTGCCATTCTTAGTGAAGATTGTTGAGAAGATAGTGGCTCTGCAACTCAAGGAACATATGGAGACCTGTGACATCTATGAGTCATAACAGTCTGGGTTTAGGACAAGACACAGCACAGAGACAGCACTAGTCCAGGTGCATAATGACTTCCTCATGGTAAGAGATTGAGGGGAAATGATCAATTCTCATTCTCCTCGATCTGTTATCAGTATACCGTGGACCATATTGTGTTGCTGAATTGCCTTGAGAATTTTGTGGACTCACAGGTATGGTCATGAACTGGTTTGAGTCATTTCTCTCAGGAAGGAGGCAGAAGGTAGCGATGGAGAATTTCTCTTCCTCCGATGCCTCTGTCCTGTGGAGTTCCTCAGGGTTCGATCCTTTACCGATGTTGTTCTCAATATGTGTGCTACCTCTGTGGAGGATCATCAGATAATACTGCCTGGGTTTTCACTGCTATAGAATCTGATCTGATGTCAGATAAGGACCGCCTGGCTCACCTAGTCTACCCATTTCCCTACCTAACAGATAAGCTGCAGATCCTAGTTAACTAACAGCCTACTTCATCCTACCCCCCACTAGAACTGCCTTATGTTTGTGCCATGCATTCTTGAATTCCTCCACTGTTTCTGACTCTACGACCTCCTCAAGAAAGCTGTTCCATGCATCTACAACTCTTTCTGTGAAGAAATACTTCCTCACATTACCTCTGAGCCATCCCCCCTTTATCTTCAAATTGTGCCCCTTGTTCTTGCACACCTCTTTTCTGAAAGATGCTACCTTCTTGGACTTTGTTGATTCCCTTGAGGTACTTGAAAGTTTCTATCATGTCCCTCTCTCTCTTTCCTCAAGGGTATACATATTAAGCTCCTCTAGTCTTTCTTCAGTATGTCTTCTGGTGCAGAACCTGCACCATTTTGGTTGCCCTCCTCTGGACAGCCTCTACCCTGTCTATGTCTTTGCGGAGATGGGGTCTCCAGAACTGTGCACAGTACTCCAGATGTGGTCTTACCAACTGCCTGTACAGAGGGACAACTTCCTGTTTTCTACTGGTGATGCCTCTCCCTATACATCCCAGTATCCCCCCAGCCCTCCTTGCTGCCCTCTCACATTGCTTGCCCACCTTTAGGTCATCTGATATGACTACCCCCAGGTCCCTTTCCATTTGTGTTGCTGTCAGTATCTCACCCCCCCCCCCACTGTGTACACTTCCCCTGGGTTTTTGTTTCCCAGGTGCATTACTTTGCACTTCTTTGAATTGAATCTAAGCTGCCATACATGTGACCATTCCTCCAACCTTGCCAAGTTCCTTTTCGTTCTTTCCACCTCACCTTGCGTATCAACCCTGTTGCAGATCTTTGTGTCATCTGCAAAGACACATACTTTTCTTTTCAGTCCCTCTGTAATGTCACTTATAAAGACATTAAAAGGACCGGCCCCAGTACTGAACCCTGCGGTACCCAACTAGTAACCCCCCTTTCTTCACTGTGGACTCCATTTACTATTACTCTCTGTGTCCTGTTGTCCAGCCAGTGTTTTACCCAGGCTAGCACCCTGGGACCCACTTCCAGGCTGGCTAATTTGTTTATTAATATTTTGTGCGGGACTGTGTCAAATGCCTTGCTAAAGTCTAAGTATGCCATATACACAGCCCTTCCCTGGTCTACTACTTTGGTCACCCAGTCAAAGAAATCATTTAGATTTGTCTGACATGATCTTCCCACTGTGAATCCACGCTGCCTTGGGTCCCGTGCCCCACTGGCCTCTAGGTACTCAACAATTCTTTCCTTCAGAAGTAATTCCATCATTTTCCCTACCACTGAGATCAAACTGACAGGTCTGTAGTTTCCTGCCTCTGTTTCGCTCCCATTTTTGAGAAGGGGAATCACATCTGCCCATCTCCAGTCCTCAGGTACCACACCACCCTCCCATGATTTATTAAAAAGGGTAGTCAGTGGTGTCACTAGTTCTTCCCTTACTTCTTTTATAATTCTGGGGTGAATCCCATTACTATGCAGATCATACCCATATGTACATGTCTTTTGCCATTGAAGTGTCGAATAAATACCTTACCGAGATCCAGGACTGGATGAACTCTAACTGGTTGAAACTGACCCTGGACAAGATGGAGGTATTAGTGATGGAGCCAGGTCATGGGTGTGATGCGGACGCCTCTGGGATGACAACAGGGTTGGTCATGTGGTCAACGCCACTGATGGTGTCTGCTAGGGTGAGCAATCTGGGTATGATCCTCGACAAGCTGACATTTGAAACTCAGGTGTCGGATGTCAACAAAGGTGTTTTTTACCATCTGAGGAACACCCCTAATTCCGCCCAAAGACCTGTCATCACTGGTACATGCCTTTGTGACATCTAGACTGGACTACTGTAATGCTTTGTATCTCAGGGTCAGTGAAGGGAACCACTGAGTGCAGAATGCAGCGGCCAGGCTGCTGACAGGACGACCAAGGTCCTGTCTTGTGAACTTGGTCCTGTGGGGTCTGAACTGGCTGCCAGTAAGGTGGTGGGTTCTCTTCAAGGTGGGCTTGCTCACCTATAAGGCCCTATACAGATTGTGCCCTGGCTACCTCTCAGACTGCTTACTCTGGTTGCCCAGGCTCACTCCCTTCATTCCTCTACCCACAGTCTCCTGTTGGTTCTGAGGACTGGGCTGAAAACCTCGGGCGATCAATCATTTGGGGTGGGCAGCCCGGTCCTCTGGAACTTGCTGCCACAATCTTTGAGGGAGGGCCCTATGGTGGAGGCATTTAGGGGTGGCCTAAAGACTCATTTGTTTAATCTAACCTATCCTGGAAATGCTTTTTAGTGTACTTAATGGTTTTATATTGTTGCTTAATATTTAAATTGAAATGTTTAAAAAATCCTGCATAAATATTTTTTTATTGTACAGCACCCCTGGGATTGGGTTCCTAATTAAATGAACATTACTTACTACATGGCGTCAGCGTGGCTCAGTTGGTAGCACATCTGCCTCTGAACCAGAAGATCGTGGGTTCTTGTCCCATACCGGGAATGGACTTGCATCTAAAAATTGCTGGCATCCGAGTGTAGTATTGGGGGGTGCTGTACTGCTGGGGTGTGCCGTCCTTCTGATGAGACGTTAAACCGAGGTCCCTTCTGCCCATCCTGGTGTTGTCTTGGTGGGTGTCCAGGTGGAAGTAAAATAACCCAGGGCACTCTTCACAAAGAGTAGGGAACATTCCTGGTGTCCTGGCCAACATTCCCCTTCCCATAAACCAGTTCATGCAATTATCCAGGCTGTGTGTGGGTGATGATGTGCGATATGGCCGCCACCACACAGTCACTTCCCTACCAGTCTAGCATTGCTTGTAAAGCACTTTGGATGTATGAAAAGCACTATATAAATGCTGATTCTTCTTCTTCTTTTTCTTCTACATTACTTATTTACCCATATCTTGATCACTTCCCCAATCTGTCCAAAAAATTCACAATGCCACATATCCTGTCATCCTTCAAAATCACTTCTCTACTGTTTCCACACAGCCCCACACTGCCATATATCCCTTCCACCTCCCTGGTCACTTCTACAATGTGCCCACACTGTCCTGCCCCTGTCAGACATCCATCCCATCCACCTGCTTGATCACTTCAGCATTGTACATGCACGACTCCATCCCTGCCATACATCACACCCACCTCCTCCATTGGCCCACACTGTCCTACCCCTGCCATATATCTCACCTATCTTGGCAACTGCTTCGAAGGTGTGCCCGCGAAGTCCCACTCTACTGAATATCCCATCAATTTCCCCAATCACTTTAACAGTGTGCACAGTCACAATCCTATCATAAATACCCCACCTCTCTGTTCACTTCCACAGTCTGCCTGCAAAATCCCACCCACCTCCCTGATCACTTACCTGGTGTGCCAGCACAGTACCACCCTGCCATACACACTGCAAACTCGGAAAATCATTTCCCTGGTGGTCAGCACAGTACCACCCCTACCATATATCCAACTCACCTCTCTGGTCTGCCCGCACAGTCCCGTCCCTGCCATATTGTATATTCCACCCACCTCCCCAATTACTTCCCGTCTGTGCGTACAATCTCACCCCTTCCATATATTCTGTCCATCTCCCCGATTGCGTCTCTATTTTGCCTGCAGAGTCCTACCCCTGCCATATATCCCCACACTTCCTTGATTGATCCCCCAGTGTGTCTGTACAGTCCTGGGCCACTCCTGCCATATATCCCACCCACCTCCCCAACTGCTTCCCTGGTGTGCCAACGCTGTCCCACCCCTGCTATGTATCCTGCCAACTTCACAACTACTTTCCCAATCTGCCCGCACAATCCCTCCCCACTACACACCCCACCAATCTCCCCCATCACTTCCCTGGTGTGCCTGCACAGTCCCACCCCTGCCACAGATCCTGCCTTCCTCCCTGGTGTGCCAGCACTGTCCCACCCCTGCTATATACCCTGTCAACCTCACAATCACTTTCCCAATCTGCCCACACAATTCCCCCCACCATATATCCCACCAATCTCCCCTATCACTTCCTAGTGTGCCTGCACAGTCCCACCCCAGCAACTATCTTGCCTTCCTCCCCGAACCCTTTTCTGGTGTGCCTGCACAGTCCCACCCCTTCCATTTCTCCCGTCCACCTCTCCAGTCACTTCTCCGGTGTGCCAGCACAGTGCCAGTTTGCAAAATATTCCCCCACAATCCCATCACTTCCTCAGTCTGCCTGCATTGTTCCACCTCTGCTATGTCTCCTACCCACCTCTCAGAACAGCTCCCTGGTGTGCCTGCATAGTCCCACCTCTACCATACTTCCTCCCCCTCCCCAATCGCATTTTTGGTATGTCAGCCCAGTAAAGTCTCCACCCTGCCATATATCTTGCTCACCTGCCCAATCACTTCACTGGTCTGTCCACACAATTCAAACCATGCACTATATCCCACCCTCTTCCCCAATCGCATCCCTGCTGTTCCGGCACAGTCTGACCCCTGCCATATACCCCGCAGCTCCTTGATCTCCTCTTTGATGTGTCCTCACAGTCCCACCACTACCATATACTCATTTCATCCACCTCCCTAACTTGTTCAGCACTGTGCTGCATGGCTCCATCCCTGCCGTACATCCCACCCAACCTCTCCTGCTCTGCCAGCACAGTGCCACCCCAGCTATATATCTCACTTACCTCCCCGACCATTTCAACGGTGTGCCAACAAAATCTCATTCCTGCTGAACATCCCTCCCACTTCCCCAATCACTGTGACGGTGTAAACAGTCCCACCCCTGCAACATATCCCCCACCTCCCCTGTTTGCTTCCACAGTGTGCAAATCATAATCTCTCCCACCTCCTACATCGCTTCTCTGGTGTGCCAGCACAACCCCACCCATACCATATCGCTGACCTCCACAATCTGTTGCGCTTGCTGTGCCAGCACAGTCCAACCCTTGCCATAATACACTCACCTCCCTGATCACTTCCTCAGTCTGCCCGCACAATCCCACACTTCCAATGAAATATAAAGAAGCCACGCAAGGGTTCATTCAATGAGTTAGGTCAGCTAAACCCAAAAACATGAGATCAATACCAGAAAGGTTACTCAATGAACTCAGACTTAGATACTGAAAAATAAAACTTCACTCAAAAGTTTAAACTATCAGCTGGTAGAAAAATCCAGACACTGTCTCTATACAAGCAATATGTAAAGGGGACCGAAAAAATGGGAAGTATCTAGCAGCCTAAATCACACACCCACCTCCCCCGGTATGCCTGCAGCCCCACTCCACAGGGAGGTCAAATTCACGCAGGTATTCTAATTAGTGCCAGTGAAAGATAAGGGTTTAACAATACTGTCTGACTGCTGAAAGTAACACAATCAGTTTCAGTTGTCAGATGGTCATTGTGACTGTGATAACTAAATATGCATGAACAAGAAAATCAGTCTTCGAAACAAAAGACCTACAGTACACACAACAGTGGCATCCTAAAAGAGGCGCACTCACATTACCTTTCTCAGAATGACGAGGGTCCACTCCCGTACCCATGGATCATGATTCTTGACTAATCCTTTTTTGGTGATGTCTTGGGGTCAGTAAATAACTGGAGCCAGAGACTGCTTTTTCAGAACAAAGGCATACCTCTTAACTGTCCCTCATTCTGACAGAAAGCCCTCATTTTACCCCATGGAAGTGCTCTGTCTCACATAATCTCCTACATCTGGAAGGTGCTGCCCACAGAGGAGATACTGTAAACTCAAAAATTGTAGTACAAAATTCCATAGCATTTTCTGATGCTACAAATAACATCTTGATCAAATAAAAGCTAGGGTTTCCATGGTGGTTTGACTTTTTATCTTCACGTTTGATGATGTGTCCCTCATTTTGAGGTTCGGTGTCCCACTTTGTCCCTCATTTGGAGTGCATCTGTCCCTCAAGTCATAACAGTGACAAAGACTGGCTGTGGGGCAAGGACAAGGGTCCACTCTGTTTTAAGCATTATAATTTTTTAAAGTTCTGCTTTAGTGTGCTTGGTCGGTGAATAAATCCTCGTCCACCACCACCCCCCTCAAATAATTTAATCATATCAGCCAGAGAGACTCCATTCTCAAAATTCTGTGGGTCAATTACAACATAAACACCCAAGGCCATGACTTAGTTGTCTGGCAGACTTGGTGGGGGGGGGGGTTCGCAGGACCAGTCACCGACACCACACACTACCAGCACCACAACAAGATAGGAGACTGACTGGACAAAGCGACGAGCGAAGGACAGGCAACATGGATAATTAATCCAAAGACTCCGGTGCCACGTCTCAAACACCAGTCTGCCAAAACTTTCTTTTCCCGACCAAAATCTGTGGATTTGTCTGCGCGCTGATGTGCCACGCTCAGTCACTGACCTCACAGGGGCTGCTTCACGCAAGTTAACTCAGCTGCTCAGTTCTCCTGCCAGCGCCAGTGTCAGCAGAGTGGTCAGCAGCTGACAAGCAGAGTACAATACCAGCAGCGGACTTGGTCCCGGTCAAGGAAAACACCTGAGGTGCTCTAACGTCCTGGGGATTGTAAGGCGCCCTCTGCCAGCTACACCCTATTATAAAACGGGTAGGCTAAATCCAACAATGTGATTGACTAGTTACCCATGCATGAAATATGTTCCATGCATGGGTAAAAAAAAGGTCTGGCAGTAAAAAGGCCAATATCCATAAGCCATGGAACGTTGGCATTTTTACTGTCTGCCATCTTTACATTTGCCAAGCAGGACAAAAAGCTACCATACTTAGATTACTGTAACAAAAAGCGAGACACAGTGTGAAAAAAAAGAAAAAATCAATAAGCTGTTTAAATGTTCCTTATGCAAATGCTGCCTTTTTTTTAACACTCCGTAATGCAGCTCATCAAGCGCTCGCCAACTGATCAGGGAAACTCTGGTGCCTCTGCCTCGTGCTTCACAGGCTCAGATGAACGTCCCTGATAACAGTTTAAAAAAAATCTACTGACTTTTATATTTGTCCCATGGTCTCACCAACTGATCGGGTAACCTCTTTTGCAACTCACTGTCCCACTTCACAGGCTATTTGATAGTCCCGGATGACAGTTTAAAAAAAAAACAATATACTGACTTGTCCCGTGGTCTTATTTGTTATGGTCCCATTGCCACTTCCAAAGCATGCCTCTGCCGTGCAGACATGTTAATTGGTGGGGCATTAAATAATAAATAAATAAGTAAAATAAAAAAGAAAATACTTCTCTCTCACTCTGTGTTGTGCAGATAGGCAGCTGAGTAAATTAACAGAGCTGAGCAGACGGCTGTATGATTGTACAGCTGGGCTGGTGGTGAGGAGGAAACATGCAAGCAGAGCTGGTAAAGGAGCGGAGGGCTGGGTGGGCAGCAGGAGAGAAAGACATGAGCAGAGAAATGCTGAGGAGTTAAAAAAAAGCAAAAAACTTTCCACTAGCTGCCAATCTGTTGCATCTGTTCCTCATTTTACCTGTACAGTGCAGTTAATTGAAGAGCAGCATGTAGTCACGACGGAGGGACTGGGGAAAAACAACAGGACACTTGACCAAGTGAATCAGGCAAAGGAATTAAGGTAGAAAATAAAAGAAGTTTTTTTTTTTTAGTTAGTTATTTAACCAGGTATAGCACACTAAGCTGAAAGCTTTTTTACAGGAGCAACCTGGGAGCACAAGGAAGTTAAGTGACTTGTTTAGGGTCACACAGTATGCAAGTGGAAGCTGTAGGATTCAAACCCAGGTTTGGTCTGCTGGATGTCACCATATTTGCAGCTCAGAGCCTTAGACCACTGCACTATACTGTCTCCAAGTTAAAATTCCTTAGTAAATAACAGACCCACTAGTAAAAAAAAAAAAAAATGTGTGGGAGTGGTGAACTTTTTCAGAAGTATGGATGCCACAGAAGGACAGAAATGCCTAGTGGCAAAATACTATAGCATCATCAGGTAGCAGGCGGAAGGACTACGTTATCTCAAATTATGACAAAGATTTCTGTTTTTAGATATTTAAATATAGTTCTTTAGGGTGAGAAAAATATTTTAAAAAATGTAGCCCACTTTATAAGCGCAATAAGGCACTCCAGGTGTGTGCATGGAACAGTATTTTACCGTACGTCAGAGGCTGAAGGCACTCGGCCAAGGCCTTGTGCCTTATTACGCCCCTGGCCGTGCAGTAAAATATGTTCCATGCACACCCTATCGTGTCTTATTGCTTATGTAACACCAGCAAATTCATCTGTCTTATGGTTATCATGGGGACGAGCTCAGGCATAAAGTAAATTATACAATGTGGTAAATCGAATGAGCCAAATCCTGCAACCTGATTGGTTGGCTGATACCTTTCCCAGCGTGGTAAATCTTCCAGTGTACCCACTGGAAAAAGTGCCAGCCAACCGTATATTGTGCCAATCCGGTCGCTTTCACTTCAAACGAAACTGCCGCGATTTCTCCTGTCGCCGCTTTGCTAAAACACAACGGTAGTTTTTTTTTTTTAAATTACATCCTCTTTTGAAGTGTAGGGACTTCAGTGAGTTATAAAATAGTTAAAACACATTAAAGAAACAACATTTGCCATTGTATAATAACAATTTATCCCTCCAGGGTGTGGGTATACTGGAAGACTTAACACGAATGGTGTGGTTCGGTCACTCGGCAGCGCCTTGTGATGGAATCACACCAGCCATGGTAAATCCTCAATTGTAACATGGCAATAAACTGAATGGTGAAATCAGGAGGTGTGATTGGCTGAAGTTGATCACATGGGCAAAGTCGGAGAGGGGATTAATCCAGCATACCCGCCGTGTTCAAAACTGAAGTATCAGGAGCAGGCAGACAGCTAGGTAAGCAGCACTTGACAGAGGTGAGGATCCACTGTGAGACAGACGCCAGTCTTGGGCAGGGAGCGGGTGACAAGCTAGGCAGAGTCGGAAACGGGAAAGGGAGAACAAACAGCCGCGCACAATCCGAATAGATAGCAGACACAGAATGAGAAATACCAGATGGAGCAGGAGACGGAGTGGGGACATCAGAGCTATCTCACGGCAGCAAGCAGAAGTGACTGCGCGAGGATGCAAATTTGTCAGCGACCCGCACACCGCAGCGAGACAGCACTCCACCGCAGACCTCCGAGTGGTACGAGACTAATACCCGCGTAGACCGCAAAATAATTTGGACTAGCATGTGAGGCGCTCTGTTGTGTTTATGTAGTACTAGTCAATGTTTTCACCGCATCAGCATATTAAAGCTGTTCTGTTGCACGTTGTGGAAGTGCAGTAAAAACCTTAGCAAAACACACAGACTCCCTGTGTTATCTTTTTTTTTTCCAATTGTTTAACCAGGTGAAACACACTAAGCTGAAAGCTTGTTTACAGGCGCAACCTGGGAGCACAGGGAAGTTAAGTGACTTGCTCAGGTCACACAGTATACAAGTGGGGGCTGTGGGATTCAAACCCATGTCTCCAGATTAGCAGCTCAGAGCCTTAAACCACTGAACTATACTGCCTCCCTTTTGTTGTATCGATGGCTATTACATTCCTCACGACTGTGTACTCCAGCGGCCCATGTTACAAGCGCATTAAGCCACTCAGACGGTGGCATCTAATGCGATTAACGCATGTTGTATTTGTATCATCATGTTGTATTCTCCCAGGTCGTTCATGAAAATAGGCATAATACTTGTCTAGTGTACTTACCCAGTAAACAAAAGCTTAATAAATAAATGGTTGGGCTTTTTTTCACCCTCCCAACCATGCATTAATCCAGCATTAGATGCCACCTTCATCGTGGCTTAATGCTCACCTATACCCACACCCTGTAGAGATAAATTGCTTAAGTGAATAAGGGGGGACGTGGAGGCTTTTGTTGCAAATTCAGTACATGGTACCAATAAGTCAGTATAGGGTACCATTGTTTAAAAAAATGGTATTGTACCGTTGCCCTTCTATTTATCATCACGTTTGTTGTCAGTAGATAAAATAAATAAGGAGCCCCATAAATCAGATACTCTGGGACCCACCCCTAGCTACCAATTAGAAAGCTTGACACAGAAAGCACCGTCTAGGGTTACCACCTTTTAAAAAACCCACAGTGGGATATTTCCTACTGAAATGTGATTTTTCGCAGGACAATATGTAAACTTGCCCAATACAACAGACTTGTTTCTCCAAATAATCGGAATTAAGACTAAACGTTGTAGTTTTTTGGTTGTTTCTACTGTTTCTTACTATTTGAAGGTGTTTTAGTTAAGATATTATAGTTCTTTGCAACATTTAGAGGAAAATCTGAAACGTTTTTTTTTCTGGTATAATGTCAGGACATATAGTATTTTTCATGTTTTTCTGCAGGACACATCTGCTCAAATCAGGACTGCCTGCGAAAATAGGGCCAGATGGTAATCCTACCATAAACTCAACAAGAAACTATAACTAGTTGCTACTAGTCGACCTCGAAAAAAGCGCATGCGTATTCACGATACGCATGCGCAGATGACGAGAGTAGCTCATTCTGACCAGTAGCACGATTTTGATACTACACCGAACGAGGATTGGATAAAGAACCTGTCAATCACCTGTCTGTTGGGTACGGTGCATGGGGCCGGCATGGAGCACAGTGGCACAACGTGAGTCTAAGAGGGCACGGCCATATGTTTATTGCGGCTTGCTGGCATCAGGGAGGCGCAGTCTCAAAACTGGTGAGAATTTGTAAACAGCTGTTTTTATTTATGCTTTTAGTAACGCAGTGCAATGAACGGAGAGACGGACTTTTTTCGGGAGTGAGGGCATTACAGTGGTGGCTAGTTGTTCTGTACAATCAGGGTTCCCTGATTACTTTGACATTTTCTTGTAGATTTAGGGATATCTTTGTCTGTTTTCATGTAAAGTATTAATATAAATTATAATCTTCAGAATCTTAAGTGTAACCCACAGCAGTATAACAAGCAGTAGCAAACCTCGACTTAGTGACACTCAAAACGTGGGAAAGTGAGGGACACTGCCTGTGGGATACATTAAATATTAAGATAAAGCTCGGAACACTTCAGAAACTTGTGTCGTCATTACCTGTGCAGTTTTACTGCTTTAGTATTGTAGAGTGTGACAGTAGGTTCTGTCTCTGAACCTAGCATGACTCTCATGAGGAATAAACTGAGGTACAGTTGAGAGGTATGGTAACGGGGTCAGTTTTATTTATTTGCAGTTTCTTATTAACAGTAGGCCAGAGGAGTTTTACTCTGGCCAGCACCCAACCAGTTTTGAATGCATGATGTACTAGACTGCAGGGCTTCCACCTTTTAATAGAATGTCTGGTTTATTTTGAGTGTTGTGTATAAAAACGTGCTGGGGTGATGGCATATTCATATGAAACCATGCATTTCGACTTCTTGTCACTGAAATGTGGGACGCACCATTAAATGTGGTGATAGCAGGCAGCTAGTCAGTGAACCCACATGAGATGGGGCAGTACTGGACTTGGTTACATCATTGTACAGGTGGTTCAACATAAGAACAGCTGCAGAATCCAAACACACAACGGTGAGAGTCCTGGATGTCAGAAGGGCTAATTTTACAATGATGGATGAGTGCCGCCTGAGGAATGACACAGGGTGGGGTGGGGGGACCTGGGGTGGATGAACAGTGGGCAGAACTTAAAGAAGGCGTGATAAAGGCAATGATGGTTTGTGTTAAGTAAGCAAAAGACAGAGGAGACTGCTGTGGTTCTCGAAGGAGGTGGCTAGTGAGGTAAAGGCTAAAAGTCTAGCACTCTGATGGTATAAGGAGACCCAGAGAGAGGAAGACAAAGAAGTGTATCAGGAAAAACAGAGGGAGGTAGGGAAAGCAATAAGGAGGGCTAAGGTGCAAACTGAAGATAGAGTAGCTCAGGCGGTATTAAAAGGAGGTAACATTTTTTAGGTATGTTAGTGAAAAAAGAAAGACAAGGGGAGGATTGTAAGGTTAAAGAGGGGGGTTTTACGGTGGAGGTTCAAGAAAAGGTGGATATCTTGAACAAATACTTCTCAGTGTTTACGGGGGAGGGACCATGAAAAAGCATCAGGAGCTTTCATGGGAGAGAATGGCACTAGTCCTTTTTTCTTTTGAGAAGAGAGTTCAGAAAGCACTCACTAACCTGAAGGTGGATAAAGTTATGGGATTAGATGGGGTGCATCCAAAAGTGCTCAGGGAACTTGGAGAGGTGCTGGCTGCACCATTGATAGACTTGCTTAAGAGACCTCTGGATGGAATGGTCACAGGGGACTGGAGAAGGGCAGATGTAGTCATACTTCACAGAAGTGGTGACAAGGAAGAGGTGGGCACTTATATACCCGTCAGCCTGACGTTGGTGGTGGGTATGTCAGTGGAGACATTACTTAAGGAAAGACTAGTGGAATATCTGGAATCCAACATATTACAGGACCTGAGGCAGCATGGATTCACACAGGGGAGGCCATGCCAAACAGATCTGATAGATTTCTTTGACTGGGTGACCAAGGAATTAGAGCAGAGTGGAGTGGTAGATGTTGCCTACCTGGAATTCAGGAAGGCTTTCAACACTATTCTTTGTAGGAGACTCCTAAACTAGCTAAGTAGCTTGGAGTGGGCATCAAGGTAGTAACCTGGTGGGTAAGAAATTGGTTAGAGGATAGGAGACTAAGTGTGGTGGTAAATAGATCATGCTTTGAGGAAGGGAGTGTGACCAGTGGGGTACCTCAGGGTTCAGTGCTGGGGCTGGTCTTCTTTAATATCTTTATTGCTGACATAGCAGAAGGGCTGGAGGAGAAGGTCGGCTTCTTTGTGGATGTCACCCAAATTCTGCAACAGGGTGGACACTCCGGGGTGTGTGTTTGTAGAAAGGAGAGGCAGAGATCTGAAAAAACTGGAGGACTGGCAGTTGGGTTACAGAAAAGTACAAAATAATGCAGTTATGCCATAGCAATCCGAGGGTGGGGTATAAAATGGGTGGAGTGACTCAACGACCAAAGAGGAAAGAGACCTGGGGTCAATCAAGTCTGTTCACAGATAATACGAAGATGGGAGCTGTGGTGATGACACGGAGGAGTGGAAGAGGTCACAGGAGGACCTGACTAAGCTGCAGGAGTGGGAGAAACATGATAGTTGGGGTTCAGCGACAAGAAGTGCAAAGTTATGCACTTCGGAGTCAGGAACCAGAGGAGGGATTATCACTTGAGTGGGGTTCAGTTGGGGAGCTCCATAGAAACATAGACTTTGACGGCAGATAAGGACTGCTTGGCCCACCTAGTTTGCTCATTTTCCTACCTAGAGGATAAGCTGCAGATCCTATTTAACCAACAGCCTATTTCTTTCTACCCCTCACAAAAATTGCCTTATGTCTGTCCTATGCATTCTTGAATTCTCCCACAGTTTTAGACTCCACAACCTCCTCAGGAAGGCTGTTCCATGCGTCCACCACCCTCTCTGTGAAAAAATACTTTCTCACATTGCCCCTGAGCCGTCCCCCCTCTATCTTCAAATTGTGTCCCCTTGTTGTTGCCCATCTCTTTTTCTAAAAGATGCTACCCTCTTGGACTTTGTTGATTCCACTGAGGTACTTAAACGTTTCTATCATGACCCCCCTCTCCCTCCTTTCCTCAAGGGTATACATATTAAGCTCCTTTAGCCTCTCCTCGTATGGCTTCTCTTGCAGACCCTGCACCATTTTAGTTGCCCTCCTCTGAACAGCCTCCATCCTGTCTATGTCTTTGTGGAGATGGGGTCTTCATAACTGGACGCAGTACTCCAGATGGGGTCTCATCAACTGTCTGTACAGGGGGGATAACAACTTCCTGATTTCTGCTGGTGATGCCGCTCTCTGTACATCCCAGTATTGCCCCAGCCCTCCCTACTGCCTTCTCACATTGCTTGCCAACCTTAAGGTCATCTGATATGATTACCCCCAGGTCCCTTTCCATTTTTGTTGTTGTTGTTACTATCCCCCCCCCAATAGTGTAATCTTCCCCAGGGTTTTTGTTTCCCAGGTGCATTACTTTGCACTTCTTTGCATTGAATCCAAGCTGCCATACATCTGACCACTCCTCAAACCTTGCCAAGTCCCTTCTCATCCTTTCCACGCCTCCTTGTGTGTATCAACCCTGTTGCAGATCTTTGTGTCATCTGCAAAGAGGCATACTTTTCGTCCCAGTCTCTCTGCAATGTCACTTACAAAGACATTAAAAAGGACTGGACCCAGTACTGAACCCTGCGGTACCCCACTAGTAACCCCTCTTTCTTCAGAGTGGACTCCATTTACAATTACCTTCTGTGTCCTGTTGTTCAGCCAATGTTTTACCCAGGCTACCACCCTGGGACCCACTCCCTGGCTGGTTAATTTGACTACTAATCTTTTGTGTGGGACTGTGTCAGATGTCTTGCTAAAGTCTAGGTAGGCCATGTCCACAGTCCCTCCCTGGTCTACTACTTTGGTCACCCAGTCAAAGAAATCAATTAGATTTGTCTGACATGATCTTCCCACTGTGAACCCATGCTGCCTTGGGTCCTGTGTCCCACTGGCCTCTAGGTACTCAACAGTTCTTTCTTTCAGAAGTGATTCCATCACTTTCCCTACCACTGAGGTCAAACTGACAAGTCTGTAGTTTCTTGCTTCTGTCTTGCTCCCACTTTTGTGAAGGGGAATCACATCAGCCTTCTTCCAGTCCTCAGGTACCACACCATCCTCCCATGATTTGTAATAAAGGGTAGTCAGTGGTGTCACTAGTTCTCTGCTTAATTCTTTTAGAATTCTGGGTTGAATTCCATGTGGCCCCATTGCTTCGTCCACCTTCAGTTTTAGGAGTTCTTTCAGAACCCTTTCTTCTTTGAAAGGACTGGGATCGACCCCGAGCTCTTCTGTTAATTGGATTAGGCACCTCCACACTTCCTTTTTGTGAATACTGAACAGAAGTATTCATTCAGTATACCTGCTTTTCACTGTCACTCTCTGCCCACCCACCATCCATTCTGTTCAGCCTCACTATCCCTCCCTTTGTTTTTCTACGCTACCTGATACACCTATAAAAGATTTTATCCACCTTCTTAACCGAGTTGGCTATCTTTTCCTCAGTTTGTGCCTTTGCTATTCTGACTACCCTCCCTGCTTCCTTCTGCCTTAACTGGTACAGCCCTCTGTCCTGCTCCTTCTGTATTTCCTTATACTTCTTAAATGCTATCTTTTTTCACTCTAACCTTCACCATCACAGAGGAGAAAGACCTAGGAGTGAACATTGTGGGGAGAATGAACAGCTCTACTCAGTGCAGGAACGTGTCAGCAAAAGCCAACAAAATGCTGGGGTATATTACAAAAGGGATCTCCTCCAGAAGGAGGGAGGTTATTCTGCCCCTGTATAGGTCATTGGTCAGGCCCCACCTGAAGTACTGCATGCAGTATTGGCGCCCATTCCTGAGGAAGGACATCAGATTGCTGGAGGGGGGTACAGCAGGAGCCACAAAGATGATCCAGGGATTGGAGAGCAAGCCCTATGAGGACGGTCTGGGAGAGTTGAATATGTATTCACTACAGGAAAGGAGGGATGGGGGGATATGATAGAGACCTTTAAGTATCTGAAGGAGATGAACAGGACCAATACAGAAGGGATTTTTCACATGAGAAGGGGAAGGGACATGAGGGCATGGAATGAAACATAGAAACATAGAAGTTGATGGCAGATAAGGACCTCAAGGCCAATCCAGTCTGCCCATTTCTTTTTCTACCTTATAAATGTGCCATTGACCTTTGTTCTGTCTATGGCCTATCTATTCATACTCATCTGTATTGCTCCCTTATGCCTATCCCATTCCTGTTTGAAGCATTGCACTGTATTCATATCCACTGCTTACTGATGTAGTCCGTTCCATGCATCCACCATCCTTCCTGTGAAAAAGAACTTATTCTCATTACCCCTTAATCAGCCTGTCTCTATTCTCATGCTGTGTCCTCTTGTCCTGCAATTTTTCTTATATTGAAACATGTTAGACTCTTTCACCTTGTTAATGCCCTTAAGGTGTTTGAATGTTTTGATCATATCACCTCTCTCCCTCCTTTGCTCTAGGGTATACGTATTGAGCTCCATTAATCTGTCCTCATATGTTTTCTGATGCAGTCCCTGCACCATTTTGGTTGCCCTTCTCTGGACTGCCTCAGTTTGGTTAATGTCCTTATGAAGGTGTGGCCTCCAGTACTGCACGCAGTACTCCAGATGGGGTCCAACCAGTGTTTTGTAAAGAGGGATTATTACCTCTCTCTTCTGACTTGAGATACTCCTACTAATACACCCAAACATCCCCTAGCCTTACCTACTGCTTTAGTGGTCTGCTTGGATGATTTCAGGTCATCAGTGATGATGATGCGCAAGTTTTTTTTTCTTCCCTTGTGACTGTCAGCAACTCCCCTCTCAACCTATAGGTGGCTTAAGGGTTTCTCTTCCCTGTGTGCATGATCTTGCACTTCTTTGCATGAAACCCCAGTTGCCACTCTTCTGACCGTTTTGCTAGTTTATCCAGATCTCTTCTGATTCTGCCCACCCCATCTGGATGATCTACTCTGTTGAAGATCTTGGAGTCATCTGCAAACAGACAAACCTTATTCTCCAGTCCATTTGCAGTGTCACTGATGAAGATATCGAAGAGGACTGATCCCTGAGGTACCCCACCTGTGACTTGCATCTCTTCTGACAGTATACCGTTTACCACCACTCTCTGTTTCCTGCCCGTCAACCAGTTTGGCACCCATTTGACCAACTTCTGACCCACCCCGAAAATGAGATTGAAGGGGGGAGGATTCAAGAGGGAGATGAGACATTTTTTCATGGGAAGAGTGGTGGACAGATGGAACACCTTTTATGGACTAACTAGTGGTCTGTTTTAATGATAGGTAGGTGAATTTTAATGTCGCTCCAAGTTGATCTGCTAAGTACATAGCTGTACATTATCATATTGTCGTTTGTTTTATTGTACAGCGTCCCGAGTCCTTGGAAATCGCTTTTATATATAAAATATCTGTCTGTTTTATCTACCTACCTTACCAGACGAGATTGTGTCCTGTGAGATGATGGGTAGTTTCAAGAGGGGTTGGGACAGGGTAAGGGAAGGATTCTGGGAAGGGGCGGGAGGGGCAGGTGCATGATGAGGGGCTAGCTACACACTCTAGCAGACTCGATAGACCATGAGGCCTCTTTCTGCTGGCAGTTTCGTATGCTTGTATATAATCATATCAGATGACCTGAAGGTGGCCAGGCAATGTGACAAGGCAGTCGGGAAGGCTAGTTGGATGCTGGGGTGCATAGGAAGGGGTATCACCAGCAGAGAGGGAGGCGGTGTGCCTATATAGATCACTGGTAAGACCCAACTTTGAGTACTATATCCAATTCTGAAGACCGCATCTCAGGAAGGACATAGAGTGTAGGTGGTGCAGAGGAGGGTTACTAAAATGGTGCAGGGTCTGCATCATAAGCCGTATGAAGAGAGGCCAAAAGAGCTCAATATGTACATCCTGGGGGAAAGGAGAGAGTGAAGTGATATGGTAGAGACCTTTAAATACCTCACTGGGGTTAATAAGGTACAGGAAGGGAGTATTTTTCAGAACAAAAGGTACTCTAGAACAAGGGGTCATGCGCTAAAGCTGGAGGGAGAAGGTTCAGTAGAGACGTGAGGAAATACTTTTTTGCAGAAAGAGTAGTGGATTCCTGGAACAGTCTTCCAGCTGAGGCAGTGGGGGTGAAAAAACAGTGGCGGGGTTTAAGCACACATGGAATAGGCACAAGGGGATTGTTGGGGTAGGGAGGGGGGAAGAGACAGCACTGTAGAGCAAGTGGGTCTTCAGCAAAAATTAAGGTAGGAAAAAAAATATGGGCAGACTGAATGGGCCAAGTGGCTCTTATCTGCCATCAGATTACTTGTTTCTATGAAGTTTAGAACGCTTGTGCGAGTACTGATTTAGCATTTTAGAATATTGTGAGTTTCTACTTTGAAAGTCTAAGGTTTACAGGAGGACATACTGTGTTAACACCATTCCAGTGAAGGAATGATGTGAATAGAGCAGCATCCTCATTGTGAGGGAGATTTGAAAGGTATGCATGAGACTGGCACTTTTCATGATGTTACCCAGTGTAATGAGTGAGACATCACTCTTCTCAGGTTCTTGGTGGAATGGCACAAAAAGAAGAGACAATGGACAAGTAGTACTCATGTAATAAAGGGACTTTATTACAGATCAATAATACAGGCTTACTACCAACAGTGTAATCACTGGGAGAACTTCTAGTTTTCTCTACCTAGGTAATGCTGTCTCCCATCTCAGAGAAGCTACGTGCTACAGAGGGTCTTATACCCTGATAATCACTATGGCAACAGCTGAAGAAAATACATAAAAAGTGTATAATTGGCCAAAAACATGTGGCCTGAGTAACCATCCTAACTAACTTAAGAAGTTGCTTAGAAACATAGAAGTTGACGGCAGATAAGGACCTCAAAGCCCATCCAGTCTGCCCATTTCTTTTTCTACCTTATGAATGTGCCGTCCGCCTTTACTCTGTTAATAGCCTAACTATTCATACTCATTTCTATTGCTCCCTTATGCTTATCCCATGCCTGTTTCAGGGTTTTATTTAACTCAAAAAATTGATTAGCGTTTTGCTTATAAAAGTTCTAAAACATTGTGAAAATGCATAGCACTTGCCTCACTGTGTTGAACAAACATACCACTTTTGAAAAACCTATGTAAATGCTTTCTGTACAGTTAGTACTGTCCCAAGGAAAAAACTGCTAATCAATTATTTAAAACCCTGCTGTTTGAAGCCCTAGGGCACTGTATTCATATTCACCCCTTCCTGAGGTAGTCCTTTCATGCATCCACCACCCTTTCTGTGAAAAAGAACTTCCTCGCATTACCCCTTAATCAGCCTCCCTCTAATCTCATGCTGTGTTCTCTTGTCCTGCTATTTTTCTTATATTGAAACATGTTAGACTCTTTCACCTTGTTAATGCCCTTGAGGTGTTTGAATGTTTTGATCATATTATCTCTGTCCCTCCTTTGCTTTAGGGTATACATATTGAGCTCTGTTAATCTGTCCTCATATGTTTTCTGATGCAGTCCCTGCATTTTTTGTTGCCCTTCTCTGGACTGCCTCCATTTGGTTAATGTCCTTGTGAAGGTGTGGCCTCCAGTACTGCACGCAGTACTCCAGATGGGACCTAACAAGTGTCTTGTAAAGAGGGATTAATTACTTCCCTCTTCCGACTTGTGATCCCCCTGCTAATACACCCCAACATCCCCCTAGCCTTACCTACTGCTTTAGTGGTCTGCTTGGATATAGAAACATAGACATTGCAAGGCATAAAATAAGCAGGTTCGCATCACAATTTGCGACCCTGATTCCTGCCCCATTCCCCTTAATGCCTCTTTCAAGCATCTCCCCATTTTCGCAAAGTCTGACCCCCTAAAATCCAGGATACGTGTTTTTGTGTGGTTTGGTTCTGCTCCTTCTGTGATTTCAAACCACAGTGACTGGTGGTCACTGTTCCCCAGGTGCTCCCCCACTGTTACCCCCATCACACTATCCCTGTTTGTGAGTACAAGGTCCAATATTACCTACTTCCGAGTTGGTTCCATGACCAGTTGCTTGAGGAAGGCACCTTGAAGGGAGTCCAGGATAAATCTGTTCTTGGTTGATACTGCTGCTGGGATGCGCCAGTCCACATCTGGAATATTGAGGTCTCCAACCAGCACTACTTCACCCTGTCTGCCATCCGTTGGATGGCTAGCATCAGCTTCCTATCTGTTTCTTCCTCCTGGGCTGGTGGTCTATAAACCACACCTGTGCGGATGGCTGGCCCCATTTTCCTTTTTAGCTTAATCCACAGTATCTCTCCCTCATTTTGTTCCTCCTGGATCTCTGTGGCCTTTATGTCATCTTTCACATAAAGTGCCATTCTTCCTCCCTTCCTACCTGCCCTGTCTCTGCTGAATGTGTTGTAGCCAGGTATGGCCATCTCCCAGTTGTGGTTATCATTACACCAGGTTTCTGTGATGGCCACAATGTCCAGGTCCGACTGCACCATGACAGCTTCCAGATCCTCCATCTTGTTGCTAAGGCTCCTGGGATTGGCGCACATGGCTTTCCATGATTTGAACACCTTGGACTGTTTAGCTGTTCTACTCCAGCCCCTTCCCTGGTTGTCCTTTATCCCTGGTCCTCCCCGCTGTCTGCCCTTCTATTGAATCTTGCCCCTTTTCTGCCTATCCATCTCTTGGGTGCTTATCTTCATCTTTTGCACACTGCTTTGCAGAGATATTCACTTTGCAGAGATATCCACTCCTCCGGTTCACTGGTTCCACTGCTAGCTTTGGGGGTGGGCAATTAGGTACCCTTCTTGCTGGCCTGCCACCCCCCTTGGCTAGTTTAAATGCTTGTCCATGTAGCATTTAAATGTATCATTGAGTGCTTGGATTCCCCTCCAGGATGAATGCAGACCATCAGGCTTGAAGAAGCCTCCATCCCTCCAGGTGGGTCCCTAGTCACCAATGAATCCAAACAATCCTTCCTCACTGCCCAGTTCTTCAACCATGAGTTAAAGTTCCTGGTGCATGCACCCCTATGCTCTCCCATGCCTCTCACAGGTAGTACTTCTGAGAAGGTGACAGAAGTAGCTACTTGCTTGAGACCCCTCCCCAATTTCCTAAACTCTTCCTGAACTTCCTTTGGCTCCAGATTCACTGGGTCATTAGTACCTAGGTGGATAATGACATCCGGTTCACCCTCCTGTTTTGCCTTCCCAGCGATCCCCAGGATCTTCCTCCCATCCCTCCATGCTGTGGCACCTGGTAGGCACCTTACCTCCCTGTCCTTCCCCTCCTGTGTTCCTAGCTGGATCCCTCTTATGATGGAGTCCCCCACTAGGATTTGCTTCCTCCTCCTTGGGGTCCACTGCTCTCCCCACTGATGTCACCTGCTTGGCTAACCTCCACATCCTTCCCTTCCACTTCTCTGGGTACCTCTATTTGGTTGTCCCCATTTGCCAGTGTGGCATATGAGTTCTGGAGTGGAACAGGATCTGGGATGTGCCTCTGCCTGACCGCCCTAACCCTCCCTGAGCCCACTGTCATCCAAGTGCTCCTCATTCTTGGCCTCCTTTGAGGCAGCGGCATTGGACTGGGTGGTCTCTGGATAGGGGTGATGGCACTCCTGACCCAGTTTACTTCTGCTCTGAGTCTGGCTACCTCATCCCACAGTCCAGAGAGATGCATGCAGATAGGGCAGCACCTCAGCATCCAGAAGGTCTGCCTGAATATGGCTGCCCCACAGTCACTGCATTGCACCACTCCCCACATTATACTACACTTATATTGCTATTCTAGTACTTGTCTGTTACCAAAACTTTCCTAGTTCCCTTTTTATTAATTTTCTGTCCTACAAATCCTGTCATTGATCCTCAGATACTATTCTTTAAAGAAGGGGAAAATCAGAAAATGAGTCAAAACACTTGTCGTACGTAGGGCAGGCTTCTTCTCCCTTATGCCCCTCCTACTCCACAACCCCTACTATTCCCTGTGCTTAGCTCCTGTCAATCAGATTTAACAGGGCATATAATTAAGAGTGGGGTGCAAGGGAGGGAGGGAGAGCAAAAATTTGTAGCAGCTAAAGACAGCAAAGGAATACACCATCACTACAAGCACACTAAACTAGGTTTTAAATTTTCAATAGCCCACAAACAATTCTAAGTGAAGACAGCAAAGAAATAAGTGTCACTAAAAGCCTACAGTCTAAGTTTAAAACAAAAATAGCAGTGAGCAGTTACTGCAAAGCACCGAAATGAAGCTGGATCCTTTCCCTTCTAGGTTCTGGCATTATTCATTATCCTCACACACTTCCTCCTTTCCCCGGTTCCCCAGAGACTGCTTGAGTAAACAAAAGAAAACATTTGTTGGTTCCTAGCACTGTGCCAGGCACCAACAGTGTCTTTTCAAGCTGGTTCCCTATCTGAGCCTGACTCCACTGTTCACTTAATGTAGCAGTTCTTCTATTTCAGACAGATCCCCCCTCTCATTGACTTACCTTGATGGGGGCTAGTAACACTGTGGCAAGCAACTGCAGTCCTGGCTATTCTGTTGACTCCCCCTTTTGCCATGTCCCTAGCCCAGCCGATTCTGCATCTGCTGCACTCCTAAAGTAATTCCACCAACCCAACTGAGATCAGACATTGGCGGTATTGCCATTTTATGGTATGCTTACAAATTTAAAAAAAAGTTGACAGCGTTTGACCTGTAGAGTGACCAGGTGCATGATGGAGCACCCATTAATATTTGTGAAGAAGGAGCAGGGTGGTAGTGTTAGAATGACATGTAATGCAGCCTATAACATGTCCTTCTATGATTCTGCACCCCCTCCCATTCTCCATAAACACTTAATGTGTGCCCCATCGCTGTCTTGGTCGCTCTGCAAGTCAGGAAGTTGGCAGCTTTTTTAATTTAGAATATACCAAAAAATGACAGTGTTCCTGGTGCATAGTCTCAGTCAGGGGTGTGTGTGATTACTTTAGGAGTAGAGCAGATGCTGAATGGGCTGGGCTAAGAGACAAGATGGCAGTGGGGCCAACTGACTAGCCTGGATCGTAGTTGTTTGCCACATTGCCACTAGTTGTCTGCCATCAAGGTAAAAGGTCAAGAAGAAGGGGGGCTGTTTTAAAAAACAAAAAACAAAGTTGTTGCATTAAAAGTACGCGGGGGGGAGTGGTTGGATTTGGTTGGGGAGCTAACTTGAAAAGACACTGTATGCTAGGAGCTGACAGTTGTGTATCTTTTTAAATCCAGCAGTCTCTGGTGACCGGGGAAAGTGTTAGGTGGGTGGGAAATATTTGGAATGGGCTGGGAGAGTGGCCAGGAGATGCGTCCTGGCCACCAGGTGTAGAGGACAGGGTTATTTTTTATTTTATGCCTTCCCTTCCGAGCAGAGTACTGAATAACAAATACAGAATATCTGAATATTTGAGGACCCAAATGTAATCGGTGCAAGTATTCAAAAGAAGGTATTTGCCTTCCCCCTAGTTCTGATCATAGTCAGCTGTGGATTACTGATGTGAAACATTAGGAATGATGCCAAAGTAAACACAGATGTTAACGTAATGGAGATAAAAATTAACTTTGGATTAGAATGAGAAAAGTATGTTCAGCTACATGTGGATTTATAACTTAATTTTTTTTCTTTTTAAGTTGATGCCATAATGTACCGTAAAATGAAGCGTTTTTTGTTGCTGTATGGTTCCCAGAATGGCCAAGCCCAATCGATTGCTGAATCAATTTGCCAACAAGCATATGAGCATGGATTTGTTGCAGATATTCATTGCCTGAGCCAAACTGATAAGGTAAGATATTTAGCAGCTCGGAAAAGTCTGTTAGCAATAACCCACGACAGGTTATGGGTTATAGGCATCTAATCCATGCCTTGGGTGCATTGTGAGGCCCAAGGCTGCAGGCTGAGTGTTCTCACAGCACCGATGGCATGGATTAAATTCTGTAACCCCATACCCTGTCATGGGTTATTGCTCTTATAACATGTGTTAACATTCTGAGTAAAATAATACACAGAAATGCTTATTTTAATGGTGAAATGCATAATACTTATTAGATGTTTTTCCATGAGACAAAGTAGTCTCAATTTTGAAACTGGGTCCAACAGTGCAGATACACGCCAGAAATAGACTGCTCTTGGAACATTGCACATTAAGGTGCATATATTATGGGCACATTTCACAGTACTGCACTTTTAAAAAGTACAACAGAACAAATGTTTCACAGGCAACTGATTCTACAAGCTAGCGCTATACTGCAACACACAACACATCAGAGGCCACTGATGAAGGTGCGACGATTACAGTGAAACAGAGAGGACACTGCAAGATTTCTGAATTACATTTTTCAGTCTCGCTGATAGTGTCTCTGTCATTCTAGGTGCATGGATCGTTTTAGTAAGGAACAGGGATGGCTGCAACATAGCACCGGGGAGACACAGAATGAGTTGCAAATATGTCCCGCTTACTCATAAACCTCGCTCGCTCTGTTCATAGGTTCATACTGCTGAATGTCGGACAAGGGTACAGCTGACTGAAGTCAGAACGGGCAGTTAATACAGTGTCTGGACACTGAAGCAGCACCTCTTACTCTCTGTGTATCTCTCTCTTGCTCGCTCTCTCTCTCTCTCTCTCTCTCAGCAGCACGTTTCACTGCTTGCACTGTTAGGGGGGTGGCAAGCACACTGAAGCGGCACATACAAAAGGAAGTGAGAATTTGCTAGCAATACGAATGCACTTGCCACAGGTTTAAAGTGCTGGATGTGGGGTGTGTGTTGAAGTCATAACTGGCAGTTAATATAGTGCCTATACACTGAAGCAGCACCCTCGCTTTCAAGACCCTCTCTCTCTGCAGTGTGTTTTGCTGCTCGTGACTGTCTGGGGGGTGGGGTGGGGGGGCTAACACAGTTTGACTGGGTACAACTGCCAGTAGTGCTTCACAGGACATTACATAACAACAGGGGAATTGGGTAAAGCACTGACAGGCAGCCACCAAGCTGTTCGATTTCTGGCTGTAATCTGCAAGAAACTACAGCGCTGCGGCTCCCTCTTGCTTCGGTATATTTTTAATGGCTACATTTCACTGCTGAATTTTCCCACACATAACAGGTGCCACTTTGCCCACAGTTATTGCTTGCCAGACATCTCACACCATCTGTGGATTAAACTGTGAATTTAATCCACGGTCAGGTGATGGTGTTTGGCCAATTAGCTTTTACTCTTATTTCAACTCATGTTATAAGAGTTATTTAATTTACCAAGCTCGTACTATAGTACACATTTATCTCTTCTGCAGTAGATGTACTTTGTCTTGGCAGCAAAACAGGAAGCAAGTGCCGTACTGGTGGAATTGAACGCAGCACTGACAAATGCAATGTCCCCAGTTGGCTAAGAAGTAAGCAATAACACACAACCGGGAGTACATTTATATTAGGTTGTATGGACGCCTCGGATGCCTTCAACCACTCAAGAAGTCCTTATATCCCAGTATGAACCTGCACTCTGGGTGTAATATTGCACGGATAAAGTGTCATGAAAGAATAAAATGATACAGCTGTGATTAAGTTATGAGGAGCTGAGCTGGATAATGTGGCTTATGAAGGAATAAAATGATACAGCTTGTGATTAAAGAGATTCACCAAGCTTAATGCGGTTGTGAATTGCACCACATATTGTGGTGCCTTACCTCACCAAAATGTTGCTCGTGTTTAGCTAATGAAATTTTCTTCACTGTTTTTGAAGTGGAAGGGACCGTAATTTTACTCTCCCCAGATCCCTTCCATTTCCCAGTGATCGGGGGCCCCCAAGCTCAGGCATGTAATGACGTGTGCCCAGAGGGAGTGCGGGGATGCGCCTCACTAAAATTCATGGGATCAGTTTTACGTACATTTTTATGGACAGATATGACCAGATGGAGAGCAAACATGGACACCGGTCGACTAACAAGGGCCCTTTTAGCTGACTAGTGCTCTTGTTTGCTCTCCACCTGGCCATATTTGTCCATAAAAACATACGTAAACCTGACCCCATGAATTTTTAATCTGGCGCATCTCGCTCTCTAAACTTGCGTCGTGCCCTCTTGAGGAGATCGACCGGAAGTGGAAGGGAATCGGGAGAGCAAAATTATGATTGTTTCCACTTGGAAAAACAGTGAAGAAATTTTAATAAGCTATACAGATGGTGTTACGTGGAGTTAAGGCATCACAATATGTTGTGCTTGTCAGTAGCTTGGGGAGTCTCTTTAAGTTATTAGGAGTTGAGATGTGTAGTTGTACTAGGAGAATCACACACATTTGTAATAACCATTTACCAGTTGGATTGCATCAGTTTCCCAAGCCATTTTTCAGTTTTTATTAAGGTCCATGTCATTAACATAAAACAACTGGTTGTTTATTGTAACAGAGTGTGTGCATGTGGGACCCCGCTGAAAATGAGTGTCTGGCTCAGTTGGGCTACTCCCTTTCTCAGTTTTCGGAATAAATTCAGTTCAGTTTTCAATTTTATTTAGGGAGTTATACATTGAGACAAGCTCATTTGCAGTGGTGTGCCTTCAGATTGTGCAGACAGTTTCAGTTCTCATTAATACAATCAGTACAGTAAAATACAAACACCACAGTATATAATGGTACAAGATAATGATATTATAAACAGCACCTCTGATATACTGCTGACTTGCACTGTAAACCATAGTATACTGTATTATTCCACTATTCCCTGGACAACAAGGACCAAAGTGGTCGGGGATGGTATTTTGAAACTTGTTTAGTAGTGCTTTTGTTGGAGATATCCTATTCTGAATCATCCCAAAGCTAGCTTTTACAGAATTCCAAAAGTAAGGGGACATGGTGACAATGCAAAAAAAATGAGCTGACCTGTGAGTTTCAGCTCTCTTGGGACTGCCAACTCATACTGACTGGCTGTTCTTAGTGACACAGTTTTGGCCCTACTTGATAAGCACACTCTTAGTGTCAGACATGCCCATAGATGCTCGTCATTGCAAAAACAAACACACAAAAAAAACTATTTTATGCTACTCTCTTCGATTGTCTAGTGAGAACCAGCCCAGTCAATTTATATAACTCACAGTGATGAGCTGTTTTAAGGCAATCCAAAATCAGTCTAGCAAGTTGATTATACAGAATGTAAAGTCTATTCTGTTTTTCAGCAGTAGTGATAAATAAAGTCTGGGCGGGGTATTGAATGGTTTGTACAGTGTAATAAATGCTGTGCAAAACGGGTTGGGGGGAATGCTAACCATTTATTGAAATGCATAGCAGTAGACTACTAAACATTTTTTTTTAATTAAGTCCATGACACAGGATACTACCTGAATAAAACAACATTTTTGTTTTAAATGTTGCTAATAAATTGTGCCAAGTATAATGAATTTTCACACTTGATCAACACTTTTGCAACAGCAGTGACTAATGATTTTTTGGGGGCTTATATAATACCGTGTCAGCATAAGCAAAAAAAAGGGGGAATTACCTGTGTCTGGACTGTCTTTTGCTGCAAGTTAGTTGTTAAACAATTTTTGTATCTATGTAGTATTGCAATACTTGCACCAGTTTTTTTTTTTTTTTTTACAATACAGTCCACAGGAATATTGCCCATACATTCTCAAAGTGGAAGTAGCAAATGAGTTGTTTCATGCCATCCTTAGCTTTGCAGAGGATCCAGATAATGTCAGTTTAGTTTAGTTTGAATTCAGCGTTGGTTTAGAATTACTAAGAGTCCTGAAGGGCATCAAATCCACTATGAAGTGCTGTCTGGACACCCGAGAGGGACTCTTAAGATGACTGTGTTGTCAGCATGTAAATGGTAGTTTAAGTCTTTAATATTCTTTTCTAGGCCTCTCGGGTGTATTTTCAAAATAGAGAGGGCCTAGTACTGACACCTGAGGGACCCCTCTCAGGATGTCCTGATTTTGTGAAATATGTCAGTTTACTGCCGTACACCATTTCCTTTTGTAGAAGTATGAGGAAAACCAACTATGGCTCCCCGGTTCAGCTCAGTATTTTCTATTTTATTAACCATCATACCATGGTCCATCGTATTGAAGTCCTGGGAGAGGTCAGCAAGGAGTCCATAACTTTGTTGACATCATCCAAGACCTTCATCATGGAGGAGATGGTACTTTGTTTTTTTTTTCCTAAATCCAGACTGATACTGATCTTGAAGTTTGTTCCTTTCTATGAAGTCCGGAAGAAGTTTCAAGACTAGTGTCTCAAACTTTTGGAAATTATTGGGAGGAGGGAAATTGGCCTATAATTGGTCATTTCATTTGTACCATCACCTTTAGTTGGTCTTGTTTCTTTTCACTAGCATGACCCCCCCCCACTGTAGCCCTGGCTTCCCCCAAGACTTACCAGGCCCCAGTCATGTGTGGTTCCCCCCCCCCCACGGTGGGGATCGCACTTGACCTGCTGGTTCAAGGATCCAGGGAGGCCGTGCCTGAGGCGCTGTGTGGGGCTTGTGAGGGGTGGCAATCATCCTGCCATCCAGGATCTCTTTTCTTGTCTCCTCTCATTAGCATGGAGGAGTGTGTCTGCAGTAGTGTCAGTGGTGGTGGCATGCACGCTGGATGCCTACCACTGCTGTGGTCCCGGTGTACTGTCACTCCAGTCTTCACTATGGGGCAGTCTAGCTATGAGCACCATATCACTCCCTTCCCGGAGGAGAGCAGTCTGTTGGATGCTCGATTTCCCTCCCCCCGATCATCCTTTTGATATCTCGAGGTCATTTCTGAACTTAGGTCGTTGGCACTTCATACAAACATACGAAGAAGCCAGCAGAGGAAGGCTACGTTAGAGATCTGGGAACCTTCTCCATCACAGTTTTTGTTTGCTGAGAACCCTAACCTCTCAGTTTCTGGGTCATACTCTGGGACCAGGATCCTCTATATTTTTTATACATAAAAGTCACCATACCTTCTTGTTGCAGTCTTCTTGTAAAGTTGAGTACAAAAGCCTTTCCCTCCTCTCCCAGAGATATTTATTCAGTGCATATCTGCATTTCTTTTGGCACTAATGACCCAAAGAAACTTGGTTGACACTTATACCACAAAAATAGTTATCAAATGCCTTGGGGTAGCAGTTGTCTCTTCTGAACCTAAAATGTTTTTGAACATGTTCTGGTACATTTTCATGTTTTTCTAGAGTATTTTATCAATAAAATTTACCCATGATCTAAGTTTTACTTTAAAACAAAATTCTGTGAAAAAACCACTAAAGTGCAGCAAAACACTTAAAAAACAAATTTTCTGGGAGTCTAGGTGGCCTCCAGACCCCTGGCCATTTGTTAGTGATGTTTTGGGGCCCCCACATTAAATCTGTTTGAACCACCCTATCATGAGAACCACTTTGGGCAATTTCCACCCCTCTAGAATGTACCCAGATTCTAATGACCTAACGCCTTCGATCAAATTAGGGGGAGGTGAAGGGCTGGCATAAAGAAGTGCTAAGGGGGAGGTAGACAAACTAGGGAAAAGCAAGGCAGTTGCGGGTTTCTATTATACCATTATGGTATAGGGTTTTAAACGTGTCATTGCTAACTGGGGTCTTCAGCTTTAATGTTTTCTGGCATCTATTCCAGAGTGAGGGGAGCGTGAAACCTATAGTGGCGATACAGGTTTTAAGAGCTGGTCGAGGACAAAGACTGTCTGTACCAGCAGGAGAGCCAAATCTGCAGGACAAAGGGATGTGTATTCCCTTGGCGCCTAAAGTTAAATGCCAGAAAGACAGTCTGCACATGATTTCTGAGATTTGTATGTTCATTATATAAAGTACATGTGCATGACTGACATACATTGTGAAAATGTATGGAGACAATGCCTACTTCACTTGCTGATTCCCACTAACTGCCTCGATCGCTACAGGAGGAGGGCATTTCTCTCCCTCTCCCTCTCTCTGCAGCTGCAGTGCACTGCTCGCTTGTGACCATTACCAGATTCCTGTTCTCTGACTGAACTGCTGAATTTCTTTTTAGAATCTAAATTTATTTTAAATCCCCCCAAAAAAAACAAATGCAACTGTTTTGTAGAGAAACTGGAGTTAACATTTCTGAACCTTGTTTAAAGATAAACCCCTTGGACAAAATTACTCTTGAGCAAACCCAGAATTATAAATATCTGGGCCTGTATTTGGATAATGCACTAAAATAGACCACCTATATAGATTATGTGACAAAAAAAGTGGGAAAATTTCTGGGGGCAGTCTATATGAATAGAAATTGTAGAGTATATAAGGAAACATGTAGTTACAACCCTAGTATGTCCCCTACTGGATTATGGGGACATGGAAAGATAGAAGTTAACGGCAAATAAGGACCACAAGGCCCATCCAGTTTGCCCATTATTCCTACCTTATGAATATTCCATAGGACGGTACTCTGTCAGTGGCCAATCTATTCTTACTCATCTGTATTGCTCCCTTATACCTATCCCATGTCTGTTTGAAACCCTACACTGTAGTCATATACACCACTTCCTGAGGTAGGATGTTCCATGCATCCACCACCCTTTCTGTGAAAAAGAACTTCCTCACATTACTCCTTAATCTGCCTCCCTCTAATTTTATGCTGTATCCTCTTGTCCTGCTATTTTTCTTATATTGAAACATGTTTGACTCTTTTACTTTGTTAATGCCCTTAAGATGTTTCAATGTTTCTATCATATCACCTCTCTCTCTCCTTTGTTCTAGGGTATACATATTGAGCTCTGTTAATCTGTCCTCATGTTTTCTGATGCAGTCCCTGCACCATTTTGTTTGCCCTTCTCTGGACTGCCTCCATTTTGTTAATGTCCTTGTGCAGGTGCAGCCTCCAGTACTGCACGCAGTACTCCAGATTGGGCCTAACCAGTGTGTTGTAAAGAGGGATTATTACCTCCCTCTTATGACTTGTGATACCCCTACTAATACACCTTAATATCCCTCTAGCCTTACCTACAGCTTTAGTGGTCTGCTTGGATGATTTCAGATCATCTGTGATGATGATGCCCAAGTCTCTCTCTTCCCTTGTGATTGCCAGCAACTCCCCTCCCAACCTATAGGTGGCTTCAGGGTTTCTTTTCCCTATGTGCATGATGTTGCACTTCTTTGCGTTAAACCCCAGTTGCCACTCTTCTGCCCATTTTGCCAGTTTATCCAGATCTCTTCTCGTTCTGCCCACTCCATCTGGATCGTCTACTCTTTTGCAGATCTTGGTGTCATCTGCAAACAGACAAACCTTACCCTCCAGTCCATCTGCAATATCACTGATGAAGATATTGAAGAGAACTGGCCCCAGGACTGATCCCTGAGGTACCCCACTTGTGACTTGCATCTCTTCTGACTGTATACTGTTTACTACCACTCTCTGCTTTCTGCCCGTCAACTAGTTTGCCACCCAGTTGACCAACTTCTGACCCACCCGAGCCTACCCAGCTTATTAATCAATCTTCTATGTGGAACAGTATTGAAAGCTTTGCTGAAGTCAAGGTAGATGACGTCAACTGCATCCTGTTGGTCCACCACTCTTGTCCACCACTCCAAGCAAAGAATTCTGTGAGATTAGTTTAACCGGACCGCCCTGTTGTAAACTCATGCTGTCTTAGATCCTGTGCTCCTATGGATTCCAGGTATAGCACTATCCTTTCCTTAAGGAGTGCCTCCATAATCTTGCCCACTACTGAGGTAAGACTGACTGGTCTGTAGTTCCCTGCCTCCTCCCTGCTACTACTCCTGTGGAGCGGGATCACATGAGCCCTTCTTCATTCTTTTGGGACCTCTCCTGTGCTCAGAGACTCACTAAACAGTTCTACTAATGGCTCTGCTAGTTCCACCCTTAGCTTCTTTAGTACCCTGGGATGTATGGCATCCGGTCCCATTGCCTTGTCCACCTTGAGCTTAATGAGCTCTTGTAGGACCCTTTCTTTTGTGAAGGGACTTGTGCACACCTCCCTCACCCCTGTGTCCATGGTGCTGAGCTGTGGGCCATGCCCTACCTTTTCCTCAGTAAATACTGAGCAGGAGTATCTATTTAGGATATATGCTTTTCCTTGGTCCTCCTCCGCACCCCCCCCCATCCCTTTTGATCTTAGCAATACCGTCTCTGGACTTTCTCCTTTCTCTAATGTATGTATAGAAAGTCTTGTCCCCTTCTTTTGCTGTTTGTGCTAGTGTTTCCCCGGTTTGGCCCTTTGCCTGCCTTCCCTGCTTCTGTTAGGGAAGTTTGTTATGCCTCCCTGTCTTCATCCCTCTGCATTCCTTTATATTTCCTGAAAGCCAGCCTTTTGGCTCTGACCTTTTCTGCAGCTGTTTTTGAGAACCAAAGTTGTTTCCTCCTCCTTTTACACTTGTTTTTCTCTCTAACACAGTAGGATGTTGCTTCAAGTATTGCATCCTCAATGCTTGCCCACTTTGCCTGTACTCCCTCACCTCTATTTCTTCTTGCCAGGGCTAGCTTAACTTTGTTTTTCATCTTATCAAAGTCAGCTCCTCTGAAGTCCCATATTCTTGCGTTGGAATGGGATGATTTAGTTCTAGTGGCCAAATTGAACCATATCATATGATGGTCACAGGCCCCCAGATGACCTTTTACCTGGAGATCTGTTATCCTTTCCCCGTTAGTCAGTACTAGATCTAGGATAGCCCTGTCCCTTGTGGGTTGTTGTACCAGTTGTTTAAGGCCCCCCTTGCAGGGAATCCACTATGTGTCTAGTTCTGGTGCATGTTCCTGCCGGTATTGACCAATCTGTATCTGGCATGTTGAAGTCTCCCATTATCAGTACCTCCTCATTAGCTGTCATGTTTTGTATATCTTTTAACAGTAATGTGTCTGTGTCCTCACTCGGGTCTGGAAGCCTGTAGACAACCCTAGTTCGTATGGCTGTCCCGTTTCCTGTTTCCAGGGTGACCCACAATTCTTCTGGCTCCTTATGTGTGTTCTGAATTTCTGTAGCTTTGATATTTTCATTGACATAAAAGGCCACTCCATCCCCTCCCCCGTACATAATGTATATGGGAGCGACATTGCCACCGTTCTCCAGGGTGGATATCTTATTTAACAAGTTGGCAAGGTTTGTCTTAAATGTCCCTAGGAAGACCCACAGATGGCAATTATATAAACTGTTGGACTGGGTATACCCAAAAGACAGGAGGTTATCTCATGTATTAAATACTTGGTGAAGTGTTACAGGAATTAGGTCCCTGAATATATCGTATAGATGGATTACAGTGCAGAGGGTACTGAATATATCCTCCCAAAAGCAAGGACAGAATTTGGCCGATCTCATTTCTTCTTCAGGGGCCCTCAAATCTGGAACACATTACCGTCTTTTCTTAGACCAGCTAAAGTTAGCATTCAGCCAGGTGAGATTAAATCTTGGTTTGAACGAGACGCACTGGGGAAAATTTGTGAAGACCTGCCTCGATTTTAGATTTATTTTCTCTTGTAGTACGTGAGTATATTAAATTGTATATATCTCAAAGCTTATATTTATGAGATATTGAGTCTTTTTTTGGTGTATGTATGTCTTATAATATTTGTTGTATTAAATCTTGTATTGATAACGGCGTTTGATGCATTTTGATACAGTAACTAAACTAGGATATACTAAGGGCCTCGCTGGAAATGAGCCTGTCGAGTTGTACCTATTCACTGTCTTTCTCTGCTGAATGACATTTTTACTACTACAGTACTTTTAAAGAGATTCACCAATAAAAACCCATGCACCCGAAACATAGGTGCCTTACTGCCACTGGAGTCCAGAATTGTGCAAATATCAAAATATAAGCCAGTAGGAATAAAATTATCTCCCTTGTAAAATTCTTGAAACCGGGTCCCACAGACTTCCCGGTTATAAGTGCTGCCCACGCTCCTCCTTGTTAGTCAACAGGTGCCCATGTTTCAATGTCAAGTGGCCATATCAATATAAAAAATTGATGGAAACGACACTGCCCATTGATTATAATGGAGCATGCCCTCAGACTTTCACTGACATCTCGTCATCACATTAGAGAGCGCGGGGGGTGGCACTTATAACCAAGAAGTCCGTGTGACCTGGTTTCAAGAATTTTATGAGGGAGACAGTTTTTTCCTACTGGATTATATTTTAACATTTGCACAATTCTGGACTCAAGTTGCAGTAAAGCACCTATATTTCAGGTGCAGGAGTACTTACATTTATATTGGTGGATCTCTTTAAGATCTGACAAGGAGCTCTCTTTATAATGCATCGAGTGTAATTTGTGAGATAACACTAAAACCAGATGACCGTGTCTAGTGACATGCCTAGGCCACATAGTTTATAGAGAAGGAGCTTATGACTGACCAAGTTAGAGGCTTTTAACAAGTCTGTATAGATAACGCTAGCCTTGTCTCCATTGTCAAGGACCTCAAGGACAAAACTGGGATACTCAGTTCAGTATTGTGCTATGTTTTATCCAAAATCCATTCTGTTGGGGACACTGTATTTCATATTTTTCAAGATATGAGACAAATTGGTCAATCGGTATTCTCTCAGGGGCTTTGAATGGAGGTGGGGGAGTATGGAAATTAGCCTGTAATTGGAGAGGTTAATTTTGTTGGAACTGTTAGTAATGCAGAGAGAAGTTGAACATTTTAGAAATGGGGTAAGATAGTTTCTCAACAGCCAGGGCAGATAGCCTCGTAAAAAGTCCACAGAAAGTACCGCGCAAACACAGGAGCGGGTGCAGAGTTGAGAGCAGCAAGCCCAATAATGACATAAGCCCAAGGAAAACTGCACTCCACAGAAATAAATGCCACAAAACAAATTTATAGTTGCTGAATGCAAATTTAATACTGGCAGAGCCAAGCTACACCAGATCCCAGCACTTTGGCAGTGAAGCCTTCATCAGGGTGTGGTTTTGGAAGCACTTACAGCCACTGAAATATTGCAACAGTCAGTGACCTCATCAGTGACGTCATATTAGTGTGATAATGCATTATTAAAGTGACAGTGACAACCCATTCAAGTTCCAAAGTATACAGACATCATATAAAGTACAAAATACATGAACAAAACACAAAAAAATATCTAGACAGTTGTCTAGAAGTTGATCACGAGTCCTTACAATATAGAGGATTGTGTATGATCGCTCATACACAACAGGGGTATATTTCACTCAGAATGTTTCCATCGTAACTGGAAGTCTCGTTACCGTGGAAACCTCGAGAGCTGAAAAAATACCCTTTTTTGTATGAGCGCTCATACAGAGTCTTTTATAGTATATGGTGCTAATACAAAGACTATACTTACTTTCTTGCTGGCCTGTTTCACCGCCGTAGCCGTTCACAGAAGATCACCGGTCAGGCATGCGCACTGACCTTATAAATGTTATGCTGCACTAGCTACGTAGCTAGTGCAGCACAACAGCTACGATGACATAGCTAGTGCAGAATAACAACGTTGTTGTAGGGATGGATTTCTATCCACAGCAATGTTCTATCATACACTCTCTATATTTTTAATTGTACACCACAATTGTAATATTTTATCACCTTTAAATAGGGAATATATAGGGAAACCATGATTCAGGACAAAAGGAAAAGAGACTGAAACCTAGAAAGTATCTGCCATTATTAAATTTTGCGTTCAGCAACTATAAATTTGTTTCGTGGCATTTATTTTTGTGGAGTGCAGTTTTCCTTGGACTTGTCAGATAGCCTTGTATCAGCTGAATCACTCTTGATTCTGGTTTTACCAAGCCCCTTTCTTATATAAGTGTCCCTGACTAAGGCAGATTTAAAATAGAATTTAGGATATCCGGGTTGGGGAACCAGTGGTTGTATGTCAGCAGGACTGGGACCTCTTCTGGAGGGCAGGATTCGCTCTGTGGGGTGCCAGAGCTGTGGTTAGTGAATGCAGCATCATATTTGTTGGTAATTTTGGTGGGATCAGGTACCTCACATCCATCAAGCATAAGCATTTTTGGTGAGGTTTTGTCACCCATACCAAGGAGTTCTGAGACATTCTCCAAGAATCTTTTACCATTGCTCCAGTTGTGGGGTTTCGGGGCCTCACTGCAGTTGGATTTTGACAATAGAATGCTATTACTGTAGTGTATTTATTCCTGTCTTTCTTGTATTTTTGCAGATGGGCTAGGGCCCCAGTTTCCCTGGCCAGTGCCACAGATTATCCCTCTCTGTCATGAGCGCAAAAGAGTTCCAGGGTGATCCAGCCAGTGGGTGTACTCTTACTTTGTGGTTTTTGAAGCGTGCTGATCTATTACAAGCAGTTATGAATTCCATGACAAAGAATTCTAGGGCTGAATTACTATCAGGGATTGCATCAAGGAAGCTCGGGTCTAGTTGGGCCACATAGGATTTGAATTTTGGCATGTTCATTTTGTTTATTACATGGCTGTCTGGAAACTGGATGTGGTCTGGGCAGTTTTTACTTCCTGTAAACATTGCACTGGGGAGTGGTCACTGAGGGTAACAGGCAAAACTTTGACTTTTTTGACCCTGTCTGGGTGAGTTACCAGTACCTGAGTAGTACCCTAGTGTCCGATTTATAGTTATTTTGTATTTAGATTTGTTGGTGCTCTTTCCCCACACTGTTTTTTTTTTTTTTTTTAAAGTAAGTTAGATCTGTCATCATCGAAGAGAGATTGTGTGTGTGTGTGTGTGTGTGTGTGTGTGTGTGTGTGTGTGTTTGAGTGAGAGAGAGAACTTGAGTGTGAGAAAGCTTGGTGTGCCAAGAGGAATGGCATCACTGGTATTTTTATTGGTGCAGGGAGAGCGCGGTACACTTGAATTGACAGCATCACCTATATTTTTATCAGTGCCAGAGGAGAGTGCATGGTACAGTGGAATGGACATCATTATCAGTATTTTGTACTGGCACCAGGAGAGAGCGCAAGACAGAGACCGTGTGCTGTGGTCTCTCCGCTGAGCCAGCATTATCAGTAGCAGGGATGGATTGATGTAGAGGTTCCAGCACAGAGGGAGAAACAGAAACATGTAATTTGTTTTTATGTAAAGACATTCTATTGAAAACCCAGATTTTCAGTTTGGTTAGTGGGGGAAGGAGGATGATGGTGTTTCTATTTTTAAAACTGGCGTGTAGTAATCTGTCATGTCTAACACTTATGAGCAGTGCTCCACATGAGGCGAGTAATGGCCTGTTTTACTCCCACAATTTTAATAAACATCATTTTTAACAAGTACTGATACTTACATCGACTCTTGGAAATGCTCCACACACTCCTAAACATGGTGCTTAATAACACAGTTGATGATTCAAAAGAAGCAGCTTTATCTGGATTTAAAACACTTGTGCACATCCAAATTTTGATTACTGGCCATATTTTAAAACTGGTGAGTAGTTTAATCTTATCTGCCAATCTTATCTGGGGCACTGCTTGCTAGATTAGCTGGTACTTTTTCCATTGCGTGTTAGTGGGGTTTACCTACCACTGAGGGCATGACTTGGCCATTCAGGTTAGAGGATCGCTTTTGTGCATTTATTAATCTGTCTTTTACGTTAGCCACAGGTGTTACTTCGAGCGATTGAGTGGGGAATTCCAGCATTAGTGGGGTTAAAAACAGTTTCTTACAAAAGTGAATAATCTACATTTGTCAGTAACCAGCCTATTAAGTAGCTTGAGATCACTCTATATCTTTATTCAGTTAGACATTTGTTCATCTTTTTTATTTTCTCTCTATAGAGATTTTTCTTTTCAGCCAGGTTTGTCTTCCAGAGATGTACCATGTTCAAGGGATATATGCTATTCAGGCCTGCACTCATCATCCCCAGCTCCACAGTAACCCTCTGAGTACCCCACGATTTGCCCTCCATGGCAGGGCCCCAGGGTAGGGCCACCCCCCCAACCTAAACCGTCCACCATGTGGACTACGATCCTGTACTTGGCAGACACTATGACCCAGGTGATCCCTGAGGTCCAGACAGTCATTTAGACAAACTTGTTTTTTTTGCCCCTTTTTTGGTTAGTCCCTTCCACCTCCCTGAGCTGAGCACAGCCTATGGTCTCAGATGTACACAGTGCCCTCCATTTCAGGGGCTCCGAGGGTAGGGCCATCTTCACCCCACTCCCCCAGCAGTCCACTGAATTGTCTAGGATCCAGTACTTGGCAGGCACTAGGACCTCTATCTAAACATCTTTAATTTAATTCGAACCTTCCCACATTACTGTAATATGAAATAGACTAATAATTCAAATGCATATAACAATATACGGTATATTTGTTTGTGAATGCTTAGTATTGATGTGATACAGAAGTGACGTGTAGCTTTTTTATTTTTGAATTTTTTTTTTTAAATCTGTTGTATATGGTGATTGGATGTTATGTTTGTGATGTCATCAGAAAGAGAAATATAAATTGTTTATGTATTGACTCTAAGCCACACCCCCTGATGAAGGCTCACCACCGAAGCACTGGGGTTTTTGACTCTAGACTTGAGTCAGTAAATTGCATTTGCTTTTATTTTTTTTGAATCCTGAGTTTGTTATACTGTGTGTGCTGAGGCTCTGAGTTTGTGCAGGCACTAGGACCCAGGAATCCCTTTTTTTTTGGTTAGTCCCTCCCACCTTCCCAAGGTGAGCACAGCCTCTGGCCTCGGATGTGCACAGTGCATCCCCTCCAGCAGGCAGAAGCTCCCTGGCTGAGCTCCAGGGGCTACTGTAGCATCGGAGCTCACTGCCGACCCTCCCTGTCTGAAGTTTGCTGCCATGCAGTAGCTGCCCTGACCTGCCTTCAGACATGGCAACTTGAGTTTCGCTAATGTGTCCAGATCACCTGCCTGGCAGTGTGACATGCTACCTCGGGGGCATCGTAACAGGTTCACTCTTGCGTCCGGATCATCTGCATGGCAGTGTGACGTGCTGCTTCCTGGCCATCTGAGCAGGTTCATTCATTTGCCTGGATCACCTTCATGGCAGTGTGACATGCTGCTTCTGGGCCATCGGAGTGTGTTCACTCATGTACCTGGATCATCTGCATGGCAGTGTGACATGCTGCCTCCGGGCCATTGGAACGGGTTCGCACATGTGCCCAGATCACCTGCATGGCAGTGTGACATGCTGCCTCCGGGCCATCGGAGTGGGTTCGATTATGCGCCCAGATAACCTGCATGGCAGTGTGATATGCTGCCTCCGGGCCATCGGAGTGGGTTCGATCATGCGCCCAGATCACCTGCATGGCAATGTGACGTGCTGCCTCCGGGCCATCAGAGTGGGTTTGCGCTTGTGCCCGAATCATCTGCATGGCAGTGTGACATGCTGCCTCTGGGCCATCGGAGCAGGTTTGCACATGTGCAGACTAGATCCGTAACAACCCCTTTAGGCTGTCTGGTGAGTCTGCTGTTTCTGTGGGGCATGCTGCATGTGCACGAGGCTGACTGAGGCAATGCATGCGCCCCAGGGAGGAGGGAGGATGCGTGCAAAACACTGGGAAGAAAAATACCTGGCTGACAATTACATACATACACTATAAAGTTGCCAGCAGATTAGGCCTAATGGTCTATCATGTCTGCCCTAGATGTAGCTTGCTGTTTAGTTACTGCTGCTGCTCCACCTCCCTTTTTGACCTCTTACTCCCAGTCTCATCACGCAGAACTCCCCAACTTTTGTCATTCCTAACACCCTGTACCGTGCCCCTGCACCTGTCCAACCCCTTCTTGAACCCTTCTACAGTTTCCATCTTTATCAGCTCCTCAGGAAGCGTGTTCCAGGGTACCACCACCCTCTCTGTGAAGTAGTCTCCTCGCTTCCCCTCTATAACTCCTCCCTACTAGTTTTAGATTATGGCCTCTCGTAGATCCTCCACTGTAGTTTGAGCAGACCTTCTATTTTTACCCTATTTATCCCCTTCAGATATTTGAAAGCCTCTATCACATCTCCCCTGTCCCTTCTGACCTCCATGGAGTACATGTCCAGCTCACTAAGTCTGTCCTCATAAAACACTTCCCCCAGAAGTTATACAGCGACTTTGGCCTGAACAGTCCCCTGTCCACAGGATGCATCCCAGAACCATAGAGAGCAGGTAATAAATATGGGAAAAAATGAGTGAAGCAGCAGAGCCATGTATGCCATGTTAAGTGTTTTCCAAACCATACTCTGCTAGCAGTATCCCTGGTCCAGCACTGCAAAACCAGCCCAGGAATAACTATTACAACAGGAATGGTGCTCCTGATGTTTGATGTCTGTCTTCCTTGCAACTATCCCCTACCCTTTCATAGAGGGGAACAACTCTGGCACATTTCCAGACTGTAGTTGGCTCATCTGAAGTGAGGGAGAGGTTAAACAGCATGGCATTTGATTTGCAACTCCAATATATTACATAGCAAGGTGAAGAAGTTTCTGATCACGGACACAGTTTGGTGTGGTTTAGGCTCAGGCTGTTTAATGCTTTAAGAATTTCCACTGAACTAACTTTGTTTGTAGTCAAAGTTTGACAGATTCAGTGGGTCCAGCCCAAGTTCTCTGATGAGAGGTAGACAAGTATGGCTCCAGAGGGTTCAGGTGCTTAGCTGTGATATTGAGGTTGATCAAATGAGTGTTAAATGCATTCACGATGTCTGGAAGGAAATCCTAAGATCCCCAGAGGGGTTTCAGATTTTGATCAGTTTGCGCTTGATCCATTTTTTTGTTTTGTTATTTTTTTCTCTCAAGGTTTTTATCCTCCAAGTGCATCACAGATGGCTTCTCAGACCCATCACTGTACCCCTCGCCTGGTGACTGTCTCCCCGGTCCAGCAAGCCCCATATCCCCCATGAACTGTGCCCCCCCATGGCAGAGCCGGGAAGAAAAGGGCCGCCCTCCCACACCTAGAGACCCAGTGTCCAGATTTGTGGGTCAGTGAACCAGCGACTGCATGGGGTGAAGGCAGGCAGGGCTTCATGGAACCTGCAACTGCCATTTTCCTGTTTTCTTCCCTTATGTTCTGGGCCTCAGCAACATGGATGCATATGCACTTGGAACTGGTGATCCCATCCACCCACCTGGCCTAGTGCTGGCCCCCCATTTATTTGTCTGACGTTACCACTGAGCCTCCACTCCGTGACAGCCAAGAGCCCGGAAGACCTTGCTTTCCCAATCCAGGAGAGGAGAGCTGCCTACTGGCTGCTGAATCTTCTCCTAGCCACCCACCCCCCACCAAGGCCCAAGCTCCTTCCTGAACCCGGGTCACTGGTGTGGGAGAGGTAAGGTGCTTGAAGTGCCTCAGCCCTCTGCGCCATGGGGTTGGTTTTGAAAGTCCATTTTGAACAGATTTCTGACCCCAGACTTGAATTTGCTGCACTAGTACTTGCTTCCCTCCCAGTTGGTACAAGGGGAAACTGAAACTAAAGAAGACCCTCTTGGGGGCTGGGGGGGGTGGTAAGTCAAGAAACCACTAGGTTGCTGGCTTTCGAGCAGACAAGACAGACCATTTGGCCTATTCTGCTGGCTTTTTAGAATGTTAATATGTTAGTTGTAATAGCAGTCAGCAAGAGCTTAAGCTACTGCCAGTTTCCATTGATTCTGAATTAATCTCTAAAACTGTCCACTGCGAGGGGTTTGGTCTTCAGAAATCTGGCCCAGGCAGTATCCCTGTGAGGCACAAACAACTCAGTATTATCTTCAGTAATCTAAGTCATGGAGGCTTCCTAGACATGAAGAGCCCAGAGAGAGAGTTTGGTACATCAGTGCCTATACCAAGAACTACTGTCAGATCTCTAGGCATCCACAGACATGGCTTTTGGGAGTATGATCATTCAGACTTGTCAGCTGATGCTAGTGCCACTTGCCATGCTGTGGTTGCTCAGTCTAGTTCTGCTTTGTGGTTCTCATAAATAGTTGGGGGTTCTGATATTAAGTGAGGCTGAAGAATTTCATTTGGTTCCTTCTCTAAACAGGGATGAAGTATTACCTTTCACGTCTGTCTGTGTTAGGCCTCCTGAATTGGTGTGTGGAGTGACAGACCGGGGGTTCATTTATTGTCTTTAGACTGTTGTTTCAGAGTTCCTGTATTGGTCAGTCAGAAGGTTTCACGCTAGTTTTAATTATTTATTTTCTGTGGAAATGTTTCATCCCATGTTTTGTTGCTAAGGTGTTAGGATCTCATTGCACTAGTAGTGTGTTGACTGGTTTGCCTTCTGTTCGAAATTCCTGTTCCCCTGGACTGACGCAGTGAAGTGGTGGCAGTGTGTTGCCCTGCCGCCTGGGAGACCAGGAAACTGCATGTGCGATGCAGAATCCCACACTGGAGCCAGGCACATTAAGGGAGCATGTTTTAACTTCTAATAAATACACAACTGGCTATTCTGGTTTACGTTGCTTTAATGTGTTAGTAATTTAATTCTACTTTTATAATACATTGTTTGTGCAATGAATGTAGTAGGGTTTTACCTTTACTTTTCAAACCTCTAGTAAAAAGAATTCAATATAATTCTAGTATTGTGATGTAAAAAAAATCAACTACCTAGGAGTCCAGTGTATTTCATTAAGAAATTATCAATTTATTTCCATCTTTTTTTAAATTAATGGACCCTTCTGTCAGCAACAAATTGTGCCTTTTATGTTTTGTAATATTACTATCCAGCTGTATGGTTTTACAGTTTTTTAAATGAATAGCTTCTTTTCTTCTTCCCAAGTGAAACCTGGTTAGGATGAAACCATTATCTGTTAATCTGTAACAAAAGATCACAGATTAACAAAAAAAAATCACGTTTGTATTAAATCTTTAACATTTTAAGGGATGAAAACTTTCTCTGAAAGAAATATGCAAACAGATTTGCAGTTTGTTACTAAAATACACTGCCTGATTTGCCAGTAAATATCTTCCGACTTCATGATGCAAGGATTCTATTGGATTCTTGTTTACTAGCGGTTGATAAAAAGAAAATAATAAAAAAGTGGAGAACAAACAAATGCATGAAAAATGATTACCAAGACGAGCAAAAAGACCTGAAACCTTCATTCTGTAAGATCTACAAGGCTGATGCTTTTTGAGGAGACGAGGCACACTGCTCAGCGTGGGATCTATGCATCTCGTGCTGCCTGACCCAGAAGCAGCTGTTCAGTAGCCCTCACATCTGGAAAAAGGTTGCAGCAGGGGCATCCAGGATTGCTGGGGTGGGGCAAAAGAGTGCTGGGGAAGGGGGAATAATAAAAAAAATACAAAAAACATGTGCCTCCGAGTCCTGGCAGATATTAAATTGCAGTATCCATCGTGTGAGCTCATTTGGATTGATGGATATTGAAGCATCACGCTATAAAAGCCGGCAAATCAAAAAATTGTCCTCTTACCTAAATTATCTAATTGTTGCATTCCATACTTTTTGTAGAGATTATACTGTATATGAAATATGATTTTTTTTATCCTCTTCTTTCTTTTTCAGTATAATTTGAACAAAGAAAAGGACCCGCTTGTGGTTGTGGTTTCCACAACTGGAGTTGGGGAGCCACCAGACACTGCTGTTAGATTTGTTAATGAAATTAAATTAGAAAACCTGCCAGCTGATCACTTTGGACATCTGCGATATGCAGTTTTAGGTAATGTTCCAAGGCTGTATTTTCAAATGTTGATGCAAGGTCCCATACAGGACTGATGTTTTATTGCAGAGGCATTGCATGTGTAACTAAACAACAATGCTGTCTTCTTTTATGTGAGTGTTTGTCTGTGTCCAATTTTCTAAAGACTTAATAAGCCTGTGTATCTCCCAGTCACTTCGATATTGCACTCCAACTTGGGGAAAATGCAGGAACTACCAGGAAATGATCCTCTAGTGGTTCTGAAAGCTCCTACACCATTTCCCATAGTATTCTTGGTTGCACCCTATCCAGACCATTTGATTTTGTCCACTCTTAGTCCATTCAGCATACTTTCCTCTGTGATGTGTCAGTGGTCCCACCCCCACAGCCGTTGTGGCCTAACTGCATAGTCTGGCATTGGACCTTCTTTCTCTGTGAATACTGAACAAAAACACTGATTCAGTATCTCGTTCTTACCTCTGTCCCCTTCCTCACATCCTTCCCGCTTCCTTAGCCTTACTTTTCCCTCCTTCATTTTGTGTAATTCCCACATATATCAGATGAATGCCATACTCCCCAGCTTTGCCCTCTGTGCAGTTTTCAGTTCCACTGTGGTCTTTGATTTTTTACTATCTAGCTGGTTTCCCCTAGGAATCGTTGTCCTCATTCCTTTGACTTGCCTTGTATTTCCTAAAGGGCTTTCTTTTCCCTCTCACCATGTCCCTTACCGCCATTGTGAACCACAATGGTTTCTGTGCTTTCCTGCATTTACTTACCTGTTAAATGCAGTATCCTGCCACTTCTGCCACCACTGACTTAAGTGCTTCCCATTTCTTTTTCACTCCCACAGTCCCTGCTGTTCCTCAATGTTGTCCATCAGTAATTACTGTATCCCTCTAGAGTCCACTGTCCTAAAGTTCTACACCTTCGTTTGGCTGCTCATCCTGGTGGCTCCCACTTGGATCTTTATCTATGGAGTCCGATAATCGCTTGACTCAAGTGACACCCAGACTGTGACACTGTAGACCCTTTCCTGTTTGGTAAGAACCAGGTCTGGCTTGTCTCCCTCCCTTGTTGTGGACTGAACTAATTCTGCAAAGAAAGCTTACTAGCGTGTCTCTACCACAAGCTGATTCCTTTTACGTGTCATGACTTGGACCCTCCAGTCCACCTACGTCATATTAAAATTCCCCAACACCCTTACCTTCCCAGATCCTGTTGCCCTCCTAATAACCTTCCCCAATTCTCTGTCTGCCTCCCTCCTGGCCCTGGGATGATGGTCTGTACACTGCTTCTGTTTTGATCCGTTTATTGTTACCTGTGGTTACCTGCACTCAGAGGATTTCTAATCCCTTAATCCCCCCCCCAATGTTATTCAACTCCATTGCCACTGTATCCTACTTGATATACAGTACCACTCCCCCACTCCTTCCCTTTTTCTTATCTTTCCTGAATAATACATAACCTGGAATGGTCCTGTCCTATTCGTGGGTCAGTGTAGCTCACTGTTCTGTGACAGCCACTATCTCCAGCTGTGCTTCCATTGCTAGCTCCTGCAGTTTTGTGAGCTTGTTCCTCAGACTTCTGTCCCCTTCCACGTACTGCCCCTCAACATTTTTACCCACTTTGCTTGTTCCGGCCCACATCCATTTATGATTTCAGTTTTTGCATTTTTTGGTTGGGGGAGGGTGCCACTAGGGCCCCCCTGAGCTATGTTAATATCCCTGCACCTTACTGAGCTGCCATCCCCCCACCTAGTTTAAACATCCCTTTAAGTGTTATGTGAACCTTCTTCCCAGCATCCATTTGCCCTCCTTGTTAGGATGCAGGTCATCTCCTGTGAACAACCTCCATCCCCTTCAGTTTGGGTCATAGTCCCATAGGAAACAAAATCCCTTCTCCCTGCACCAATCTTTTAGCCACTCGGCTAGTAGTCATGCCAGTCGAGTGTCCTGTTCTTCTGAATTGGGGCATCTACTCAGTTGTTCCATGGGAACCAATGAGAGGATGAACTGTTACTAATCCCCTTTCTTCTCTCAGGGAACTAGATACATAGAAATGTAGAATTTGACGGCAGATAAAGACCGCTTGGCCCACCCAGTCTGCCCATTTCCCTACCTACTGGATAAGCTGCAGATCCTAGTTAACCAGCAGCCTGCTTCTTCCTACCCCCACCCCTAGAATTGCCTTATGACTGTCCTATGCATGCTTGAATTCCACCACTGTTTTGACTCCACAACCTTCCTCCGGAAGGCTGTTCCATGCATCCACAACCTCTCTGTGAAAAATACTTTAAATTACCTCTGAGCCACCCTCTATCTTCAAATTGTGCCCCTTGTTCTTGCACACCTTTTTGAAAGGTGCTACCCTCTTGAACTTTGTTGATTCCCTGAGGTACTTGAAAGTTTCTGTCATGTCCCCTCTCCTCCTTTCCTCGAGGCTATACATATTAAGCTCCTTAAGTCTCTCTTCATATGTCTTCCGGTGCAGACCCTGCACCATTTTAGTTGCCGTCCTCTGGACAGCTTCCATCCTGTCTATGTCTTTGCGGAGATTGGGTCTCCAGAACTGCACGCAGTACTCCAGATGGGGTCAAAGAGAACAAAAAGCAGGAGACTCTATTTCAGTTATTTAGTCTTCATGATATGATCTGATAAAATCACCAGAAGAGGTCTTTCTTTTTCTCTTAACTTAATTATAGGTTTCAGTGGCTGCATAATTTCACCACAGCTGGGATTACAGGGGCTCCAATTCCTCACATTTTGCTAAACAGAATAATCAGAATACCTTTTTTAAAGGGGTCAATAGGGGTTGCAGCAACAGTTGTAGAGGTTGCCGGGTACACCATAGGCAGCTCATTTGCTGCACTTGGCAATCCTTAAATGACAATCCTGGTTAGCACGCATTTATGCCAAAGGGGCTCTATTGTAGAAAGGAAAGTGGAGAAGTCTGCCTTAGTGAGGAGTAGCCTCATGGTTCATTTACTAGAGAGTGGGATGCATTATTGTGGCATTTTTTTAAAGGAAAACTACACCCAAAACTTGAAAAAGTATATGCTGTGCAGAGTGTTTTAATTTGTATGTGAAGTTCTAGTGTTTCCTTCCCTCTGACTGGTATCAGGAGTTTTTCCCAAATTAGCCTGCTAGCTTTAGGGTAGTTTTACGACCCCTGGATATCTCCATATCAAATAGCTTTATTGCATTTCTTTGTCCTACAGTGCACATTGTTTCAGGTAAAGGTGATGTAGCAGAGCTCATAAATCCAGCAGAAAGCATTGCATTACAATCATTTCACAACAATAGAGATGGCTATATTTTAAAAACTGCAGAATTCAGCTTGGTGACCACCCTCATCCTAAAGGTTTTACTGTCCTGAAAAACTTTGCTGCTGGTACTTTTTGTGCAGCTTGTAAAGCTTCCAAGATATTTAGTTTGCTTGGCATGTGTGTGCTGAATGTTGGGTCTCTCTTACATCACAGTCACGTGAGACAAGATGCACTGTGGGAACAAGAAATACAATTACACTATCAGGTATGGAGATCCCCAGGGGTTGTAAAACTAGCATAAAGCTAGCTAGCTAATTTGGGAAAAACTCTTAATACCAGTCAGAGGGAAGGAAACACTAGAACTTCATATACAAATTAAAACACACTGCACAACATATATTTTTTCAAGTTTTGGGTGTAGTTTTCCTTTAAGAAACAAGTGGAACATATGATATAAAAGACATGCAAGTTATTTTAAGTACATGTTTACCAGAGCTTTTCAGGGCCTTTGAAACTATCAGAGCTAGGAATGTCATGATAACGCAGTATGATGATGTGCCATGATATTTCTCTCCAATGATCATCACAGTTTTGTCTTTTTACGCTGATAAAGTATTGCACACCGTGTTATGCCATGATGTACTGTATCTCATGATAATCTGTCTTGACTTTCTCACCTCCACTGATCAAGCAGTTCCCCCTCCCACATTGGCAAGATTTAAATTTCCTTGCTCCCCAATTAGATTGATTTTCACCATTTTTTTTCTATAATGGGAAGTACTACAAATTATGATGATCACTATATCCTGATATCTTCTGGCACAAATATCCCAATTCTCAAAACTTGATAATGTGATATCTCTAATCAGAGTCACTCTTTACTGTCCTTTCCCATTCAGGAAAACGTCTTCATGGAAATAAATTAGAGTGCTACAGAGCTCTGAATACAATTATGGGCAGGGCCACTGGAAAATTGTGCCCACGATTTTTTTTGCGGAATCCGCGGTTTTCACCATTCTCCACAAAAACTGACCCGTTCTGCAGTTTCTTGCAATTTTTGAGTTTTTATATTGAACTGTGTAAAAAGTATTAAAATTTTTAATAAAATACTCTCAAATATATTGATGATTTTGCATGCAGACTTGGGTTTGGCTGAAACAAAGTAGTGCAAGGTAGGGCAAGGGGTTTATGTGACACTGATTTCTTTTGAATCCTTGTCTTGTTTGGTTTCAAAATCCACTGGCCAAGCACAAGTATACTTAAACACTTAACATTTCTTTTGTGTTGGAGCAGTCTATCAGAAAACTTTTTGTTGCCACACAGACCAAAACAAAAGATGGGGTAAAAGGTGCAAGTTATCCCATTCACTTAAATTGGGTGCTAACTATGAAGCCTTTTTGTAAGTAACAGAGCAAGTATTTCCTTGTGAGCAAACTTTCATTCAGACTAGTTTTGATTCAAACAGCTGAGGATTTTTGGATGGCCCTGCCGATTTTTAAACTTGAATAAGCTAGGTGCTAACAGTGATCTCACTCTTAGCAACTACCCCCAGATACTCACATGCAAAGACTACAGTAAAAACCTGACTAAAGTCTAAAAACAAGCTTATAAAACACAAAATGTATCTGAACATTTATCTTTTACTAAACAAAATAATTGCAGCCAGAGTAAAACAAAGGTAAATTGCAGGGTACCCTGACTACTGTATGATGCAGTAAAAATATATTGGTATTTTTTTTTAACATTTTTTGGTAACTGCATAAGGCCCACTAGGCACAGGTGCCTGTTTTTTTAGGTACAACCCAGGAACACTGAGGAGGTTAAGTGACTTGCTCAGACTCGCACAGTATACAAGTGGAGGCTGTGGGAATCAAATCCAGGTCTGCTAGATGTCGTCAGTTCAGTCACAGTTTGTTACGCATTCCCCTAGATTATCCTGCCAGCCTCAATAACCCCCAGATTTAATGTTTAAATATGTGATTTCAAAAATAGTGTACAGTACAAATTATGATCATTAAACATTTTAACAACATTTTACTAAAACTCAGTTATTCACCACACTATATGCTTATTTTTTCTTGTACCAAAGTGGGTGAGAATAGCTGGTAGAGCACTGTAAACAGCTGTTGATTAGGCTGCATTATTCTATAGCCAGAAACAAAAAAATACATTTCTTATGGCTTTATTTAATATTTATTTGCTGTGGTTCACTTTTATAGAATCTATTTAGCACCGTATGAGGCAGATGCTTTTAAATTTTGGAAGATGGACAACGCTTACGATAGTTTATCTGTTTAGTATTCTTTTTAGGAACATAAACTTTTCCTTATGTTTTAAACGTATTCAGGTGTCAGTGTGTTCATTTAGCAATTTATACTGATTAATATATGCTGCAGAAAACATTAAAAGATTTATTGTGAAGCACTCGGGGTCTATAGTAGAACCCCACAATTTCCTGCAATTTTTGCAAAATGCTTCGCAATTTTGGGTAATCTTTTCTGCAGTTTTTCAGTGGCCCTGGTCATGGGGGTGGACTCTGACTTAGCCTTTTTTTTTTTATCACTGTCTCGTACCTTCCGTGGGGCAGGCAGCGAGTTGTCCGGCTGCTGGCATGTGCACCCCCGGACATGGTCTGGCCAGTGACACACTCTCCTCCATGCAGGCTGGCACGCAGAGTCCCCCCACCCCTTGGGGGACCTGGCTTCTGATACCTGGGGGGGCGCACCTTTCGTGTCTGGGGGTGCGGCGCATGGCCATCAACCACCACAACCGCCCTGCAATTTTCTGCCTGGATTTTTCTCGCCCAGAGCCAGATGTGCAATGGCGTCCATGCACAATGTGCTGCCGCCTGCCGTGCTCCAGCCCTCCACTAGGCATACTACTAGCAGTGCCTCTGGCTTCCTCCAGTTGCCGCTGCGGAGTGACGTGAACCCCTACCCCACCCCAGAGGGAGGAGAGCTGTTGCGGGACGCCCGATCCTCCCTCTCCCCTGCTGACCCCCGATGGCCCGAGTCTGTTCCCGAACCCGGGTCGCCGGCGTGCTGTGAGATGTGGCGTCAAGCTCCTCAACCCTCAGCGCCACTGGGCCGGCTCAGACTTTAGTTTTTGATTGGGGAGATTTGATCCGGAGGGGGGGACTCAGTAAAGTTTAGAAAATGTCCCAAAGTAAGATTACAGCTTGTTTAAAGAGCCACTGACACTATCTGGCCAAAAGTGCTACATTGCAGAATTAGAATAAGCATACCCCCAGTAAATCTCTTAACAATAATTAGATTTCCACATTACTTCATTTTAAAGTTATAAGCTATTTTATAACCCTGATTTTGCTAGCTGTTCAAAAAAGCCTGTTTCAGTGAAGAGCTACTGATGATACCATCTCAGGACCTCACAATCTAGTAGTCCCTGCCAGCAAGTTTATAGGACCTGTTTCTCCAAAGTTGTAAAGATCGTGTGCAATGGTTTTCACAAGTAAAACAGGTAGTACCAGTCAGGAAACATTGCTTTAAAAACTATGTGTGTTTCAGATTTTGTAACAAAGCTGACAGTATTTTGTTTTGGGTGCCTATTTGTTGTGGTCCTTTTTTCCTGGGTTGCTGAATGCTGGGTAATAAGCACGATGTTGTGAGGTTTGCACACTGAATAAGTTTCTGAAAGGCTGAGATCATTCACACCTAACATTCAGTTGAGGTGATTTCTAGGAAAGGCACTTTAAAAAATTTATTCCATCTCCTTGTCAATGGGGGTGTGAGAGAGGTAATGCTATTTTGAAAACTTACTAGGAGTTTTGAATTTAGCCAGCACAATGTGCTCTCACTATCAGGCTGGTTTGACCTACATTCAGGCTCATCTATGTTCTACTCTAAATTACAATGATCATTTTACCTGAGCCAACACTTCCACCCCTAGTAGGAATTAACACATATAAGGCCCCTATTAAAACTTATTGTAAAGCAGACACTGACAAACGGCAGTGAAGTTACCAACATTACAATACTACCTAGTGGTGGTACTCCCTGAAAAAAAGTGGTACCCATGCTCATGTGCACATTTTAGAAATGACCAGTTTCCTTGTTTTTGCTGTAAAAATAATTTGACCCCTTCAACAAAAAAACAAGGAGTCAATTATGTTCTCCATCCCCCCCCCTTTCGCTTCAAGGGGTAACGGGATTATGGGTTTGCATCAGATGTACACTTACTGTTTTTAAACAGTGATCAACTGTATATAAAAGCTAATTTTCATTTTTTGAATTTGTGCTTTCTTAATGATATTTGCAGTGTTTTCTTGTGATTTAAATAAGCCTGGTTTTCCATCCTATAGTAGGCAATACGCTCGGGTTCATACTTTCTTTTATGGTGTCTGTGCCAAGCTTATATAAACTTCATGTAGATCCAGTAATCAAGTGTATACCCCCTACCCTAACAGTATGATACAGTTTTACCCCACCTGCACTTGCGTAAGCATATTAACTTACTGTGTTCTTATGTATAAAAGTCAATGTGAAATATTAGGTGTATTCCCATGGCACTTGTCAAAGCCCAACAGTTTCTACATGCTTAATTTATTTATTGAATTTTGGTAACTGGGTAGGCCCACTGAGACAAGATGGTCCCTTTTTCAGTGGCGACCCAGTAAGTGCAATACATTCATAATACAATAGTTGACACAGAAAACTATACAGGTATGACCATTGCAATAACAAGACAACTAATATAGTTACAGGAACAAGTCACAAATCGGCACAATTACGTTATACACACGTTCACAAGTAGCATAAGAAAATGTACAGAAACATAAATAGTACATTATACTATGTCACACAGTAACATAATCATTAATCTGTATTTACAGATAACAGTGTACATAATTAAGATTGTACAGATAACATTGTATCTAATTGAGACATTAAGACGTAGGAAAGAAGCAGTATTTATTAGCCATCATGTTCTGTAAGTAACAATGTATTTCTAGCATACACATCAATGTACCATTTTTTTTTCTTTCATTCCTGAATTGAGATACAAGATTCAGAGTTTCTAAAAGCTGTTATCCCTTGCAGTGGCCACCATAAAACAAATAAACATCCTAATGTAGTACAGTACTATTTACCATCAGACTCGGTACCCAGCAACCCTTGAGGAATGGATCACAAAAGGCATTATAAAATACAATTTTGTCAACTTCGTTCAAAACCTAAAACATTCATAGTTTTTGAAGCAATGTTTTTGAATGGTACTGCCTCTTTTACTTTAGACAACCATTACACATGGTCTTTACAGCTTTGGAGAAACTGGTCCTCTAAGCTTGCTGACAGGGAATACTAGACTGTGAGGTCCTGAGCTAACATCATCATCAGCTCTTCACTGAAACAGGCTTTTTTAAACAGCTAGGGAAATCAGTGTTACCTCATTTTAAAGTTATGAGCTATTTTGTAACACAGAAACCTAATTTTTGGTATGAGATTTACTGGGGGTATGCTGATTCTAATTCTGCAGTGTAGCACTTTTTGCATCAGTGGGTTTTTAAAAGGTTGCTATTGAGGTAACGGGATTATGGCGAAATGTGATGTATGCTGATTAATTACTTCCATAATTATCTTTACCTGGTGAGAGAGACAGAAAAAAGAATGAAGTTTAACATTTGGAAATAACAGCTCTGAAAACATTTTGTTTCAGCTTTTTTTTTTTTGTCATAGAGTAGACAAGGCAAGTGGGCCATATGGGGTTCATCCTAGAATACTAAAGGAACTTAAGGAGGAACTGTCTGCACCTCTAACGGGCCTGTTCAGTTTAGCACTGTACACTGGGGAAATTCAAGGGGACTGGAGGAAGGCGGATGTGGTCCCTCTACATAAAAGTGAGAATAAGGAAGAGGCAGAAAACTACTGACCTGTAAGGTTAACTTCGATAGTGGCAAGCTCATGGAAATGCTACTAAAAGAAAGGATTGGAGAATACCTGGAAGCAGGTGGTATGCAGGATCCAAGGCAGCCTGGGTTCACAGGGGGAGATCCTGTCAAACAAACCTGATAAAGTTCTTTGACTGGGTTACCATGGAGGTGGATCATGGAGGAGTGGTGGATGTGGCGTACCTGGAGTTCAGTAAGGCCTTCAACACTGTTCCATATAAAAGACTAGTAAACAAACGGGGCAGCCTGGGAGTGGGACCAGAGATAAATGGGTGTGAAATTGGCTTCGAAACAGAACACAGAAGGTGGTGGTAAATGGAGTTCATTTGGAAGAAGGTAAGGGAACAAGCGGGTTGTTTCAGGGTTCAGTACTTGGACCAGCTATCTTCAGTGTCTTCATTAGCGACATCACAGAGGGACTAGAAGGAAAGATATGCCTGTTCACAGATGACACAAAAATCTGCACTAGAGTGGACACACCAGAGGGGGTGGAAAGAATGAAGGGAAACCTGAAATAGCTAGAAGACTGCTCAAGGGCTTGGCAACTGGGCTTTCATGCCAAAAAGTGTAAAAGAATGCACATAGGGCACAAAAACCCAAGGTCACTGTATCAGTTGGGGGGTGGGGTGGGGAGATGTTATCAACCACAAAATGGGAAAGGGATCTGGAGACATCATATCTAATGACATGAAGGTAGCAAGGCAGTGTGATTAGGCAGTGGTGGGAAAGGCAAATAGAATGCTGACATGCATAGGGAAGGGGCATCACCAGCAGAAAGAGGGAGGTAGTGGTACCCCCATGCAGATCAGTGGTGAGGCCCAACCTGGAGTACTGTGTCCAGTTCTGGAGGCCCCATCTGAGGAAAGACATAGATCAGGTTGAGGCAGTACAGAAAAGGGCTACCAAAATGATGCATGGCCTACATCAGAAGACACATGAGGAAAGACTCGGAGGATTAAATATGCATTCTCTGGAGGAGAGGAGAGAAAGAGGGGACGTGATAGAAACAAATACCTCAAGGGTATCAATAAGGTACATGAGGGTAGCATTTTGCACAGGAAGAGATGCTGAAGAACAAGGGGCATGATATGAAGCTAGAAAGGGGGGTGACTTAAAGAAAAAGGTGATGAAATACAGTACTTCTTCACGGAAAAGGTGGTGGACATCTGGAACAGCCTTCCAGCAGAGGTGATGGGCACCAAAACGGTAACAGGTTTCAAACATGCATGGGATAGATACAGAAGGACCTCGGAAACAGGCATGGTGAGGGAGGTAAAGCCGGAGATCGACTAGGGTTTATGGTAGCACAGTAGGCAGGGACAAAAGGCAGACTTGGTGGGCCAAGAGGTCCTTTTCTGCTGACAACCTCTGTGTTTCTATGTTATCGTCTTGCTAAAGTGATGCTGACTTTTTTTCTTTAACTCTGTCAAGGTCTAGGTGATTCTAGCTACACAAACTTCTGTAACTGTGGGAAGACAATTGACAAACGTCTCCAGGAGTTGGGGGCACAGCATTTCTATGATACAGGACATGCAGATGATCTGAATGGGTAAGGATGGGATATGCTTGATTACATTTGCTGTCAGCATGTTACAGTGCGCTCTTGTGTTTTTGAAATACTAAAGTAACTAGATCATATATTTTTCTATACCTTTAAAAATGGAACTCAAGTGAGATGCACAAATGGCACAGTAGTAGCGCTTTTTGCTGCCATACAAGCTGTCCCAGTTTGGGAGTAAAATCAAGATCTACTTCGAGAGGGCTCTTGCAGTAGGTAATTACATATAGGACTGACGCCGGCCAGCGGCAGGACCCCACGGAAAAATTTCTAGCTGGCAGTCCCTGGCGGGGACCGCCCCCACATCAGGTGACTGGCGTCAGATGATGTCGATATAAAGGGACGGTCCCAGACGCCCGCCTTCCAGTTCTTTCCCGCAGTCAGCTCATGCAGCGCCTCGCGGTTAAGTTCATATCGCTCAGTCCTGTTACTTCGTCGGTTGTCTGAAAAAGTTTTCAGTATTTCGTTTTACAATTCTATCCTCAGGTGAACGTCGGTATATGTCGTCCCCTTCAAAGAATAAGTGTGACTCATGCGGTGCCCAACTACCTCACAAGGACGGTCACTCCCTCTGCCTTTTCTGCTTAGGCCCCGACCATGCGGTCGACAAGTGTCCGCACTGCCTTCGTTTCAACGCGGCCACCCGCAGACGACGCCAGCAGTCCCTCGAAGCCCATCTCCTCAAAAAGAAGATGTCTGCGATGGAGAAGGAGTTGAAGAAACTTCGGCAGGCATCGATCTCCCCTGAAGGGCACAAGAAGCGGGACAAGGAAAGGCACCGGGAGAAGGCCTCCTCTTCCGCGACTCCGGCTTGCGTTGCGAGTAAGGTAATATCCCTTCCAGGGGATCGCCCGACGGCAGCCTCCAAGGCTTTGGAGGAGGCGTCGACCCACCCGTCGGGTTCGAGATCGAGCCCGCCGGGTGCCTCCGGACAAAAGCAGGCTCCAGCCCCCAGTACTGCCGCAGGTTTGCGGCCTACTGGTGCGGGCACCTCCCTTAAGCGGACGTCGGCTCCTCTGACGTTACGCGGAGAAGGCTACTAAGACGCCGACCTTTCCGGGCGGCGCATGGCAGTGTCCTCTTGACCGGGCCTTCTTCATCCTCGCCCGTCTGCAACATGGGACTCCCAGGTCGGACGCTGGCCTTCTGGCGTCCCGCCGATTCCGACCCCCTAAGCCACATGTCGGCTTCTCCAATGTGCACCGAGCCCTCGGAGCCTACGGCAGACCCTGCTTTGTCTGTCGTACCAGGCTCCCCGCAGCCTTCGCTGCCGTCGGGGGAGCCCCAGTCCCCCCTGCCCGACCTCGGGGATTTCTCCCCTCTATCCCCGGATGAGGCTCGGGATCCTGGGCTACCATCCGATCCTCTTCCTGAAGAGCCGGATCTAACGTCGGCTCCCCTAATGCTGGCTCCGGCGCCGGCTCCTCTGACGCCGGCTCCGACACTAGCCCCGACACCGGCCCCTCCGACGCCAGCCGGGGATATTCCTCTTCCATCGGGCCCTCCACCCCATGGGCCTATCCCGGCTGATCCGCCCGTGGAGTACCGAGCTGGGCCGTCTGCTCCGGCAGCTCCTCCAGTGCCTGGGTATCTGCCGTCCTATCCAACCCTGGTTTTCCCAGGTCTGCAGTATCCTGTGCCGCAGTACCTGGCGTCGACTCCTTCGACGCCGCAGTACCCGACACCGCAGTACCCGGCTCTGATATATCCGCAGCCAGGTTACGGATACTCTCCCTACGGATTCCCTCCATACAGTTATCCCTCCTCCTCCTCCACCGCCTCCTAGGCTGCGGTGGATCTCCAGGAGACTCTTGCCTCCTGGTGGGCTGAGGCCAAGGCTCAGCTCACCAAGGACGTCGAAAGCCATCTTACGGCGAAGGTGCCACTCCTGGCTCCCGTACGCCCCAGACGGCACACTCCCTCTCCACCTCCGGATTCCCGGGCTTTGCCCTTGGGATCCAGAGAGGGGCAGGACACACGTTCTGGGATTCCCCCTAAGGAACCCATTCTTCCCCCTAGAAGAGCTAGGGAGTCTTACTCTGCTTCAGATTCTTCTTCCTCTTCTCTCTCGGACTCCTCGGAAGCTTGCGATGGCTGTTCTGAGAAAGACGACGAGCCACGCTCTCCGTCCAAGCCCCGGCTGAGGACTCCTCTGAAGTCTCCTCTGGAGGATCCTTCCTTCACGGAGTTGCTCAGGAAGATTCAGGAAGTCCATCAGTGGCATTCCTTAGAACCAGATCCTCAACGGTTTAAACTCGCCGAACATCTGGAGTTGCCCCTTATGGCTCCTACTCTAGTGCCACCCTGGATCGAGCCTACTGCCCACCTTTTTTCCACCATTTGGAAGCAACCGTCGACTTTAGCCCCACTTCCCAGGAAGTCGAACAGGCTATACCAGGCTCTGGAGGGTGTAGACTTCTTAGAATCTCACCCCCGTGCAGACTCGGTTGTGATTAGCGCCGCTCACGGCCGGTCAGCACATCCGAAACACTTGAGCTCGTCTCCCCCAGATAAGGAATCCCGCCTTCTGGATCAGTATGGAAGGAAGATGTACGCTTCTTCCACACTGGGGATTAGGGCCCTGAATTATGTTGCACATATGGGGATTACCAGAAGGCTGTCCTTACCCAGGTGGAATCTAAGATTGACTCTTTGCCTGACTCCCAAGTCAAGCAGGAGTTAGCCGACCTGGTCCATTCTGCTCGTTTGGCCAGTTGTCATATTTTGAGGATGACCTATGATACAGTGGATACTGCAGGACGGAGCTCTGCGTTCGCCGTAAGTCTTCGGCATCATGCATGGCTCCGTGTGTCAGGTCTGGTCCCGGAGGTGCAGTCAGCGATCCAAGAAGCACCTTTCAGGGGTTCTGTGCTTTTGGTGGTGATGTCAAGGACATCATCACTGATTTGCAGGAGAAGGGGACGGCCCTTAAATCTGTTGATTCAATGTACCGTCCCCATCCCCCACAGCGCCGTCCCTTTTGCAGACGCAGCCGGCCTCAAGCGAAACCTCAGGGAAGGCGGGCCACTAAACGTCGGGCCCCCACAGCTGCTAGGCCCCCGCCGTCCAAAAAAGCAACGGGTCCCCCAGCTGCGGCGCTGCCTCACACCACCTGACTCCTTCCCTCTCCCACCGCCTCTGGACACCCCGGAGGAACCGGTAGGAGGAGGTTCTCCCTCCACCTTCTGGGTTGGGAGAGGATAACTCGGATTCATGGGTGCTTCAGATCATAGCAGATGGGCACTCCATAGAGTTTCTACAGAAACCTCCACGTCACCCCCCTCTGAACTCCTCTTACTCAAGGGAACATCTTCCTTTGGTCAGGGAAGAAATCTCTGCTCTCCTTGAGAAACAGGCTATAGAGCCCGTCCTCCCTCAACTCCACGGGATGGGTTACTATTCCCATTTCTTCCTTGTACCAAAGAAGACGAGAGATCTCAGACCTATTCTCGATCTCAGCTCACTGAACCTATATGTGGAATACAAGAGGTTCAGTATGCTCTCCCTTCAAACCCTCTTGCCCCTGCTCTGGCTGGGCCAGTGGCTTTGTGCACTGGATATGCAGGATGCGTACCTGCACATCCCCATTCGCCCTTCACACGGAAAGTACCTCAGGTTTGCGTTCCAGGGGGACCACTACCAATTTCGGGCGCTCCCATTTGGTCTCTCCTCGGCTCCCCGAGTCTTTACCTAATGCCTGGCAGTGGTAGCGGCCCACCTGCATTCTTTGGGAGCTCAGGTTTTTCCCTACCTGGACGACTGGCTCCTGGCGGCCCCGTCCAGGGAAGAACTCCTGCATTTTCTCTTCCTCACCCAACAGGTTTTCACTGGCCTGGGTATTACCATCAACCATTCTAAGTCTCACCTGGATCCTTCACAGAGGCTCCAGTTCATCAGGGCAATCCTCGACATGACCTTGTGCAAGGCCTTCCTGCCACCGGACAGGGCGGCCTCCCTCCAGTCCCAGATTTCCCTCCTATCGGAACACAGGAGGGTTCCAGCGAGGTCGGTATTCCGTCTACTGGGGCTTATGGCGGCGGCCATCCCGACGGTTCCGCGCGCACGCCTCCATATGAGAATCTCTCAGTGGACTCTCCGATATCATTGGGATCAATGGGTAGACGACCTAGATCATCTGGTCATGATCTCCTCGCCAATGGCAAGAGACTTACAGTGGTGGATGGTTTGAGAGAACCTATTCGGGGGTCCTCTTTTTTCATCCTTACCCCGATCAGACTCTGACCACGGACGCTTCAGGCAAAGGTTAGGGGGCCCATCTGGGTCCTCACCGAATCCAGGGCCTATGGTCAAAGCTGGAGATAGTTCTCCACATCAACATGCTCGAGCTTCGAGCAGTGCTGTATGCTCTCCAGGCCCTTCACCAATACATCCTTTCCGGTCACCTAGCTGTCCAAACGGACAACGTGTGCGTGGTGTGGTACATCAACAAGCAGGGAGGGACTCAGTCCTACCCGCTGTGCAGGGAAGCGATGAGGGTTTGGGAATGGGCAACGCTTCACAACCTTCACCTCACGGCGATCCACGTTCCGGGAGTCGACAATGTCCTGGCAGACAAAGTCGCTTGTCGGCTCTACCACACAGTGGGAGTTGGACAAAAAAGTTCTAAAAAGCATCTTCCAGGTTTGGGGACTCCTCAGATAGACCTGTTCACCTCCTCCCAAAATGCAAAGCTTCCAATCTTTTGCTCACTCGCTCCAGAGCGAGACGCTTTCTGGAGCGACGCTCTGTCTCTAAGCTGGAAGGACAGATTCATCAATGCTTTTTTCCCCCCAATTCCTCTGGTACCTCGTGTGCTGCAGAAGCTTGCTTTGGAACTAGCGAGAATGATTCTGATCACTCCTTTTTGGCCCAGGCAAATCTGATTCTCTCTTCTACAACAATACTCAGAGGTTCCTCCTCTTCTTCTTCCTTTATCTCCAGGATTGCTGACCCAGGATCAGGGGACCCTGGTCCATCTGGGACTCAAGTCCCTTCAACATCTTGCATGGCTCCTGCAGACTTAGCTCAATCTCGTTTTGGCATCTCTCCTAAGGTGGCCGAGATTCTGGTGGAGGCTAGAAAACCCTCGACTAGGTCCACCTATGCCATGAAATAGAAGAGATTTTCTATCTGGGCTGTGTCCAGGAACGTGGAGCCCTTTTCCTGTCCTGCGACCATTCTGCTTGAGTACATACATCATCTTTTCAACCTGGGTCTCAGTCACTCCTCTTTGAAAGTCCATATGGCGGCTATCTCAGCCTACCATGTCCCTTTCGCTGATAAGGCATTTGCCCAGCTGGGGGTCTCCAAAACTTTCCTTAGAGGGGTCCTTCATCTCAGGCCCCCTGTCCGGACCCCAGCTTCGCCTTGGAACTTAAACTTTGTCCTCAAGAAACTTACCCTTCCTCCCGTTGATCTTGCGGCTTCCGCAGACTTGAAGTTTTTATCGTGGAAGATGCTGTTCTTGGTGGTCACAGAATTTCCGAGCTCCAGGCCCTGATGTGCAAAATCTCTTATTTGATTTTTCACAAAGAACGAGTAGCTCTTCGCACGAATCCTAAGTTTCTTCCGAAGGTGGTAGGGGAACCTACCTTGAATCAGTCTATTGAATTACCTGCTTCTAGGGACATGGATATGTTGTTCATCCACACTTATTGGCAGGTATCCTTGCCGCTTTAAATCTTGCCGGAAGGTCTTCAAGCTGGCTCCTCCCACCCACCTGGGTGGTAAAACTCTTGGCTCCGCCCCATGACGCCAGATCTTCTTTACTGCTTGGAAGCTCAGGTTCCCTCCTTAACGCTCTGTGTATAAGACTGGTTCCTATTTCTTCGGTTACCCGAAATTACTTTAAGTTTTCAAGACTTGGTCACTTACTTCCTCGCGGCTGCGATGGACCATCGACTCTGGTTTCTGGAGGTGCCCATGCGGGCAGAAGATGTCTCCGGACGGACCGCACTCATCGCATCTACTGCTTGGGCCTCGAAAGCGACCCAGAGCTTGCGACCTGTGCGCTTCTTTCTCGGCCTACGTCCTGGAAGACCATGCCGCCCGTTTACAACTTGGGCGACCGGAAAAACGTTACCCTCCGGTAAAGTCGAAGGAGGCCCGGTTGGCGGTTTCCGCGGTGGCGGGCTCGGTGGAACAGCTTGAGCATATGATTGCCCTCGAGGAAGAGGCAGCGCAGGCTGCATCTTCGTCTTCCTCGGCCGTGGCATTTATCCCGCTCTCACTGGGATCCTCATATTCAGCTTCTTTTAAGGAGCTCCGTCTCTCCCTCTCCACAAGGGGAGAGGGACCAACATCTTCAGGGCCTTCCTCTCGGTCCAGGAAGAAGGACCACAAAGGTAAGTCCCTCCGTCGACGCTCTTGGGAGCGGGAGAGGTCCCCCTCACCGAGTAGTCGACCATTGACTTCGGTCGATCCTTCGGCTTCGGCCACTGGCTTCATGGTGTCCCCATCAGCTCAGTTGACTGAGACTCCCGTCGACGCCGTCGAGATTTTTCTCGACCAGTTGGATGGGCTGTCGACTGGTGAAGCCGAAAACCCTCACTCCCCGGTTCCCCCGGCGGTGGTTGAGGAGTCTGTGGACTTGTCTGTGCCTCCAGTTCCAGAGTCCACGGTTGAGCCCTCTGAGACAAGGGGAGGGTGGGTTCCCCCCGCACTACCCACGTACCCTCCTCGGAAAAGCCGAGGTTCGAGGTCTCGGTCTCGGACTTCTTCTCGATACAGCCGATCCCGCCGTCACAGGCGGTCTCGGTCTGGGCACCATGGCAACAGCGCGCGGCACCGTCCTCATCCTCCTCCTCGGGCGGGGAGGCTTCGGCCTGGGATTGCGTCGGCGATACGAGGACCCTCATGTGGCAACAGCTTCTTCTGTCTGGGAGCAAGCCGACGCCGTCGCCTTCCCGGCTATTAAGGGCTGTCACCGGAGTGGCCAGGCAACCCTCGCCTTAGCCGAGGCGCCACTTCCAGGCCTGTTGCTCGGCCAAAACCGGGCTGCCCCACCGATTCCGGTGGAAACTCGGCCTCTACAACCGTTGTTTGGGGCTCTGACCAAAAATTCTCGGTCGGCCCAAGGTCTGCCCCATAGGCTATCTGTCACCCTCACTCCCGATCGCCCTCGGCAGGTGGAGGGTGGCTCAGGCCCAAGGCAGCTCTTTGCGGACTCCTCCAAGTCCAACGACGATTCCTCCCTGTTCTCCGAGCGGGTCGACTTGGAGTCCTCGGGAGGTCAGTCACTGGACGATAGCCCTTCGTCTTTCATGGGTTTGCTTAGGCTCATCTCAGAATCCACCAGGATGCAGCTCGAGCCCGTATCCAACCGGGCCAAGTATCCCCTCACAGAGATATTGGACAGAGGGGATTCTCCTACGGAGGCCTTTCCGGTGGCTGAGGCCATTGTAGGCCCAGCCTTGGAGCTCTGGCAGTGTCCTGCTTCCTGCCCTGCGCCTTCAGCCAGGATGGCAAGGAAGTACGCGGTCCCTACCGGTTCCCTGTCCGACTTCTCGGAACACCCCTCAGCTGAGGGGTTAGTTACCGACACCGTCTTCCGGCTTGCCGGAAACGCCAGGGACGTGGACAAACCTCCCGACAAGGAGTCCAAGAAGTTGGACTACGCTGGGCGAAAAGTCTGCGCTGCGTCCTCCCTTGGCCTTCGTCAGGCCAGCTCGGCTGTACTGATGGCATATTTTTCTCACGCCCTGTTGGGCTCCCTGGACGAGGTAGTCCCTCATCTCCCGGCTGACCTGCAGACCATGGTTAAGCAGGTGCGGGACCAGGGCAGGGCAGTGGCCAAGCAGCAACTTCAGACTGCTTTGGACATCGGTGACTCATGCGCCAGGTCAGTGGCGTCCGCAGTGGCTATGCGCAGTCGAGCATGGCTGAGGATATCCACCTTCACAGCGGATACCCAGCATAAATTGGCAGATGTCCCCTTCCTGGGGACCGACCTCTTCGGCCCTGGAGTGGAAGGCCACCTCCAGAGGATCGAAAAGTCCAATGCCACTTTGGACTTGGTCTCATCTGCCCAGAGGGACAAGGGCCACAGACCGCAACCCAAGCCCTTTCGTCCATCTGCGCCCGCGGCACATCCGGCCCAGCAGCATCAGGGCCAGCAGGCTCGCGCTTGGCATCCCAAACCCAAGCCCGCGGCTTCGCCTTCCAGGAAGCAAGGAGGTAAAGGCCCGGGAGGTCCCTCGGCCGGTCTCTCCTCCCAGCCTGCACAGTGACGGGTTGAGGGGTGTCGCCCCCAACCTCGTCACCTCATCCCAGGTTCCCCCCGTGGGGGGACGGCTCCGCTAATTCCTTTCCGCCTGGTCTGCTAAAACCACAGACCGGTGGGTGTTGGAAGTGGTGGGAAAGGGCCTGCCTCTGGAGTTCGAGCAGGCCCGCCCCTTCCGAGCTGTCACCCCAGGGGACCCGGGTCCGCAGCCTTGCTGTCGGCCCGCCGAGTCGACATTGCTCTGCGCCCGAGAAAGAGGTGATCAGAGAGGTGTGGACCTCCCTCAGACCTGGGGTTTGTGTCCAGGTACTTCCTGGTCCCAAAGCGGATGGGGGCTGGCCCATTCTCGACCTGCGACCTAAACAAGTATCAGGTCCCGGACCTTCAGGTGGTCACTCTGGCTCAGATATACCATCCTTGGAGCGCGGCATGTGGTTCTGCTCTCTGGACCTGCAGGACGCGTTTTCACGTCCTATCCTTCTGTCTCATCAGATTCCTTACTTCCGGCAGAAGGATCCTTTTCAGTTCGAGCCATGCCCTTGACCTGTCTCTTGCACCCAGGGTCTTCACCAAATGCATGGCAGTGGTGACAGCATTCCTGCGGCGCCGGGGGGTCCGGGTGTACCCTTACCTGGACGATTGGCTGATAGCAGGCCCCTCCAGACAGGAGGTGGAGCTGTCCAGAGATCTGGCCCTCCAGGTTTGCTCTCAGGTCGGCCTCCTCATCAACAAGACCAAGTCGGAATTTGAACTAAAGCAGGTGATTCTCTTCATCGGGGCAGAGCTCGACTCTCTTCGAGCCAGAGCACGGCTCCCGGCGGACAGGGCCGAGGTTCTTTCCTCCTTTGCCCAGTCATTTCTGGTCGGGCAGTCGCGCCCTGCCCGGGACTTCCTGCGCCTCTTGGGTCTCATGGCGGCCTGCACCAGCGTGGTCCGTTGGGCCCGCTGGAACATGTGCCCCCTTCAATGGGGACTGTCCAGCTAATGGTCTCAACGCTGCGGTCCATTGGACCAGCTAGTGATGGTGACCCAGGGGATGTGGAATGCTCTCCAGTGGTGGATCGTTCCAGCTCATCTGCAGGTGGGCATCCCGTTTGTCCACCCCGAGCCAACGGTCTCTCTATCGACCGATGCCTCTCTGATGGGTTGGGGTGCCCATCTGGGGGAGCACAGAGTGCACGGCCTCTGGTCCCCGCGGGAGTCCCGATGCCATATCAACCTGCTGGAGCTCTGAGTGGTCCACCTAGCTCTCACCGCCTTTGCTCCGTTTCTATGGGGTCAAGTGGTTCAGGTCCAGACAGGCAATACCATGACCATGTACTACCTAAACCGCCAGGGCGGGACACGCTCCATGCCTCTGTGCAAGGAAGCTCTCCATATTTGGTCACTCGTGCGCAGCCTGGAGGCGGATCTCCTAGCCAGTCATGTGGCAGGAGCCTCCAACACCCTGGCCGATGCCCTAAACCGGATAGGGGCTGTATCCCATGAGTGGTCTCTCCTGCCGGAAGTAGTACAAGATCTGTTCTCCCATTGGGGCACACCTCAGGTGGATGTGTTTGCCTCCAGGCAGAATGCGAAGCTGAGGCTGTTCCATGCCAACCCCCCTCAGCAGGGCTCGCTGCAGGGGGATGCCTTCTCGAGGCCGTGGACTCCGGGCCTCTTCTGCGCCTTTCCCCATTTCCTTGATCCACAAGGTGCTTCTAAGGCGAGGAGGACAAGGCGCAGGTGATTCTGGTAGCCTCAGACTGGCCCCGCCAATGCTGGTATCCAGATCTCCTCAGCCTCAGCTCCAGGCTCCCGAGGCAGCTTCCAGCTCACCCGGACCTGCTTTCAGTCAATCAGGAGAAGGTGTTCCATCCAGACCTTCGGTCCCTGCACCTGACGGCCTGGTTCCTGAGTGGCTAGAGTTCCAGGCCTTGGTTCTTTCCGATGAGGTCCTCAATGTAGTTGAGGCGTCCCGTAAGGAGTCGACCAGGAAATGCAATGCCTTCAAATGGAAGAGGTTTTCCATGTGGTGTCAGGGCAAGGGCCTGGACCCTTCCTCCTGTTCCTTGGCAAGCATTTTAGACTGTTTATGGTCCCTTTCTCAGCAAGGGCTTAGGTCGACGACCCTAAGGGTGCACCTGGCAGCCATCTCTGCTTACCGGGCGCGGGCCGGGAAGCAGTCGGTGGCGCAGGAGAAGGTGGTCTGTCGCTTTTTCAAAGGCCATGATCACATTTCCCCTCTGGTGCGAGAACCTCCACCTCCGTGGGATCTACTGCTGGTACTGGCAAAGCTCATGGGCAAGCCATTCGAACCAATGCACAGATGTGATCTCTTTCACCTGTCGTGCATGACCGCCTTCTTGGTGGCTATTACGTCAGCCAGAAGGATGGGAGAGCTCCAGGCACTTTCCATCGAGTCTCCTTACCTGGTCTTCCACAGGGACAAGGTTGTCCTGCACCCCCACCCGAAATTCCTTCCGAAGGTGGTGTCGGAGTTTCACCTTAACCAGGTGTTGACTCTGCCGGTGTTCTACCCCAATCACACCTCGGAGGCCAAATATAGGCTCCATACTCTGGACCCTAGAAGGGCACTCGCTTACTATAAGGAGCGCACGGCTGAAATTCGGGGAGAGGTTCACCAGCTGTTTGTCACCTATGCTAAAGCCGCATCTGGCAGACCTGCAGCCAAGCGGACGATAAGCAGGTGGGTCACCTCCTGCATAGATCTCTGCTATAGGTTGGCGGGCATGGAGCCTCCCAGAGGGATAAGAGCTCATTCTACCAGCCATACCACGGTGGCTGCTTCCAGGGATGTTCCTATCCAGGAAATCTGCAGGGCTGCTACCTGGAAGTCAGCACACACCTTCATCACCCACTACCACATCGACCTTGAGTCACGCTGGGATGCTGGTTTTGGGGCCTCGGTTCTCCAGTCTCTTTTTCCCAAGTAAGTATTGAGGTGTCTCTTGCCTCCCTCCTCCCGGAGAACTGCTAGAGTCTGCCAATAAGGTGGATGAACATATCCATGTCCCTAGAAATACAGGTTACTCACCTGTAACAGGAGTTCTAGGAATGGTATATGTTGTTCATCCTGCGACCCTCGACCTGCCCGACAGCGCGCAACCTGAGCTTCCAACGGGCATATCTGGCGCCATGGGTGGAGCCGAGAGTTTTACCACCCGGGTGGGTGGGAGGAGCCAGCTTGAAGACCTTCCGGCAAGATTTAAAGCGGCAAGGATACCTGCCAGTAAGTGTGGATGAACAACATATACCATTCCTAGAACTCCTGTTACAGGTGAGTAACCTGTATTTTCTTCACTCAGTACTCCAATCAAGGAGAATACCTGCTCCATACCATGGATGTTCACAGGATTCTGAGATACTGCACCGATAGGACAAAGGATCTCAGAAAGACTGATCAGTTGTTCGTCTCCTTTGCTCACAAAAGAGAGGGCAATGCTGTTTCTAAGCAATGCCTAACAAAATGGTTGGCCCATTGCATCACTTTCTGTTATGACAAGTACAACAAGACCCTCCCGGGTCAAGTCAGAGGCCACTCCACTCGTGGAGTTGCCGCCTCTGCAGCTGGTTTCAAGAACGTGTCTGCGGCAGACATTTGTGCTGCTGCCACTTGGACTTCCGTCCATACCTTTACTAACCACTACAGTTTGGACATTGCCTCTCGCCGTAGAGCAGGCTTCGGGTTAGCTGTCTTGCAAGGCCTCCTTTCTTGAGAGCTGCTAGATTATTTGCTACTTTTTAGAGTAGTTCTTCCTCTCGGTGCCTTTTCATTTGTTCCAGACTGCTTGGGATTCTGTCCTATATGTAATTACCTACTGCAAGAGCCCTCTCGAAGTAAGATAGTACAGTTACGTAAGAACTTACCGTAACAGTAGATCTTCGAGAGAGGCTCTTGCAGTAGGTAATACCTTCCCACCCTCCATCCCCCTAGGTTTTTTCAGCTCCTTTTCCATTGAGGGAAATATCTGCTTCTCTGTCGTCCGGGCCTTCCGGGCCTGTGGTGGGAAAGAACTGGAAGGCGGGCGTCTGGGACCGCTCCTTTATACCGACGTTGTCTGACACCGCTCACCTGACGTGGGGGCGGTCCCTGCCAGGGACTGCTAGCTAGAAATCTTTCCATGGGGTCTTGCCGCCGGCCAGCGTCAGTCCTATATGTAATTACCTACTGCAAGAGCCTCTCTCGAAGATCTACTGTTATGGTAAGTTCTTACGTAACTGTACTTTACCATGTCAGGAAGTAGGCCAGACCGCCACAGTGTGATTGGGAGGGAAATTGTTGGGCACCTGGTGTCGCAGTGATGCCTGTTGTGGGCCAAGGGTACTTGCTTCTTTCACAGACACCACTGTGTACGTCCAAGGCCATCTTAAAGGCTCCATTCTCACTAAGGAGAAGGAAAAATGGGATAAAATCCTACAATTATTGATGTGATGACTGGTTCACCTGGGTCTTAGTGCCCTGACACTGGATCCTCTCCACCTGGTGGATTGCTGGGGGGAATGGCCTTCCCCTGGAGCCCCTACCCATAGAGGGTGCCATGTGAACTGGCAGCTGACCCAGGGGACAGGGGAATGCCAATGCCTGAACAGGGTATATCCCTGAAAAGACAACATGGCTGAGGGGGAAAAAAGTGCTACAGAGAGAGGGAGAGGTGGGGTAAAAAACAACAACTTGAGGACTGTCCAATGGCCTAATACAGAGTGTGGCAGATTACCATGTTGACAACCCAGATTTGTGTCCCAAGGCTGTTGCAAATCGGGCAGTAGAGGCAGTGTGGAGTGTCTGTCTTAAACGTCTCCTGCTTTGGGGATGGTGGGTGACGCCTGCCATGGCACAACTGCGCCTGGTGCCCAGTAGGAGCTCCTTTTGTGAGAATCATTACACAGCTCCAGACTGGGTAGTGAGATCATGCTGCCAGCTTGACACAGGATGTTGACCAAGGATGTAGTGGCATCATTTGTACACTCCTGTATGCCGACAGATGTCAGTCAGAGTGGGGTGGGTGGGCATGGGCTGTGTCTCTTATGTGGAGGTGATATAAATGGGAATGAAAATTAGGTGGAAAAAGTGATGCTAGGGCAGATTTCACCAGTACAGTTTCCCTGCACAGTTGAGGAGCCTTGATCTCTTCATCCCCTTCCTTCTCCCTTGTCTGGAAACCATCAGCCAGCACCATCTAGAGAAGTAAGTCCAAAAGACTAAATAAGATGACATGCAGTGGATTTAGCATCCGCCACACGCTAATCCATTAGAAATGTTCAACTGTGAGGGTGTTAATGTGATTATAAGTCTAATTTTGACTTAAATAGTTTTAAGTTTCAATTTATGTTTATTTATTGAACATTTCGGTTTACACTAGATTGTCATCAAGCATATCTTCTCCATTGGGCCACAACTTTGGAACATTAAGCTGTCAATGTCAGGACCACTTGGGAACGTTTGCTAGCTGGGGACTACCCACACTGACTTGCAACGTTGATGCCTATATAATCATGGGCGATCCCATCGCTCCTCAGTTCTTTCGCCCACCGTCAATCCCTCACCAGACCTGCAGAGAAACAATGCTGTAGTTTCATTGACTTTAATTTTTAGTACTTTAAGTTAAAAACATTGTCCTTTTATGCTACTATGGACTGAAGCTTTATTTAGGTTTTGTACCTGTGGCTACAAGATCTACAAGGACAACATGCACACGGTTTGGTTTTGCTGTTTATGCCTGTCCTGCAACTTCAGGGCCTGCAAAATCTGCCAGGGATTTAGCATGGCCAGAAGGAGATGCTAAAAGAAGGCTATAAAAACCTTCACAGCAATCAAGGCCATGGAAGCCGCCGCCAAGGCCCTAGACCCCAAACTGGCTTCTCCTTCTCGCTCATTCTCCTCTTGGAAGGGAACTCCCCGGTGCTTGTTGCTGCTACGGTCATTGAAGACTAAGGACAAAGACAAATAAAGGTTGTCGAAATCCTCATCTTCGGGCCATCACCACAAGCATAAGGATACAGCTCCTGCTTCCCCAATGAGGTCGAAATCTCTTATTGAAGGAGGAAAAGTCCTTGCTGTAGTCTCCTTTGGCGGCGACTACAGCCCCTCCCCCACCATCGATGAAACATTACATTTGGGCTCTAGTTCTGCTGTACCTGCTGTGGATAGTATGCAGCCCCCATCATTGTGTTCTACCCCCTCAACATCTGTGGACCTGGGCCCTTTACAAGGGGGCTGTCAACTCCCAAGTTGTACTGATGTTGTTTTCTGAACTGTTTAGGACGCCTGTTGCCATCTCCCTTGCCAACGATAACAGCTGTCTCGTCAACTGGGCCACTCCCATCAGCACCATCATCGTCGACGGGATCCAAAAACACACCTTTTATTCCTCTGTAACAGCTGCTGCCTCTGTCGCTGACTTCTTTGTTTGTTCCCATCGCCATTCCAGATGTCAACAACATGAAAAATAATCCTGAGCTCCTTAACATGGAGGAGGACTTGGAGGATGAAGAAAGGAATAAGTAAAGAGACTCACCACGATGAGCAGATGCACCATATATATAGGTGCCTTGCCTCCAGAGGTTCCTGATATGAAGAATATCCCCGAGAAGTGTTTTGTTAATAAAAAGTTATTTCACTCGCAAAATTCAGTATACTGGGTCCCAAGGACTTCCTGTTTTTATTTCTGCTGCCCATGCTCCGCCCCCATGCTCACAGACATGATGACAAGATGCCAGTGAGAGTGCGGGGGCACGCTCCGTTATATTCAGTGGGCGGCTAGCTTTTGATCTGTTTTTGTAATATAATGGTCACTTGGCAATGAAACAAATAAAATAATGAAATAACAGCCTTGTTGGTTGACTGGTGCCCACATTTCATTGCCAAGTGGCCATTATATTTCAAAAAACAGATTGAAAAGTCACCGCCCATTGAATATAATGGAGCGCGCCCCCATGCTCTCACTGGCATCTTGTCATCATGTCTGTGAGCGTGGGTAGCAGAAAGAAACTGGGAAGTCCTTGGGACCTGGTGTACTGAATTTTGCAAGTGAAATAACTTTTTATTAATAAAACACTTCTCGGGATATTCTTCATATCGGGAACCTTTGGCAGCAAGGCACATATGTACATGGTGCAGGGGTGTGTAGTTGTTTTTTCGTAGGTCTCTAAGCAATAATGCACGACAGGGTGTGTCATGCAGGGATAAAGTCACACCTCAGGTGGCTGGACATTAGGCCGTATGGATCCAGCATCTGAGAAGTGAGGTTATCCCGGCACAACACATACTACAGGGCATTATCGCTATGATACAGTGGCTCATTTATCAATATTGTGGGGACAAAAATGAGCACATGTACAGTACCGGACAAAAGTTTTAGAACACCCCCATTTTTCCAGTTTTTATTGAAAGTTACTCAGTTTAATGTCTCAGTGTTCTCTGAAATTAAAGCATAGAACAAATAAACAATTGGAGATAAAAAAGAAACCATAGAATCACTTTGTTTAACAAAATTTAATCTAAATTTTTGACTCATCAAAGTAGTCACCTTTTGCAGATATAACCCCCGAACACACTCGTGGCATTCTTCCTACAATGGACATCAAATATTGTTCGGAAGTTCTTCCCAACACTGTTGCAGAAGTTCCTACAAATGTGTGCTGCACTTGTAGGTTGCTTTCTTTCACCCTTCTGTCCATTTCATCCCAAACCAGCTCGATGGGGTTTAAGTCTGGAGACTGTGCTGGCTATTCCATGATTTGAAGCCTACCGTCTTGTTCTTTTCCTCGAAGATAGTTCTGACATAGCCTGAGGTATGTTTTGGGTCATTATCTTGTTGTAGGATGAACCCCTGACCAACTAGGCGAGACCAGAGGGTATTGCATGGTGCTGCAAAATGCTGTGGTAGCCCTTTGGTTCAGGGTGCCAGTCACTCTGTGCAAGTCGCCGACTCTGGATCCAGCAAAAGAGCCCCAGACCATCACGCTTCCTCCTCCATGTTTGACAGTTGGTGTCACACACTGAGGAACCATACTTTCGCCTACTCGACGGCATACAAAAACCCTGCGTGATGAACCAAAGATTTCAAATTTTGATTCATCGGTCCATAAGACCTTCTTCCAGTCTTCAGTAGTCCACTGGCGGTGCTTCATGGCCCAGGCAAGCCTCTTTTTCTTATTTTGCCATCTTAGCAATGGCTTTCTTACTGCCTAGGCCTGTCAAACCTGCAGCTAGAAGTCTTTTCTTCACAGTTGAAACTGAGACTTGCCCGCCGACCAGTGTAAGCTGTGCTTGAAGTTGTTGTCCTGTGAGCCCTATCACGCAAGCTGTTGACTCAGAAACTTTTCTTCTGATTCTGTTGTGGCTTTGGGTCTGCCAGACCTCTTCCTGTCAGAGTTTCCTCAGTTTCCAAGTGCCTTTTGATGGTGAGGAAACTGTACTCACTGACACCTTGGCTTTCTTTGCAATTTCTCTAAAGGAAAGACCTACACTTTTAAGGGTTATAATGGTCTGTCTGTCTCCCTTTGTTAATTGCCTTTTTCTCGCCATTATGATAGCAATATACTACTTCCTGCAGTGCAATATTGTCCAAATAATGCTTCAGAGGGTGTAATAACAGTCTGTTCCAACACTGCTTTTATACATACAGGGGGTTTGTAATCAAGTAATCAACAAAAGTTGGGACACCTGTAGGAATTGTTTGCATCAACTTTCAAGGCTTAATTTACTTCCATTGCTGCAGAACAGCTGTAAGTTATTAACCCATTACTTGTTCCCTGAAAAAGGCCTTTTTTTATAACTCTGAAATTTACATTACTTTTCAGTTTTTGCTAACCTAAACTTTTTTTTTTAACCTCTAGCAGTTTACCGCTTACCTTTGTACCATTTCAGGTTATTCACTAGACTTGAATTGCTTAAATTTCAATAAAAACTGGAAAAATGGGGGTGTTCTAAAACTTTTGTCCGGTAGTGTAGATAGCTGAAACATTTCATTGTTAGGCAGAGAACAAGTGTTGGAACATCCCTTTTACGTGTTGGGACATCTATTTTATAGTATCAGTTGCACAGTTTTATTCTTTCTTTCTTTTTTTTTTTTTTTTTTGAGAAAACACTTCCCATGTGAAATCACTGCATTATGGGTATGCAAATAATCAATTGTCTGGTATTACTGTAGTGTGTTATGCAATACCAGGCAATTGGGTATTTGCATACCCATGATGCAGTGCATTCATGTGTGGTGTGTTTCCTCATAAAAAATAAAACAGTAAAACTGATACAAAAGGAGATGTTGTGACACTTTTTCTCTGTTTCGCTATGAAATGTTTTAGCCATGGCAAATATTTTTGTCCCCACAGCATTAGTAAATAAGGTTTTTATATGAAACTAAGCTTGTGCTACATCACTTGCAAAACATCAAACTCCTTTGGTAAAAAGTGGTTGTGTGTGTCTGGACTTTATACAGTGATGTTATACTGAGATAATATTAGTGTTCCAGGCATACACTGACCAGTCAAAGTTCGTTTTTTTTTTTTTGCCATTGTATGGCAGTATGATGATCTTTATGAGGGGAGGCTTGCCTTGCATCTCTACTCTTTCTCCTTGCAGTGAGGACTCTTTGTTGTGTACCACCAGGTATCTTCCTAAAGTTCCCTCTCTTCAGGCTTTACTCAGACAAATCCAGTATGTTATGGGGTTTGATGCTGAGAAGGAGCACTCCAGTAAGAACAATTTAATGGAGTTCGTGGAAGTTCCCACTGCACCCTCCATTGAATTTCATCCTGTATAGCCTGATTTAGAGGATGCTGCTTTTGCTGCTGGCCTGATACCTTGCGTGCAATGGCTAGGAAGGCTGGTGAACAGTACCCTGCCTCGTGTGTTGAGCTTTATTATGCTTCCTAGCCTGAAACTGATTCTGTGGTTATCATTGCTGCTGGTGACCACTCTTGAGCCCGTGGACACATGAGCATCTTGCCTCCTGGCAAAGAATTCAAAAAGCAGCATGTTAAGGGCAAAAGAACATGTGCCTCTGCATCCTCAGGCCTAAGAATTGCTAACTACCAGGCATGCATGATTAAATATCAGAATAGCTTGTGGAAGTCTCATATGTTTATTATGCAGACTCTGCCTGATGGTCCTGCCAAGACGGACTTGCTTAAAACCAGCTCAGCTGGTGTGGATGCTGGCAGGCATCTGTTACACTCTGCATATGATGCTTCTGATGCTTCTGCCAGGGCTGCTGCCTCAAGCACATGCCTTCAGAGATATTCCTGGCTTAGGGGTAGCTGGATTTACCACCGACGTACAACAGGTTGTCTGAAAGCCTGCTGCCTCTAAAAAGGGCAATATAGAGGCATGTTATTGAGAGTGCTTTACATGAGCTTCAGTCCTCCAGGATGATTTTTAAGGTCACTCAAATCTCTGACCCCCTTAACCCACAGGGGGTGGGGTAGGGGATCATTTTTGCAGGCCTGCAGCCTGTGGTGACCCTGCTTCCAGTTAATAGCCTCATGCATAAGACTGGTGGTGATGATCCCCTCCTGGGTCCCCTCCCTCCTGCTGTTCATGCAGAAGCATCCAACAGTATAGGTTAGGGCAGTGGCCTTGCTGACCCCAAGATCTTTTGACTCCATTTTATCCCCCTCCACTTGTACCTCTGGGGGTGATGGTTGGGGGCATTTTTATCTGCCAAAAATGGAGAACGAACACAGTGGATGAGTGGATCCTGGAAATGGTGGCCAAGGGGTGTGCTGTGGAGTTGCTGTCTACCCTTCCAGTTCATCCTCCCCCTCCTTCTCATTATCCGGGGTCACCTTTCAAACAACATGAAGTCTTGCTATATTATGACAGTAGCAGTTTGTCCCACCACTAGAACTGCTCCGAAGGTGAAATGGTCAATACCATTCCAAAATAGAACTTTGAGCACGAGCTCTAAGAAGCAGCTCTATCTGTGTAATTTCAAACCTGAACTGTCAGATTCTTTACTCTGCCTCAGTGAACAGTCGCTCCGGAGATTTCTCCTACTGCTCGGTTCATTTCTCGGTTTAAACAGTGTTTTCTCGGTTCGATTCAACCGAGAATAGTTTTATTTTAACATAAAACCGTTCAGTTCAAGCTCTGTCTGTGGTAATCGTAAGTAAATTAAAGGTTTGTCTGTGTGGAACTTGTAAGTTTATCGGTTCGGTTTTGAACCGATCAGCTGAGGTTTAAAACTTATTAACTTTAAAGTTTAACATTTTAGAATACGGTTCCGGTTCTTATCAGTTCTAAAAAAGCAGTTTTATTACGTTTTTCCAATACCAATGACATGTAGTTAAGAACCGATAAAGAGTATCTTGCCTAGCACTGCCGTTTAAAGGGCAAGTTTTTCTGGTTAGGCTGGCATTATGTCTGAGAAACCCAAAGAAAAACCGGGCCCACTGGGTTTCAACACTGTGATGTCTGTGGGAAGTCTTTGCCAAGGCTGACCCACACCATAATGTCTATTGTCTGGGGTTTGACCACCTCCAGTCAGACTGCCAGATATGTAGAATTTCCTGCAGCCACCCTGGAAAGAGATTGGGCAGGCTCAGGGGCGAGAGGCCAAAAGTCAGCTGACCTGGATGGCCAGCCGGTTCGGTGCCAACTGAACGGAGGGTGCTCCTCTGACCAGAGGCGAGACTTCCTCGGCAAAGAAAAGCTGGTTCTGAGGAACCAATTCCAGTAAAGAAAACAAGAAAGTCAGCAGGTTTGGAGTCAAAACCCTTCTCCAACTGCTGCAGAGATAGCAAAAGCCATACAAATTGTCCAGTCACTGTCTCAGGTTCCGTCCGAACCGCCACTATCTGGCAAAAGGTCGGTTCGTCCGGTTCCAGTGGTTCAGGAATATGATGTTGAGGAATTTTATGAACCAGAGGAGGGAGGATGATTATGAACAGTATGAATGTGGCTGGGAAGGTCTCGTGTGCCCATTGAACGGACATTTCCCCAGACAGACCTCTAGAATCTCCCGATGCTATCTGAGTCCCATCTCATTTTATGTTTTACAAAAAGTTGTCTGAAACCCTCCAGCTTCCCTTGGAAGAAGCTGTGGATGAGCAAGAGGAGCCTGATTTTGTAGAAATGATGGATATTCCAGAGTCTGGAGATTGTCTATTCCTTTGCATAAGTCTTTTAGGAAGCAAACAATAACAATTTTAAAAGCTCCTAATTCTGTGCCTCCTGTAGATAAAAAGATGGACAGAAGGTACACATTGTCAGGTCCTGATACAGAATTCCTTTCTCAGCAATGCAGTCATGTTGGGGTAGTTCAGGCTGCAGCCTGTGATAAAGCTAGTATCCCCCTGGCTTCACATCCTCCTGACAAGGATTCCAGGAAGATTGATGCCATGGCGAAAAAACAGTATATGGCAGCCTCTCTGGGACTCAGGCAAGCAAATTATATGGCTTATGTAGCTAGGTATCAGAAATCTAGATGGGATACTGTTATGGAATTAGCCAAGCAAGCCCATGGCCAGCTGGCTGGCGAACTAGAACAGGTGGCTGCTGATGGCATTGAGGCTTCTAAGGTGCAGTTTCATGCTGCTGTGGATGTTAATGATGTTTCCTCTAGGGTCATGGCCACATCTGTAGCTTTTCAGAGGGTTGGCCTGGCTCAGATGTACTAGTCTGTCACAGGATACCCAGACTAAGGCTATGGATTTTCCTGTGGTGGGAAATTCTCTGTTTGGGGAGCAGAAGAGAATTACATGAAAAGATGGATGAATATAGGACTACTTACAAAGTGCCCAAGCTAAGGAGGCGGCAAGCCACTCCTCAGAGGCATACCCCAGGGGTAGGGTAGGCCTTTTCACAGGCCTTTTACCAGACTCAGGTCTCCTCTGCCTATGCTCAGAGGGGCTTCTTCAGAGGCAGAGGCAGACGAGGGTGGGCAGGCCTGCTCCCACCCTCAGCCTAAAGCTCCTGCTAAGCAGGCACCCTGATGGGGTGCCAGGCCATTCTCCTTTACGGTGGGGGCAGGCTGGCTTACTTCAGTCAGAACTGGGCTTCTTTAACCTCAGACAGGTGGGTTCTGGAAGTAGTAAGCCAGGGTCTGGTTCTCAGCTTCAAAAAGTTTCCCAAGTTGAGAACCAGACTTTTTCTACCTGCAAGTGCTTCAGAGACCTTTGCTGTGGAAGCAGAGGTCTCAACCCTGTTGGCTCTCAGTGCAGTGGAAAGGGTTCCTCCCCTGCACCAGGGCAGGGGTCTCTATTCCAGATACTTCCTTACCCCAAAAAAGACAGGAGAATGGCGGCCCATATTAGACCTCAGATATCTGAACAAGCATCTTTTGAAACCAAAGTTCAAAATGGTAACTCTGGCAATGATTTTACCCTCCCTAAGGCCAGGGGACTGGTAGCCTCCCTGGACCTCAAGGATGCCCTATTTCCACGTCCTAATCAGAAGCTCCCATCGAAAGTACCTCAGATTGAACTACCCTCAGGTCATTTACCAGTTCAGAGCAATGCCCTTGCCCTTACCTCTGCCCCAAGGGTATTCACAAAGTGTCTAGCAGTGGCAGTGGCTCACTTAAGGAGGCAAAGGATTGCTGTTTTCCCTATCTAGGCGATTGGCTCATTGTAGGCCAGTCCCCAGAACAGGTAAAATCTCACCTGCAAGTTACCCAGCAGCTTCTCACCTCCCTGGGCTTTCTGCTAAATCTACCAAAGTCGGTTCTGGAACCAGTCTAGGTACTCACCTTTATAGGGGCAGAGTTGGACACAAAGCTAGCCAGAGCTTTTCTGCCCTTAGAAAGGGTGACGAATTTAGTGACTCTGGCCTCCTCCTTCACCCTGCAGGTCTCTCGACCAGCAAGACCACTCTGCAGCTCCTGGGACACATGGCTGCATCCACAGCTGTTGTGCAGGGAGCAAGATTTCAGATGAGAGACATTCAGTTTCACTTGAGAACCTATTGGTCTCAGAGAAGAGACCCGCTTTCCAAGTTGGTCCCAGTGACTCGAACCTTGATCCAGGCCCTCCAGTGGTGGCAGGATCAGAGCAATTTAAGATTGGGGGTCCCTTTCATTCCCCCTGCTCACAATTTGACTCTCACTACAGATGCTTCCCTTCTGGGTTGGGGAGCCCACATGGGCGACCTTTCCACTCAGGGAGTGTGGTCCCCCCGGGAATCTCTGCTCTACATCAATTTGCTGGAGCTCAGAGCTGTCTTTTTAGCTCTTCAAGCATTTTCTGCATCTGTCCACAACAAGGTGATACAAGTCAGAACAGACAGCACCACAACAGTGTGGTACATCAACAAACAGGGGGGCACTCGGTCTTCGGCCTTGTGCACCGAGGCAATGAAGTTGTGGTCTCTGGCCTATTCCCTGAACACTTCCCTCATAGCAGTTCATCTTCCAGGGAAGGACAATGTCCTAGCGGATGCTCTCAGCAGGATTTCCCAGGGCCATCACAGAATGGTCCCTGGATCCTCAAGTGCTGGGGATAGTCTTTGCCAGATGGGGCACCCCTCAGATAGATCTTTTGCAGCCCCAGACAATCACAAACTTCCTCTGTTCTGTTGCAGGCCTCCAGTGTTGGGCTCAGTCCCCTGGATGCCCTTCTCCTGGATTGGGAGGAAGTTTCTTTATGCTTTCCTTCCCTTCCCTCTCCTATTCAAAGTATTAGTCAAAATCAGATCTCAGCCTTGCAGGGTGATTCTGATTGCCCCGGATTGGGCCAGGCAGCCCTGGTACCCACTCCTTCTGTCACTGACAATCCATCTTCCCTTTTGCCTCCCCAGGATTCACAACCTGTTAACTTGTGCCCAGGGAAGGGTTTGGTATCTGGACCTCAATTCCCTCAACCTCAAGGCCTGGCTCTTGAGGAGTTAGAGTTGCTGATTTACACCTCTCTCAAGGTGTTCTTGAAATCCTAAAGGCTTCCAGAAAGCCTTCCACTAGAGACTACTTATAGTTCTAAATGGAAAAGGTTTCCATTTGGTGTGCTGGAAAATATTTCCCCAGAATCTGCTGATTTGCCCATTGTATTAGATTACATGGTCCATCTTAATTCCTTGGGTCTCAGACCAGCTACCCTGAGAGTCCATCTGGCAGCTGTACCTGCTTTTGTGTCAGCAGGAAAGTCATCCCTCTTTCCACTCACCCTGTGTTTTCCAAGTTTTTAAGGGATTACTCCATACTAATCCACCCTTTGGGAACCGCCCTGCCTGGACTATTAATGTTTATATTGCCCAGTTAATGCAACCTTTTGAACCTCTGTTTTCTGCAGAGCTTAAGTGTCTAACTTGGAAAACTGTTTTTCTGGTGGCTATCACTTCTGCTAGACGCATAAGTGAGTTGCAAGCCTTGTCAGTGGAAACTGACTTTATTTCTTTCCACAGGGATAAGGTAGTCCTTAGGACTAATAGGAAGTTTTTACCTAAGGTGGTTTCAGATTTCCATCTTAACCAATCTATCTCCCTTCCAGTATTTTTCACTGATCACTCCTCTTCTGGTGAGAGGAGGTTGCACAGCCTAGCCTGGATGTTAAGAGAGCTCTTAGTTACTATATAGAGCGTACCAAGGGTCACAGGTTCGAATCCCTCCAACTTTTCCTTACCTATGGTGAGTTGGAAAGGCAAACCTGCCACTAAGAGATCAATTGCCAGGTGGATTGTCTCTTGTATCCAATTTGTTATCAGAAACTGGGCAGAGATCCCCCTCTGGCTTGAGGGCTCATTCTACCAGGGTACAGCTGCTGCCTCTAGCTGCTGCCAGAGACATCCCTATATTAGAGATATGCCAGGCTGCTACTTGGAAAACGGTACACTTTCCAAGCATTACTCCCTGGATGTCCAGGCCAGGAGAGATGCTCGGTTTGGCACAGCTGTTCTTCAGAGCCTATTCCCTAAGTAGGTTCTGCCCCTCCTCCATGGAGGTACTGCTGTGTAGTCTGCTACTGTCATAATATAGCAAGACTTCATGTTGTTTGAAGAAAAAATTACTCACCTTAGTAATGTTGTTTCTTCTAATGGAGTCTTGCTATATTATGACCTCCCCAGCCTGCCCCTCTCAGAACTTCTACTTGGGTGGGGTGTGGGCACTATTTTATGCCCTTTTAGCGTTTCTCCCCTTTTGGGAGTTTGGGGTGTGTGTGTTTTATTATACTGTTGTTGTTAGAATTGTGTTAGTAGTTCTGGTCCCCTGACTTGAGTCTTGGGTGTTGGGACCAGCAATGGTTGTTAATATTTAGGTAGCCATTTGGCTAGTGTAGGTTACAGCTTCCACACAGACCTTAGTGAGTTTTTGCTCGTAAAGATCTGACAGTTCAGGTTTGAAATTACACAGATAGAGCTGCTTCTTAGAGCTCATGCTCAAAGTTCTATTTTGGAATGGTATTGACCATTTCGCCTCCGGAGCAGTTCTAGTGGTGGGACAAACTGCTACTGTCATAATATAGCAAGACTCCATTAGAAGAAACAACATTACTAAGGTGAGTAATTTTTTCTTCCCTGCTACCAGAGGAGGTTTAGGTGATCATACACAAGTGAGCTATCTAACCTGTTCCACCCCAAGAAAGAAACAAAGGGTTCTATTCCTGATACTTTCTGGCTCCCAAGCGGATAAGAGATCTGTGTCCTGTACTTGAAAAGCTAAGCCTGTTCATCAACTACAAAAAAGTTGTGGATGGAATGCGTTGCCTGTGGAAGTGATATCCTGTAGAACAGTAGACTGCTTCAGAAGAGGATAGGATAGGGTAAGAGGGAGTAGGGTCAGGGGAGGGGCAGCTGCAGTATAAGGGTTGCTAGCTGCACACTCGAGTGGACTCGATAGACCATAAGGCTTTTATCTGCTGGCAAATACATATGTTCATATGTTCGTCAGGCTCTCATCCCCCTGCTGCAAAAGGAGGATTGGCTGTGTGCCCTGGACATGAAAGATGCATACCTTCATATCAAAATTCAGAAATGCCCACAGGCAGAAACTCCACTGCATGCTGGAGGGCAGTCCTTATAATTTATGAGTCTTGCCCTTTGGCTTATCTTCAGCACCATTGGTATTTACCAAATGCTTACCCGGATGTGACAGCAGTCCTTCAGTGGAAAAAGCTTTATATCTTCCTGTATCTGGACGATTGGCTCTTGAAGGCTCTGTCCAGGGAAGCAGTTCTGTACACATTGTTTAGAATGAGATAAATTATTTGAGGAACTGGGTGTCACGGTGAATGTATTGGGAGCACAATTTGAAGATCAGGGGGGCCGGCTCAGAGGTAGTGTAAGGAAATATTTTTTCACAGAGAAGGTTGTGGATACATGGAACGGCCTTCCGAAGGAGGTTGTGGAGTCAAAATCAGTGGTTGAATTCAAGCATGCATGGGACAGTCATAAAGCAATTCTAGGGGCAGGGGGTAGAAAGAAGTAGGCTGCTGGTTAACTTGGATCTGCTACTTATCCATTAGGTAGGGAAATGGGCAGACTGGGTGGGCCAAGTGGTCCTTATCTGCCATCAGATTCTATGTTTCTATGTTTAAAGCCATACTCGTTCCTTGTCAGTGTCTCCAGTATATTAGAGTGGTGCTTAACACAGCAGTGGGCAGTGCCTTTCTGCCTGCAGACAGTAGGAAGCTGTTGTTGCCCAGGCCCAGCTGATACACAGGAGTCATTACAGTCCACTTGGATGATGTTACATCATCTGAAATTGATGGCTGCTGCCATCATTATGGCACACTTTGCCCATCTCCGCATACACATACTGCATTGGACTTTTCAGATACAGTGGGATCAGCTGATGGATGAGCTGGAACAAATGTTTCCCATCATGTCCCCTTTTCCACATGCTCTAGTATGGTGGATAGACCACCTGAACCTGATACCTTGCGTTCCATTCTTTTTGCTGACCCCTTTGCAGATCCTCAGAATGGATGCCTCTAGGACCAGCTGGGGTGTCCATCTCGAATCCTTTCAGACACAAGGGTCCTGGACCGATCTGGACTCTGTTCTCCATATCAGCATTTTAGAGATGTGGGCTGTATATTTGGTCTCCAGGCCTTCTAGGAGCATCTCGTCTCTGGTCCCTTGCTGATTCGAGCAGGCAATGTCTGTGTCTTGCCCTACACAAGCAAGCAAGTGGGCACTCATTGTTACCCAGTGCTCAGAGAAGCGATGAGGATGTGGTACTAGGCAATGTATTATGGCCTTCAACTATTGGCCATGTTTCTTCCAGGTATTCTGTGACCGGGTTGGGTAGGACCCTGTCCTATTTGTTTTGCAGAGATAGTTAAAAATTACATATTTTTCTCCTCTCCTATTCTGTCACTTGTTTGTCTCTTGCCTGTCTGCGCAATCAAATTTTCCTTGGAGCACCTAGGTATTGGTTGCTATGATGGTCCCACAATTTCCCTGTTATCTCCCTTCTTCCACTTGCTGTTTCTGTTCTTTCCTTCTCCCCTTGCTTCTCTGAGGTTAAAAAATTATGTGTGAATATGTATGCAAAATTGAGATCCCTTGGTTTGCAAATGTATATAATTGTATTGTTGAAATGATTGCGGAAATCTATTTGGGTTTCTTAAAAAAAAATGGCAATTTGTAATATAAGGGGTTAACCTTGAGCTGTATTCTGACCTTCACAAACTTGTTAACAGAATTGTCAAAATGTGTCCAGCCCTGGAACAGAATGTTCTATTTTGCTGCATCTTCAGGCTGGCCTTAGCAGAGATAATTGACAAAGTTGTGAGACATTTTGTGAAAAACAGATGTAACAAGAACAGGATGCAGAATTTAATTGCCAGGAAAAGGGAAAGGGGAAATTGTTTAAGCAGGAAAGGTACACTAAGCCAGAGCTTGTTTCCAGGTGTGACCTGGGAGCACAAGGAAGTTAAGTGACTTGCTCAGTTACATAGTATGCAAGTGGGTGCTTATGAGATTCAAACTCTGGTCTCCAGATATGCAGCTCACTGCCCCTAACTACTATGCTATACTGCCTTTTTAACAAGACATCTTATAGAAGGAGAGCAGTGTTTTGTTTAGAGAGAGAGAGAGAGAGTGAGAGACAGAGATTTGTGGAGACTCTCAGATGGAGGACTATGTTTTTGTTTGTGCTGCCTTTAAGAAGAGCTATCCTGTACAATTTAAATTTAGTTTTTTTTTAATTGTTCTTGATAATAATAAAATGCTACTTGTGAATTTTATAACTTTTCCTAGTTTGTCTATTCTTTCTGACCTATACCTCTACCACATATCCAAAACATCTTGGCAAACAGGCTAAGCAGGTCTCTGTCCCTAGTACACGAATGGGAACTGACGACTTCCATGGTAAATGACCTCTTCGCATGATGAGGTCATCTAGAGCCAGACCTGTTTGCATCCCTACACAACACGAAAACTGCTGTGTTTCTGAATGCTTGCTTCAGGGCATTTTTTTTTGGGGGGGGGGCGATGCATTGTCCCTCTCCTGGAAAGAGACGTTTCTTTACGCCTTTCCTTCATTTCTTCTCATTCAGAGAGTTCTGCTCAACCTGCAGGGGGAGCATGGCACCCAAATACTAGTGGGTCCCTTCTGGCCTCACCAGATTTGGTTTCCACTTCTGCAGCATCAGGTGGTGGAGCCTCCTGTTCAGCTTCCCCTTTGTCTAGGCCTGCTGTCGCAGGCTCAGTCGTTCCTGGTTCGTCCAGACCTGGGGTCCCTACATTTGTATGCCTGGCTTCTGAAAACTGAAGCATTTCCCATTTTAGGATCCCCCAGGTGGCTGGTGTCTTGCTTGTGGCTGGAAAAACTTCTGCTAGACACACATTCTTTGAAATGGAAACACTTCTCCCTATTTTTGTGCTTCCTGTTCAGTGGACCAGTTTATGTGTCCTGTCAGTGCTGTATTGGACTACTTTTAGTCCCTGTCTGACTTCATTCTCCAGTACTTGTCCATTAAGGTGTACTTTTCTGACATTTTAGCCTTCCATGCCCTTATTGATGTTCGCATGGTGGCACAACTAGAGGTGTCCTGTACATTTTTGAATGATATGCTGCATATGTATTCCCTGATTCATAAACTGGTTCTGCCTTGGGATCAGAATTTCATACTGAAAAATTGGCTCTGCCTCTATTTGAACCTGCTACAACCTGTGAGGTGTGTTTTATTTCATGGAAAATGCTGTTTCTAGGGACGTGGATATGTTGTTATATCCACACATCTTGGCAGTGTCCTTTCCCTTTAATTCTTGCTGGAAAGTCTAATAACTGGCTCTTCCCACCCATCCGGGTGGTATAACTCTCAGCTGTGCCCCATGACGCTAGATTTTACTTTTCGCTGGAAGAAGCAGGTTCCCTCCTTACCGCTCACGCACTGAGTAGGCCCTGGCACTTAAATCTTTGGATTTCCTTCCAAGACTTAAACTAAAACTCGTGAGAGTTTTTTCTCTACGATCTTCGATTGTGACCCGCCATGACTTCTGCATGTAGGATTTCTGCGCTTCAGATTCTAATGCATGAGCCTCCTAATTTGATTTTCCACAAGGACAGGGTGTCTTTGCAGATCAGTCCTCATGTTCTGCCTAAGGTGGGGTCTGACTTTACACTAAATCAGACTATGCACCTTCCTGTGTATTGTCCAGAGCATGTTAACAAGGGTGAGGCATTACTCCATACACGTGTGTACACAGAACACTGCGTTTCTGTTTGTTTGCACTAAGGACTGCAGAAAGTCCTCACAGCTTTTTGTTTCATTCACCCCTGCGAAAGAGGGCTTCCCTTTGTCTGCCTGTCCAAATGACTTGCCTACTGTGTTGAATTTTCTTATGACAAGTATGGTAATGAACTCGGTGCTGTGCATGGCTACTCTATATGTGGTACGGCCACGTGTGTTGCCTGCTTTCCGAATGTTTGTACAACTGAAATATGTGCTGCTGCCACATGGAGCACTGGACATACTTTCACTAAGCACTACAGTCTTGATATCGTCTCTCGCAGACGTGCTGGCTTTGGCCTTGTGATATTACAAGGCCTTCTGTCCTGGTTGCAACACAGACTTTGTCATCCTCCCTGGATGCCTTGTGTACTGCTTGGGAATTATTCCAAAGGTGTGGCCCAATAAAAGAGGTATTCTCGATGAAGATAGAACAGTTACTCACCGTAACAGTAGATCTTCGAATCAATCTCCTCCATTGGATCGCAGCTCACCCACCCTCCGTCCTTCTTTCTGAGATCACCCTTCATCCCTCTTTCTAAAGTATCAGCTGGCAGGTTTGTCCGCTGCCTTATTTGGAGGTGTCCATAAGTGCCTTTATGCTATATTTCAAGTCCCATGCTCTCCTTGTGTGACTGGTACTGGTCAGGTCTCCTGGTTCTTCATGGTATGAGACCCTCTGAGCTCATCTCCGGTAGGGAACTGAGGAGCAGTGGGCCGGCCCATGATTATGTAGGTGCTACCATTGCTCTTCATCGTGGGCGGCCTCAGATAGCAAAAGTTTCCGAGTGGCCCTGTCGCTGATGGCTTACAGTTCCAAAGGTGTGGCCCAATGGAGGAGATGCTGTTGAAGATAACACTGTTAACGTGAGTAACTGTTCTTTTTTTGTTGTTGTAGTGGCTGGCTTGTGCGGTCTAGGCATGTGATGCTGGACCTGATGCAGTTGTATGTATTGTACGAAGGTGGTTTTGAGTTAAATTATGTAAAGATGAATTCATTTGCAAGGGAAGACACTGCAGTCCTTTTTTTTTTTTTTTATTCCTTCTTCCCATGAGCCACTGGAGACTAAACAGTCTTGCACTTCAGTGTAAAACAAGCAAGCAAAGTGTGCTTCTGCTGAAAGCTGGCCCCCTGGGTGAACAAGGGCTAGTTAAAGGAAAAATCTTACTAGCTCAACACATAATCTGCCAGCATTTGGCTAATGAGCTGGTTTCAACCCTCCAGTGGTTAGAATTTCAGAAAAAAACACCCTATAAGAAGAGTAACAGCAGTAGCAATGTTCTCAAGTGTGCAAGTTCAGGACTGGGACAATTAGCTAGCTGCACAAAAATGTTCAGAAAAAATCTAGGGAGAAAAGGAGGGCTAGAAGGATCAGGAAGGTTAACTGTCAGGTGGTTTTAAAGGGCATCTGCAGTGTTTTCATTCTATAAATACATAGGTCACTCATAGTAAGATTAAGATCTGTGCATAGCGTTTACATTTTTTGTAGAACAACAGACTAAATATTTAAAGGGAAATGTCGACGTACAGTTGGGCCCCACCACCTTGTGAAGTGGGGCCCAATTAGCAGGATTAGTAGTAAAAATCAAAAGTAAACTTACTCAATGATTATTTATTTTAAATTGTATCTGGCTGATCCTGTGCCCTCACTGCCCCGGCTAAACTGGAGCTGTTTGAAGATTTGGCAATATAGTAATCTGTATTGCCATATCTTCAGACAGCTCCAGTTTAGAATCTGTATGTGTCTGGGCTACACCGAGACCAAGTGCCAACTGGCAGGGTACTTGTCAGCCAGTACTTGGTATCGGAAATGAACAGGAATGCCCAAGCTCCAAACCAGAGCTGTTTTGAAAAGGAGCCCTGTATTAAGTCTATAGGTGACCCTGGCTGCTCCCCACCTGAAACGTCATTATGAGGACAGCCGCGGGTGCTTGGGGGTGTGCCAGGGAGTGCTCTTCATCCTAAAATGCTAGGGCAGTGAGGGTGCAGGATTAACCAGATAGTGTAGGGTCGCAGTACATAAGGAGGTGTGGTCCTGCTCCTGTAGCCCCGACTTGGGGGTAATCCAGGGCTTGCCTACAGTGTCTGTTGGGGGGAGCCCGCCCAGTAGCCCCACCTAGGAGCATAAGCCTGGGCATGGGGGGACGACAGGCAGGGCAGAGTTGACCTCTGAATGGAGAATCGGGGGTGGGGGTGCAAAACAATTAAAAATATCAAAAAAGTAGCAAACTATTACTTCTATCTAAAGTATTGTTTTAGTTTCTGTTTTGTTAATTTACTGATAATACTTGGTGTGATGTGTGGAATAGTACTCTACCTGGAGGCAGACCTACCTAATTTCTGAAACATCAGCCATTGATACCTATCTATCTATCTATCTATCTATCTATCTATCTATCTATCTATCTATCTATCTATCACTAGAGGGAATATCGTGTGGTATTTCTGAGACACTTGGTTGCCATATGTAAGTTATTCCCTTTCTTTAACAGTAGAGAAGTAAATGATCAGAAACAACATAGTCGAGTGATGTCCCCTCTAGTTTTTATATACATTTAATTTAATGTATGTGGCCTCAGCCCAATGACCTCACTGTCTGTGACATTGCAACTGACCGAGAAGAGCCAATCACCTGCTGCAAGATCGGTCACTTGTGAGGTCACAGTGCTGATGAGGAATGAACAAGAGTAAAATTATATACTATTTTGTGATCTTTAAATACTAGGCCACAGTTCAATGTAATATGTTTCTGTTTGGATGCTGTATAATTCTTAGTTGTGTAATTAACAACTGTGTTTTCCTGTCCTACAATGGACTTGTGCAATATTACCCAGTGAATGTACACACTGTGGATGTAGTGTGCAGTTATCTCCTACTCTCTTTACACTGAATGTAATTAACTCCTGGCAACCCCTGACAAAGGGACATGCTATCTCTGTGGGCCCACACGGTTATCAAAATTCAAATTTGTCAATTAATAAATAAATTAGATATGTCAATTTCCAGGCAAAACTCTTCACTTCACACCTAATACTGTCTGTTACATAATGGGCAAGTGAAAAGTACTGTATTTTGATTGGATGCTGCCATTCCATTGGCCTGTGGCGTTGGGCCTCGTCATACTCCTGGACATGCGGGTATCCACCAATACCCCACACCCTGTCGGGTCTTACTGCTGTCTTAGAAAACCTTCTAGGAGCAAATGGAAAAAGAAAAAAATACTTCAGAAAGTAAAAAGTAACATCTGATTATTTTCAAAAATAATAAAATGTTTAACCTCCTTTTTTTGTTGCCACTAACTCTTCAATACCTATGTTTGTCAGTTTTAGCTTTACTTTGCCTTTTTTATTATCTACCTCCCTCTTGGTTTCCTCGTCATGCTCCCCATTTCCCCCCACCTCTGTGATCAGGGTCGCTATGGTTGCACCTTTCTATCTAAGAGGGAAGGATGGTGGGTGCCAAATGACTGCCTTCACAGTTGAAACCAAGTTGCTATTTGGTTGGATGGTGGGGGGCCTGAATAGTGGGCAAGTTCTTCCTGCTTTCCTTGGGAGTCGAGCAACTTGCCCCAGTGAAGGTTTTGCATTTTGTATCCTTAGAAATTAGGTTAACTGATCCCCCCTCCTTCAAGTTTGAAATCCCATCTGCAATGTTTACTTAAGCATCTTTCTTTTGCAGTTTAGAAACAGTTGTTGATCCTTGGATCGGGGACCTGTGGGGTGCACTGAAGAAAGAACGTGCTTCAGAAGTTTGTATACCTCAGACAAATGGAAATGGGAACTGCAACATCCAGATTATTCCAGATGACAAGCCTGCTTTAAATGCTGAACATCGAGCACCAGGACAGTCAGATATGGACATAGACTTGCATCTAATGAAACTAGTGGATTCAGAGAGCCCATCGCAAAATGATGTGGACTTAAATAAAGGGGATAGGAAACAGCCTAGTGAACCATCGCTTACTGAATCTGTCCGGCCTCTCTCGGAGTCCGCCCTTAGTATTCCCTCCCTTCCACCTGCATACCTAGACATTCAGTTCCTGGAGAACACTCTTCAGGTAAGAATTTACATCAGATTTCTGCAGAAGCAAAAACAAAAAACAATACACCACACAGGATGGCTCAAATTATATTTTGTTCACACACAGGACTTATTTAGCTAGATTCTGGTTGTTTTTGAAATTCAGCCGAAGAAATACCTTTCTGGGCACCCCAAAACCTGGGTGCTAAGCTCAGTGGGAAGTTTTCTTGAGTTGTGAGCCGAGACCCCCTGTCGCAGCATATTGTGTGCGCACAGGTGAATTATGTCATGTTTTGATAATATTTTTACACCAAACTTTCAACATGGCCTTTTTGGGACCCCACCTCATGAACAAGGTAGGTGACATTTTTCAAGTCTAGGCTAAAAGGTGATTTTGTAGTTGCTCTGTAAAATTATGTTGAGGGTGGGATTTGACAGTTTTCACCTAATAGGTTTATGAGGTGGTATAATAAAAAGACTGTGTGAACATTTGGTGAAACAATATGGTAAAATAACCAAGTTGTATGAGAACATTGAAATATTTCATGGTCGTTCCACGAAATCACCTTTCGGACAGGATTTGAACAGTTTTGCCTATTGGGTTCATTAGATAGGATCATAAGAAAACTGCTCAAAATTTGTGGTCAAAATATTAAAAAACAACAAAAGTATGCATGTACTGTGAAATTATTCCATATTCACTCATAATTTTAGTAATTTTCAATATTTTCACTCCAAACTTGCAACATAGTCATTGTTTCACACCACCTCATAAATGTGACAGGTGTCTTTTTACAAATCCTGGCCGAAACGTGGTTTTGCACTTTTGGGGCAAAATGACATTTCGGCAAGTATTTTTTAAATGCCAGTTGTCATGTTTATAAGAGTGAGCCCTAAAATGACTATGTTGAAAATTTAGGGTTATAATTAAAATAAATAAATTAAGGAATGCTGTGTGCAGGGCTGGACTTTGTCCCAGTGGGTAGTACTTTGTGATTCCATGTCAATGAGCTGAGTTCGGGGTGAGCTCACTGAACCAGGTGGATGGGCTGAAGCTGGGGGGGGATGATGCTGTTGTGCAGAACCACCCCCAGCCTGGGAAAGGAAGGTGCCGGGTTGGGTGTATGAGCCCAGGTACCATATAGTGGATAGAAGTAATCTCTTGACATAGGGCCGTGCACCACTGCACTAATAGCTGCCACAGGGCCTGTGCTTCAGCTGATAGATGGACTGAGCCCTGCACATTGGTATCTGTAGCTACATAGAAGCACAGGGGCCAGAGGGCCCTGCGCTGCGGCATCCCATCAGACAGCCCTCGAATTCTTTGCAGCAATAGCTGCTTTTTCACAGGCAGGTGGACTCTTCCCTGAGCCGTGTCAAAAAGAAATGACATTCAGTGCAAAAAAAGTATTCATGCACCCCCTGAGCAGCAAAAAGACAAGACCACACAAACAAATACTGCTGTTTCTAGATGACAGAATGGCAGTAGTACTGATGTGCTAACTTCATGGATTTGTATCCTCTTCTGTTTCCCGAAATATGTGTATGGGCTGGCATGTCAGTGTAGCGGTGATGCTACCATTCATGATAGTGGTGACCTGTGTTCGGGAACTAGCTCAGGTCATTGGGAGCTGGCTGGGAGAGGAAGATTGAGCATCTCTGAGGACGTTCTCCTCTGGAAAGGGAGGGTTCCATCCTCTGCTGTGATACTACCACCCAGGTGATCTGGGGGGTAATGTGTCTGGAAGACAAAGGAGGGTGGGTGGGGACATTGCTGACATCAATGGACGGACACGTGCACAGCGTGTGCGAGTGCACCGTGATGTCCTAGTATGCAAGGTCCCCGGGGGGGTAGGAGGAAAACACACGGAAAATGACATCAGCACCTCTGAGAAGAAGGCCAAGATAAATTCGGGTGCCTGCCTCCCCAGTGCACAGTGTCACAAACGCACTCAGAAGGTCAGGCCCTCTGCTCCCACAGTGTCAACCTCAGTGCAGTAGTGTGAACAGGTAACAGACAGGGTAACCCTCCTGTCTGCTTTTGGGTCCGAATCATCAATAGCCTCAAGTTCTGGGGGGATTCAAACTGTAAACCTTATGCTAGCGTACCCAAATGTACAGGTTCAGATAATATTCTCTTTGGGGATGCAATATATCTTTTGCCTAAGGGCACCTAACCAGGTATCCAAAATGAACCCTTAAAACTCTGTAAGAGACCTTAGGTACATTCTTACCTTTTAACAAGCTTAGTAGCATCATCAAGCCCTTGAACAGTTGTCAGACTTAAAAATACAGGCACTCCACATGCAAAAATGACGGAGGAGACCCAGGCAGAATCTTAAGGAATATGTTTACTAAAAATGGATAAAAACAGTAAGATAAATTACAGAACAAATATCAAAGAGCATCACAATCCCATAAAAGAAAAAAAAAACAAGGAAAACGACAGAACAAACTCCTACCACAATACATTTAGATATTTTCTATCTAATGTATTACCTCTATAAGTGCAGTTAAATTAGAGTTCTTTGTTTCTTAAGAACTCAAAAAGATATGTCCCTCATTTCAGACACAAGTATCAGTTTAAACTCTGTCTCCACACCCCTTCTTTGAGTCATCTAACTTCTCCTTTTTGAATATAAAATTACAAACTTGATTTCCTACCAGGAGGTATTTTAAATAAGGTGACATCAGAATAAAAAAACATTTCCTAAATTATGACTCTTTAATCAAGCATTTACTTTGAACTGGTGGCTGGTTCATGTTTTCCCAAGGAACACCAAAGGGTTTACAACTTTTCACACTATGTTGGTATCAAATGTCCTATTCCTCTTAAGACGTCATAAAAGTTATTTAGGCTCATCCTCTGGCAGACTTATAAAGTCACATTTGGTTTTCAACTTCAGAAGGCCTAGGCATGTCATAAAAGATAATAAAATGCCCACTGGAAGGAAGGTGATTAACTAACTGGTTCCCTTATCAATTTTAATTATATACTGTGGTTTCAGCTGCTGACACCTTGTAATTTAAAGTGCCAAATCTCACAGACTAACATTTCATACACTGTCCATTTATTTGTAATACCAATATCATACAATAATCATAACCAGCTGGCCAAGCATCACAATCTTCCCCACCTAGACTGAATTTGGGGGCTCTATCCCCTGCATGGGATGAGCTCCCTAAGTCAGTTCACTCCTCATATAGACGCGGTAAGCCATTTGCGTTCTGATTGAATGCTCCAGCCCTATATAAGATCATCATGTCATACCCTTGCATGGCAAGACTTCATCTTAATAGTCTACCATTAGTTTTTCCCATTTGTGTCTGCCAAATCAGGGGGTTGTGGTCAGTTTGTACCTCAAAATGCTGCCCATATAAGTATGGCTCTAGCTTCTTTAGGGCCCACACTATGGCAAAACACTCTTTTTCCGCAGTAGAGTAAGCCTGCTCCCTGGGAAGTAACCTTTTACTCAGGTACACTACAGGGTGATCTTACCCTTGGTTGGCCTACACCATGCCCGAGGTATTCCACTTCAGCCATGGCCACCTGGCACTTCTCAGCTTTGACAGTGAGCCCGGCCCTCTGTATCCTGCCCAACACTTCCCTAAAGTGGGACAGGTGTTCCTCCCAGCTGTCACTAAAGATGGCAGTGTCATCCAGGTACGCCACAGTGTACTCCTCAGCATCATTTAACACGTGGTTCACCAACCTTTGGAAAGTGGCCGGGACATTCTTTATTCCGAAAGGCATTACTTTAAATTCAAATAAGCCTATCGGAGTGATGAAGGCCGACCTCTCCCTAGCTCTGTCAGTTAACTCTATCTGCCAGTACCCCTTTGTTAGGTCAGTAGTCGTAAGGTAGGTCACCTCTCCCAACTTGTCCAGGAGTTCGTCTGTCCGGGGCATCAGGTGGGCGTCTGACTTCGTGACTGCATTCAGTCCCCGATAGTCCACACAAAAATGAGTTGAGCCATCTGGCTTAGGTACAAGGACTATGGGTGAGGACCAGGGGCTGTGGGATTTCTGAATTACACCTAAATCCAGCATTTCCTCCACCTCCCTGCTAATTTCCTTTTGGGCTGCCTCTGACACCCGATATGCTGTCCACTGTATGGGCATCTGTGTCCCTGTCTCTACTTTGTGCATTGCTAAGGGGGTTAGTCCAGGCTTGGCACTAAACAGTGGGGCAAAGTCTACTAAAACTTCCCCTACTTCCTGGATCTTGTCTGGGGCCAGCTGGGGTGACAGTTTAACTACCTCCACAGAGGACTTCCACTTGCTTTCTTCCAGCAAGTCCACAGGGGGGTCTCTTTCATCCGTCCCTTCCCCAGGAATACATACTGCAAACACCATGTCAGCCCTATTAGCATATGGCTTCATCATGTTGACATGGTACATTCTTTTTGTATGTCTTCTGTCAGGTAACACTATGAAGTAGTTCACATCATTTACCTTTCTGACTACTTTGTACGGTTCTGCCCACTCAGCCTGCAGCTTGTCTTTCCAGACCGGGATGAGGACCATGACTTTCTGACCCACCGTGTATGAGCGAGCTCTGGCTCTGTGGTCGTACCGCACTTTTTTGTTTGTGTTGGGAAGCTGCCAGGTTGCTCTGGGCTGTCCCCATAAGATCCTTCAGCCTTTCCCTAAACCTAAGGATATAATCCACTATGGGAGTTCCCTGGGTGGCATGCTGGCCTTCCCATTTCTCCCAGATCAAGTCTACGGGCCCACGTACCCGTCGTCCATATAAGAGCTTGAAGGAGGAAAACCCTGTCGACTCTTAGGGCAACTCCCTGTATGCAAACAGGTGGGAAAGGTATTTCTCCCAGTCCCTCCCGTGCTGTTCAGCAAACGCTTGGAGCATTGACTTCAGGGTACTGTTAAATCTTTCCACAAGCCTTTGGCCTGTGGGTGATAAGGTGTCATGTGCCTGTGCACCACCCCACACTTCTCCTACAAACACTTCATCAGATCCGACAGGAAGGAACTCCCTCGATTGGTGATAACCCTCCTACGGAAACCCAACACGGGAGAAAATCCCAAGTAAGGCATCTGCCACTTTGTCCTCAGTGAGGATAGGGTGACTGCCTCTGGATACCGGGTGGCATAATCCACCACCATCAGAATGAACCTCTTCCTGGAGGAGCTGGCGGTATTTAAAGGCCCCACAATGTCCATTCCCACCCTCTGGAATGGCTCCTCCACTGTGGGCAGTAGAATTAGGGCGGCTTGGGTTTTCTTACACACCTTCCCTATTTCTTGGCACTGGTGACAAGACCTGCAATGCTCCTTCACCTGCTGGGTGAAGTTGGGCCAATAGAAATTCTGGGCCAACCGCTGCATAGTGCGTGCGATTCACAGATGACCAGACAAGGGAATATCATGTGCAATCTTGAGCAACTGCTTATGGTATCCCTGGGGAACGACAAGTTGCCTGCTTATCACCCCTCCCTCTGTCTTAGCACCCTGAGTATACATCAGTCCATTTTCCCAATAAACTTTGTTTTCCGTCACCTTCCTGTGCTCCATCAGAGTCTGCCCAAGCCCTCCGCTTCTCTAGACTAGGGTCACTTTTCTGAGCAGCTGCAAACTCCTTACACATTCCCAAGGCATGGTACAGGTCCCCCTTCAGGCTTGAAACTAGGGTCCCTAGCTCTAGCATCAAGGCATTCAGGATCACTGTCATCCCTAACCCTCTGACAATGGGTAACCCCTCCTTCTTCGGAATAACCCTCTGTAGCTGTTTGGTTAACTGCTACTGGGGACATTTCTACCCCCTTTTCATTAGTCTCCATATCAGTGGCTTCTATGGGGTCCAGGGAACTACAGTTTTCCCTTGCCACTTGGCTACAGGTAACTGCACACACCATCCCCTGTTTGAGATTGTTACCAAGGATGATGTTAGCTGCTGAAGTTTTGGCTACAGCCATCTGTTGCACAGTTCCCTCTGTTTCATCCCAGTCTAGGAGAACACTAGCGAGTGGTAATGTTTTCTCCTCCCCAGTGAAGCCTTGTACAGTTACAGATTTATTGGGTATAAGCTGACCAGGCTGTACCAGATCCCCTTTTACCAGTGTCAGGGATGCCCCGTGTCTCTTAACCCTTGTGACTGGGTGCATGTGTTCCCTCATGTTCACAGGCATGCTTCCAGGGACACACAAACAACCCACTTCTTTCCTAGCCCCATTTTACATATTGCTTGTCCTTTTGGGACACTAGCAAGCAATATGCCCAGTTTCTTTGCAAACCCAACATTCGTTTCTTTTATCCGAAAAATATTTTATTTGAAACCTGGGGCTAACTGGTTTCAGTGGAGGCAGTGAGGGTTTTAGCTGCACTGAAGGCGCTCTTTTCCCTTTCTGCACTGCCATGCCCTCCCCATTCACTCTCAGAGCAGGTGTGCTCTTGGCACAGCAGTCCGAGAGTTCAGCAGCCTCTTGCATTGTTTTGGGATCTTGGTCCTCCAGCCAGGTTTTCAGCTCTGCTAGGGATGCCCCAAAAAACTGTTATAACAATCTAGCATTTTCAATTTTATCTACAGAGTTTGCTTCAATTTCTTCCCAGCAACGTTTTAAACACTGACGTTTCGTGGCTAGCTTCTCATAGCTCATGTCAGGGCTTCTCCTGAGCTTACGGAATGTAGCTCTGTATGCTTCTGCAGTTAAATCAAACTTTTTAAAAGTGCAGCTTTAAGTTTGCTGTAATCATTACTGTCCTCATTGTCCATTTGACCCAATGCATCCTGAGCTTTCCTGGTAAGTAGATTGGATAGCTGGAAGCTCCAGGACCCTCTAGGAATCTTTGCCTGAATAAAACTTTTTCAAAGGAATTTAAAAAGGCATCCATATCCCCCCCCTTTAAATTCAGCAATCAATTTGGAATTCAATTTGTAACCCAGTCCTGTAGTTCCAGTTAAACCCAAGCCACTTACCTGCTCTGGTGCTGGTGGTTGGAGTCGTAGCTTCTCCAGTTCATATTGCCTCTGGTGCTCACGCTCTTCACGGTCAGCCTGTCACTGTTCACGTTCAGCTTCTCGCTGTTCTCGCACCCTCTTCTGCGCTGTGGCTCGCTGTCGCTCACATTCTTCACGGTCAGCTTCTTGCTGTTCTCGCTCCCTCTTCTCCTCTGCGACTCGCTGTTCTTACTTTCTCTTCTCTGCGGCTCATTTCTCTCGCTCCGCTTCTTGACGTTCTTGCTCAGCTACTCCCTGGAACACCAGCTCCATTCTGCGCAACTCAATCTTCAGTCTGATTGCGTGTAGCTCCAGAATGCTGGTGACCTTCCCCTGCTGCTGTGGCCCTTGGCTTGCACTGGCCCTGCTGTCCTCCTCACCAGATCTGGACACTGCACTGGCCACTGACCCCTTCATCCCCAAGGTTTGGTCCTTTACAGTCACGGACTGTGACTCGACACTCTGGGCATTAACGGTCATCAGAGCATCTGCGAGGTTCTGCTTGGTTACTCTCCCCTTGTGCAGGACTCCTCTGTCCTTGCACAACTGCTTCAGGTAGTCTGCAGTGTGCTCACTGTAGTTGTAAGCCATCTTTTTCCCTTACTACGGCTACTCTATATCTTGCACTTTGAAAAAATAAAACAGGTAGGAACTTTGACTGTAAGCAAAATGATATCGTTCTGTTTTCTCTTTTAAAAATAAATCACTGTGTTAATTTGCAAGTGAGCTGTACAGTATTAAGCTGACATACTGAACAGTTAAAGCTTGTGTTACCAAATTTATTGCACCGCTGCTAACCAAATCTGTCACAAATGCACTCAGCAGGTCAGGCCCTCTGCTCCCACAGTGCCAACCTCAGAGCGCAGTAGTATGGACAGATAACAGACAGGGTAACCCTCCTGTCTGCTTTTGGGCCCAATCACCTCTAACCTCAAGTTCTGGGGGGATTTAAACTGTGAACCTTATGCTAGTGTACCCAAATGTACAGGCTCAGATAATATTCTCTTCGAGGGATGCAATATATCTTTCGCCTAAGGGCACCTAACCAGGTATCCAAAATAAACCCTTAAAACTCTATAAGAGACCTTAGGTATATTCTTATCTTTTACCAAGCTTAGTAACATCATCAAGCCCTTGAACAGTTGTCAGATTTAAAAATACAGGCACTCTACATGCAAAAATGACGGAGGAGACCCAGGCAGAATCTTAAAGACTATATTTACAAAAAATGGATAAAAACAGTAAGATAAAATACAGAACAAATATCAAAGAGCATCACAATCCCATAAAAGAAAAAAACAAGGAAAACTACAGAACAAACTCCTACCGCAATACATTTAGATCTTTTCTATCTAATGTATTACCTCTATAAGTGCAGTTAAATTAGAGATCCTTGTTTCTTAAGAGCCCAAAAAGATATGTCCCTCATTTCAGACACAAGTATTAGTTTAAACTCTGTGTCTCCACGCCCCTTCTGTGAGTCATCTAGCTCCTCTTTTTGAATATACAATTACAAAAATGAATTTCTACCAGGAGGTATTTTAAATAAGGTGACATCAGAAGAAAAAAACATTTCCTAAATTATGACAGTCTTTAACCAAGCATTTCCTTTGAACTGGTGGCTGGTTCCTGTTTTTCCAAGGAACATCAAAGGGTTTACAACTTTTCACACCATGTTGGTATCAAATGCTCTATTTCTCTTAAGGCATTATAAAAGTTTATTATGCTCATCCTCTGGCAGACTCATAAAGTCACATTTGGTTTTCAATTTCAAAAAGCATTGGCATGTCATAAAAGGTAATAAAATGCCCAGTGGAAGGAAGGTAGTTAATTAACTGGTTCTCTTATCAGTTTTAATTACATCCTGTGGTTTCAGCTGCTGACACCTTGTAATTTAAAGGGCCAAATCTCACAGACTGATGTTTCATACACTGACAATTTATTTATAATACTAATATCGTACAGTAATCATAACCAGCTGGCCAAGCGTCACATACAGTGCCACCTGACAAAATGACTAGAAGTTTGGGGGTATATCCCCCATCATGACTGGTATGTGCAAGGCTCCATGAAGGTAGATGGCTGTGGCTGGGGGAGGCAGGGGTCTCAGGAGGTGACTGGAAGGTCCTGAGAGTAAGGAGGGGCTGGAAAGAAGGGGGTATAAACAGAAATATATAGTAATATACATATATAAAAATGAATTGTGGATGTATTACAGTATGCATGAGTACCTGAGATTGCAAAACAGCTGGCCTCACAGGGGGCCTGCGCCTCTGCAGTCAGAAGTAGTTGTGTATGTCTTAAACCTGCAGTTGCAGAAGTGCAGGCCCCTCAGAGGCCCGTGCTTCTGCAGCCAGAAGCATGTATATGTGTTACAGGATGCATGACAATGTGTGGCTACAGAAGTGCTGGACCCACAGGATTTCTGTCTGTGAGTGAAGAAGTACATACCCCACAGGGGCCTACACTTCTGTAGCCATAACTCGGTGTGTATGTCTCAAGCCTGCAGCTGCAGAGTGCAGTCCCCTCAGAGGCCTGCACTTCTGCATCAAAAAGTGTATGTCTTACAGTGTGCATGAGTACCTGTGGCTCCAGAATGGTGCATAAGGGCTTGCGATTCTGCTCACAGAAGAACTGTTGTAATGTGGGTATTGTGGATTTGTATCTGTGGATGCAGGGGTGTTTGCATCTGCAGACAGAAGTAGTATTGTGATTTGAGTATCATGGATTTCTGGCTGCAGCCAGAAGTGAGTGTGTATGTGCTGCAGCATACATGCCGCAGATGCAAATCCACTGAGGTATAACATCAGCGCAGCTGCATTTGTGTCATTTGGAAGTAGTTTTATGTTGTTTGCCTTACTAAGTTAGGGTTGGAAAACCTTATGCCACATTCCCCTACTTTTGTGACATTAAGCTGAACCCTAACAGGTGCATTGGCGCAGTAGTGCCAGTATAGTTAGTGTTGAGTAAGTCGTTTAATGTTAAACCTCAGTTTTTGCACTTTTGGTAGCGTTCAGTGATATAACCTAACATCTTGTATGCACAGTCTGGCAGGCAGGGTTTCAAGATGTGAAAAGTTTTGTGATGGCATCTTGCACGATTTCTGAGATACGGAGTGTCAGTTTTTAATGAATTACATTTTTATCGTATATAGTAAAACCTCGTTTATCCGAACCTCTCTGTTAACCGAATCTCACACTTGTTCCCCCCACACACTGTAGTCTAAAAGAAATGTGCTTGCTTATTCCTTAGTCTGGCGTTATTGCCAATTTAGCAGTTAATTAGTGGCTGAGTGAATAATGTGAAGTGTACTGCAGCTGTTAACAAGCCATTAGTTGGTACTTTACAGCTAAGGTAAGCCCCAGGTTAGCTCCCCTCATTGTGCTGAGATGGCAAAACACAAGCGTTCAGTCCCGGACATTAACAGAAATCTATAGATCATAGACTGCCTAGAGAGGGGACAAAAAGTTATTGAAGTTGCTCGGTAGTTCGGTCTCGCTAACGCAACTGTCTGTGATATATAAAAAAAAAAAAAAGCAAAACAAAAGATACAAAACTTTGCTGCTACGATGGACTCCAGCATTTCACATGAGAAAAGCAAAACCATGCACTCGTGTAGAGACGAAGCACTGGACAAAGCTGTCTTTTACTTCTGCGGCAGCTACGGTTAAAGGCAGTTCGTCTGCGGCTTGACAAACAGAAGCAAACAAAACTACAAGACTACTTTGCCACTATCTAGCTGTATGGCACAGTCCAGGACTGAATTCTTCTTAAGATACAGTAATGTACAGTACAGTATTTAACATTGAAGTTGTATTTTAATTACATTACACTTCCATGTATTTTCGTACTTAAAAACATGAGTAAAGCTAACTGCGATGTACTTGGTATCTTCTATGATTTTTTCATTGCTCCCATTTAACCAAAACCCTGTTTATCCGAACATTTTCAGTGTCCCTGGACACATTCGGATAAACGGGGTTTTACTGTACTTAACATGTTTGTTTTTATGCTCTTACGTACGGCCTAAATGGTACCAAATTTTTTTACGAAACTTTCAGGGTAGAAGCTGCCTGTGCCGAGGTAGTGCCTTTCAAAGTTTTCGTGAAAAGTATTTAAAAGTTTCCAGAGTTATAAGGATTTCAGTTTTTTTTATCTCGGCATGCCCCGTAGGGTCTCTGATGGAGGATTGGTCCAGGGACTGGCAGTTACAGTTTAATGCCAAAAAGTGTAAGGTAATACACTTGGGAAAGAGGAACCATGGAAAAAACTACACACTGGGAGGACATCCATTTGAGGAGACACAAACGGAGCGAGATCTTGGCATAATCATCACAGATAAATTAAAGGTAGAAAAACAATGTGGGAAAGCAGCACAGAAAGCGGGTGGCATCCTCGGATGTATAAGTAGAGTTTTTTTCTAGTAGAGAAAGGGAGGTTATCATGCCCCTCTACAAGTCCTTGGTGAGGCCACACTTGGAGTACTGGGTTCAGTTCTGTAGACCTCACTCCAAGGAGGATATTGATCACCTGGAAACAGTGCAGAGAAGGGCTGCTAAGATGGTGCATGGACTGCATCACAGGTCATATGAAGCAAGACTCTGGGAGCTGAACCTATACTCCCTTGTGCAGAGAAGAAACAGAGGGGGCATGATTAAACCATTTAAGTACATGAGGGGATTTACGCAGCTCAGATAGGCAATCTATTTCAACAGAACACGGCAGCACACGAGAGGGCATGATATGAGACTGGTAGAAGGAAGATTCAAAAGCAGCCTTAGGAAGTACTTCTGCACAGACAGAGTGATACACCCATGGAACAGCCTCAGGAGGTGGTAGCATCAGAGACAATCAGGGAGTTCAAACTTTCATGGACAGACATAAAGGACAAGTTAGGATGAAGGCTGCATTGGGAGGGGAGTAGTTTCTAAGGCATACTAGATTGATCGCATGATCCCCATCTGACATACTAAAAGTCAGCAGAATAGGCCTTATGGTCTGTCGTGTCTACTCGGTAGCCATCCCCCTACTGGGTGCTCGCTTCTCCGCCCCCCCACACCAGAAAGAGTCTTCCCTGGCTTCAGTTTCCTCCTGTACCTGGCCCACCCCATCTTGAATCCCTCCAGTGTGTCCTCTTCCACCAGACTCCTGGGCAGTGCATTCCATGGCTCCACCACCCTCTCAGTGAAGTAGTGTCTCCTACGCTCCCCCCTCCAGTTTCCACTTGTGCCCCCTGGTTGTCCCCCACCCCTTAGCCTGAACACCTCCTTGGCTCCGCCCTTATTGATCCCGTTTACATACTTGAAGATCTCTATCATGTCCCCCCGTCCCTCCTCTCCTCTAGTGCGTACAGCCCGAGCTGTTCTTGTTTCTCCTCGTAGGGCCTCCCCCATACCCTGAATCATCCTGGTTGCCCTCCTCTGGACCCTCTCCAGCAGTGCTATGTCTTTCGTAAGGTGAGGTCTCCAGAACTGCACACAGTACTCGAGATGTGGCCTGACCAGGGCATTATACAGAGGGAAGATCGCCTCCCTCCCTCCTCCTGGATGTAATCCCCCTGGCTATGCAGCCCAGTATCCTGTTTGCTTTTGCTGTGGTTCTTCAACAGTTCTCAGTGTTATTCATTTTGACATCCACCACCACCCCTAGATCCCTCTCGCCCGATGTGGCTTGCAGTGTGACCCCCTTGGGTGTGTACGTGGCCTGGGTTTCTGACCCCCAGATGCAGCACCTTGCGTTTCCCTGCATTAAACTTCAATCCCCATCCTTGACCACCTATCTAGGGTATCCATGTCCCCCCTGGAGAGCCTCTCTCCCTTCCTTCCCATCTGCCAACGCTTTTCTTATGTTCTTATGATACGAATGATAAAAAACATTGATCGTAAGGGTTTATTGTTTGGGATTTACTGATCATGAGGAAAAAATATTGTTTATGGTGGCAGTCTTCTTTTGTTTTAACTAAACATTTTTTTTAAAAACATTAGGAAATATGTATCTTCAAAACACAAACCCCAGAAGCTAGGTGAACGGGATCCATTTAGCTAGATTCTGGTGTTAGTTTTCGTTGGTTACATACAGATGCATAGGGCAAAAAGTTAGTTTGTCAGCCAGTGCAGAGGTGCAGCACCCTATGCCAAGAGAAGGGCTGTCTTCACTGTATGGTACCTGGACCCATGTGGGCAACCCTGCAGCTTTCATTCATGTAACTGGGTCACTGAGCTCACCCCGAAACTCGGGTCAGTGGCATGGGATCCCAAAGCATACCCACCGGAGTGAAGACTGGCACAGCATATAAAGTTTATTAATGATTACAATTATTGTTTTTTTATTTTGACCCCAAATTTTCCAAATAGTATTTTCATGACTCCTCTTATAAACATAATGTGGCATTTGTAATATATTGTGCAAAATGTCAAGTGCGAAAACACATCATGCCCAGGATTTAAAAAAAATAGCACGTCACATTTATGAGGTGGTGTGGAAAAATGGCTATGTTAAAAGTCTGGAGTTAAAATATTGAAAAATAGTAAAGTTGAGAGTGAATGTTGAAGTATTGCATAACCTGGGCATTTTACTAGATTTGTACACCAATTTGTCAGCATAGGCTTTTTATTACCCCGCCTCACAAACCCGGTAGGTGAAAATCTTCAATTCTAGGGGCATGGTTATGGTTCACATATCTACACATGGCAGTTCATCTTTAGAGCTGATCCACTGAATGGCCTTTAAGCAAAGCTCCTCCAACCACCCAGGTGATATATTCCTTGGTTCCTCCCCATGATGTCAGATCTTCCCTTCTGCTGGAAAAGTTTGGTCTACTCTTTCGCAGCTACATGCATTGTAGAGCCTTATAAGTGTTCCACTGGCAAACTTAAGAACTTTTCCAAACCATTTTGTATATTCCTCGGTCCTGCTCCTGATAACAGGGAACATTTATTTATTTATTTAATTAAGAGTTTTACCAGTGAGGCACACTGAGCAGAATACTGCTTGATTCCAGGTGCGTCCTCTGGTGGGGTGGGTTGGGGGTTAGGAAGATAAAATAAATACAGTAGACAATCTGGAAGAAAATAAAGGAGCAGACAATTAAATACAGTATAAACGGTAGTGCAGGGAGATTGAGACAACAGATGGTAAAAATAGCATCAAAATCAAGTATGCGGCAAGATAGTGGCTAAGTGTGATAACATAGACGAGCATGGCAGGCGAGATACATTCAGCCTAGACCATTTCTGCAAACACAGGTGGAGGAGAAGTGAGCTTTGATGTGAGGGTTGAGGTGTTGGTTTGTAGGCATAAGTCGGATGGCAGCAGAGAGGGCGTTCCAAAGTTTGAGCGTATGATGCTTAAATGCTGTCTGACCCACAGTGGAGAACATGTGAGGCACGTGTCAAAGTTTCTGAGGTGGTACACAGGGGGTACTGAGCAGTTAGGGCAGTCGCAAGGTAGGATGGGAGGGACTGGGACCAGAACTTGGCAGTGAGGCACTCACAGTGAGCCTGTCAGCAGTCCTTTAGTGAAGGGAGTTAGAGTCTGGTAGAGAGTGCAGTGGTGTATAGAGGGTGGGCAGTTAAGAGCAAAAGAGCAGAAAGAATGAAAGAGGGAATCCAGCCTGGCTAGAGTGGACTAGGGAGCGGCACTATAAACTATATCCCTGTAGTTGAAGATAGGTAGGAATTTTTTCTCTACAACTGAGCAGCGGACTGGCAGCAGGATGCAACTACGGTTGCGAAATAGGGCCCCCAGCTTAGGGTGTAGCTTTTTGTGGATGGCATCGACATGTACAGAAAAGTTGAGGTGCTGGTCAAGCCAGACCCCGAGGTAGCTAAAGGAAAAGCAAGCCTCTAGAGTATTCCTGTCCAGAGTGTGGAAGGAGGGGGTGGTGGAGAGCCGAGAGAGTCTTTGCCTCGTGCCGAAGGTCATTGAGACTGTCTTCTTGGTGTTTAGAAAAAGTTGATTTGCATGAAACTAGAGCTGAATATCAATGAAGTCCTGCTGTAGCCTGGTTGACAGATCAGCATATGAGGGGCCTGATGTATACAGAACTGTGTTGTCCGCATACATGTGGATGAATGTATGTGGGCAGGCCGTGGGCAGGTCATTTAGGAAGACGGAGAAAAGGAGCGGGCCAAGGACTGAGCCTTGGGGGGATACCAGTGGTGATTTCGAGGGAGGAAGATATGGAGTTACTAATTTTGACAGATTGGGACCTGCTTACCAAGTAGGAGTGGAACCAGCTGATGGCCCCGGCAGAGAGCCCGGCACAAGCAAGCTTGTTCAGGAGTAGTGCATGAGAGATTGTGTCAAAGGACTTTGCCAGGTTGATGAAAATGGCTGCGGTGATGTGGCCCTTGTCCATACCACAAGAATGGAATTAATAAGCCGTAGGAGGGAGGTGGCAGTGGAATGGGACTTTATTTGATTTAGTTTTGTTGACAGGATGGGGTGCACTAGCTATAGCAGTGACTATTTTAGGCTCGACCCGGGAGGTTACAGAACAATACATATGAAAACAACAACAGTACAGTAAATACAATACATAATTAGTCAATTTTCAAGGAACAGAATACAGTGCACATATCAGAAATAAATGGTAGGGTAAAATACAATACGGTGTCAACACAGGAGTATAAGGAGGGGATACAAAAATAAGGTCATAAGAGCTTCATTCAGAAATAAATTAAGGTATAATTAGACATTCATGACTGTGGACACTGTAAAAGTCATACAGGCTAGATATAGGAGAGTTACTGGAATAGATAGAAGTAGGGATGCTAGATAAGGAGGGTAGGATGGAGTAGATAATTGAAGCATGGGGAGAGGTGAGGGCCAGAGGTAATGAGGGTAGGACAATAGGGTAACAGGAAGAGGACAGCAGAGCATATTAATTTGTTTAATAGGGAAACGATTCATAGAGAATAGTAATGGAGTGCAGTGTTCATAGAGGGGATGGAAGGTTAGGGTGGTTTGAAACCAGAGCAAGAGCAGGAATCAATGAGATGGTTACATAACGATTTTTTGAAAGAGGCGTTGGATGAGGCTAAGCGTATAGTTAGAGGGAGAGAGTTCCAATGTTGAGGGGCATGACAGGAGAATGCACTAGCACCTTTGGAGGAGTTATGACTGGGGATGTGGACAGGGCCATTGGCTGTCGATCGTAAGCCATAGCTGGGAGTCTGGTTTAGAAATAGGCTTGCCAGGGGCTTGGGTATTTGTGTATGGCTCGATCATAGATAACATCATCAGAACACATAGGATCTAGATGCAGGGGGAGAAAGCCATCCAAGTTCAGAGTAAAGGAGGCAGTGGTGTTTCATCCGATGAGAGGATGATGCATAACGACAGATCTTGTATGTAACATACAACTTCCTAAAACATGTTTTACCCACCGAGGCATACGCTGCAACCCCATAGGTGAGTGATGGCAGGAGTACACTCAGTGCTATGGCAAGCCTAGTGGAGGGAGTGAGTACGTAGCTGGTTCGGTAGGCAATACCAAGTTTCATATTGACCCACTTGCATGTCTGCTGGATATGAAGGTCAAAATTAAGAGACGGGTCAAGGGTGACACCCAGATACTTAAGAGTGTACGACCCTGACAGATGAGCCATTTGAAGTAGAGACATGGAATTTTGGTTGAGCGTGTTTGAGTTTGGCATTGGAACCAAAAAGCATGGCTTGGGTCTTGGATACATTTAAGACTAGTTTATGGGTGAGCAGCCACTGTTGAATTTGATGAAAGTCCTGGGAGAGTCGTTGGTTGATGTTAACAATGTTTTTAGCACTGGAGTAAAGAACAATGTCATCAGCGTATAACAGGGATGCAGTCTGATGGAAGTTAGAGGTGATATTGTTTATGAAACTGGTGAAAAGCAAGGGACCAAGGATAGATCCTCGTGGTACGCCGATGTTTAAGGTGGCTATATCCGATAGGGCGGAGTTAAATTTAACTAATTGAGACCTATTTGATAGGCAGCTGCGGAACCATGAAACTACATTCAGTGAAAAGCCTAGCGATGTTAGAGTAGCTAAGAGGATGGTGTGGTCGACAAGATCAAACACTTTAGTCATGTCAATAAAAATTGCCCCAGTTAGTAGTCCTGAGTACATGGCCTCAAGGGTATCAGACGTGAACTTGAGTAAGGCAGTGGTGGTATTATGATCTTTGCAGAAGCCATGCTGTGTGGTTGTTAGAAGGTCATATTTCTGAAGAAAGTCAATGGTTTCAGTAGCAACAAGCTTCTCAAGAATTTTACTGAGAACTGACAAGATAGCTATGGGCCTATAATTAGAGGAATTTTTCCGATCACCTTTTTTAAAAGACCGGGGTGATCCTGGCTAGTTTCCAGATATCTGGAACAAGGCTCTGGCATAGGGAGAGGGTAACAATCTTGATCAGAGGCGCAGCTATATAAGGGGCAGCGAGTTTTAGGAGTTTCGATTCAAGATTGTCAGACCCAACCGCAGTGAATTCAGAGGTGTTGTTAAGCAGTCTGAGTACTTTGTGGTTAGAGACGGACTTGACTTCCTGAAGCCAGACTGGTAGAGGGAGAGAAGAAGGAGGAGAAGTTAAGAAATGAGGAAAGTTTAGAGAGTACGAGGTGCTCCTGGAGTTTTGCCAGTGAGGGGAGGAGGGAGATTGGGTGATAGTTACCTGAGGGTGGAGGGGTCACCACCCTTTGGAAGCAGAATAACAGTTTTGTGCTTCCATTCCGATGGGACAGAGGCTAGGGAGAAGGAGAGGTTGAAAAGAGTGGTTGAGGGGATAGCGATAGCTGGAGCAGCTGGGAAGAGCAATTTGGCATCCAGCCCAGTGGGATATTTGCACTTAGCGGGATTTGGAGCAATCAAGGCCTTGTAAATGTCCATTGGGGAGACCTGACCTAAGGAGAAGTTGGAGGCAGGGGAATTTTCCCATGTGTCTGTGGGGGAGGGGGTGGCTTTGTTCTGGTAAGGAGGGAGTGTGGCCAAAAGTGCAGAGGTGCAGTTTGTGAAAAACTAGCTAAATTCGGAGGCCACTTCAAGAGGGTCTATCATGTGGATACTTTCTACATCCAGAACTGGGGTTGGGGACTAGGAGGGTGGGGAGAAGAGCGATTTAACCACCTTCCAGACTTTAGCCAGGTGGTTTAAGTTGGATTGGAAGGTGGCTTTGAAGAAGTTAGCTTCTGCCTGCCAGATTAACCTAGTGCAGGCATTGTATAAGGAGCGATATTTAGCGAGTGCTGCAATGGAGTGTGAGACTTTTAGCGACTTTTGTGCCTGGTCTCTGGCTCTGTTATGGGTCATAATATTGGCTGTGATCCATGACAGGTGAGCCCCTCTCACATGAGTCCATGTGAGCGGGGCATATCTGTCCCAGATGGCTAAGAATTTGGTTTTGAAATACTCTAGTGCAGAGTCAATGGATGCAGCTCAGGGTATGTGTGATCAGTCTGTGGCAGCCAGGTAATTTAGGAGTGAGTTAAGGTCCAGGGATTTAAACAAACTGGTAAGGATGATTCTGAGAGGGGGTGCCTTGGGCCAGAAGATTTTTCTTACCATATATATCATGTGGTGGATACTTAGGGGGTTGGGTAGTAGGCCTGAGGCAGTTATCTTGTGTGGGTGTGAGGTAATGGCCCAGTCGAGCAAAGAAGTCCTGTTGGTTCCGTGATCTGTTGTATCAGGCTTAGGGCAGCCACCTTGTTTCAAAATTTTGAGGTAGCGTGAGGAGAGCCAGTTTAAATTGAAATCCTTGAGGATGTGGAGCCCCCGGTGTGTTAGTTTTCAAAGTGCCCAGGTGTTCCAGGATAGAGGGCATGGGTGACTTAGGGGGGAAGTAGGAACCAGCTATGTAATGGGGAGTAGTGTGGGGAAGGGAGAGTTTGATGAGCAGTGCGTTGATGGACATTGTGATCGAGGGTAGGTTGATGGGTAAACTGGAGGGTGGATAACATGTGCTTAACTACTAAGGATCATACTAAAGAAAGTACAAGAGCGAGAAGGCCGAAGCCCATGATGCTCTATTCTAATCCAATATATAGTAAGAAAGATCATACCCATTACTAATAAGGTTATCTAATCTGTGCCACCTCCTCTTTTGTTGCATGGGTGGTCGTGGTGGATGGTTGTGTAGCTTGGGATGGCAGTTTCAGCAAGCTTGTTATGAGGTTTTAGCCAGGTTTCTGAGAGGATTAAGATGTCAGGCCTTAGGGATGTGACAGTAGGTTTATGCAGTAGGCTACAGATATTAAGGTGCACTACTTTTAGGCTCCATGGGAGTTGGTGAGTAGAGGGTGGGCCCTGGGTTTGGCTCGACGTCACCAGACATTAGGAGTAATAGGGTCACCAAGAGCTTTGTGGATTGCATATATAGCCATGGCTTGCAGGTAGAATAGGGAGGCTGAGCTTCTGCTGCGGGGGAGTGCAGAGCAGATGAATTTAAGGCTGACAGGCCAGCGTGAAAGCTAGGTGGTGGAATTGAGGAGCCAACCATCTGTATGAGTAGCTTGGCTGCAGTGGGGAGCACGTTGGGAGATGTTACAAAGGTTGGAGGCTGGGCAGACTGAATGCTAGATGACATATTAGCCGTATGCACCTTGGGGTAGATGGTGGGAGCTAGTGACACTGTGGGTAGGAGAGAAACACCATCTTGGTTCAGTGATTTGCCTATGTACTGGTGTGTCTTTGTAGAAAATAGCGCCGATTACAGTTGGGAGAAAATAATATGCAAGTGGAAAGCAACCTGATAGGTTTTATCAGGCATGTGATCTGCCCTATAAAGTAAGTGGTTCACCAAGGGTGGTAGTGGGGGCTGGTGGTGGGTGTGGGGTAGCGCGGTGAGAATTCCACTCTGAATGAGCGTCCACAGCAGTTGTGAAGCCATTACCTGTTGTGCACTAAGTCCTATTCTCGTGAGCTCCTTGCAGGGATTCGGGGAGGGCTACTTCTCTAGCCCTCACGACTTCGGACTGGGGAGCTGTGAAAAGAGCAAGGAATATGAATTTAAAGCAGGTAAGGGGGGTGTAGCCTAGCAGGGGCGGGACAGGACAGAGGAATTGAGCAGCTTATGTGCAGCACAGAAGTAAAAGTATACAGCCCGTGCTATGGAGAGTACACCTTACCTTTAAATTTATACAGTATGCTGTAAATTTTAAACTTATGCTGCAAGCTTGTAAATTCAGTAATTATTCTGATTGTTCTTAAGGTACCAAGCATGCTTCAGTTTAACGTTGTGCTCAGATTTGAAATACCATGCTGCACTGCCTTATTAGTTTAGACAGTATTCTGAGAAGTTCCAAGTAATCTTTAAGGTAACGCAGAAATTAGCAACAATTTAGGTGGCTTTCCAAAAATACATAAGCTGAGAGACTATCTCCATTTGTACGCTGACTGTGAAAGGCTTGTAGGAGAACAGATGGACACTCAGGCAGTGTTGGCAATAAAGTAAATCAATATTTATTACAGCAGAACAAAATAAAGCGAACTGGAACCGCAAAATAGAAGAGAATAAAGAAACGAAATTCAGCATTAATCCGAAAACCAGCCTAGTAAATGCGAGGACTGAACAGGGTCTTGAAACTCCAACACTCTAATAAACACTGAGCTAGACTAGGAATATGCCCCAAATAAATAGCATGAAACAGTCATGTGATGGGTTAAGCTCCATCATCAAACTTTTAGAACAAGCTTTGTTTGGAGAAAACAAAATCAGTGTCATAATATCCTCATAGTTTCTAATAACCATTACAATGCATATGCCATGTTTGTTTTAAAATAAAAGTGTCTGGATCCAGAGTTGGCACCGAGGTACGTCAATAAGCTCCACCCTCAGAAGTCCCCTAGCATAAGAACAGCAAAAGGGAGGCCGGCCGGCTCTATAGCAATGGGTATTCTGAGATGGTGGCTTGCAGATGGACGCTTGAGAAGAAACCAAGAAAATCTAAATATAGCTGGCTGCAGCATTCGAACACCAGTACAGAAATAACAGTGAGTATTCTTTCAAAGTTCATGAGGTTCCCTTGGTTTTCTCTAAGTGTCTGTCACAAACAGCTATGGACAGAAACTGCTGCTGGGAGTGTAGCGGTGAAGAGACAACCTCTGCAAACATGCGCACAGTCACAGAGGAGAAACAGGAACCCAAATCGAGAAGCTGCACCACTGAGAAGTAAAATCCTCTACTTCTCCAGGACATACCACGGGTTAGAAAACCTTTTACCTTTACCCGAAATATCCTAAGTAGAATTTCTTGTAGGGGTTTAAAACACTTTAAAGTAGCTTACGATTTCTTTACCTTTTCAAGTTACCCCACTAGTGGGAAGATCTTGGTTTACTTTATGCATGAGCGATTCCCCAAATTATTCTGGACCAGTGGGGAAGGGGTCAGGTCAAGAAAACCAAAGCATTCAGGGTCATTTTAAGAGAAGATAAAGGCAGGTGGCCAGCCCAACAAGAAATAGTAAGAGAAGGAAACATACAGGGCAGGAACACAAACAATGCTGTTGTAACAGACTTAGAGACAAGGATAGACAGGGGGGCAAAAGTAAAGAGAAGACACTTTATGCCCCGTGCATTCCTGAGTTATGGACCCTTTCACACCAACAATATAAGTCCGCAACAGTCTATTTAGATTTGAATTTGAACTTGGCGGCAAAATAATTCCACTCTGCATGAGAGTCCAGCGGTTGTGAAGCCATACGTATGGTGCACCAAATTTGATTCAGGGCGTGAGGGCACGAATCCCATGCCTTGCTTCAGACAGTACATCATGTGCCGGCAGAAGATGTCCTGGACTGACCCACATGTGTTGTGCCTGTACTGCCAGGGATCAACACTACATTGCTGTTTGCGACCTCTTCCAAATAATGCTCCCATCCTCACTTGAAGACAGGAAGGTTTTTGGCCGTTTGGCCAATCGAGATCCCAAATTGCGGGTGAAGAGTGTTCACTAGGTGGCCCCCACTGTGGCGGCATCTACGGCACACTTAACAGCAATTAAGAGGTAGCATCTAAAGCCGCAACGGGCACCTTGTCAGCCTCAGTGCTGCTTCCATTGGAGGCCAGCATCTGAGCGTCCTTTGTGGGTAATTTCAGTGATATGTCAGTTGTACGAGTCTTTAAGGGAGAGCCTTGTCTGCCATAGTATGAAGCACAAGAGTAAGAAACACCACCATTGGTCGTAGGACTGGGAGAGATCATGTTCCTCCCTCTCCCTTGATTCTCCTGGCCACTTGACTTCACTTTCGCCGAGCCCCTTTTGACTGGGGAACGGGTTGCTAGCTCCTAGGTACCCTGTCTGGCTTGCCAACCTCGACACCAGTCGATCAGGTGGTCGAGATTTATTTTTACCCTGTTGACCCAGTCCTCTTCCAGGAGCATGTGGAGCAGTCTGTATCCCCAGCTGTCCCAGATCAGGATCAGCCTCCACTGGTGGTCGTGCAGCCAAACCATTGCCAGTGCATTACACTGCACCCCAAGTTACGTCTCCTTGACATCAGCCTCTGGGTCAGTAGTCGAGGTACAGGTCAAGGTCTTGAGCTCTCGATCCCACTCAACTGGGAGGCATTACCTTTGATGCTTCTCATTCTCTTCATTTTTGAAATTTGACCCTGACATGTATCTCTCCACCATTGTTGGCAGAACTGCCTCCAGAGCAGCCCATGTTGGGGGCTCCTGCGAAGGACTCCTGTCTGGGCACCGGCTTGCCAGGATGTTTGTCAATGGAAATGACCTACTTTGATGATTCCAGGATGGTCCTTGGTGGCAAGTGGTTGCAGGCCATCTTTGAAGAGTCCTTGGATGACTCTGATGCATCCTCCATGCAATTTTCGAGGATGCATAAGTTTGAATGGGTATCGACTAAGGAACTGACCACCTGCTATGGGCTGGTGTCTTTTGGGGTGCTTCTTCAACTTATGTCGGAGTCCATAAAGATTTCTTTAGACCCAGTTCAGAAGTGTGCTAAGTAACCCTCCACTGACATCCTGGATAAGAACAAATCCCCGGAAGTTGCCTTTCCTATGGCTGAGGCTATTCTGGGAACAGCTGTGGAGCTTTGGCAGCATCCAGCCTACTGCCCAACACACACAGCCCATGTGGTCCACAAATATACGGTTGCTGTTGGCTCCTTGCCTGTTTTTTCTGACAACTCCTTGGCCGAGGGTCTGGTCTGTGATTCCATTTTCCGGAAATCCAGCAGTACTGGGAAGCACAAGCCCACTGACAAAGAGTTAAAGTGGAACTGTCAGCAATAAGAGACTCACACTCAAGTGCAAGTCTAATCTTAATGTGCACTTTGTACATAAAAATGTTTTTACTTACTCTTTACTGCGGTATAATAGAATGTTTCAGGCTAATTTTGCTGATTTCTGAGAAGCCATTATCTGTAACCAGAAATCCCAGAATTCCCTACAGCTGACATCAGAGGAGGGCTGCAGATCTGGAAGATTCAGTAGCCCATAGTATATATGTTAAAGATTTTGTAATCTAAAATCAGATGTTTTCTGGTCCTGCTGTGCTCACAGAACTTAGTACAGTCCTCTGTGACTGTATCTAGCCTCAGGAGAACAGCAGACCAGCAAATAGAAGATTACAGCTTATAAAAGACTCTGACATTCACTGCAGGCCACCGAATCTCCAACTGCTGCAGCCCTCCTCTGATGTCAGCTGCGGGGGAGTCTGGCATTTCTGGTTACAGGAAATGTCAGCTTATAAGTCAGTGAAATTAGCCTGATGCAGTCTACTACATAGCAATAATCAGTAAATAAGAGTGTTTTTGTACACAAAGGACTTGGGTGTGAGGCTCTTTCTGCTGACATTTCCCCTTCAAAGAAGCTTGACCACGTGGCTAAAAAAGTTTGTACCACATTCACTCGTGGTCATTGTCAGGCGAGCTACACCTTGATGATGGCCCACTTTGGTCACTCCCTGCTGGGAGTGCTCAGTAACATCCTCCTTTACCTGGCTGCAGACGAGAAGCTTCTGGTAAAGGTCATTTGAGACCAAAGTCAAGCACTGGCTAAACTCCAGCTCCAGATGGCCTTGGACATTAGCGACTCCTGTGTCTATGCCATGGCGGCGGCCATCACAGTGTGTCGCAGGGCCTGGCTGAGGATCCCCACCTTCACGGCGGACACTCAGCACAAGCTGGCTGATGATCCCTTCTTGGGCACTGATATCATGGGAGTGGACGTGCATCTCATGAGAACTGAGACGTGTAATGCCACCTGGGATTTTGTGACTTTGTCCAAGGAATACTAGAAAGGCTAAAAACGAAAGAAGACCTTTCAGTTTTTGCCTTTTCAGCCACAGCAGTCTCGGTAGCAACAGCCCTAGCCTGAGCAATTCCAAGCCCGACACTTCAAAGCCAAGTTTTCCAGCCAGGGGTCCAAAAATCTGGGGATAGAGGAAGTTGTGCCACTCTGGCCTCAGCAGCCAGTGCCCCATACCTCTCGACTATACCACATTAAAAGGAACGTTCCTCAATTTACTTCACAAAAGCTCCCTGTTTCACATTGTGAGGACTTGTTCCACATTCAATAGTAACATTTTAAAGCAAACATCTGTAGTAAATAATGCAAAAAATATATTACTCAATTAATAACAGACTCCCTGAACATAAATGCAAACATTTTAACAGTGTTCTGAGCTTCCTAGGTAAAGATTTGATTAAGTGTTCCGCATTTTGCTCATTTGTTCCACATTTTGAAAGGCAATGTTCCACATTTGGTGGACAGAAGGTTGAGAGGTATGCATTGCCCCTTCCAAAGCTGCCCAGTGATGGGTTGGGGGGTGTTAATCTTTTGGTTTTCCAGTCCCCAACTTGGCCGATGTGAGATGCCATCCAGTGGTGGCTGATCCCAGAATGTGTGGAGGAAAGTCCAGAACTGACTGTCACTGTCACAATGTCCACATCTCTGGTGGGATGGGGAGCACACCTGCGAGACCTCAGGATTCACTGGTTAGGGTCACCTGGCAGTCCCGTCACCACATCAGCCTGCTAGAGTGCTGTGCATTGCAACTAGCTCTAATGGAATTTGCTACTCTAGTCAGGGGCTTAGGTTGTGCAAATCCAGACAAACAACACCACAACCATGTCCTATCTGAACAGGCAGGGTGGAATGCACTCCTTTCCATTGTGTTGGTAGGCCCTCTGCACCTGGACCATCATGCACAGGCTTGGTGCAGATCTCCTGGTGGTTTATGTCACAGAAGCATACAGTCTGCTGGTAGACGCTCTCTGATAGGTAGGCAAGTCGTTGCATGAGTGATGCCTGCATCAGGAGGTGACGAGCTACCTGTTCTCCCTGTAGGGCACACCTTGGGTGGATCTGTTTTTCTCCTGGGAGAACATAAAACAGGCTGTTCGGTGCTCATCCCCCACAGTCCAGGACACTTGTGAGAGATGCCTTGGCGAAGCCGTGGACCCCAGGCCTCTTTTATACTTTTCCTCCCTTTCTGCCTCATCTACAAGTTGGTGGTCAAGGTGCGGAGGGGCAAGGGATGGTTCTCATAACTCCGAGCTGGCCTCGCCTGTTCTGGTATCCAGATCTCCTCAACCTCGGCAGCAGGCCTCTGTTGTGGTTGCCTCTTTGCCTGAATCTGCTGACCAGAGAACAGTGGAAGGTGCTGTGGACAGTCTGGTTCCTCAGTGGCTAGAGTTCCAGGCTCTGAATCTTTCAGAGAGTGTTTCCCCACATTCTGTAGGCTTCCCGAAAAGAGGTGACTTTCTAGTGTCATGTCTTCAATTGGAAGCGATTTTCCATTTGGTGTCAGGGACTGGGGCGTGATCCTCTGGCCTGCCTTGTGGCTAGCATCTTGAAATATCTCTGGTACTTTTCCCAGCTGGGACTGTGTTCGGTGATCATTAAATTTCACCTGGTTGCCATCTCTGCATACCTGGTGCAGGCGGGTATGCTGATGGTGGCGGAGGAGAAGGTGGTCGGCTGCTTCTTTCAGAGCCTTGACCTTTTGTTCTCACCAGTGCATGAGCCACCACCACCTTGTGTCCCTTTGGTACTGGCAGTGCTCATGGTCAAGCCTTTTGAGCCTATGCACAGGTGTGAGATGTCACACCTGTCATGGAAGATGGCCTTCCTAGTGGCCATCACGTCAGCTAGGAGGATTAGTGAGCTCTGGGTGCTCTCAATGGTGCCTCCATATCTGGTTTTCTACAGGGAATAGATTGTCTTTCGCTCCCACTAAAAGTTCATCTAGGAGTTCCACCTTAACCAGGTGACGAAACTTCCGGTTTAGTTTACCAACCCATCTTTGGAGGCTGAACACAGGCTTCATTCTCTGGGCCTGTTATGGGCACTCTCCTACTATGTGGATCGTATGGCTGGGATTGGGCACCCCAGTGTCAGGCTACTTCTAGAAGTGGGGGTAGGTGCCCCGGTGCCACCATGTACATATTGGGAATAGGGGACAGGTGACCTGAAGGGGATGTGGGTCTGTGGAAGTGGTATCAGGGGTGGACACCCTGGTCCGCTAACACAAACATTGGGAAGGGGGACGAACAACCTGAAAGGGGGAGGAGAGAGAAAGAAGTGGTACTGGGGGGTGGGTACCCTGGTCCACTTAAGAAAAATGTTACATTTCAAGTAGGTAGGTAGCTAGCTAGATAGGAAGACAGACAGAGAAACAGACAGAACAGGAGATCACCAGCTCATTGCTTCAGCTGAAGCTGGCAGCACAACTTCAGCTGCAGCTTCAGCATTCAAGTAACACCTGGTGTTCTCATGTAGAGAATGTGCTTCAGTGGCTTCTCTTGCTAAGCTGGGCATCTAGATTTTGTGGTACCCAGAAAAGGTATTTCTGGCCATTGTTTTAAAAAACAAATACCATAATCTTCTATACAATGTGTGAAATGGTCCCATTTAGCTAGGTTCAGGTGTTTTTTTTTTTTTTTTAATTATGTATTTTTTTTTCATGTTTCTTAGTTTGAGGAGGAAACAAGATGGTGGCCGTCACAACACAAAAAAATGTGTCATGGTGTGACAAGCAAGTGATGAGAAAACAAATAGCCTGTGGCCTGGAATTTTTATGTTGTGTCAGAATGTTGTCCAAAAAGCCCTAATGAGCATGCTCAGAACACCCCCTCTAAAATAAAAAAAAAAAAAAAGTTTAAAATCCTTATCACGATGGAACCATTTTAATATTTGTTCACAGAACCTTCCATGGGCACTACCTTTACACAGCATGCTTCTACCCTGAAAGTTTTAAAAAAGATTCCATTCTGTATAGGCTGTGGTTGAGAGCAAAACCAAAATCCCACCTTAAGTATAGGATAAAATTAGACATCTACAGGAAAATGACACATGTGGATCTCAGAAACCACCCAAGCTGATGTCACAAAACATTCCTCCTATTTAGACCTTGCCTGCTAGACAATGCATGCGAAACTTCAGCTAATTTATCAAATGCTGCCAGAGCTATTAAGATGCATAGTTAGGGATTTAACATAGAACCTGTTCATCAGCCCTACCTATACTGGTGCTACTGTGCAAGTATAATATATGTATTTTGCAAGCAAAAAATAGACATTTTAAAAACAGGATATCCTGAAGTGTGTTGTTCCACTTATAAAATAGTGCTATCTTTGACCTCCTCTCTTGGACAAGGGGAAAACAGGAGAGCAACAGAGAAGGCATTGAGTTTTCTGTCCTGATGGGAGGGCCTACAGTACAGTGTTTCCAGGAGATCTTTTTTTTCTTCCCAAGGGTCTCAGTCAAGAAAACTGCCTTATCTGCATGGGAATGATGTGCTGAGAACGTAAGCTGAAAAAGCAGGAGAGAATACGGTGGGGCATCTTTGGAACTTTTGCTTCTGTGATCAGACATCTCAAGCAAATATTAAGGGTGCTGTGATCCTTACTAAGGGGGTTAATAAAAGCTCTGCAGTATATCTAACCCCATAGTAGCTAGCTTGGACAGGACTTGTCAGTATTCTTGTCAGAGGCAGTACTCTGAAGCCCCTCTGGTTTGGGTGAGGGGGCGGGGGTTGAAGGGGAATTTGGAGTTGGGGTGGGGGGGAATGCACACCACCAATATCTCTGGCACTCATGTTAATTTTTGCTTCTAGGGACATGGATATGTTGTTCATCCACACTTATTGGCAGGTATCCTTGCCGCTTTAAATCTTGCCGGAAGGTCTTCAAGCTGGCTCCTCCCACCCACTCGGGTGGTAAAACTCTCGGCTCCGCCCCATGACGCCAGATCTTCCTTACCGCTTGGAAGCTCAGGTTCCCTCCTTAACGCTCTGCGTATAAGACTGGTTTCTATTTCTTCGGTTTACCGGAAAGTACTTTGAAGGTTTTCAAGACTTCGGTCACTTACTTCCCTCGCGGCTCGATGGACAAGTCGACTCCTGGTTTCGGAGGTGCCCATGCGGGCGAAGATATCTCAGAGCGGATCCGCTGCTCCACGTCGTCTACTTCGGGCCTTAGGCACGATCCGCAGGCTTGCGACCTGTGCTCTTCTTTCTCGGTCTACGTCCTGGAAGACCGTGCCACCCGTTTACAACTTGGGCAACCCGAAAAACATTACCCTCCGGTAAAGTCGAAGGAGGCCCGGTTGGCGGTTTCCGCGGCGGCGGGCTCGGAGGAACAGCTTGAGCAGATGATCGCACTCGTGGAGGAGGCAGCGCAGGCTGCATCTTCGTCTTCCTTGGCCGCGGCATTTATCCCACTGTCCTTGGGATCCTCCTATTCAGCTTCTTTTAAGGAGCTCTGTCTCTCCCGCTCCACTAAGGGAGAGGGACCAACATCTTCAGGGCCTTCCTCTCGGTCCAAGAAGAAGGACCACAAAGGTAAGTCCCTCCGTCGACATTCTTGGGAGCAGGAGAGGTCCCCCTCACCGAGTAGTCGATCCTTCGGCTTCGGCCACTGGCTCACGGTATCCCCGTCAGGTCAGTTGACCTAGACTCCCGTCGATGCAGTCGAGATTTTTCTCGACCAGTTGGATGGGCTGTCGACTGGTGAAGCTGAAAACCCTCACTCCCCGGTTCCCCCAGCGGTGGTTGAGGAGTCTGTGGACTTGTCCGTGCCTCCGGTTCCGGAGTCCACTGTTGAGCCCTCCGAGCCGAGGGGAGGGCGGGTTTCCCCCGCACTACCCCCGTACCCTCCTCGGAAAAGCCGAGGTTCAAGGTCTCGGTCTCGGACTTCTTCTCGGTCCAGCCGATCCTGCCGTCACAGGCGGACTCGGTCTCGGCACCGTGGCAAGCGGCGCCGCCGCTTGTCCTCATCCTTCTCCTCGGACTTGGGGAGGCTTTGACGCAAGCTGCGTCAACGATACGAGGACCTCATGTGGCAACAGCTTCTTCTGTCCGGGAGCAAGCCGACGTCGTCGCCTTCCCCGGCTATTAAGTGGCTGTCACCGGAGCGGCTGAAGCAACCCCTCGCCTTAGCCGAGGCGCCTACTTCCAGGCCTGTTGCTCGGCCAAAACCGGCTGCCCCACCGATTCCGGTGGAACCTCTGCCTCCACAGCCGTTGTTTGGGGCTCCGACCAAAAATTCTCGGTCGGCCCAAGGTCTGCCCCATAGGTTGTCTGTCACCCTCACTCCCGATCGCCCTCGCCAGGCGGAGGGTGGCTCAGACCCAAGGCAGTTCTTTGCAGAATCCTCCAAGTCCGACGACGATTCCTCCCTGTTCTCCAGGCGGGTCGACTTGGAGTCCTCGGGAGGTCCGTCACTGGACGATAGCCCTTCGTCCTTCATGGGTTTGCTTTGGCTCATCTCGGAATCCACCGGGATGCTGCTTGAGCCCGTATCCAAGCAGGCCAAGTATCCCCTCACGGAGATATTGGACGAGGATTCTCCTACGGAGGCCTTTCGGTGGCGAGGCCATTGTAGGCCAGCCTGGGCTCTGGCAGTGTCCTGCTTCCTGCCCTGCACCTTCGGCCAGGATGGCAAGGAAATGCAGCGGTCCCTGCCGGTTCCCTGTCTGGTTTCTCGGAACACCCCTCAGCTGAGGGGTTAGTTACCGACAGCGTCTTCCGGCGTGCCGGAAACGCCAGGGATGTGGACAAACCTCCCGACAAGGAGTCCAAGAAGTTGGACTACGCCGGGCGAAAAGTCTACGCTGCATCCTCCCTTGGCGTTCATCAGGCCAGCTCGGCCATACTGATGGCACATTTTTCTCACGCCCTGTTGGGCTCCCTGGCCGAGGTAGTCCCTCATCTCCCGGCTGACCTGCAGACCACGGTTAAGCAGGTGTGGGACCAGGGCAGGGCAGTGGCCAAGCAGCAACTTCAGACTGCTTTGGACATCGGTGACTCATGCGCCAGGTCAGTAGCGGCTGCAGTGGCTATGCGTCGTCGAGCATGGCTGAGGATATCCACCTTCACAGCGGATACCCAGCACAAATTGGCGGATGTCCCCTTCCTGGGGACCGACTTCTTTGGCCCTGGAGTGGAAGGCCACCTCCAGAGGATCGAAAAGTCCAATGCCACTTTGGACTCTGTCTCATCCGTCCAGCGGGACAAGGACGCAGACGCAACCCAAGCTCTTCGTCCGTCTCGCCAGCCGTCCGGCCAACAGCATCAGGGCCCAGCGACCGCGCTTGGCACATCCCAAACCCAAGCCCGTGGCTTCCTCCTCCAGGGCACGCAAGGAGGTAAAGGCCCAGGAGGTCCCTCGCTGGTCCCTCCTCCAAGCCTGCACAGTGACGGGTTGAGGGTGTCGCCCCAACCTCGTCACCTCACCCCAGGTTCCCCCATGGGGGCAGCTCCCTACTTCCTTTCCGCCTGGTCTGCTATAACCACAGACGGTGGGTGTTGGAAGTGGTAGGAAAGGACCTGCCTCTGGAGTTCAAGCAGGCCCGGCCCTTTTGAGCCGTCGCCCCCAGGGGGGCCTCGGGGTCCGCAGCCTCGCTGTCGGCTCGCCGAGCCGACATCGCTCTGCTCCTCGAGGAAGAGTTGATCAGAGAGGTGGTGGACCCTCCTTCAGACCCGGGGTTTGTGTCCAGGTACTTCCTGGTCCCAAAACGGACGGGGGGCTGGCGCCCCATTCTCGACCTGCACGACCTAAACAAGTTCCTAAGGTCTCGGACCTTCAGGATGGTCACTCTGGCTCAGATAATATCATCCTTGGAACGCGGCATGTGGTTCTGCTCTCTGGACCTGCAGGGCAGCGTTTTCACGTCCCTATCTGTCCGTCTCATCAGAGATTCATTCACTTTCGGCGGAAGGATCCTTTTCGATTCGAGCCATGCCCTTGGCCTGTCTCTTGCACCAGGGTCTTCACCAAATGCATGGCAGTGGTGACAGCATTCCCTCTTGGCGCCCGAAGGTCTGGGTGTGCCACCTGAGCGATTGGTTGATAGCAGCCCCTCCAGACAGGAGGTGGGCGGTCCAGAGATCTGGCCCTCCAGGTTTGCTCTCATGTCGGCCTCCTCATCAACGAGGCCAAGTTGGAACTCGAACCGAAGCAGGTGATTCTCTTCATCGGGGCAGAGCTCGACTCTCTTCGAGCCAGAGCATGGCTTCCGGCGGACAGGGCCGAGGTTCTTTCCTCCTTTGCCCAATCATTTCTGGTTGGGCAATCGCACCCTGCCCAGGACTTCCTGTGCCTCCTGGGTCTCATGGCGGCCTGCACCAGCGAGGTCCGTTGGGCCCGCTGGAACATGCGCCCCCTTCAGTGGGGGCTGGCCAGCCAGTGGTCTCAACGCTGCGATCCATTGGACCAGCTAGTGACGGCGACCAAGGGGATGTGGAATACTCTCCAGTGGTGGATCGTTCCAGCTCATCTGCAGGAGGGCATCCCGTTTGTCCGCCCTGAGCCGACGGTCTCTCTGTCGACCGATGCCTCTCTGATGGGTTGGGGTGCCCATCTGGGGGAGCACAGAGTGCACAGCCTCTGGTTCCCGCGGGAGTCCCGATGCCATATCAGCCTGCTGGAGCTCCGAGCGGTCCGCCTAGCTCTCACCGCCTTCGCTCCGTTTCTATGGGGTCAAGTGGTTCAGGTCCAGACGGACAATACCACGACCATGTACTACCTAAACCGCCAGGGCGGGATGCACTCCATGCCTCTGTGCAAGGAAGCTCTCTGCATTTGGGCACTCGTGCGCAGCCTGGAGGCGGATCTCCTAGCCATTCATGTGGCAGGAGCCTCCAACACCCTGGCCGATGCCCTAAGCTGGATAGGGGCTGTATCCCATGAGTGGTCTCTCCTGCCGGAGGTAGTACAAGATCTGTTCTCCCATTGGGGCACACTTCAGGTGGATCTGTTTGCCTCCAGGGAGAACACAAAGCTGAGGCTGTTCCATGCCCACCCCCCTCAGCAGGGCTTGCTGCAGGGGGATGCCTTCTCGAGGCCATGGACTCCAGGCCTCTTCTACACCTTTCCCCCATTTCTCTTGATCCACAAGGTGCTTCTCAAGGCGAGGAGGGACAAGGTGCAGGTGATTCTGGTAGCCCCAGACTGGCCCCGCCAATGCTGGTATCCAGATCTCCTCAGCCTCAGCTCCAGGCTCCCGAGGCAGCTTCCAGCTCGCCCGGACCTGCTTTCAGTCAATCAGGGGAAGGTGTTCCATCCGGACCTTCAGTCCCTGCACCTGACGGCTTGGTTCCTGAGCGGCTAGAGTTCCAGGCCTTGGGTCTTTCCGACGAGGTCCTCAATGTAGTTGAGGAGTCCCGTAAGGAGTCGACTAGGAAATGCTATGCCTTCAAATGGAAGAGGTTTTCCATGTGGTGTCAGGGCAAGGGCCTGGACCCTTTCTCCTGTTCCTTGGCAAGCATCTTGGACTATTTATGGTCCCTTTCTCAGCAGGGGCTTAGGTCGACGACCCTAAGGGTGCACCTGGCAGCCATCTCTGCTTACTGGGCGCGGGCCGGGAAGCGGTCGGTGGCGCAGGAGAAGGTGGTCTGGCGCTTTTTCAAAGGCCTTGATCACATTTCCCCTCCGGTGCGAGAACCTCCACCTCCGTGGGATCTACTGCTGGTACTGGCAAAGCTCATGGGCAAGCCATTCGAACCAATGCACAGGTGTGATCTCTCTCACCTGTCGTGGAAGACCGCCTTCTTGGTGGCTATTACGTCAGCCAGAAGGATGGGAGAGCTCCAGGCGCTTTCCATCGAGTCTCCTTACCTGGTCTTCCACAGGGACAAGGTTGTCCTCGCCCCACCGAAATTCCTTCGAAGGTGGTGTGAGTTTCACCTTAACCAGGTGTTGACTCTGCGGTGTTCTACCCCAATCACACCTTGGAGGCAGATATAGGCTTCATACTCTGGACCCTAGAAGGGCGCTTGCTTACTATAAGGAGTGCACGGCTGAAATTCGGGGAGAGGTTCGCCAGCTGTTTGTCACCTACGTTGAAGCCACACCTGGCAGACCTGCAGCCAAGCGGACGATAAGCAGGTGGGTTACCTCCTGCATAGATCTCTGCTATAGGTTGGCAGGCTTGGAGCCTCCCAGAGGGATAAGAGCTTATTCTACCAGCCATACCGCTGAATCGGTGGCTGCTTCCAGGGACGTCCCTGTTCTGGAAATCTGCAGGGCTGCTACCTGGAAGTCAGCACACACCTTTATCACCCACTACCACATCGACCTTGAGTCATGCCGAGATGCTGGTTTTGGGGCCTCGGTTCTCCAGTCTCTTTTCTCTAAATAGGGGGTGTGCATCTTGCCTCCCTCCTCCCGGAGAACTGCTAGAGTCTGCCAATAAGTGTGGATGAACAACATATCCATGTCCCTAGAAATACAGGTTACTCACCTGTAACAGGAGTTCTAGGAATGGTATGTGTTCATCCTGATACTCGACCTCCCAGCCGTGCTAGCCTGAGCTTCCAGCGGGCCAGATCTGGTGTCATGGGGCGGAGCCGAGAGTTTTACCACCCGGGTGGGTGGGAGGAGCCAGCTTGAAGACCTTCCAGCAAGATTTAAAGCGGCAAGGATACCTGCCAATAAGTGTGGATGAACAACATATATCATTCCTAGAACTCCTGTTACAGGTGAGTAACCTGTATTTATTAAACAGCTGTCAGTTAAGAGTTACTCTTTTATATTCTTTTGCAGGAAGGTGATATGCATCCCCAGACTTTTGATTTTGCTGTTTTCCAAGTGCCCGTGACAAAAGCCTGCCAGCTCACCAGAGATGATGCTGTGAAAACTGCCTTACTGCTCGAACTGGACATATCAGTATGTTGACTGAGGGCTCTGAACCGTTTGCATTGTGTGCTGTTGTTGGTATTGTTGATTGAGTCTTTGCCAGCCAGTAGTATTCTGTGGATGGTGGCTGTGGAAAGTCACTTTTTGGTTTTTATATATTCTTTTCCAACCAGACTATGTTCACCTCAGCCAATCAACCTCACAGCCTCGTTACCATTCTGTCTCTTATCTGGTCCTAGGGGATTCACAGGGGCATTTCTGCCAAGAAGTGCATTTTCCTATGCGTGGTGGACTTCCCCCTGGAGAACTGGGACTGCTTCATTCGCCATCTCGTCTTTTATTTGTGGGGAACAGAGGGCAGTCTGAGGTGGGGTGAGTCTGGGAGTGTCAGTATCATGCTGCTACTACACCACTGGGTTTTTCCTTTTTCCGCTTCCCTCCTTAGGGACATTGCCAGCAAATGCCCCATGCGTGCATGTGCACTGAAGTGCTTCATTTGCTTGCAAGAGTCTGGTGTGTCCCTCACTCCACATCACTCCCCAGCTACAGTACTGCCTGTGTTGACCTGGATGGCAGGGTGGTAGCAGGGAGTGCAGCCCTCCCTCACTAGAGAGAACGAGCATCCTGTGAGACTCTCGTTCTCTAACCCAGGTTACTGGTGGTGTGAGCGACAACCCTACCGCTGCGCCGACAGGCCTTTTTAGAAAGCCACTTTTTTTTTTCTTTAATCACCTCTGTATTTTTCCTCCTTGGGTTCTTTGTCCTGAAGTGCATCACCTTGCACTTTTTTGCATTGAATCCCAGCTGCCACTTCTCCGACCATACCTCCAGTTTGGTTGGGTCCCCTTGTAGTTTCTATCCATCTTCTTTGTCCACCACTGCCCCCATTTTGGTATCCTCTGTGAACAGAGTAACCCTGCTCCCAACTCCGTGTGCAGTATCTGAGATAAAAAGCCCACATAACACCGGGCCCAGCACTGAGCCTTGCGGCACACTGCTTGTCACTGGTCTAAGTGTTGAGAGCCCCCCACCACCACCCGCTGCAGCCTCCCCTGCAGCCAGTTCCCTATCCAGTTTATCGGCTTCGTCCCAACCCCCTGCAGCAGTCAGCTTCCCATCCAGTCTCCCATGAGGCAGTGAATCGAAGACCTTGCTGAAGTCCAAGTACAGGACATCTACAGCATGACCCATATCCAGCTCTCTTGTTACCCAGTCGTAATATTCTATTAAATCGGTCTGACAAGACCTCCCCGAGATAAACCCATGCTGCTGCCCATCCTGGAGGTCATTACCTTCGAGGAACAACACCAGCCTCTCCTTCAATATCGTCTCAATAAGCTTATTCACTACGGAAGTGAGATTGACAGGCCGATAATTTCCTGCCTTGTCCCTAGGGCCACTTTTGTGTATGGGCACCACATGGGCCGTCCTTCAGTCCTGAGGCACCCATCCCGTGTCCACGGAGGTGCTGAATAGGTCCGCCAGCAGCTCGGCCAACACCTCCGCCATCTCCCTCAGCACCCTGGGGTGGATGCCATCAGGACCTGGTGCCTTGTCCACCCTTAATACCCTCAGACCCTCTAGTACTCTTCTCCCCTCGCTCATTCCGTCCATCATCTCCTCCCCTCCCAGTCCATGGTGGTAGTGGACCATTCTTCTCCTTTGTGAAAACAGAGCAGAAGTATTCATTTAGTACTTCCACTTGTTCCTGTTCCTTTTCCACCCACTACCCTCCCCACTTTTTCTTCACTATGTGGTCTCTGCACTTTCTCTCCTCCCTGACATATCTAAAAGAGTCCTTCTCCCCTCACTTGATGCCCTGCACTAACCTTGGCTCCCTGGAGGCCTTGGCTGCTCTCACTCGTTTGGTCACCTTCTTGGACCAACTCACATAAGCCTCCCTGTCCTCTTCCTTCCTCGTTCTCCTGAACTTCTGGTACGCAGCTGTCTTCGCCCTCACCCCCTCCAACATTACTCTGTTCAGCCAGCATGGTTTCCTGGCTCTGCACTTCTGGCTCTTTGCCCTCGTGCCAGCTTCTGAAGCCTCTAGTTAGCCCAGTTTTAATAATTTTCCACTTTTGCTGGGAATCCTTCTCTGGCCTAATACCCTGAAGTCTCCCTTGCAGTATTTCTCTCATCCTCCCGACGTCCGCCCTCCTAAAATCCACCACCTTTGTTACTGTGCCTCCAGACTCCTTGTCCAAATTGAGAGTGAATCACACTGTTTGGTGGTCACTACCAGCTAGTGGGTCCTCCACCCTTATTTCCCTTACTGCCTCCCCATTTGACAGCACCAAGTCCAGCTGTGTTACCTAGTTGTGTTGGCTCACTGATGGGCTGTGTCAGGAGACTATCCTGGATTGCGTCCAGGAGTACCTGCTCCCTGGCACTGGAGGTGGCAGGGTGCTCCATTCTACCCCCGGCAGATTGAAATCCCTCACAATCACCACACTCCCCTTTCTACACACCCTCCTTATTTGCTCCGCTAACTCCCTGTCCAGTTCCACTGATTGGGCTGGTGGTCTGTACACAACCCCCATCCTCAGCTTTCTACCTTTGGAGTCCAGAAGCTGCATCCATAGTGCCTCTGTCCTCCCTTCCTTCCCCTCCCCTCACATAGAGTGCTACCCCATCCCCTCTCCTCACCCCTGGTTTTTCCTGTAAATTTTATACCCTGGGATTGCCAGATCCCAGTCATGGCACTGGGTGGCCCAAGTCTCAGTCACTGCAGTGGCGTCCACACTCCTCTCCACAAGGAGCACCTGAAGCTACGCTATTTTATTACCCAGACTCCTTGCGTTTAGGGAGACCACCTTCTACCTGTTCCTATCCATCCCCCCCTCCACAGTGTGAGGTGTAGATGGGTAAGACATATCGAATGTGAATCTCTGCCTCTTTGTAGGGCACAAATAAGGCTGCATCTGAAGTACTCTCTGCAATTCTGGTTGATACAGAACAGAATTGAAATTACAGGACTGGTCTGTTGGTGCAGTGGTAGCATTAACACTTGCGACCCCGGGGACTGGAGTTTGGGAGCAAGCTGGGATCATATGGGGCTGGCCAAGGGAAGGGGGGTTTGAGCGTCCCAGCAGTTGCTGTTCCCCTCTGGGGAGGGTGGGCAGCCAGCTGTGCTGCTATACTGCCCATGGGTTACAGTGCATTTGGGAGTGGCCACTGGGTGGGAGGATGTTGGCTGGTGCTGCACCACACCCGTTTGCCTATGCACATGCTTGAGCACCCTCACCGCTGATGTTCTAGTGGGCAACGATAGAAAAGTGGAAACACCCCATCCAGTTAGATGATGCTGGTCACCCACAGGACTCACACCTGTCTTCCCAGGCACCATCACCTGTAATGGGATCCATTCTGCCGTGGAGCATGGAGAGTCCTGGCTGTCCCCACCAGAGGGGGACAAGCTCAGGTGGAAAAAAAAAAAAAGGTGAAGGTAAGTCCTGGGGGATGCCAGGGTGATGGGGCAGGGCAGCCGGGCAGCTGGGGACTGACCTGAGAATAGGGGGACAGACAGCATTAATTGGGGAGGGAAGCTGTTGCAGCAAATGAAGAGGTGCATCAGAGAGCAAGTAAAATGATTAAGGGAATGGACAGTTTTAAGTTATGAGCAGCGTTGAGACAGATATGTTTCTCTCGCTTTTGGACTCCACCAGGCTTAAGCACTTCCCCACTAAGCTTCCTTGGTGACAAGAACAAGACTTGTGACATAGCAGCACAGGATCACTCACAGGCTTGCAATCTGCCAGTCTTCTTCGTACTGCACCGAGACAGGCTGCTTAGAAACACAGCTCTGCTGACAGCAACACGGGACTACTACTAGGATTTCTGTTCTATCAACCTACATCTGCAGCCTCCCATTTAGGTACTGAAATGGGGCTGCACAATAAAATGAATCCTTTTACATGGTGAGTTGCCGCCACCACTGCTTTGAGGCCATTTTAATCCCTTGCCCCCACCCCGAACCGGACCTGCTTGTTTACTTTTACCTGTATCTGCTGCAGAGCCGCTAGTCAGGTTGGTTCTGTTTTCCCTGGGGAAAGAGACTAAAAGGAGATACAATTTCAGTTTTTAAAATGTAAAGGGATTGGATTAGGTGAATCCGAGGAAGTTTTATCAGCTTGTTCTGGGCAGCAGAACTAGAGGGCATACATTATGCTAAATGGGGTAGAGTTTGGGGTAATGGAAGGAAGCATTTTTTTTTTCACTCAGAGAGATGTTAACATATAGAACAAGCTCCCAAAAGAAGCAATGCAAGCGGTGAGAGTTGAATCTTAATCTTAAATTGGATCAGTTCCTCACGGAAACATTACTGGGTACAGCATTTACTTAATTTGTTAAAGGGAGGGTCACAAAGAGCATGCCTCCTACCACAGTTAATGTGCCTGGGAGGAAAGGGCAGATCATGTGACCTCGCTCCCAGCGGTTGTCAGCCATCATAGGTGGTGTCCATCTCCATAGCACCAAAGTCCATCGACATTACTGGTGCCAAGTCCCATTATACAAGGACTAGCACTGTTCCGCATACTGCTGCAGCTGCCTGGGTGGCATGAGGTGAATGTGGTAGACTTGCTGCCTTTTTTTTTTTTGTCCCAGCATTTATCAGAGCTTGTGTGATAAAACTGGAGACTACTTCAGGTGTCATTTGCAGGGTTTCTTTTGCCAGTGACCTGGTCCTTGACATTTTTATTTTATAGATTTGGGATCTAGCCTGATCTGAGGGAGCTGTGTACAGAAGAACAGAAACCTAGAGCATGACAGCAGAAATATGCCTACAGGCCTATCGAGTCTGTGGAAGCCTACCTGTTAGTTGTGCAATAGCCCTAATGACCATTCACTCCCTTTCTCCCTCCTGTGGTTCACTATTTCGTACTCCTCTCAGACTTTCGTGCCTGTTCATCCCATGTTTGAACCCACTTGCTGCATCCCACCCATGTACCCGTGTTTGAACCCACTTGCTGTTTTGGCACAGACTACCTCCTTCAGAAGTCTGTTCTCTTTGTCCAGCACTCTTGCTGTAAAAAAGTACTTGTGGACATCCCTCCTGAGCCTTCCCTCAGTCACCTTCAGTGGATTCCCCCTTGCACTTCTGTTTTCAGTTAGGATAAGCAGTTCATTGTAATTCACCTTGTTAATCCCTTGGAGCTGTTTGTATGTTTGTCATATCCCTGCTCTCCTTCCTTGTCTCCAGGGTGGACACGTTAAGATTTCTCAGCCTTTCCTAGGATGCTTTCTTCCTCAGCTCCTGGACCGTTTTGGTCACCTTCCTTTGCACTGCCTCTACCCCGCCTCAGTCTTTCTGCAGACGTGGAAACCACAAGCTCACACACTGCTCCAGGTGGGGTCAACTGAGTGACATTAAGGGGTAGGATCACTGCCTTTCTTTAGCTGCTGATTCACTGTCCTATGCACCCCAGCGTCCTGTTGGCCCTGTCCAGTACTCTGTTGCACTCTACTGTAGTTTCCAGACTTTCAAGTATTATCGCTCCAGTTGCCTTTCCTCAGATGTCCTCTTGCCATCCACCCCTAACAGGTACTGCGTTTTCTGGTTTTTGTTCCCTGTGTACATTACATTTCTTGGCATTGCAGCTCAACTGCCATATTCTGGACCCACTTTTAATCATCTTCAAGTCCTCCCTCGTTGTTCTGACCCCTTCTTTGCTGTTTGCCCTCCCGCAGATCTTAGAGTCATCTCTGAAGAGGCAGATGTTCCCTTGCATCCTATCCCTATTATGCAAACAAATATGTTGTGCTGCTTCAAGACTGCCTCCTGTGGTACCCCACTTGTCACCTCTGTATCCACTGTGCTCCCCTGTTTATGGCCACCTTCACTGTTTGCCTCTTGATCAGTTTTCTACCGATGATGTTTCCCTTTTCTCTACTCTGAGATCGTTTAGGTTTTTGACCAGTCTGGGGGTGGGTGGGTGGGGTGGACTGACTTGTTTGCCTTACTTAAGTAGGTTTGTCTGGTAAGAACTGCCCCTCTGGAACCCATGTTTTCTGCTGTTCTGAAGATGATTTACTTTGAGGAAATCTATCAGTATTTCTCTGAGAATAGCTTTCAGCAATTTCCTCACTATAGACTTTAGACTTACCAATCTATAGTTTCCTGACCCTTCCCTACTGTGGCTTTTGTGTATGGGCTCTGCATTAGCTGTCGTCCATCCCTGGGTATCACCCCAGTGTTTAGCGAACAGTTGAAAAACTTGGCCAGCAGTGCTGCCAGCACTTGTTCCATCTCTCTCAGCTCTCTTGGGGGCATCCCTTCCAGACCTATTCATTTGTCCACTTTTAATGTTCTCGTGACCTGTAGCACCCTTTCTTCAGTGATGGGAGCATTGTTGGTCCCTACTCTTCCCTTGCCCAGAGTAATCACATGGTCCCGCAACATAGAAACATAGAATTTGATGGCAGATAAGGACCGCTTGGCCCACCTAGTCTGCCCATTTTCCTACCTAACAGATAAGCTGCAGATCCTAGTTAACCAACAGCTTACTTCCTCTTACCTGCCACTAGGACTGCCTTATGCCTGTCCCATGCATTCTTGAAGTCCCCACTGTTTTTGACTTCCACGACCTCCTTAGGGAGGCTGTTCCATGCATCCACAACCCTCTCAGTGAAAAATACTTCCTTCACATTACCCCTGAGCCGTCCCTCCTCTATCTTCAAATTGTGCCTCTTGTTCTTGCACATCTTTTTCTGGAAGATGCTACCTCTTGATCCTTGATAATTCCTTGAGGTACTTGAAAGTTTCTATCATGTCCCTCTCTCCTTCTTTCCTCAAGAGTATACATGTTAAGCTCCTTTAGTCTTTCTTCATATGTTTTCTGGTGCAGACCCTGCACCATTTTGATGCCCTCTCCTGGGCAGCCTCCCTCTGTCTATGTCTTTGCGGAGATGGGGTCTCAGAACTGTACACAGTACTCCAGATGGGGTCTCACCAACTGTCTGTGAGAGGGACAACAACTTCCTGTTTTCTACTATTGATGCCTCTTCCTATGCATCCCAGTATCCCCCAGCCTTCCATACTGCCTTCTCACATTGCTTGCCAACCTTTAGGTCATCTGATATAATTACCCCAGGTCCCTTTCTATTTTTACTGTTGTCAGTATCCCCCCCCATTGTGCACGCTTCCCTGGGTTTTTGTTTCCCATGTGCATTACCTTGCACTTCTTTGCATTGAATCTGAGCTGCCATACATTTGACCATTCCTCCAACCTTGCCAAGTCCCTTCTCATCCTTTCCACTCCATCTTGTGTATCAACCCTGTTGCAGATCTTTGTGTCATCTGCAAAGAGACATACTTTTCCTTGCAGTTCCTCTGCAATGTCACTTATAAAGACATTAAAAAGGACCGGTCCCAGTACTGAACCCTGTGGTACCCCACTAATAACCCTCCTTTCTTCACTGTGTACTCCGTTTACTATTACCCTTTGCGTCCTGTTGTCTAGCCAATTTTTTATCAAGGCTACCACCTTGGGACCCACTCCAAGGCTGGCTATCTTGTGTATTAATCTTTTGTGTGGGACTCTATCAGATGCCTTGCTGAAATCTAGGTAGGTCAAATGCCTTGCAAAAATCTAAGTAGGGGCAACAATGGGCCCTTTTCTTCCCTTGTGAATACTGAGCAGGAATATTGGTTCAGTGTGAGTCTGCCTTTTGTATTTAATTTTTATTTTTTATACTTGGTAACTTGATGAGCATAACTGCCCGTTTTCACAAGTGGCAAGTAACACATGAGGCCAGCACAATTATTCAATACAAAAACTCAGAAACACAGTACAAAGGTTTTTGTGCAATAAATTCATAATAAACCTAGATACTAATTCCTTAAAGTGCTAGTTGTACGTGGACAGGAGGAGGAACTTTTCAACCATGCTGTAAGTCTAGTTTTGAAAATAGTGGGCAAGAGACTAGCACTGATGGCTGTAGGAATTAAATTGAAAAATACGGTGGCTCTAAATGAAAATGATTTCATTACCCATGTACCCATGTCCACTTCCTCCCACCTCTCGGCCTCACAGTTCCCTCATCAGTTTTGTGCTTCTCCCATATGGTATGTACTGGAAGAATGTCTTATCCCCCCTGCTTCACCCCTTTAGCTGTTCTTAGCTATTGCTAAGGTTAAGGATTTACTGTATCACATTGTGTTTTTTTTCTGTGTGTATTTTTCTAGGAAACTTCGACAACATATCACCCTGGAGACTCATTCTCTGTTCTGTGCCCCAACAATGCCAGCGAGGTGGAGGAACTTCTTCAGAGGCTGGGGCTCACAGAAAAGGGAGACCTTTGTGTTCAGCTAAATGTTAGAAAAGACACGAAAAAGAGAGGTATGGTACACTTATACTTAAAAACAAGCCACGCTTTGTGTCTCATTCTTTTTTTTTTTTTTTTGGTGTATCTCTTTATTCTCCTATTCTCAACAGCCCCCTTGGTTTCTCATGGATACTCCCCTCCCTGTGGTGGTGGAGGAGGGAATCCCACCCCCCCCCCAAAACTGATGCAGTTGGGATCAGTGCTTGGGTCACAGGTACATAGCATGCAATGGCTTGGCGGTTCATAATGCCTTGTAGATCATGTTCCCTTTTTCCGTCTCCATCCTCAAGATGTTGGCGTGCATGGGAGCACAAATTCAAGCATGCAAGCATGCATGGTGGGGCACCGTCCAGCATCCTCTCACCCACAGCGCAGCTCTGACTGCACTGCCACCTGTAGTCACCCAAGTGGCAGTGGGCACTGTTGCAGCGCAGCTAGTAGCTCTCCTTCCTCAGAGTGGGAGAGGGTCCTCTGGGATGATTAATTCTCCCCCTCCCCATGACCCAGGCTTGTTTCCCAAATCTGGGTTACTGGCACCTAGTAGTCCTACTGCTGCATTGAGGGTCTGGCTTAGTATGCCTTGTTTAAATAAAACATGCACTCTCTTGTGAGGTGTGGACTGTTTAAGAAAACAGAGATCAGTGCAGTATGTACCTCCACGGTTGTAAATGCTGAAACAAATATATAGATTTAAAAGAAGTTTTTAATTTTTTTTTATTTTTTGGCGGTTGTGTGCCCTCTCCCCCTTTGGATCATTTTGCTTTGACGTGGCAGAGACTACCATGCCTTTAGAGGTGCTTCTTGGGAATTGGGTCTGGTGTGCTGTGCTTTTTAGCCTTCAGGTTGACCAGAAGGGAACCCTTGATTCATAATGAAGTTTTGGTTTTACATTGTACCAAGCTCATAAAGCAGACAGTGTTTTTTTTTTTTCCTTTTGTTATTCTTTGGTAACCGGGTAAGGCACAGTAAGACCCAAGGCCTGTTTTCTGGGGCGACATAAGAGCGCTGGGGAGGTTGTGTCTTGATCAGGGTCACACTGTATGCAAGTGGAGGTTGTGGGAATCAAACTCAGGTCTGCTGGATGTACCAAGCTCCTTCATAGCTCATTACTTAGCCTCTAGCCTATATTGCTAGCCCTAAGGTAAACAAGCTGTCAGCTCTCTGCAGGTTACAGAAAGCCAGGCCTAGCCAGGTGGCACTTGATACTGTCCAGCTCTACCAGTTGGCTGGGGGGGGGGGGGTGTAGGCTTACATTGGGAGACCTGAGTTCCCAGTGATATTCAGACACTGCTCTGGGTCCATGGCACCTTTGGGGTTCTAGTCAGGCAGCATTTACAGGTTGCATTATAGATTGTTCATCACGCTGTAGTGGGGCCTCTTCTGGTGGTTGGATCAGGAGTGGTGGACACAGTGTAGTGCGTGACCATGCTACTTTGGGTGTGCTCTCCCCTCCCTGTTGGATGCTGTGCTCAGAGGTAGTTGAATGTTGGACTAGTGGCAGGGGGGATTTTGTGGTGGAAAAGCTACATGAGTCAAGGACGCAACTACGTATTGTAATAGAAGGGAATTTACTAAAAATAGCAGGAAAACTCATTTTTTGGGAGAATTAAAGTAATAAAATATTTTCTTTTGGACCCCTTCTGTGCTGAGAAATTTATCGTCAGTAAGCAAAATAATTTTATTCCCTCTACCAGCTTTTTACATTAGTGCCAAATGTCTCCTGGATTTTGAGGAAACTTTTGACCCAACCTGTGAGCGTGTAGTGTCATTGAATTTTCCTCTGGTCTAGTGCTGTTGGTGGTGGTGGGGTCTGTGTACTGGGTTGGGTATTTGTTAAATTGATACGCGTATGGGACAGCTGTAAGCCACGAAGGCATACTAGAAGCATCCTGTCTCGATAGATGGGAAGACAGAAAAGGGTTTTTGGATGGTAGACCACTGTGGGGAACACATGTCAGTTGAAAAATAAAAGGATTATAGATTTCCAGACCTTACCCTGACACATTAGGCTGCCTAAACAGTAAGGTTCAATCAGTCTTTTTTTTTTTCTTTCTGAGACCAAGGGGGCTCACATATGTTGGCCATGGTTGCAGATTAGTCACGATTTTTCAGTAATATGTTATTCTGAAATGGTACACAGTATTATTATTTTTTATTTGTGAAATGGTACACATATTTGTTCTTGTACTTTTTTCACCCAGCATTTCTTTGAATGCGTCAGTCCAAAGCATCCGCAATACGCTGGCGCCACCCAGTGGCTTTGAATGAACACTAAAGCTGGAAATTACCTTTCCAAACTCCCTTTGTCTGAACAGCCCTATTTATGAAGGCAGACATTCTGAAGAAATTATGAGGTGTATAGAATTTTGTGATCAGATTCCTTGCCCCATGTTAATTATAATAATTATACTATTTCATGGATTTATGCCGTTTGGTTCACTGGGTGCAGTAACTGTGAGTGAAGTCTTTTCGGAACCTGTAAATGTCTCTTTTTGTTCAGAAAACATTTTAAACAAGTTGTTAACTCTATTTGTACTTCATTGTTTATGATTACTATCAGTATCGTGATACCTGTGACTTGTTATCTGTATTTAATTATGACTGCTGAATGTAATTAACTCTGGGTCACTCCTGAAAAAGGGACTGTCAGTCTCAGTGAGCCTACCCGGTGAGCAAAACCCAAATTAATAAATAAATTAATAGTATTGATGGGGGAATTATACTTGTGATGTCATTTTTGACTCTGTTAATGCTATTTTAGAAACTTCATCCTTGGGGTTACAAAATCCCATCTTAAACTGAATGGAACTGAACCCAGAACGCCCCACAAACATGTCAGATAACTATTTAGTGTGTGTGTGTGTGTGTGTGTGTGTGTGTGTGTGTGTGTGTGTGTGTGTGTGTGCGCGCACCACATGTCTTGTGTTTTCGACTCAGTGGAAGACGAAGACAGGCATTCCTCAGTTAATAGCATCTCAGACCAGATCTGTCACACTCGGGGGTGGTACAGAACAGCCAATTTGTGACCACTCTTTAGCACCGCCAGCAAAGATGAGGATACAGAAAGCAGGATCCATGCGTGAGTGTGGTGCAGTCCAGATTTCCGATTTGATGCTAACGTCACTGTCAGGTGGCCACAGTCATGTTGCTGTGTAGCATCATAGTCCCTAGGGTGCAAACACTGAAAGCTAACTGAAGGACCCTGATGCGTTTAAAAATGAATGCTGGCTGCATGGGATTGTTATTGCGGGGGCATTATCAGTTCTAAAATGAATTCTATCATTAAATGTTTGTTTTTTTGATATGTATCAGGGAAAATGTACATATAGATATATTCATTGCAAAAAAACTATGTTAATGAATACATTAGGGTTGCAAAGCCATAAAACAAGGGAAATGTAGCTTTGGGTGTTAACCTCGACCACCCACAGCTCCTACATTTATGACCCAGGGCCAAGCTGTAGGTCTCCCTACAGGTCTGCTGCTTTAAGCTATGGGTTCGGAGCCATGCCCCATGAGGCTGCTGCTTCAGGCACAGCCCCCAGGATCATGTGTAACTCTCTTTGTGCAGGGCTTTGTGGGTCCTGCCCAAAATGTGAGAGGAGTCATAAGTTTCTTCTCACAGAGCTCTAAACATGTAACTTGAAGCAGTAAAGCCATGGGGCAAGTCCCTGGACCTGAGCTTGATCTTGGGTCACGAGTCAGGGCTAGAGGTGGGTGTTATCATTGAAAAAGTATTGAAAAAGTCTTTCCCCAGTGTCTCTGTGTGTATTAGTCACTGTAAATTTGCAATATTAGCTCTCTGACTTTGTGTGAACGTGTCTTTTTTTCTAAAGGGGCACAGGTGCCGAACCATGTACCTAAAAACAACACCCTTCGGTTTCTTCTGACCTGGTGCCTTGAAATAAGAGCAGTTCCAAAAAAGGTAATTCCTTTCAATTTTTTTAAAATAAGTAATCAACATGCTGTGTGGAGAAAGTATCACAAATACATTTGTTAATAGAAATCTATGAACTGTTTTTTGGTTTTTTTTTTAGCTTGTATTTTTTTGGGGGGGAAGGTCAAACAAGATTCAGGTTAAATAACTTGAAAAGGGAGTAGCCATGCCCAGCAGAATTGTGGAACTCTGTGTATTTAACGTGGCCTTTGTCACTGTTGTCTATTTTGGTATATTGCGGAGAAAACTGAACAACAGTTCCTCTAATTCTGTGCTCGGTAACTGCATGGAGACAGTAGTTTGAAGAATGAACATTATGCAGTTTCTTGTCGAGTGGTGGTGCTGCCGGGCACCTGATCTGTTTGCAAGGGATTCCATTGATGAATGAACACACACACACACACACACACACACACACACACACACACACGCATTGAAAAGTTCTCAGCAATAACTTTAAACTTACTATACCATTCATGGAGTTGTATAAACAAGTTCCAGTCATCTAAAACCTTTTTATTTCCCTTCATGCTAAACTAGATTTCCATGGTTTCACTCTGTAATGTGATCAATTCACATTATCGTGTACTGACTTCTTCCCAGTACTGGATGGTATTCGCTTGGTGTGTTGAGAGTGAAAAATGGCTCCTACCCTCACCTGTCTGGACTGTACAGTTTTCAGAAGAAGTCTAAACATGCTAAACATGTCAACACAAATGGTCACTTTGTAAAATTAATATTGAAAAAATTATTATATATAAAAAGAAAATAAAAATACAGCTGTCCTTTACATTTTTTCATAGTGTGTAAGTTTGTAATCATTTTCCATGTCAGACCTCTGCCTGAAAAACAAATCCTACAATCTGACACCATGTCTTTCACACCACCTGGCACCTCATACAGTAACTGTCATTGGTTATTGACAACCGAAGATGTTTTACCTCCTCTAGTTGATGAGAAATTCCACACATGGATTTTTTTTTTACTTACTGTTTATGTCCCCTCCTGTGCCACGATCCTCACCTTCCCTCTGGGTATCCCAAGGCGCCACAGCTTCATCATGACCCGACTACTTCTGGCCACTGGTCCTCCGTCCAGCAGTGGTCCCCCTCCCCCGGGCGGGGAAAGGGAATATATCCCCCGTAACGCACTGTGTCTCGTCAGGCACCAGCTGGTTGAGATGTGCAGGTCTGATTCCTCAGGTTCACCGAGACCTATCGTCTTGGTGTCACCCAATCTTGGTGTCTTTCCTTTGTTCCTCCCAGTACCTGAGGACTTTGGCTCTGTAGGAGATCCAGGGAGTGCATGTATGCATTGGCGTGCTACCACTCCAAATCTCGGCTGACACACCCTCCCATACATAGTGCCGCCAGCTGCACTGCCACCTGTGGTTACCCAGGTTGCTGTATAGCAGTGGGGACGGCACCCCCTCTCAAACTGGAGGAGGAAAGCATCTCCTGGGGTGCTTGTGTGTTCCCACCTCGATTGGCCCCATGTGATCCAAGCTTGTTCCTGAACTCGGTTCGCCAGCGTCGCGAGCGGTAGCACTACTGCTGTGCTGATGGACAGATTTTTTTTTTTTTTAATATTTCTGTTCCAGACTACAGTCCATTCACTTTAGGTACACTGTTCCTTGAAGGCACTCTGTGTTAGTTCCTCATTGGTTCCTGACAGCATCCAAATCTGCAGTGATTGGCTAACTAGGATCACTGCCAGCACGCATACTGGAACTCCAATACTAAGGCAGATTACTTGTGGGAGCCGTTATTTTAACCAGGCTCTTATTTGGACTTGTATTTTCTCCCGCCCCCAGCCTTTATTAAATACTCTCCCTGCCCCAGTGGCACTGCCCCTGAACATTTCTCCCTCCTCCTCTTCTTTTTATTTTTTCAAACCCCTCTTAAAGAAATAGGATGCAGTTTTCAGGGCCTAAAACTTATCGCTGTTTTTTCTTAAAGCAGTCCTCTGTCTCTGCTTACCAGCCCTAGTACTACTATGCACATTCGCCTAGCAGCCCTATGTCTCTGTTTAACAACCCCTGAACTACACTGCACTTTCTTTCTGCAGCTGCCATCTCCCTGGTGTCTAAGGAAGTACTTTTCTCTGATTAAACAACTTATTCCTAAAGCAAAATGGTCTCCCTTGTGCCCTACATTACCTTATGCTCCATGACTGGCCTATTACTTGGCGCTGGTTTTTGTGCCAGCATCCTCGCTGCTGACCAAGCTTGCTTACAATCCTTCTCTGAAACACCTATACTCAGTGACCCCACATACAAAGTTGAAGCTCTCCAGCTCTCCCCCATAGGCTCTGTCTTACTGGCCCTCCTGACTAACCATGATCTTCGTCTCCTTGGTTTGTTTCTCCACTCCCTCACTATACAGTCCCCCCACTGGCACCGCGCTACCTGTCACCTCCTCTTACTTATCTTTCTAGCTGGGGATGTGGAAACCAACCCTGGACCCCTGAATGTACATATCGACCATGCCAGTGCTTTCTGGACAGGATGCTGAAGCCTCAGGGTTGCACACCTGAATGTATGCAGCCTCCCAGCAAAGTTCTCCAAACTCGAAGCCTGAGTGTGCCGCTCCAAACCACATGTACTGAGTCTCTCTGAAACATGGCTTAAGTCAAACCACAATGATGCCTCCTACCAATTTCCCGGCTACTCTTTGCTGTGGCTTGATAGGCCTGGCAGAAAGAGGGAAGGTGGTGTTACAATATACGTGCAAGACCATATAAATGCCGCCACTATTGTCCACTCCTCCCTCCTCCCCACGATCAGTGAGTGGCTTGTTGCTGAAATTGTTCTGGTGCATCAAAAAATGGTACGTAGACTGTTGTTATAACCCTCCCTCAGGAGGGGCACTGGGACTGTCTAACTTCCTGGACAATCTTGCATCTGCCCCCTCTTCTAGGGACACCATCATACTCGGGGATTTTAACCTGTACCGGACTGAATCTCCAGCACCAGAATATGCTCACCTGCTAAAGTCGCATCACTTTGAACAAGTCGTCTCCTCTCCCACCAGATACAACCCCCACTCCCCTAACCACTCCACCATCGACTGGATTGCCTCTATGTGTGAACCTAGTCCTCCAAGCAGGCACTATGGCTGACTCAGTCAGTGATGACACCCTACATATATTGCCTTAACTACCAAATCACTATGGTCCCCCCACAAATTGCTATATTTTAGGAAATTCAAAGCTCCGGACTCTGACTTAGTGTTAAGGGATGCCTGGGCCATAAACTGGTCCTCACTTTACCAACTCAGAGATGTCTTCATGACAGTGACTATTTTTACAGAAGCCCTCTGCAACCTCCAGTCGCCACCAGGTGGATTAGAGGTGAACACTCCGGTTGGCTATCACGCGAACTTCTGGTACAAATGAAAGTAAGGGGCAAAACATGGAGAGCTTCCAAGGCATCCCCTCTCCTCAATTTTGGAATGCTTACAGGCAACTCCAAAACTCCTGCAAGCAGGTGGTGAAATCACTTAAATGTAAATATTATGCCAATCTGCAAAATGAGTCTCTTAGAAACCTCCGCAGTCTCTGGGCCTCAATTAACACCCTCCTAAACCCAAAATCAAATAAATAACTAAAATTACCTCCCCCGCTGGTCCCACCACTGATCTAGGTGAGATTGCTGATACTTTCAATAGAATGTTCACTGACCTTACCTCCTACACCAGAAAAATCCCTCCTCAACCTCCCTCTGCTCAGAAAAAACAGTCATGTCATCTTCATCCAACTACTCCTGTCTTCTACTTAAGAGCCATCGACCATAGGATCACTGGCAAACTCGTAAAGATGCTACCTGCCAAAGGTAGCTTAGGCAGTGACGACCTGCATCCCACCTTTTTGAAAATCCTCTCTCCAGCCCTTGTAATGCCACCGACCCACATACTTAATATTGCCCTCTCATCATCTACCTTGTCTGACTCATGGAAACATGCGCATGTGGTGCCGGTTTTTAAATCTGGCGATGCAGCTGCCCCAGAAAACTACCGTCCCATCTTCCTCCTCCTCCTGCATCTAAGCAAACTATTAGAAAAAATCATTCACCACCAACTATCCGAGTATCTAGAAACTTACAACCTCCTGAGCCTACTCCAACACGGCTTCCGCAAAAAACACAGCATCTCCTCTCCCTTGGCACTTTTCTCTAATCACGTCCTTAGAAATATGGACATGGGTGTGGCCACAGGTGCGGTGTTTGTGGTCTTGTCAAAAGCCTTTGACCTTGTTGACCACCACCTTCTCACTTCCACTGTGCTAAACCTAGGCTGCTCTCCAGATGCCACTGCTTGGTTCAGCAACTACCTCGCAAATAGATCCCAGTCTGTTCTAATAGGCAAAGCTACCTTTGCTGCATTACCTGTCCACACTGGTGTACCCAAGGGCTCCATACACAGGCCTCTATTATTCTCACTGTTCATAAATGACCTTCCCATGGAGAGCATACACTGTCATGCACTCCTCTATGCTGATAACCTCGTCATCTACAGTATCGCCAAGTCCCTTGAATCTATATCCTCCACCCTCACCACTAACTATGGAGCAGCTCAAAACTGGTTCCTCTCTAAAACACTTCTGGTAAATGAGAAAAAAACGAAGGACATTCTGTTTGGCTCCAAGCCGTACCTTGCAAAGGCGGCCAAAACAGACACTGCATTACACATAGTAACCCCTGCAGGCCCTCCTCTTGGCATTGTATCCTCCTTCAAATACCTAGGAGTGACTCTAGATCTCTCCCTTACCTATAATGTCCACGTTGCTAACATTATAAAGAGGGTCTACCAGAAGTTGGGGGTGGCCTACCGTGTAAACCACCTCCTGACCCCTGAGGCTCATCTTGCAATTACCCAGGGACATCTCCTGCCGCTTCTTGAATATTGCTCTCCTGTTTTCTTCTCCACATCCGTCTCACTTCTCTCTCACCTAAGTATCACATATAACTCTGTCGCTTTGCCCTTCAGGTACCCTCTGCATTCACCACTGTTCTCTATATCAGTCCTTAGGCTGGCTCTCTCTGCCTGGTCGCTGCGAATATGCCATGGGCTGGCTAATCAACACCTTTCTCAGGAACTCTCAGAAGTCCCCGTATTCCCAGATTCTCACTGCCAGGGTGGAAACTCGTTCTCTCAGGGTCTCTTCCACCCCCCCACCCCCCGGTTGTCCCCTGTGTATCTGCTGTCATGGGGAGCAAGGCCTTCTCTGTCTCTGCCCCCGCTCTCTGGATCAGACTGCCACCTGCCATCAGAACGTTACCCTTTCATCAGTCCTTCAAGTTGAAGCTAAGTGACTGATTCAAGTCTCAGGCCACCTGTACTTGCTCCCTAGGTAACACCACCGCTGGTAATCCATCTTAGAGGCAAACTGCATCACCTGCCTTACTTTCCGTGCGCTGACTACCAAATAAACTACTTGGCATGTATAGGTCTTCTTTGTGAAAACATAGATTGCTGCAGTAAAATCCTTTATGCAATGTTCTGTGCACCCTTGACTGGCTATATTATGTTCTGACTCGCTACGCGTGTAAATGGCCGAGTCATCTATAGTCAGAGATGCATTCGTTTTGAACCTGTTAGGAACTTGTTTCTTTTCTCTCTAAAATACGATGTTTATATATCACTGTTTCGTTTTCCACTGTATTCAATGTATTACAGTATATACACCCACTGTATTGAAACTTGTACCATTTGTCTGTAACTTGAACCTATTGTCTGACTCTGTATCGTTTGCCACTCTGTGGCCCGGATCGCAACTGAAAATGGTCCTTTGAATCTGCTTGCCTACCCGGTTACCAAAAGCATAAATAAAAAAGGAATAAATAGTTGCTTGACTGACTGAAGATATCTGCTGAGGCTGTGTCTAGAAAAATAGCTTCTTCTTTATTGATACTGGTATTCACAGTACATTGGTACTTGATTAATAGTAGCACCTTCCAGCTCATATATTTTCAAAAAGAACAAACTTCTGATAAAATGTGTTATCTAGTGTGGATCAAAAGTTCCATCAGCCAGCCCACTGCTGGTGTACATGGGCCTTTGCAGTTGTCTAATAAAGTCTAGAGCTGCCCCCTTAATGCAGTCCGCGAGGGGATCCTGGAACTTCTGCGAGGCAAAACCATGGTTTGTGAATAGACACACCAGTCAGTGCAGGATCCTTAATCCTTAAAGATTAATGGATCAGTGGTGGATTTGCCATTCACTGTTTGGGTTTGAGGGATGTGAGGTTAGTGTGATACTTGGGGGCGCTGATGGTTGGGCAAGATCAAGCCGACATTTCAAATGCATACAGTATATAGAGTAGGGGTGGGTCCAGGCCCAATCAGCTACAAGATACCAATATGAGAAGGGAGGTATGTTGTGAGATGTAGCGATGCTACAGGTCTGTGTTTGTGGGGGTGGGGAGTGGAGTAATGCTTTATTGTTTGGTAAGACAGGATCAATTAGATTTATAAATAGAAAAAATGTCTGGGGGGCAGTGTTTGCCACCAACAAATACATTTTTGGAAGGGCATAATAGGAGAAACCACAAAGTAGTCAGGCACTTGAGAAGAGGAAAGTTGGATATATCTGTTGTATAAATCCCAGAGGAGACAAACTGCAGCTCAGAAACTTTTAGTGTGGACAGCTGGACATCTTACACACTGTCACAGGTAGTGTGCTGTATGAGCCGCATCATGCCCCGATGCTTCGGCCAGTCTTCATCAGGGTTCATCTGACAAAGACTGCGGTCAATGGTGGGGCATGTTATATCTAGATTTCTTCATGTAGACAATAAGCATATATGTATATATGTGTGGGTGTGTGTGTGTGTATGTGTATATGTATATACTGTATATGTGTGTGTATATAGATATAGATATATATATATATATATATATATATGGTGTGTGTGTTTTGGAATGCTCAAAAATAAACTAATGGAAGGAAGATTTTAACTTAGAAAAGTTTAACAAACCAGATGCCAGCTGTCTGTTCCCACTCGTTAATGTTAAACACTTAGCTCCTGATATATATATTTTTTGTTTTGCAATTATCCACTGAAATGTCAAAATCTATGTGCCTTAAAAATTACAGATCACTTGGAAAGTTCCCACTGTATATATGTTCTTGTTCCTGTTTTTCTGTGTTTTGCACTATTGTGCATGCCCCAGCGTTAAACACTAATAAGTCATGACTTGTAGTTTTGTATCACTACAGATGTTTGCAACACTGACTTATTAACCCTTGCTTTGTTTATGAAGCGGGGGGGGGGGCCTTCATGGATCTTGAGTCCTTTCCAACCTAAAATCACTGTGTTACTATGTTTTTAACATCTAACACATAAGCTACAGAAGTTGTAACAAACCGGAAAAAAATGCCAAATTTCAGACCGTAACCCTGTAATTTTTGAAAAATGTCTGCGAATTATTTCAGACAAAAGAGGGGAAGTAACTTGTTTCTGGTTCTCAAAGTCCCCAAAAATACTCGTATAATTTTTATTCAGCCTACTGTACCAACTTGCAAGATACTGTATCTCTGTTGACTTAGGAAATGTAACAGGCCCTGAGCCAAAAGGTCACCGAGTTGCAGTATAAGTAGTACAAAAATAGAGGTGGGCAAGCCGGGAATTTTTCACTTAGAACCAAACCAGAGCTGAGCCAGGGGTCTGGTTGACTCTACAAGCCAAAACATGAGCCGAGCCCTGGCTACTACAGGCTGTTCTCTACATAGGAGTTAACATGTCATGACACGACACTAGCTGCTCAGGCTGACAAAAATGCTTACTTTTAACATAACTGGCTTGGCTTGACCTTGGCTTTAAATTGCTTATAGAGGTTGAGCTGAGCCAAGTCAGACGTTAAGCTCGAGCCTGCTCTGGCTTGCCCACCTTTATACAAAAATCAGCCTTTTTTTCCATTATGTATTTATCTTGTGTACTCTCAGCCTGCCCCTTCTGCTGGCAACATCCGGCTCCACCACCCACCGTCCGTGGGACTTACCTCGCCACTTCCACAGGACCAGCTTCTGGTGAGTGGGTGTCACTGTCAGTGGTGTGTACTTCAGAGGGTGCTAGTGTTATCTGGGGGAGGGATCCTTTTTCATTGAGGGGTGGGGAGGGATACTTTGTAACTGAGGGGTGGGAGAGGGATCCTTTTCATTAAAGCACGGGAGGATTCTTTTTCATTGGTGCAGGAGGGATCCTTTTTCATTGAAGGATGGAGAGGGATCCTTTTGTCATTGAGGGTGGGGGCGGGATACTTTTGTAACTGAGGGGTGGGGAAGGGATCCTTTTTTCATAGAGGGGCGTCACTCGTGCATGTGCACTATCATCATCTGAGGGTTTGCCTTTCCCAAGTGTTTGCGCATTCCCAGTACACTGCCAGCCAGCTTCCATTAGGTGGCAGGTAAGTAGGGGGATGGACACAGTGTGTCCCCGATGGAGGAGCGCCCTCAATAAGACGCTGAATCCTCCCTTTCCCAGACAGTTCCTGAGTGACTGGAGTCTGTTTCTGAGCCCAGGTTACCGGGGTATTGAGAGGTAGTGCTACAGCTGCGCTACTGGGACAGCCTTCAAAAATCAACCTGTAATGTATCCTACCCACTGAATCCTAACTGGGATTGCAGATGTATAAAAATTATAAAGAAACTTATTTTTATCGTTTATGACCAGTTTTAACTAACAACCCTAATTATCAGCAGCAAAAGAACATGCTTTAAATTATCTCTGTGGGGAGCTGTTATTGTGTAACTGCCTCCCTTTGTAAATCCCTAAGCAGCCTACTTATTGCCCATAGAGGTTGTTGTTGCTCCCACCCTTGTCTTCTTCTCCTCCACCCTCCTCTACCTAATTTTAGCCCACCTCTCTTTTTCACAACAGTATCGGCCTTACCATTGCCCAGCACCCTTCATTTCTCTCCTTGTCCTCTATTTCACCGATTTCCCTATCTCCCATATTACCCCTCTGCCTTCTTTCCACCCACTTCTTCATCCTCTGCTCCCAAGATGCCCTTTATACCTCTTGACTCATCTATGTCATGCTCAGTTTGTCTTTTTCTGCTTCCTAATCCTGTTCCCTTCCTTCCTTTGTTGCACCCACCTCCATCAATCCAGTTACGCCCCCATCCATGACCTATACCTTCCCCTAATACCCACTGCCCAATTTCATATAGTATATCCTGACACCCCTTCCCATGTACTGTTCACCTGGGCCTGTCCTACCCTCTTTCCTAAAATCTTACCAGCTGAGGTCTGTCCTCAGTTCCACCCTCCCCCCCAACTGCTGCCAGTGTAGTCAAGGAAATCTAATTCCAACTAATATGTCACACACTCCGAAACACCCTTGTGTAAGTGGTATGGCATGACTGTGTGCGTGTGTGTGTGTGTGTTCCATAAGGAATAATCCATGGTTGGGTGTGCAGCAGTACTGTAATAAATGACCTGGATAGGTTGCACGCTGAGGTTGTTCGGTTATTACAGCATTGATGCACACCTAGAGTGGATTATTGCACTTACAACAATTGTAAAATGGTAAAAAGTGTTATAATATTGAGTAATCCTCCCCCCCCCCACCTGGCGTGCCATGCAGAAGAAACCAAAGCTTATCAGTACCTGCTTCCCACCCCTGGGGTTACATTATTGCTATTATAAAATGTGGTAAGGCATGTAAGCTCTTGTTTAAGTTTAAAAATTGCATCAAACTTCCTGGAAGCACCCCTACATGTAACCCTGTATTGCGCAACAGCAGGGGGATATGCAAGCTATTTAAATATTGTGTGGCATTGGGGGCTCCAGCCAATCAAAGGGATGGATTCCCTAATACAGATTAATAATTCCCATTAAACTTGCCTTTTTTTAATGTCTGCACTCTGCTTAACAGGGTCGAAATTAAGCTTTGCAGACCCTATTCAGCATGGCTAGTGATTGGGAAAATCCACTAGCCCCACAGACTCCTCCACTAGCCCAGGTGGTGTATTTATTGAAATGTTACCTTCTCCAGTACTAGCATACAGGGCTAGTTGAAGGATAATCTTACTAGCCCAATACAAAACCTGCCAGCATCTGGATAGTGGACTAGTGCTGATTTCTACCCTTGCTTAACAAATGAATGTTTTTTCATAACCTCATTGTTGATTTTAACATTGACATCTTTTGCTTCGTTGAAACTCGGCTTTCCCCCTCTGACCGCTACTCTTTCTAAAATTATTCCCCTGACTTCCATTTCATTCAACAGTCCCACTTCACAGAGACTGTGGAAGTGGTGTTGCAACTCCTGAGGTCTAACTTTCACATTTTCCTCCTCTCCCCTGCCCCTCCCCCCATCTTATCCTTGGAGCACCTTACCCTCCAATTTTCCTCTCCACCTAACCCATAGCTATCTGTCATTCATTTATTTATTGGCCCTTAAACCCAACTCCTCTTTCCTGTTTAACGTTTCTGACCATCTCTCCGTGGTCAGCATTTCGTCTTCCAACACTGCCATCGCTAGTTACTTCAACATCCTTGTTGATTGCCTTCTCAGCTGACATCTTCCAGTTTTTTCTCTCTTCTTGACTCTCTTAGTCTCTTACTTTTAACCTCCGTATCATCCTTGACCAGATGTTCAGTGACCACTTATGTCATGAATTTGACCTTCACTTCACTAAACCTCCCGACCTCTCCTCTGCTGTAACTTACATACCCCTCAAACATCTCAAGCCCTCCCAGCTGTCTGAGACAATCTGCTTGATTGATCCTTCTTTTGCTGCCTTATTTCTCTTCTCATTTAATATTGATGCCTGCAGCTCTATCATTACCTCGGTTGTTAGTTAACATAACCCACTTAACCCCTCACTCTCTAAATAACCTTGGTAGAGAAATGTCCTTCAGACTTTCAAGTCCGCAGGTGACTTGACTTGAGAAATGGCATGTTACTCAATTGGCAGTACACTATGAGATTTGGAAGTCACACCAGACTCTTTAAAGGACTGTTCATCAAAGTGCTAAAACCAAGCACTGTGCCTCCATTCTCAAAAGTAGAGGGCAACCCCTGCTCCCTCTTGGACACAGTCAGATCCCACATAGAGCCCAGTAACTCATCCTCATATATCCTTCTCAACCTCTGAATGTGAAGAATTTACCACCTTTCTTCAAAATAGTCTAAATATCTCTTCTGCATCTCTGTTCACCTCTAACTCTCCAGCCTCAATTCCATCTATGTGTACTTCCACCCAATCTCATTTTTTTCAGTTCCCTAAATCTCAGCCGTAGACCACTCTTAAATCAGTTTGTGAACTGGAGAGCTTCTATCCTTGAGCGTATCCCTTCCTACCTTATTCCATCCTGCTTCTGTACCCAAGCACCCTGATTCACAGCTGTCGTTACCCACTCCATTTCCAGTGGCACTTTTACTGTTGCCCTCAAGATACAGTAGTTGCTTTAACACCTCCAAAAAAAAAAACCTACTTTGCTTAGATCCTCTCCAGCTGTCGTCCTAGCACTAACCTTCCCTTCATTAATAAAGTCCTTCAAAAAGATGTCTTCATTCATTTCTCTGATCACTTCTCCCTCAAAAATCCCATTGACCACTTTAATCTGAATTTTTCTTCTTCCATAGCCCTCCTTTGGACTGTCCATGATCTCTGAAAGTAGCTTCTGTTCTATCCTCCTCCTCCTTCTTTTGACCCGAGTTTGACATTTGCCACAGTTAACCACCTCATTCTCCATGGCCATCTTCAGCACAATGCTGTGGTCTCTAGCTCTAGTACTCTTCTTTCCTGGTTTCACTCCTATCTCTCCTTTTTCTTTGCTGTTGTCTTTTCTTCCTCTACGCCCTGTATTCTAAGGTGTCCCTTAAGCTCTACTCTTGTTTTGCTTTTCCTCTCTATCTAACCTCCTCTCTCTGCTGTGCATCATTTCTGCTTTCAACCTCCCGTGTCACTTCTGTGCCAGTAATACCCAACTATGCTTTCAAAACCCTGATCCTGCCCTGTCTGCCCTGACCTCCTGTCTTGACAGAATCAGCTGTTGGCTCCAACTTGGTTTCCTTCAGCTTAAAGTTGCTAATACTGAGATCCTTCTCCTCTGCAAAAAAAAAAATCCTCTTCCACAATTTGACTTCCTTTGTCACTTTCTTTGAGTCCTCTCATTTGACTCCTCTAGGTTTCCTCCTAGATCCAGAGTTCATTTTTGCTGCTTATATCTATATGACCTACAAACCCGCTTCCTTTCATTTCTGCAGTAATGCCTGCATTCAACTCTTTGTAGACCCTGTAACAAAGTAAGAGTAATTTATGGGCAGAAGGGATTCTAGATACATCATGTCAGCCCTGATGCTTCATGAGCAGGGAAGAACAAGTATGCTGTGTAAATGTGTGCTAAGTTAAAGGAGTTCCCTACTGTCTCCACTGCCTTGGGTACTGTGTGATTCCCTTGGTAAGCAGAAATGCGTCCAGGCTTACCTTTAGGGCTTGTGTTGTCTTCATGTCCACAGTCTCCACAGTTCCAGAAGTGCCTTCTAATGTTACCCTTAAAATTACCTACTCTGAGTTTCAGGGCCCTCCTCGTCTGAAACTCTTATTCCCACTTTATCTCCATTACCCTTAATAACTGCAGTACACTCCTCTATGGCTTTTTTTCCTCCATAGAGCTTTTTCTCTTCTACGGAGCAGCTGACAGGCACGGCTTCGGCTCTCTGAGTGTGAGAGTTCCATATCTGTCTGTGAGCATGTCACTACTGATCCCTGCTCTGGCCCCATGCGAGTCCCCCACGGATTTCCCTGTGGCGGGCCCGGTGGGGGAGAGCTTCCCCCTCTGGTGCATAATCCAAATTCCGGGGCAGAGCAGTGGGTTTGGAGCATTATTTAGGCTTTATGAAGCCTGCCAGTATCCCTTTTTCCATTTCTCCCTCCCCCCATTGCTGGGATGTACACATCAGCTTGTGCACGAGGAGGTGTGCGCATGCTGTGGAGTCCCGCAGCACCCTCCTATCTTTGGTGTCCTGGACCAGTTCTACCCTCAGGCCTCCACCAAGGGGCAGTCATTTGGTGGGAGTGCCAAGCCATCCTCCCTGGGAGAGGAGAGGAGAGGAGATGAGAGGAGAGCTGTCCCCCGGACAGTCAGTTCTCTCCCTCGCCAGCCGACTCCCAGCAACCTGCGTTTGCCTTCGAACATGGATCGACACAATGCCTCAGTCCTCCATGCCACTGGGCCTGCTCTTCTCTAATCTAAGCACCAAACTTTCCACCATGTGACTGACCAACTGTTGTAAACAGGACAAAATAGCTCTCATCCTCTATTGTCTCCACTTGCACCCTATCCAGTGCCACATAAACTGTGAAATTGCCCCACTTGTATTCAGCATTTTTTTCATGGCCTTGGCCTGTCCTGTTTTCATCACTGCCTGCTCTCCACCCTGAAAACTCTCCGTTCCTCCAGCTCTAGATGACTGTCTGTCTCCTGTCTCCCTCTCTTTTCTGCCTGGAGATGTTTTTTTGAAATCTGAGTTTTATATTGCTTATCTTTGACGCAAAATGGCTGCCCAGACATAATTCATTTTTAACCACTGGTATGAGATTTTTCAACATCTCTGATCTTGTTGTCTGGAACAGCCCCCTTCCCCCTCTCTGTCATCGCTGATTTATCTTCATGTTTCTAATTCCACCTCAGAACAGACCACATTCCCTTGTACGACCCCTAGTCTCTTTTGTCTGATTTTCTGTGCAGTGGTCCTTGAAGTTTTCATTGACAGCAGCGCTGACAAATACTGTTGATTTATTTATTTTCTCAGTTACCCGTGTAGCACAATTTGTAGCACCAATAGTTTTGATGATTCCGATCTCACCCTTATGATTTCCTTTTGTTAATTTATTGCATATTTTTCTGTTACTCTGTGTTTCCCCAGTGTAAATCATTTAGGGGTGCTTTTGTATGAAAGACACTGTATACGATTGTATTGTATCACACTTGAACAGATTAAACAAATAATTTTTATACTAAAAGAACTAAGTGCATCTTATGGGCACAGGCCCTATAAACAGTAAATTAAACAGTTATTAAGTGCAGCCAACCTTCAAAGATTGCTAGGGATCTAAAGTCCAATAAATGTGAAGAATTATTGCAGGAGACACCTGCCAAAACCCAATGAAAAGTTCAACATGAGTCTAACAAGAAGAAACAAGCATTTGTCAATGCCGAATGTTTGCTTGCTGGCATTGGCAGTGGTAATGTAGAAGTTACAGAGCTACGTAATAGGAATGGCAGTGAAGTACTGAACTGAAGCCAACCCCAACACCACCCTGCAAAGAGTGACAGGCATTGGGGTGTGCATTTGGGTCATCAGGCATAACGGCCTTGCCATTTCACCACACCCCACCCTGCAGACACTGACAAGTGTCACGGTTCTTCCTTGGGTGTTTGGCCCTTATCGCACCCCATTTCATTAGGAAATGGGTGAGATGGTGCAGATAGGAGAATGGGGTGAACTTTGGGGCTGAAGAGTCCAAGGCATACCTCGATACCTCTCACTGGCTGCAGGGTGTGGAATGGTATGAGCATTACAGGCAAGAATCCCAAGTCACACCCCGATGCCTGTCATTCTCTACAGGGTTGGGCGTTATGGTTGGAAACCCTAATACCTCAGGCATTCGTTGGTATTTTCACTCCAAATTTTCAACATGTTTTTTTTTGTGACCCCACCTCATGAACAGGGGGAATATCAGTTTGTTAGCCGAAAGCTGCTTATGCACTGGCGGAAGTCGGCATTTAGCACCACAGGTGCAAAAACATTCGAACAGGATGTAAAAATGACAGCTGTACTGTTCATGGGAGGTGTAAAAAATGGCAATGTTGCAAATCTGCAGTACAAATATTTAAAAAAATGGTGAAGTCATGAGCGTACATAGAAACTGTGCAACGCACACCCGTAATATAATTAGGTTGGGGATATTTTACAGCAGATTGTCAACTCAGGCATTTTGGTGCCTCCGATCATGAACAGTGTCACTGTAATTTTCTTTATCTGTGCCGAACAAGATTCCCCACAGCGACTATGCATCTCAGTGCTGAAAGTGTGAAACACACTTCAGCCATGTTGTGAAAAATGACAGCTGTACTGTTCATAGGAAGTGTGGAAAAAATGCCACTGGTGAAAATCTGGACTGAAAATATTACAAAGTCATGAACTTACGAGGGTGAGGGAAACTGCGCATTGCTCACTCGTAACACAGTCATTTTGTGGACTTTTGTCACAAAATTTTCAACATAGCCATTTTAAGACCTCTGCTCATGAACAGTGTAACTGTGATTTTCTTAATCTGTCCTAAACATTGCTTTCGCACACCAACATCACCATTATGCTACATGTGAAAACACATTTTGAGCGACATATGAAAATGGCAGCTGTACTGTTCATAAGGAAGTGTAATAAAATGGCAGTGTTGAAAATCTGAAGTCAAAATATTAAATTTGCAAACTTACGAGCATGCATAGGACTACATGGCATGCGCTACATAAAACAGTCATTTTAGGAATTTTTCACCAAATTTTCAACATAGCCATTTTAAGACCTCTGCTCATGAACAGTGTCACTGTGATTTTCTTAATGTGTCCCATACATTGATTTTCTTAATGTGTTCCATACATTGATTTCGCACATCGACTGCGCCATTGTGCACTACATAGGTGGAAACACATTTTGGGCAAGATGTGAAAATGACAGCTGTACTGCTCATAAGGAGGTGTGGTAAAATGGCAATGTTGAAAATCTGGAGTGAAAATATTGAAAATTGCGAACTTATGAGTGTGTGAGGAACTGTGCAATGCACCTCATAAAACAGTCATTTTAGGAATTTTTCACCAAATTTTCAACATAGCCATTTTAAGACCTTTGCTCATGAACAGTGTCACTGTGACTTTCTTAATTTGTCCCGTACATTGATTTATCAAACCGACTGTGCCATTGTCGCTACTATGAGGCAGAACGTTTTGGGTGAGATGTGAAAAATGACAGCTATACTACTCATAAGAGGTTGGTAAAATGGCAGCGTTGGAAATCTGGAGTGAAAATATTGAAAATTCGAGAGCTTACAGTGTGCGTAAGCGCCTAATGACCCTCGTAAAACAGTCATTTTAGGAATTTTTCACCAAATTTTCAACATAGCCATTTTAAGACCTCTGCTCTTGAACAGTGTCACTGTGATTTTCTTAATTTGTCCGTACATTGATTTACGCACCGACTCGCCATTCTAAGCTACATGTGGAAACACATTTTAGGTGAGATGTGAAAAATGACAGCTGTACTACTCATAAGAAGGTGTGGTAAAATGGCAATGTTGAAAATCTGGAGTGAAAATATTGAAATTCGTGAACTTACGAGCCTGCGTAGGAACTGCATAGCGCACCCTCAATAAAACAGTCATTTTTGAATTTTGGCACAAATTTTCAACATGGTGTTTTGGGACCCCTTCCCCATGAATGATGTCACTGTCATGGCGGTGATTCGGGCCCGAAGGGTGATTTCGCAGTCACTCTTGGCGGAAATCACCCGCCGGATGAATCTGCGCCATGTTATAGTAGTCTGAAATAAACCATGTGAAAATTTAGTCTCATTCCTAAAAATTTCCGAGATATGCAATAAAGTTGAAACCCCTATGTAACCCATTATACAGCTTACCGGCATTTCCTCAGTTGATGTCGGCTTTGAAGAGTGCAGGCGTGTTCCGGTCCACGAAGATCATCGCGCGGGTCGGTAAGTATGGAATTGGGGGTGTGGGGAAGAAGCTGAGTGCGCAGTGGGTGGGTGCAGGTTGTGGGAGGGGCTTGGGAGACGGCTGGCAGAGACCGTTTTATTTTACAGGTTTTAAAATAAAAAGGCGTCGTGGGGCGTTTGCCACGCTGAGGTGGGCTCCCAGCGTAGCACAAAGACTTGGGCGGGGGTGTTCAGCCGAGGAGATTGGGCACCCGTTGTAAAAAGTATTCGTTGGGCGTTTGCCGCAGCTGGGGTGGGCTCCCAGCATGGCACAAAAGACTTAGTGAGGGCGTTCAGCCGGCGGGGATTAGGCACCTGTCGGCAAAGAAAAACAAAAGCGTGGCACTGTTTGCCGCGCTGGGATGAGCTCCCAGGCTACACAAAGACTGGGGGTAAGGGCGTTCAGCTGGCGGGGATTGGGCACCCGTGGCTGTTCAGTCTGGTGGCGCGCGTCTGTGCATGGGGAAGCTCTTGGCGTGAGCGAGCGATATCTTATTGGTGCTCACTCAGCGTAGGCTCCCCTTTCAACTGTATACCACTGCATTTTGGAAGCGTGTCATAGAGCAGCTCCAAAATGCATTGGCTTACAGGGGCCGCGCCTGCCAGCTCGCTGCCTGAATTGGAGGAGGAGGTGACACACCTCCGAAATCTCCGATCAAGGCACTATGTTTCTTGCACATGCGTGCAAGCAAACATAAAAAACGCACTGTGGACTGGCAGTAACGCAGTTCAGGCAGAGGTGGTGAGGTCTGCATAACTACAGCAGATAATGAACTGTATGAGTTGCTGTATAATGACAACTTATCTCACTGGTAGCACTCTGTCATGCCATGGAGGAGCAGAATTTATAACTAGACCAAGGAACTTTTTCTTTCTTTGACCTAGTTATTTGACCTTGTATTTTAGTCTCTATCCCTGTGCTGTAATTTGTTGTATTTATTGTGCTGTAATTTAAAATATTAAACACAGGAACACCTTGAAAACAGGGCTTGCCTGGCCCTATGGTGTAATATTTGCTTGCCAAATAATTGTATAAGTAAAGTTGTTTTACTACTATTACTACTACCACTAGTTAGCACCATAGTAATTGCCTAGAAAAAGTAATCTATGTTTCATGAATCATGAAGATACTGTAAATTTAACCCCTTAAACAGCAGTTAGAGCTTTGTGCTATAATGAACTTCAGTGTTTAGTGTCAGAAAGACACTGTTCCCTTTCTGTCTCCTAATAAATAGAAACTAAGTTAACACATAAGAGAGTTTAGAGTACTCATCTTTCAGAGTCAGTAGAATAAGAAGATGAGTCTGCCCACTGCACTGATTTTTACTGCCTTGTGCAGCATAGTTGAAAAGAATGTGTTGAAGGGGAGATTAAACTCTCCAAACGTTATTTACACTATTGAAACTTTTTCTTTTGAGATCACAGCACAGTGGCATGGGAAGGATGTCAATTTTTGGGCCTGCCTTGTAATCTTGCTACCTTATGTTATTCGTGGTGGCCTGATTATGGTATAAGATTCATCAAGGATATTTCCTCCATAGACCATACCTTCAGAACTATAAGCTGTCAGCATCCGGACCACACAAAAACTTTGCTAGCCACAGGCCACCCACAGTTATGTGCAGCATTGATGTGTACACAACATGGGCAGCCCCATCAATCCTCAGTTCTTTCTCCCACCATTGATCAGCCTCGTCGGACCTGCTGAAATGAAACAGCATCGAAATAGAAGGACAAAGAGCCTTTGTTCCCTTACTATTCTACAAAATTTAGAGGGACGACAGTTACATAGTTTGTGTGTGGGCTGTTTGGGCTTTTCTCATGACAGGGCCTGTGAGATTTGCAAGAGTTTCAACCAGGCTACAAGGTGACACTATCAGAAGGCCATAGAGAACTTTCTTGCGCAAAAAGCATTGAAAGCCATAGAAAAGGCTGCGGGTTCCAGCCCTGCTTCTCCCTCGCTATTCACCAATAAATGGCTGTCGAAGTTGAAAGACAAAGATAAGAACAGTTCTCATCACAGAAGTCCTCATCATCTGGCCATGAGCATAAGGACAAGTCTGCTTCACCAGCAAAGTCCAGGTTACCAATGAAATCAGGTATGTCCTAGTCAGTGCTTGTTCTGACTGCGTTGACGAAAGCCCCCCTCCCCAATGACCGTCATTGAGGCGAGGTCAGAGCTTGGCTGAGGCACTGCCGTACCTACTATGAATGGTATGTCTGTGTCGTCATCGGGCTGTCGCCCTTCGACGCAGGTAGACCCAGATCCTTTTCAGGGCGCTGTCGATTCACAGGCTCTGCTTGTGTCATTTTCTGATATGCTTCGATGCCTGCTACCTTCACTGTCTCAGACAGTAGCTATGCTGTCAGCAGGGCCACCTGTACCAGGGCCTTGGTCAGTGGCTCCTTCAAGCACGCCACGGTGTCATCCTTCTCAGCCACCACCGATGTCGCCAGTTCTTTCTGTAGCTCCTGTTGTTCATGATGATGATGATGACGAAGCTGAATATAGTACTGACCTTGTGGATGTTGAGGAAGGTTTAGAGGGGGAATACAAGGGAGAGGGACAGTTTGAAGAAGGGATTCTGCCTTTCAGATTCACCTTCTTATTCTGCAGTGAAGACTGTGTGGTTTACATGCCCAGATCTCCCCCTGAGGATCCCTTTTTTTTAAGCCGTGCTCCAGCAGATGCAGTCTGCCATGGGCTTTGCTGTAGAGGAGGAAGATTCCACTAAAAGGAACCTTATGGAATTTTTGGAGGTCCCTTGCACACCTTCCATTATAATTCCTCTTGTGTATCCTGTATTAAAGGATGTTACCTTTGCTGCATGGCATAGGCCCAGTACCATGCCTACAGTTCCAAGAAAGACTGATAAGCAGAGCCTTGCTCTGCCTTCTGAGACATAAAATGCTGCACAGCCTGAAACTGACTCTGTACTCATTATGGCTGCTCATGATTGCTCCAAAGCCCCTAGTCACATGAGTACTTTGCCTCCAGATAAAGAATCTAGGAGGCTGGATGTAGCTTCAGCATTCTTTGGCCTTAGGATTGCAAATTACCAGGTACATATGATATATCAGAATAATCTTCGGAAGGCTGCGTGTACTGCTGCCCAGACTGTACCTGATGGTCCTTCAAAGACTGACTTGATTAAAACCTTGTTATCTGGTTCTGAAGTTGTCAAACGTGCTACATTCAGCTTATGATGTGTCTGATGCCTCTTCCAGGGCTGCTGCCTCTGGTATTTGCCATAGATGTTATGCCTGGCTCAGAGTAGCAGGTTTTGCTGCTGATTTGCAGCAGGCTGTTTTGAATACTCCTTTTAGGGGCTCCAAATTGTTTGGCAGTGATATTGAAGATGCACTTCGTGGCCTTCAGTCCTGTAAGATGACTATTAGGTCTGCTGAGTTTATTAACCCCACACCCACTAGAGGGCATGGTAGGGGATATTTTTGTAGACCTGCTGCCAGGGGTACTTGTATGTACCCTCCTGGGTCGTGTACCTCTTGGTGTCCATGCCAAAGCACCCAAAGGGATTGGTTCTGGTGGCCTTGCACCCCTGGTTTCTCCTGACTCTCCTCCATTTCACCCTTCCCCTCTGCTGCTGCCCCCAGGGATGAGTGTGGTGGGAAGGATCTCCCTGCATTTAAAACACTGGAGGGAGATCACTATGGATGAGTGGGTTCTGGAAATCATAGCAAAGGGGAATGGTCTGGAATTAATAGACACCCCTCCAGATCATCCTCCGTCCTTTTCCTCCTATCCTTTGGGCCGTTTGTCCTTCTCAAAAGAGGAAGTCCAGACCGTGTTTCAAAAACATGCTATTAGCTGGCCTGTTGGTGCAGCAGTAGCGCTATCCATTGCAGTGCTGGTGACCCGTGTTTGAGGAACAGGCTCGGGCCGACGGGGTTGGTCGGGGAGGAGGAAAGAGTCTCCCAGAGGAGGGAAGGGAAGGTAGCGTACTCCACTGCTGTATTGTCACCTGAGTGGCCACAGGTGGCAGTGCAGTTGGGAGTGGCTCTTCGGGCAGGAGGACGTTGTCTGGTGCTCTGCTGCACACGCTTGTGAGCACACGTGCTAGTGCATCCTTTCCGCTGATGTTTTGGGGGAAGGGATGGAAAAAATATACCAGCCAGCAGGATGACAGCAGCCAACTACAGGCCCCGCACCTTGCTACTCAGGCGCGACCTCCCACACCGGATCCATTCTGCAGTGGAGATTGAGGGACCTTCTGCTGCCTCCAGCAGAGGGGTTAAGTTCTGGAGGAAATACAGAGGTGAAGGTAAGCCCTGACAGATGCCAGGGTGACGGGGCTAGGGTGGCTGAGCAGATGGGAACTGACTGGAGACAGAGGAGGAATAAACAGCAGTAGCTGAAAAAAACAAAGGGTGCTGTTCCAGATACTTCTTAGTTCCAAAATGGACAGGGAATCTCCATCCTGCATTAGGATTCAGAGACCTCACTCTGTACTTTGAATACTAGAAGTTTCAAATGGTGTCTCTGCAAGCCTTGATTCTCCTCTTGCAAACAGGACTGACTTTGTTCCCTAGACATAAAGGAGGCATACTTTCACATCAAGATCAGAAAGTGTCACAGGCAGTTCCTCCGCTTTATGCTGGAGGGCAGACACTGGAGTATTACCCTTTGGCTTATCCTCTGGGTCTTAACCAGATGTTTAGTAGTGGTTGCAACAGTCCTTCTCAAGGAAGGGCTTTGTCGTCCCTTATCTGGATGATTGGCTACTGAAGGCCGACTGCAGGGAGGCACGCCTTCACAACCTTTCCTGAACAAGACAACTCTTTGAGGACTTGGGGGTCACAGTGAATGTGTCAAAGTCTGTATTGACTTTGTGCCAATGCGCACAGTACATCAGGGTGGTCTCAGACATGGAGAAGGGATGTGCCTTCCTACCTCAGGACAAGGCAGACACCATTATTGTTCAGGCACACAGTTCACAGGAGCCACCGTGTCTCTTCCAGGTCATTGTTACATCTCCTGGGCCTAATGGCTGCTGTCATGGTGACAGTGACATTTGTTTGGCTGCTTATGCGAATACGCTATGCAGAATAGGAGGTAATGCTATCTAATTCCAGAAACGCATAGCAGTCAGTAGACTGCTAACCATTTTTTGAGTAAGTCCATGGCACAATAGACAAAATGAATGAAAACGATATATATGTTTCACATTTTGCTAATTATTCTGTGCCAAGTGCTATGCATTTTCACAGCTGATTAGCACTTTCACGCAAAGAACTGCTAATCAAGTTTTTCAGTTTATTTAATACCCTGTTAAGCTATTGAATGATCTGGCTGATTTGGAGTATGGATTGCTTCAGTCAGTGTCACTGATGTAACATCAGGATTCCTAGAACCAGAACTACTGTTTCTAGGGGCGTGGATATGGTGTACTCATCCACACTTCTGGCAGTGTTCCTTTCATTTTAAGGCTTGCCAGAAAGTCTTCAAGCTGGCTCCTCCTACCCACCTGGGTGGTAACTCCCTTGGCACCGCCCCCGTCACATCTGATCTTCCTTTCCGCTGGAAGAAGAAGTTTCCCTCCTTATCGCTCTCTGCGCGGAGTAGGCCCTTTGCTTTCAGACTTTCATGATTTACAAATTTCTTTGTCTTCAGGCAATTTCTTCAACATCTCCGTTATGGAAGACTCGAAGTTGGCACCGGGAATCAAGTGGTGCACGTGTGGGCAGAAGATGTCCTGGACAGACCCGCACACCATGTGCGTCTACTGCCTAGGGCCACGAACACGATCCCCATGTGTGTGGCCTTTGTTGCACTTTGCTTCCTTCAACTTTGGAAGACTGGTATTGCACTTTGCATCCTTCATCTTTGGAAGACCGGCATGCTTGGCTTCTTCTAGGTTGTCCTGATGAACGGGAGCCTCCCATTAAATTGAAAGACGTTTGTTGGGTGGTCTCCATAGCTGCTGGGTCCGTCAAACAGCTTGCAGCTTTTGAAGAGGCTGCGGTTCAGGCTATGGAGCGTGCCCCTTCGGCTTCGGCCCTTATGCAGCTTTCTCTAGGGGCCACCTTTCAGGGGCGTTTCGTGATTTGTGCCAGTTCCTTCCCACCTTCGGGCAGGGCCCCTCTATGGGCACCAACTCAACTCAAACTTTATACAAAAATGCAATTCAACAAGTATCAAAGCACTTATACAATCATCTTAAAACACTGAAGTTAAAAATATCAGTAAATAATAAAATACATGTCTGTAAAACAATTCATCTGCGTTCTGGGAAGGCAAGATTAAACAAATGCACCTTTAAAGCCGATTTAAAGCTCTCCACAGTCAGGCACTCCCTTATCCAATGAGGTAGAGAGTTCCATGGGGTTGGGGCCACAAATGAAAATGTCCTGGCAGCCAGGTCTTCAAACAGACCCTGGGAACCTCTAGCAATCCTTCGTTGGCGAGGCGGAGTGGGCGAAGGGGGCAGTAGGGGTAAAGAAGATCTTGCAGATAACACAGACCCTGTCCGCATAGGGCTTTATAGGTAAGCAAACTGATCTTGAAGGTGATTTGCCACTAAATAGACAGGCAGTGCAGGCCTCGGAGCACAGGTGTGATGTGGCATGATCTTGGTAAACCCGTCAACAGCCTGGCTGCCGCATTCTGCACTAGCTGCAAGCAGTGGATGTCAACTCCCGGTAGCCATAGGTATAGGGAGTCGCAGTAGTTAAGGTGGGAAATCACAAAGGTATGGACCAACGTTGGAAAGTCATCAGGCGGGACCAGGTGCTTAAGCTTGGGCGATATTCCTCAGATGATAAAATGAGGTCTTGACGATGGATGACACCTGAGGTCTAAGCGTCAATCCATCGTCAAAAATAATGCCCAGGTTTTGCACTTGGCCTGAGGTCCAAGCCAAAGCCTGGAAGGCCACGCAGCCAGAAGCCCCTCTGCCTGATGATAAGTGTCCACAACCAACACCTCAGTCTTATCTGGGTTCAACCTCAGCCAGTTGGCACTCATGTATAGCTGAGTATCATCTGCATAGCAGTGAAAACTCAGCCCATACTGCCCTTACAATATCTCCCAATGGCTGCATATACACTGTGAACAATGTGGGTGATAAAACACAGCCCTGCGGCACCCCACAAGGCAGGGAGACCGGGTCGGAGGACTAAATTCCCAACACCACTCTTTGAGACCTGCCAGTGAGAAAAGAATGGAACCACCTGAGGACTGTCCCAGACAGTCCACAGATCAGCCGCGGGAGCTCTAATAACACACCATGGTCCATGGTATCAAATGCCGCAGAGAGAGATCAAGGAGAACCAAGATGGAGCGGCTCTTCCGAGCTCTCGCTATCAAGAGATCATTGAGTACCTGAACAAGGACTGTCTCTGTACTGTGCCTCTTCCGAAATCTGGACTGGAGAGGATCGTTGACATCATGGATGGTAAGGTGGTCATCCAGCTGCAGCGCGACCGCCTTCTCAATAACCTTACCCACAAAGGGAAAGTTAGAGACAGGTCTGTAGTTTGTGAGACAGTCTGGGTCACGAGAGGATTTCTTAAGGAGAGGTGTTACCACTGCCTCCTTCAGGGTGTCTGGAAACACACCTGTCTTTAATGAGCACTAGACTATCTCAGCTAGGACCAAGCTGATAACATCAACGCACCCCACTAAGGGGCGGGTTGGGCCAGGATCCAAACTACAGTAGGTCGACCGCATACTCTGGATGATCCTCACAACATTCGCGACTGCCAACTGGTCAAAGTCAGCCCAGACAAACCGAGGGTCTGCAACCTCTCACTGACCATCACCACAGCCATTGGAACGTGCTGCGCAGGTCTTGGACCTGATGTCGGCAACCTTATCTGCAAAGAATCGAGTAAACTTGTCACACTTTTCTAGGGACAATGCTCTCTGAGACTGCAGACAGGCTGGATTGCACAGTTTGTCAGCAGTTCGAAAGAGCTGAGCTGGCTGATTCTATGCGGCAGTGATCTCCCTGGACAGGAACTCTGCCTTCTTGCTGGGAGATGGATGATTGATGCTCAGTATAATGAGTCGTCAATCTGAGTTTGTTGGCATCAAGGCCAGATTTCTGCCAGCACCATTCCAGCCTTCGTCTCACTTGTCTCAACTCCGTCAAAGTCCCATCGAACCAAGGCGACCGAGGGCAGAGGGTGAAGGGTGAACGTGGATAGGAGCTACAGAATCGAGAGCCTCAGTCACAGTCTATTATAGGCCTGAAGCAGATTCTCTGGGTCTGTGTTTGCACTCGGAAAGCCCGACAGATCCAGCACCGCCACCAGGCCATCTGGAGTCATACCCCTTAAAGGGTGGTACTGGACCATCTCCGTAGGAGAAGGCCTATGGGGGGAGCCTGGAACCTTGAACCTTATATTGTAATGGTCTGACCAGCCAACCGGCTCCACCACCGGGTCAGAGGTCTCCATACCCAGTAGGAAAACCAAGTCCAATTAGTAACCATGTATATGGGTTGCAGAGGTAATAACCTGCGTGAAGCCCAGCAGATTCATAAACTGGAGGAAGTCCTGGCCAAATTGTGAGTTCATTGTCGATCCAGGCATTGAAGTCCCCAAGAGCCATCCACCTGGGGGACTCCAACACCATGTTGACAATGAAGTCATGACTTCCTGCTGGAATTGCTTGTTGCCCTCGGGTGGATGGTAGACGAGAAAAATCCTGCACCCCACACCTCCGCCTGGGATACACCCAAAGGACTTTGTCTCCCCTACTGGCACATCTACAAGGCCCAATTCGATTCTAAAACATATAGTGACACCCCGCCCCCACGATCCAGCCTCGAGCGGTGTATCACAAAGGGCCCAGCCGGAATAGCTGACTCAAGAACAGGGCCAGCATTGTCATCCAGCCAGGTCTCGGTGATACAAGCCAGGTCAGATGACTCAACAAGATCAGTAATCACTGCTGTCTTGTTTTTAATGGACCTGGCATTGAATGGCACTGCCCAAGTAGGATGGGCCACTGAGGTCGGCTGCGTCTTCTGCACACTCAAGGTGGAGCCCTTGGATATGGGAACCAGACAGGGAGGACCCCTCTCGGGAACCCATTTCACCGCAGGCTGTCTTCTTGTCTCCATGACCCCAATCTGCCCACCTCGCTCCCATCTCCCTCCAGGTCCACGGCCCCTGCCCTGTGCCTCCGCCTTACTTTCCCAAAGCTCGTCATCACCCATACACAGCAGTAGGCAAAGGGGGACAGTCAAAGGAACAGAGGCCATGGAGCTCAGAGGGTGAGTAGCACCTGACTGGGAGAGATCTCTGCCAGCACATCCCTATAGGAGCTCAACACAGCAGCTAACCAACAAATACACACAATCAATACAATATAAAGTAAAACAACTCAAAAAAACCAAAATAATAAAAGTAAAATATAAAGTATACGAAAGTAAGAAAACTAAACCCCAAATCCCCCCACACCCCCAAAAGAAAAACAACCCCCTTAAAACAATGAAAAGTCCAGGTTCACATATAGTTAGTATTCAGGAATGGGGCTAAGCATGCCAATGCTGAGAGATGAGGCTCTCACCTCCACCATCGGCCAACAAGATTCGAGTCCAAATTGTTGTACTCCCACTATAACAGTCGAAGTATGCCAGTTTAATTCAGTAAGCGAAAAATCCCAGAGGCTCTCTCACAGCCTCACCAATTGAAACTTATTGCACTCTCCAACTGCCCAAAGTCCACGCCACTTCTCCAGAAATCCACAGTGTCTTAAGATGGATAATAATACCAAAGCACCAACAGTCACAAGTGCAGTGCTCCCCAGAGTACAGCGATCCTGAGCGAACAGCCCCCCAGAATTGGGGTCCCAGAAGTGCAGCCCTCCGGACCTCACCTTGGGACACCCCTAGGCAATCACGGCAACCCTGCCCTCTGGCAGGAGATTCCTAGTGCCCCTCCGCTAAGCCTTCCACCCTGAGCAACCGTCCATTGTTGGCACCCACAGTCCAAGAGCTGATTAGTCCACAACAGATCTTCATGGGCCACAGCGAAGCCAGGGCCCTTAGGTCACGCCCCAGTCAGCAGCTAATCAAGCCGGGCCACCCGAAGATCAGCGCCCCAGAGAAGGAATCATCCTTCGATGAATACCCACTGGATAGCCCCAAGGCAGACACAAGTGTAACTCCCTCCAGTGAGCGCTCCCGCCACCTCCCCCCCAGAAAACTCAGGCCAGACCACTGCCCTCCGGTTGAGACAACAGGGCCCCAGCAAAGTCACTAAGTGGCTTCAGATGTCAAAATTCAGTAAAAGCAGGGTTCTGATAACGCCAGGACAAGGCAAACTCACCAGCTTCTAAAACCAGTTAGCAGCGTATAATGTAATCCTCCGGCCACAGTCCACTTATCCCAGTTTGAAATCATCAGCAATCTCCTCAATAGGTCTGGAGGTGTAAAGGTCGCAGTCTCCGGAAGAACTCTTCAGTAAATCTGGAGGTAATGGGGTAGCAGTCTCAGGCAGAGAAGGAGTCAAAAATTCTCAAGCAGGAAAAATGATCAAAAAATCGAAGTGAGCCCAGGAATCACAATAAATGATGTGATCTCACAAACTTCTACAAAACAGGAGACAGATAAAAAAAATGTTAGCGATAACTGACCACGCTAGCAGTAGCTAATAGATCCAACAAAACAAGAAGTAAAATGATGAGTGCTAGCGGTAACTGAAAGCACTAGTGATACGGTGTCCAATATTCTTCAGAATACATGAAACACACACTTTATTGAAAAGCCCCCAAAAACCTGAAAAAAGCGCAAACCTAACTAATCTAACTCACTCAGAAATCCCTAGTTAAAATAAACTAAAACGAATAAAAATTAAATCCAAGATAACTTAAATAAAATCCTCTAAGCTGCTGCTGCTTCTACTGCTACTTCAGGCAGACCCACACTGGTCGCCATCTTGGTCTATTGATCTGAATCTAAATCTTCAAAAAAAGAGATTAAAAAAGTCTTGCCGTCAGTCGTGGGATCACTAGGGCTCTCAGGCCTCTGATTCCTGTGCTTCTTTGGAGGTTTCGACTGTGGTTGATCCTTCAGCCCTGGCCGCTGGCTCCATGGTGCCCCCATTGGGCCAGTTGGTCAAGATGCCCGTCGACCAGCCTGTTGAAATTTTTCTCGAACCGGTTGACCAGTTGTCGCCAGATGAGGCCGATGCCTCCCTCTCTAAGGCTCTTGTCCTTGCTGTTATTTCCCAGGGTGGGTCGGACCAACCTGCTGATCCAGGCCTTATCCCACCAGGATCTGGTGATCCCGGAGGATCCTCGGCTGTTGGGGACCCTGACAGTCGAGGTCGTGGTCCCGATCCCAAAGCCTCGCATATAGCAGCCCACATCGGCATCGGCGTTCCTGCTCTCAGCATTCGGGCAAGCAGCATTGCTGCAGCTCCTCCTCTTCTTCCTGCTCAGATGAGGAGAGGCTCCACTGCAAAAATGCATCAGCGCTACGAGGAGCTTATGTGGCAAACCATTCGAACCAATGCACAGGTGTGAAATGTCTCACTTGTTGTTGAAGACCGCCTTTCTGGTGGCTATCACATCATCCAAAAGGATCAGCGAGCTCCAGGTGCTCTCAGTGAAGTCTCCTTACCTGGTTTTCCACAGAGACCAGGTTGTCCATTACCCCAACCCGAAGTTCCTCCTGAAGGTTGTGTCTGAGTTTCACCTTAACCAGGTGATCAATCTCCCAGTGTATTTCACTAACCACACCTCGGAGGCTGAGCACAGGCTCCATACTCTGGACCTGAGGCGAGCGCTTGCCTGCTATAAGGAGCGCACGGCTGGAGCTCGGGGAGAGATTCGTCAGCTATTTGTCACCTACACTGAAGTGGCATCTGGCATGCCGGCAGCTAAGTGGACAATTGGCAGGTGGATTGTATCCTGCATCGGCCTCTGCTATAGGCTGGTGGGTAGAGAACTTTGTGTAGGGGCTATAGGCTCATTCCACCCATCATACCGTTGCCTCGGTAGCTGCTTCCAGGGTCGTCCCTATCCAGGAAATCTGTAGGGCTGCTACCTGGAAGTCAGCACACACCTTCATTTCCCACTACCACATCGACCTGGAGTCACGTCAGGGTGCTGGTTTTGGGGCCTCAGTTCTCCAAGCTCTCTTCCCTAAATAGGGGGTGTGCAACTTGCCCCCTCTTCCCGGAAAACTGCTAGGAGTCTGCCAGAAGTGTGAATAAGTACACCATGTCCATGTTCCTAGAAAAACAGGTTACTCACCTGTAACAGTAAATCTTCTACAGAATGGTCTCTTGCAGAAGGTGATTACTTCTGAGAGTTTCCAGCAGAGGACGCTGTCACACGGCAGCTCTTCTAGCAGTTTTCACCAGGGACCGCCCACACATGACATCATCTTTCTGCTTCCTATATAAGTGTGGGCGGTCCCTGGTATCCTCAGTTCATTTTCCCTCCGTCTTCAGCTCTCACAGCAGCTAGTTCAGCTTCTGTGTAGCAGTCGACGAGAAACTGGATTACAAAAAGAATGTCTAAAGATTCTTCAACCAAACAAGCTCTGTTTCATTCCTGCCGTTGCAGTAGGAAGAGATACTGCTTTGACAGTCACACATCTTATGTATGGTGTATGGGACCCACACACAGCACCAATTTCTGCAACTTCTGTCAGGCGCAGAAAATGTCTCTGTTAGAGAACCAGTGGGCTCATACCGAGGGCTCCCCAGCTCTGGATCTCCTTCTTGGTAGGGTAAGGAGCGGGTAAACCCCCCTCTCACTCCCTGGCTCATCACCCATCGGCTGCCACTGTTTCTGTGGCTTCTCTGTCAACGGAGCATCTTTCTAATAGCTTCCTCGTCAACGACGGGGGCTCACACCCTCTTTTCAATGGCAATTTCCAGCGCTTTAAATGCTGTACAGGCGGGGGCTTATACCCTCTCGTCGATGACGCTATCTAACGTATTGAATACAGCCAAATACACGGCTGCTTTATTGACGGGAGCTCCTCTCCCATCGACGATGACTGACATCTTTCATGATATTCATTCCATGGGCTCGTCAACAGGATCCCATGTTCCACAGGGCAAACCAGTGGCTTTTGCCTTAATGAATGCCCCTCCACCCTCACAGGTGCCATCTCATAGAGGGCATGCGAACAGAGACTGGGTCCCTGGTTTATTCTTCCCGAGGGCGAGACCTGCGCATACTGTCTGTCCCATCCCCTCTATCACCGCCATTGTTTCTCAAGCCCCACTTCTTACCCCCCCTTCTTCCCAAGAATGGGGCATCACCAAGATAGTGACGCAGGTCTTGCACACCTTGTGGTATACCCAGCCTTCTGACCCAGGAGAGCTGGAGGATCCTTTCCGGTCTCACTCCCCTCCGCCTAAAAGATTTCACGGTGACAGGGATACACTGCCACCCTGGTCGTCACCTCCTAATATGGAAGATTATTTGCCAGATGAACCTGAACTACCGGTGAATCTCCCCAGTGATGCTGATGATGAAGAATTCCAAGATCTGGACTTCCAGAACCCGGAGTCCCCTTACTCGGAAATCTCTTTCTTGGATGAGGACCTGCTTCTGTCAGTTGCCACCCCTCCTCCTGATGACCCATCCTTTAGCGAGATGATGGTCCAAATACCAAAAGTCATGGGGTTCTCTACCACAGAACATGACAAACAACGTAAGGATATGGCAGAATATCTTGAACTATCGGAGGAGCCAGCCTTAGTGGTGCCCCCACTCATTCTGACCTATCAAAATGCCGTGCTGGCTGCCTGGCATCAACTGTCAGCTATTACAGCTGTCCCAAGAAAAGCAGATCGCTTATATCAGGCTCCCATGGATCATCCCTTTCTATCCACCATCCAAGAAGTGGATTCAGTGGTCGTTACTGCTGCTCATGATCGTACAAAAGAAAATAAACACATGAGTTCCTTACCACCTGATAAAGAATCTCAAAGGATTGACTACCCTGGGAAAAAGGTATTTGCCTCAGTTACCATGAATATTCAAATTCTGAACTATATAGGACATATGGTTAAATACCAGTGTACCCTTGGGGCTTCAGCCATAGACATGATCAATAAACAACCTCCTTCCCAGGAAAAGGACAAGTTATTGGCCACAGTGTCCACTAGCAATTCTGTCTCCCTTAACCTGCTCAGGTCAAGATATGATGCCATAGATACCTCAACCCGACTCTCAGCTACTGGAGTCTCTCTGCGTCGCCATGCTTAGCTTCGCTTTTCAGGTTTTGCTCCTGATATACAACATAAAGTAGCTAATGCACCCTTTAACGGGTCCAAACTATTCGGGCCAGGTACTCAAATGTTGTTAGATGACCTGCAGGCATCAGGCAGAACCCTTTGTACTGTACGTGGCATGTACCATACTCCGCAGCCCACCTATCGTATGCAATATTCCTCCTATTCCAAAAGAGGTGGAAAATATAAGGCTTCTAACAGAGGTGGCTTTTGAGGTCGTGCCCAAGCAGCAAGAGGCAACACATCTGCCACCTGTTGCTCCCGTGCCTGTCCCTCAAGAGGGGCCCGGCAACCCAGTACCCAGTGACCTATCAGGGCTTTCCCCCTTGCCTCCTCGACCAGGCCTCAGAGGCTTTGGAGGTTGTTTTGCCCTCTATTTGGAGGCCTGGAATACGATCACTTTGGACAAATGGGTACTTCAGATCATCCAAAGGGGACACACTCTGGAATTTCTCTCCTCCCCAACCCCTCCCCCCTTGGGTAGTCCATTATCCTCCAGATCATGTCCCTATCCTTCAAGAAGAATTGAACACACTTTTAGCCAAACAGGCTGTCCTACCAGTGCCCATCCAGAACATCAAACAGGATTTTACTTCCACTTTTTTCTGGTACCCAAGCGAACTGGAGATCTCAGACCAATACTAGACCTGAGACACCTGAATTGATATATTCAGTACAAATATCTTCGCACGATAACTCTGACTGCCATCATGTCTATACTAAATCAAGGAGACTGGCTGTGTGCCCTGGATGTGAAAGACGCATATTTACGTATCCCCATTCATCCTGCCCACTACAAATTTCTGTGCTTCCACCTTCTGGGTCAAAACTATCAGTTTCGAGCACTCCCTTTCTGCCTCTCATTGGCCCCAAGAGTATTTACCAAATGCCTAGTGGTGATAGCAGCAGCCTTATGGGAAAAAAGGGCACTTAGTCTTCCCATACCTAGACGATTGGCTAATCAAAACAGAATCCAGAGAAGCTCTGCTTGCCTCCCTAGCCACTACTCTGAGCATGTTCAGTGATCTAGGGATAACAGTCAGCTGGCCAAAGTCCAGTCCAAACCTGACATAGTCTCTCCAATATATCGGAGCTGTTCTAGATACAGTCACAGCCAGAGCGTACCTTCCACCTGCTCATTAGGACACTCTTATATCTCTGGCTTCGCGAATACAGACTCAGAAAATAGTCACGGCCAGACAAATGCTGAGCCTCCTGGGTCACATGTCTGCTGCCATTTCGACGGTGGCATTCTTCCACCTTCACATGAAACCTGTCCAGTGGACCCTCCAGAATCAGTGATCTCAAAGAACTAGACAGTTCGATGACAAAATCAGGGTCACACCTTCTCTGAAGTCATCCCTGACATCATGGACAATCAAAACCAATTTGTGTCAAGGAATGCCTTTCCGCTCCCGCCCTTCCATGCAGACGTTAACCACAGATGCTTCCCTGGACGGCTGATGCTCGCACTTCAGTCCTTATCAGACCCACAGCCGGTGGACGGCCTCTTCCCATCACTCTCATATCAATCTCCTTGAGATGAAAGCGATCCATCTAGCCCTTCAGCCATTCCAGCCCTACCTCAAGCCAGGACCGTTGCTGATTCAATCAGACAGCACTGCAGTGGTGTTTTTACCTCAGCAAGCAAGGGGGCATGAAATTGCTCACTCTTTGCATGGAGACCCTTGCAGTCTGGCAGGAAGCCATCAGACAACAGCTAACGCTAATGGCCATCCACCTACCGGGATGGTGCAATCAGTAAGCAGACCGGCTAAGTTGCCAGTCATCCGCTTACGAATGGACACTTCACAAAGAAGTACTCCAAGAAATCTTCGACTGATGGGGAACTCCACAGCTGGATCTGTTTGCCTCCCCAGTCAATCACCAGCTCCCCAGTTACTTCTCCATCATCCCAAGCAGCAAGGAATGATCTATAGATGCCCTGTCCCGACCTTGAACAGGACTCTACTAATATGCCTTCCCTTCCCCCCATCCTTCTCTTGCAATGGACTGTATTGAAACATCAAATGGAGTTGGCCACCATGGTTCTCATAGCACTAATGTGGCCGTGTCAACCGTGGTGCCCCCTACTCCAGCAACTGTCAGTAAAGGAACCCATTCAGTTGCCAGTTAGACTGGACCGCCTGACTCAGTGTCATGGATCCCTCCTGCACCCCAGCCTGAAGACACTTCATCTTCATGCTTGGGCTCCTGAGGACGCATTCATAAATATACTCCAAGTGTCCTCTCCTGTTGCCAACATTCTCCTGCTTCTCGTAAACCAGCAACCAGCCAAACATATAATTCCAAATGTAAACGCTTTTCCATATGGTCTGCCTCTCGCTCCCTGGACCCTTACTCTCGTCCACTGACGAAGGTTTTAAATTACTTGGCCTCATTATCAGAGTCAGGTTTAAGTTACTCCTCCATCAAAGTCCACCTGGCTGGACCAGCCCGTTGGCGCTGTGGGCTGAGGCGCTGGACACAACACCTCGTGTCACGCCGGCGTCCTGGGTTCAGGAGCGAGCACAGGTCACCGTGGGCTGACTGGAGGAGAGGATTCAATCATCTGATGGACTGCTCTTCCTCTCCATGGAGGGCGGTCCACATCAGTCAGCATCCGACTGCCCCCTGGCAGAGGCCAGGGGTCGGGGACACATGGCATACACCGGGGGAGGAGTTGAGGGCAGATGCCTGGACAGGGCCATACGCGGACGCATGCGCGCCCATGGCTGCTGGCGTCATTGCATGCCTCCCGACCCGGGAATTGAGAATAGGAAATGGCACCGTCGCGTAGCTTGATGGCCGCTCGGGCAGGATGCCTGGCCCGAGGGCTCACTGAGACTGATCCTGTGTCGGGCGGAGATGGGGTGTCTTCTCCGCTACCCCACTGTTGAGGGGCAAGCTGCGGGGGGGGGGGTATACAGTGAAGCTCCTGGTGGGAGCCAGAGCAGTCTGGACGGCGGCCGGAGGAGGTGAATGCCTGGACGTGGTTGGCAGACCGGGGGCCAATGGTAAGAAAAATGACCAACTAAAATATCAGCATTCCATAAACCTTTAGATGGCAAACTTCTATACCAACATCATTTAGCCAAGATGTTTTTGAGAGGAATGATACATATTAAGCCTCCTATTCGAAGACCCACTCCTCCATGGGATCTCAATTTCATTATAGGAAAAGTGACCCTTGAACCTTTTGAGCCAGCGGCTACCTATGATCTCCATTTTTTTTCCATGGAAAATGTTATTTCTAGTGGCTGTTACTTTAGCTCGGCGTATTTTCAAGCTTCATGGCCTCATGTGTAGGGAACCTTACTTGATTTTCCACAAGGACAGGACAGTCCTTCATACCAACCCATCCTTCCTTCCTAGAGTAGTCTCCGAACATACTCTAAATCAGTTTTTGGAGCTTCTGGTCTACTACCCTGAATACTCCAGTCCCGGTGAACATCTATAACAAACCTTAGATGTCCATTGTATCCTACGCTTCTACACTAATCGCACCCAGTTGATTAGGAAAATGTCTCAATTATTCATCAACTTTGCCTCTGGCAGAGAAGGGCTTTCTGTTGCTAAACAATCCCTGTCTCATGGTTGGCGAATTGTATTGCCTTTCGTTACAAAAAGTACAACAATACTTTTCCTGGACCTGTCCAAGCCCATTCCACTAGAGCTATGGCCACTACTGCAGCTTACTTTAACGGAGCCTCCATTTCAGATATCTGCAATGCAGCTACCTGGTCCACAATCCATACCTTCACAAGGCATTACAATCTTGATATTACCTCATGATGTAGGACAGCCTTCGGCTGTGCAGTCCTACAATGTCTCATCATAGAAGTGATTGCCTACTGGAAGAGACCATTCTGTGGAAGATAGTGCAGTTACGTAAAGTCTTACCGTAACAGTAGATCTTCAAGGAGTGTCTCTTGCAGTAGGTGCAATCCCGCCCTCTGTCTCCCTTCTTCTCTAACAGAACAAATTCTGGTCCAGTGACTTAGGGTTGGGACTCCTTGGCACCTTGGCTTCCCCTCGGTTGGCAAGCTGAATCCGGCCGGGGGAACAGAGGATACCAGGGACCGCCCACACTTACATAGGACGCAGGAAGATGATGTCATGTGTGGGCAGTCCCTGGTAAAAGAGCCGCTGTGCGACAGCGCCCTCTGCTGGAAACTCCCAGAAGTAATTACCTACTGCAAGAGACATTCCTTGAAGATCTACTGTTATGGTAAGACTTTACGTAACTGCACTTTGTAGGAGTGGTATGTGGTGTACAGCAGCACTAATCCACCCAACGACCTCTTACAAGTGGCATACAGGTTCTTGCTTTTAGCGGGTAATATCTGATGTCACAGGGCGGTGCCGAGGGAGTTACCACCTCGGTAGGTGGGAGAAGCCATCTTAAAGACTTTCCGGCAAGCCTTAAAGGAAAAGGAACACTGCCAGAAGTGTGGATGTATACCATATACCACTCCTAGAACTACTGTTACAGTGAGTAACCTGTTTATTTGTTACAGCCAGATCATGTTTGGTGCCACACTGTTGCATGGAAGAGTTGGTGGTTGGCTAACCTTACTCATGTTCCAAAATTCACTAGACTTGGTTCCCAGTTACCCAAGTGTATCATGATAAAATCTTTGTTGGGATTGGGGTGGTGTGGGGGTGGAAATACCAGCATATTAAATTTGTAAAATATTTTACTCTGCTGGCTGTTAGAAGTTCTCTGAACTTGGTGTTATAGTACCAGTGCTTCCACCCCAAAGCTGTTTAAAGGCCTGCAGTTTGTTCAAATCAATTTAATTTTCTTACACAGTGGTAGCCAAACTCTCGTTACATTTTTGTTTGAGCAGCTGAAAGTTCAGTAAGTGGTTGGTCTGTCTATTTGGGAACAAAAATAAAAAAACAACACTAAATTAGAATTTTTTAATATAATATGTTGATTTTTGCTAGCTAGTATGTTTTGACCAGTTTTGATTGGCAGTCAGAATGGGACCCTAAAAAATAGCCACCCCCATTGAGTTAGAGCACCTGAGATTAGCTCTGTGTCACTAAAGCTCCATATTCTATGGAAAAGATTGGACTGGCAGAGAGTGACCCAAAGAGTTGTGCCATGGAAAACTTTAGTTGTCTCGACAGATCTTTGGTTGCTGCATGGATGCTTTTGGTAAAGAAACATTGTGATTTCAAGCAGCTTTTTGGACTGTTTACTGTTTGTAGTTACACAGATTATTTTTAAATCTCTTTTGCTTTCACAACAAACATTTTGCTGTTACAGAAAAGGTAAATGTGGCAAAGCCTGGTCTGATTTCTGTAACACTTTATTTTAAGCCCATGTCTTAGCTTTTTTTTTTCTCAGAGGTGGGTGAAATCCTTTGGCAGCAGTAACAACTTTCTGGATAACATGCTTCAGCAAAGGCTAACTTGGATGCAAATTGCATGTTTTGTGGCTGATAAAACCTGTCTTAAAAATGCAGGGCAAGACTGTGGTAGCAGCAGAGATCTGGATTTGCAGGCCCACACTGAAAAATGTTTCCCATAGGGATTTAAGGCCAAGTGATGTTTATATATATTTATGCAGTAGTCGTGGACTCAGAAGCCATTGAATAAATCCATTTATCTTCACAGTCGTTGAATAAATAAAAGTTATCCATATAGTAACTATGCCACGATCACTCCAGAACTCATTTAGAATGTTCGGTTTCAGTAGCAGTACTACCCATATTCAAATGCGAATAACTTTAAAATGAAAAAAGATAGCATGGTACTGCAAGCATGAAAGTTGTTCAGCACAAAATTATCTACAACATGAGTGGTGTTTCATTTATAGATACCTTACAGATTTTTTTATAATTAGCAAGAAAGAGCAGAAAATGCAATGTTTTGTTCACTTTTTTGACAAACATATGCAAACACAAGATAAGCAATCAAAAGCAAATGTCCCTGCACTGACAGAAAGCATCCCTATTGCATAAATGAAATATACAATGGTGAGCTTTCAGATAAATGATTTATCTACACTTGTGCTGTTTGACCTCGGACACCTCATTCGTGGCATACGCCACTCGTGAGGTTACCCAAGGTCAAACAGCACTTATGTAGATTAAATAATTTATCTGACAGCTCTCCATTGTGTATCCTATATATATTTTTAACAATCAGAACACAACATTTCAACTCACTTTGTCTCTGGTGCAGCAGAGCAAGTTCGTCTCATTTGTGTTGCCAGTTTAAAGTCTGACTCTACCTTCGAAAAAACAAACATATGCTTTGTGAACTTGGACAGAAGCACCACTGCTGCAAGCCATCTTTTTTTTTTTAATTTTTTTAGTTGTTTAACCAGGAGTAGCACACTAAGCTGAAAGCTTTTTTACAGGAGCGACCTGGGAGCACAGGGAAGTTAAGTGACTTGCTCAGGGTCACACAGTATGCAAGTGGAAGCTGTGGGATTCAAACCCAGGTCTGGTCTGCTGGATGTCAGCAGATTTGCAGCTCAGAACCTTAAACCACTGCGCTGTACTGCCTTCATTATCAGAGTTGATTGTCATTAGAGCTGAAACCCATCCAGGAACAAGTGAAACTTGAGATCAGGGATGCAGTAAGGTGTTCCTATTTTGTATCATACACAAGATTGCCATGCTTTCTGGCAGGAAGGATTTGCACATTAGGTATATTTTCCCTTTAGGGGTTAAACTGCCATTCAGACCTTAATTAGACAAACTGGAATTGCAGTTACTACTGAAGCAATTCCCTTTCAGTCAGCTGGTCCAAGACACTATTGTGCTTGCACAATTGTTTGGAGGTAAACAGACTAAAGTTACTTTTTTCCCTTAAATGATCTAGGCCTTTTTGCGAGCCCTGGTGGAGTATACTACAAATGCCAGTGAAAAACGGCGACTGCAGGAGCTGTGCAGCAGACAGGGAGCATCTGATTTCAACATTTTTATTAGAGACCGCAGTGTTTGTGTGCTGGATGTCCTCCGTGCCTTTCCATCTTGTCAGCCACCCCTCAGCCTGGTGATAGGTGAGTAGCAGTTCTTAGTGTTTTTTTTTTTTTGCTGTTAGATCATTGTCAGTGTCTGGCATTCAGCTTTCACTAAGTGGTATGTGGCAGTGCCTAGTGGCAGCCACTTGCAGGAGGGTGTGTTGTGTGGCACTGCCTAGTATTAAGTAATTACTGATAGGTGAGTGGCAGTGCCTAGTGTAGGCCACTTGCAGAAAGGTATGTGGCAGCGCATACTAGAGGTCACTTGCAGAAAGGTGTATAGCAAAGCGTATTATAAGATGGGGTTCATAATCCTTCATAATCCTGGCAACTTCATTAGTCTGAACACTTCACCTGACCATTAAGTTTGTAAATAACCTTGCCATTTTTATTGAGGGTATCTCCTCCATTGGACCACACCTTTGGAACTATAAGCAGTCACCATCAGCACCACTCAGAAACTTTTGCTAGCCGGGGGGTGGGGAGGGCGGCCCAACAACACTGACAATCAACATTGGCACCTATATAATTGTGGGCAGTCCCATTGTTCTTAGTTCTTTCTTTTGCCATCAACCACTCATTGGACCTGCAGAGAAACAACTCCATAATTTGTCTGATTTTATTGTTTTTCTACTTTAACTTCCGTTGTCAGCACTGTACCTGTTTGCTACTGTCGACTAAACCCTTTTTGGGGTTTTGTACCTACAGTTCCACAGTCTACAAAACAACACACACACACACTGTGTGTTTTTCGTTTGAACCCACAACGTAAGGACCTGCTAGATCTACCAGGGATTCAACCAGGCTACACAGAGATGCTATAAGAAGGCTCTGGAACCCTTCATCATCCATGGAATCGCAGACCACAGCCACTGGCTCCAAGCCAGATTCTCCCTCGTGCCTAACTGTCACTAGGGAGCATACTCACAGGTGGTCAGAACTGCTGTTGCTGCTAGGGTTGACAAGACTGTCGAAGCAGAATGAAGGGAAGGACAAGGATGCATCATTGACACTCTCCTTCTTTAATCGTCATTTTAAGCATTGGAAGAAGCATGCTTCATTGGTGAAGTTGATGTGTCCATCAAAGGAGACAAAAAGCAAAAAGATATTGACCAGCAGGGTGCCCCAGGGCTCAGTGTTGGGGCCTCTGCTCTTCAGTGTTTTTATAGCAGACATCACTGATTAAACTGGAAGGAAGGGAAGGTATGTCTGTTCGCAGACGACACCAAGATATGTAACATTTTGTATCATACACAAGATTGCCATGCTTTCTGGCAGGAAAGATTTGCACATCAGGTATATTTTCCCTTTAGGGGTTAAACTGCCATTCAGACCTTAATTAGACAAACTGGAATTGCAGTTACTACAGAAGCAATTCGCTTTCAGTCAGCTGGTCCAAGACACTATTGTGCTTGCACAATTGTTTGGAGGTAAACAGACTAAAGTTACTTTTTTCCCCCTTAAATGATCTAGGCCTTTTTGCGAGCCCTGGTGGAGTATACTACAAATGCCAGTGAAAAACCTGAGAAGGAGGGAACAAGATGGAAGCAGACGTCAAGAATCTAGAAGAATGGTCTGGAGTGTGGCAGCTGAGATTTAACACCAAAAAGTGCAAGGTCAAGAAAAAATTCGAAGAAAGGAGTATTACGTAGGAGGCCAAAGACTGGCGACCTCAAACCAAGAACAAGATCTGGGAATCATAATCTCAGACGACTTGAAGGTTAGTAAGCAGTGTGAGAAGGCAGCCTTGAAGGCCAACAGAATGCTGTGCTGCATTGGCAGGGGAATCACGAGTAGGAGGAGAGAAGTGGTATTACCTCTGGATAGATCACTGGTCAGGCCTCACCTGGAATACAGAGTCCAGTTCTGGAGGCCTCACCTCGGGAAGGACATTGACCGGGTGGAAACTGTGCAGAGAAAGGTTACAAAAATGATTCAGGGTCTGTAGTACATGTCCTATGAGGAAAGACTTAAGGAACTGAATATGTACTCCCTGGTGCAGAGAAGAGAGAGATAGGGGACATGATTGATACATTCAAGTACATAAAAGGCATTAACAAGGTATAGGCACAGGAACTGTTTCACTTCAAGAAGGGCTCCAGGACCAGGGGACATGACCTCAGGCTGCAAGGAAGGAGGTTCTCTACCAACAACAGGAAGTTTTTCTTCACAGAAAGAGTGGTGGACGCCTGGAACGGCCTGCTCAAGAGCTTGTGGGGGTCAACACTCTTCGGAGATTCAAGAATGCATGGGATAGACACAAGGGAGCCCTGACTACAAAGGGCAACTAGAGTGTCAAAATAGGTCGAAAACAAATGGGCAGACTAGTTGGACTTAGCGGTCTCCTTCTGCCGTCAACTTCTATGTTTCTGTATTTCTGTAATGGGAAAATAGCTGAAACTACAGATGCATCAAAATACTGGTCTCTGATAAAATCACTTGAAACCCCAGTAAACATTTCCTCTCCAATACAAATTGAAACAAATAGGGTTCTACAGGATAATAGGGGATCAGCTAATATCCTAAATCGTTATTTTGTAAACCTTCTGGATATTGATATTCCTGAAATAGCGCAGTCAGAAAAATTAAACAGCAATACTAATAAAAACGTACTGAAAAAAAAAGAATCCGAAATTTAGGTTTAAAATCATATTGATAAGAGAGGTCAAGAATAAAATTAAAAAAACTTAAGACAAAGAAATCTTTTGGCCTTGACGGTATAGAGACAAGATTTCTAAAAGATGCAGTAGATTATATTGCCCCAGTCTTAACAAAACTGTTCAGCTGCAGTTTGAGAGATGGCAGTTATCTATCAAAATGGAAAATAGTGAAAATAATCCCTATTCATAAAGTGTGACCAGTAAATGAGTCATCAGAATATCGCCCAACAGCATTACTTTCAGTGGTCTCAAAGGTGTTTGAAAGGTTTGTACAAAAACAGTTATCAGAGTACTTACAGGGGTATGGGTTATTATCAAAATACCAGTTAGGCTTCATGAAGGGCTACCCCACAGAGGCCACGCTCACCGACCAGGTCGATATAATTGCTTCCTCATTAGAGGATGACCAGGCAGTGGGCTCAGTGTTGTGGATTTCTCAAAAGCCTTTGACATGGTAGACCATAACAATTTAAAATATATGCTTTTGGATGTAGGGATTTCAGAAGAAGCAGCAGACTTGTTTGGATCTTACTTAAACAATAGAAAGCAGTTGTAGTTGGTGGTGATTACTCAGATATAATGGGTGTGGTGAGGGGCGTACCACAGGGATCAGTACTAGCCCCACTTTATTCTTACTATATGTGAATCAGATTACAGAAGTCACGTATAACATAAACACACGTCCATATGCAGACGATATAGTATTGGTGACTGCTGACCCCTCTAGAGACAGAATGATTCAACAATTACAAGCAGTCTTTGACAATATGTACAGTTGGTTTGGTAATTCTCGATTGGTATTAAATAGTGAAAAATCTAAATCAGTGTTATTCAGCAAAGATATGATTAAAAGGGAGACTAATAAGTTTAAAATGGAAATTAAAACAGCAAAAGGGCAAGTCCTTGAACAAGTCTTGGAATATAACTAGTTGGGCATATGGTTAAACCAGAACTTAAATTTTGAAAACCACATTTCAAAAATGATTAATAACCTGAACAATAGATTGGGTGCTTTTCGGAAGATCAGGACGCTGCACAAATATACAGATGAGGAGGGACATTGTAAACCAATTACTAATTCCAGTGTTGGGTTACGGGTGCCATGTCTATAGCACAGTAACAAAAAACACCTTAAAAGAATTGATACACTGTACAATAGAATGGTCCATTTTGTCCTTCGATGCGATTACAAAACGCATCACTGTCAAATGTATGAGGACTTAAAGGGGAACTGACATCAACAGGGTTTCTTAATGTCTGAAAGATGATAAGCTAATTTGAGTGAGCCATTGTGTTTGTCTGTGAGTCTTTGCAGTCCAGAGTTATTCATATGTAAATCAGTCTGTAATTAAGGGCTGGGGAAGCCATATGTTTTAGGCTCCTGACAGGGAAATGATGTCACTGAGGATCTTGGCCTTCCATTGACTGTAGTTTAAATAGGAAATCATCTGTTTTATTAAGTGTGTTTTAAGGTGTTACAACACTTTCAATAATTGTTTTGCATGTGCATTGAAACTAGTAAGTTATCACTTTTACATTTAAAACTGTTAGTAAAAATAATCCATCTTTAGGATTGCTTTAACCTCTAGAGTATATTGCCAGCTGATCTTTAAAAACTACACATCTCAAGGCTGGCTCTTTGGTGCCAACATGTATTTGGGCCCCATACTGTATCAGGATTTCTAAACCCTGTCTGTGTTCATGTCAGTGCAGTTTTCTGGGGCTGCCACAGCACTAACTTCTGTCTTATTCTGTTCCCTCTCTTGCAGCCTTTTCTCTTACAGTTTCGGTTGTGAACTCAAGTTTACAAGATGCAAATGTGGCTACATACCTACTGGCCTGGCATCATGGGGCCAGCCTTAAAATGTGTAGTTTTGATTAACAGCTGGCAGTACAACCTAGAGGTTAAAGCAAAGAGCTGTGAACAAGCTTCATTCATTCAGCAGAATGGGATTTGATTCCAACATGCTCTACTTATATATTGTGTGACCAGAGTAAGTCACTTAACCTCTCTGTGTTCCCAAAACACACCCAGAAACACGATGTGGCTGTGTGCCTTTCCTGGACAGTAAAAACAATCTGAGCATGTGTTATGATTCTGAAAACATCATGCTCTTTCTATCCAGATTTGATTTTGAAAAGAAAAAAAATAGGCCACCATTAATTGTTGGTGATTATATGGCTACACTATTGAGGTGAGGTGCCCCCCCCCCAAATTCCCAGGGTTCGACCCACTGGGGTTGGAATCACCTCCCCCTCTCAGAGTGCCTGCTCTATGTCAGCGTCTGATGAGAGAGTAATTTGGTGCTTCATAATCTCATGTGCCAGATGCCATACCCAAGTTGTGGTCCTAGTAAATGGATTTTTAATGTCCCTGACCTCCAGTACAACATTGATGCAAAAAAAGGGATACCCAGTGGAGCACCCTCACCCATCCTGAACTCTCACTTCTCAGCGCTCTGTCTCTATGACCCAGGATATTGACAATAAATACATCTAGCACCTCTTGGCTCAGCTGCATGGGTTACTGGAGTAGTAAGAGAACAAAGTCCTCAACCCCCAATGTGCAGTGCAGTGCAGTGCATTCTGATCAGAATCGGTGTTGTGAACCTGGGTCATCAGTGTCCTACCTGTGAACCATCCTGGGGCCCCTTAATGTTGGCCCCCCACCAATATTTCTCCACATACTTACCTCACTCTGGAATACTTGCTTCCACTGTGCCCGTGTCACTGGACCATCTCACATCCTTCCTGCCCAGACTTGCAGTCACCCAGTGGAAAGCCTTGCGAATTTTCCCTCTCAATGATAGGGCACAACAGGTCACTCACCAGCCCAGCAATGTTAGCTCACTTGCCAGGCTTTGAGGGGAATGTGAGAACTTACACGAGGATGATGATTTTTGGGCAGGTGGCTTGCCATTATTAGCAGTGAGAAGGCATAGAAACATAGAACATAGAATTTGGTGGCAGATAAGGACCGCTTGGCCCACCTAGTCTGCCCATTTCCCTACCTGGTGGATGAGCTGCAGATTTTAGTTAACCAACAGCTTACTTCCTCCTACCCCCCCACGAAAATTGCATTATGTCTGTCCCATGCATTCTTGAATTCTCCCGCTGCTCTTGCCTCCACAACCTCCTCAGGAAGGCTGGTCCATGCGTCCACAACTCTCTCCATGAAAAAATACTTTCTAACATTACCTCTGAGCCATCCGCCTTCTGTCTTCAAACTGTGCCCCCTTGTTCTAGCACATCTTTTTCTGAAAGATGCTACCCTCTTGGACTTTAATTCCCTTGAGGTACTTGAAAGTTTCTGTCCTGTCCCCCCTCTCCCTCCTTTCCTCAAAGGTATACATATTAAACTGCTTTAGTCTCTTTTCATATTTCTTCTGGTGTAGACCCTGCACCCTTTTGTTTGCCCTCCTCTGAACAGCCTCCACTCTATGTCTTTGCGGAGATGCGGTCTCTAGAACTGCATGCAGTACTCCTGATGGGGGTCTCACTAACTGTATGTACAGAGGGATAACAACTTCCTGTTTTCTACTGTTAATGCCTCTCCCTATGCATCCCAGTATACCCCCAGCCGTCCGTACTGCCTTCTCACATTGCTTACCCACCTTTAGTTCATCTGATATAATTACACCCAGGTCCCTTTCGATTTTTGTTGTTGCTAGTATCTCACCTCCCACTGTGTACTCTTCCCTTGGGTTTTTGTTTTCCCAGGTGCATTACCTTGCACTTCTTAGCATTGAATCTGAGCTGCCATACATTTGACCATTCCTCAACTTTTCCAAGTCCCTTTTCATCCTTTCCACCCCACCTTGTGTAATCAACCCTGTTGCAGATCTTTGTGTCATTGGCAAAGAGACCTATTTTTCCTTCCAAGTGCTCTCCAATGTCACTTATAAAGATATTAAAGAGGACTGGTCCCAGTACTGAATCCTGCGGTACCCAGCTAGTTAACCTCCTATCTTCACTATGGACTCCGTTTACTATTACCCTTTGCATCCTGTTGTCCAGCCAATTTTTTATCCAGGCTACCACCCCGGGACCCACTCCAAGGCTGGCTAACTTGTATATTAATCTTTTGCGTGGGACTGTGTCAAATGCCTTGTTAAAATCTATGTAGGCCATATCCACAGTCCCTCCCTCCCTGGTCTATTACTTTGGTCACCCAGTCAAAGAAATCTATTAGATTCGTCTGACACGACCTTTCCGCTGTGAATCCATGCTGCCTTGGGTCCTGTGCCCCACTGGCCTCTAGGTACTCAACAGTTCTTTCCTTCAAAAGTGATTCCATCATTTTCCCTACCACTGAGGTCAAACTAACCGGTCTGTATTTTTCTGCCTCTGCCCTTCTCCCACTTTTGTGAAATGAAATCACATCCACTCTCCTCCAGTCCTCAGGTACCACCACATCCTCCCATGGTTTGTTAAAAAGAGCAGTCAGTGGTGTCACTAGTTCTACCCTTAGATCTTTTAGAATTCTGGGGTGAATCCCATCAGGCCCCATTGCTTTGTCCACCCTCAGTTTCAAGAGTTCTTTCAAAACCCTTTCTTCTGTGAATGGACTGGTATCGACCCACCTATCCAGAGTGTTTCTCTTGTTTGGTTTAGGTACCTCACCATCCTCTTCTGTTGTGAATACTGAGCAGAAATATTCATTCAGTATCCCTGCTTTTTCACTATCACCCTCTGCCCACATTCCCTCCCCTTTATTAAGTCTCTGTATCCCTCCCTTGGTCTTTCTTCACTCCCTAATGTACAGTACCTATAAACGGTTTTGTTCCCCTTCGTAACAGAATTAGCCATCTTTTCCTCGGTTTGGGCCTTTGCTATTCTGACTGCCTTCCCTGCCGCCTTCTGTTTTAACTGATACAGTTCTCTGTTCTGCTCCTTCTTTGTTTCCTTATATTTCCTGAATGCTGTCCTTTTCTACTTAACCTTCCCTGCCACCTCATTTGAGAACCATAGTGTTTTTTCCCTTCGTTTTGTTTTATTGGGTCACTTCACACAAAGGCTTGTTGCCTCTGTGATGGCTGTTTTGATTATTCCCCATTGTTCCTCCACCCCTCCTTCTTGCCTATTTGCTAGTGCTTTTCTGAGGCACTGTCTCATTTTCCCAGTTAGCCCTCCTAAAGTCCAATACTCCTTGCTTTTGTGTGGCTTGACTCTATGGCTGTGTTTATTGTGAACCACACTATTTGGTGGTCGCTTGTTCCCAGATGGCTACCCACTTCTAAATCCGAGATCCTTTCTCTGTACCCATTTGAGAGTACCAGGTCTGAGACTACTCCCTCCTGTGTGGGTTCAAACACTAGCTGTCTGAGGCATGCCCCTTGTAGGGCATCAAGAATGACCCTGCTCCTGCATGTGCCTGCAGCAAAGATGCTCCAGTTAACATCTGGCATATTCAGGTCCCCCATCAACAATGTCTCCTCTTTTTCTGCCATTTCAAGGATGCCTATTATCATTTCCTTGTCCATTCCCTCCCCCTGAGATGGGGGACTGTACACAACTCCCATGCGGATTGTGATGCCATTTCCTGTCTCCAGGGTGACCCATATTGACTCATCTGCTTCACGTTTACTCTTTAGTTCTGTTGCTTTAATCCCTTCCCTTACATAGAGAGCTACTCCTCCTCCTCCTCCTCTTTTACCCTCCCTATCCCTCCTGTAGGTTGTGTATCCTGATATGTTGATATCCCAGTCATGGTTCTCTGTATACCATGTTTCAGGGACTGCCACAATATCTAGGCATCCCTCTTCCATCAAGGCCACTAGTTCAGGGAGCTTGTTACACAGACTACGAGCATTGGTACTCATCACTAGGGATGTAAGTTTGTCATGGATGAGGTTTTAATGATGCATTGTTTGTTCATGAAATCATTAGTAAACAGTAGTAAATGTTGTGGCACTGTCATCATTGCTACATTCTGATGACACTAGTGAAAGTCATGGAAGTCCTGAATAAAGATCAAATGTCATGGAATCAATGACGTGTATGACTGCCATGACAAACTTACATTCTACTCATCACCCTCCATTTTTTGATGGCCTTACCCCTTTTAACCTCATCCCTGTCCTGACTGCCTTCGCTTTTTTTTTTAGCATTTACCCCTGTCCTGCTCCCAAATTACTTCTGTACCTTGGTGTTTACCTCGCTAATTGTTGTCTTTTGTGGGGGGAGGCTGGGAATTCCCTGCTCCTTTTCAGTGCTTCCCCCCTTGGCTAGTTTAAATACTTGCCAATGAAGCATTTAAACTCATCACCTAGGATCCTGGTCCCTCCCCCCCCTCGGACAGATGCAGACCATTGAACCTGTATAGGCCTGCATCCCTCCAGGTGGCTCCCCAGTCCCCAGTGAAGCCAAAACCCTGAGCTGCGTACCAGTTTTTCAACCATTTATTGAATCCCATGGTGCCAAGTACCCTAGCCTCAGCATCTTTGCCATAGACAGGCAGCACCTCCGAGAAGGTTACCGTACGTGCTACTTGTCTAAAGCCCCTTCTGAACTCTACAAATTCCTCTTGCACTGCTCTGATCCCATTCCCAGTCGGGTCATTTGTCCTTAGGTGGACAATGACATCCAGTTCCCGCCCTTGTGCAGCTGCTCCCGTGATCCTGAGGATTCGATTCCTGTCCCTCTGAGCCGTGGCGCCAGGCAGGCACTTTACCTCCCTCTCCCTTTCCTCCCCCACTTCTACCCTCCCTAATGATTGAGTCCCCCACCAGGAGTTGTTTCCTTCCCCTATGGGGTCTCGTGCCACTAGCCTGTGGTTCTCCTTTGTGGAGGTTCCCAGCATCCTCCTTGGTCTCCACTGCAGGCGCCTCCATAGAGGAACCACTCTTCGCCAGAACAGCATATGAACTGTGAAGAGGTACAGCTGGAGGGATTCACCTCTGTTCCACTACCCTCTCCCTCCCTGAGCCCAGCTTGGTTCAACCGTTCCTCTTTCTTGGCAACCTCTGAGGAAGAGGCGGTGGTCCTGGTGGTGCTTGGGTGGGGGAAGAGGTTTCACATATCCTAGCCAGGTCAGCCTGGAGATGGGTAACCTCCTTCCTCAGACCAGGGAGGTGCCTGCAAGTAGGGCAGCATCGCAGCCTCCAGAATGTCTCCCGGAACACTGCGGCCCCCCAGCCATTGCACTGCACCACTCCCATCAAGACTTATTTTGTGTCCCCTCTTCTGTTGCTTTGTATGCTTACTGTCTCCTCCCTCTACGTATTTTTCCACCAACTTTCCTACTACCTATGTAATCTTGCAACTCTCGCCCTTCCTGTTCTGGGACAGGAACTTCCTGTAGTCTTCAGTAGTCTCCCTCCTCCTTACTTGGACTCAGACCTCCAGCAGCTGGGGGGGGGGGCTATATTTTTTCCTTCAAGGTTGATTAAACTAATGTGTCTCAGTGATCCTTCCCTTCCTACTGCCAAACATGAAGTTCCTGTTGTCAGTCAAATCCAGTGGCTATGAAAGTAGAACTGGCTTAGGGTAGAAGGGAGGGCAATCAGCAAGAACATCTGTAGCTTTTTTAGTCGGCTGCTTGCTCTAAAAGCAAGATTCCCTCTGCCAGAAACTAGCAGCAGGAAGCAGTAATTGGAGACAGCAGCATTTCTGCTGCTCAAGCCACACCCCAATTAACTCCTCTACTCCTGATTTAGCAGACTAAGTTGATACAGCTCCCTTCCCCAAACAGAGAAGCACACAGTGACTTTCTTCTTTTTTTTATTTTTTTTGCTAAAATGAGACCCCCTGCTTCTAATTAAGTATCTGTGTGCTTAATCCCAACAGGCACAGACTCCTGCTGAGATAAAAGTGATTCATCATCAGCACATTTGTTGTCTCTCATTATCTCCCTTCTACCACCTTGATGCACTTGTGTAACTTCACACCTCAGACCAGCCAGGTGGTGGTGGTGGGGGGGGGGAGGTTGCATGGTCACCCACAGCGTCAGACCCCAACTATCCACAGGAGGCCCTCGTGCCACAGGCTGTCTCTCTCTCTCTCTCTCTCTCTCTCTCTCTCTCTCCCTACCTGGAGAATGAGAGGCCTACCTCCGCAGTGCTTCCAAGGCAGATAGGTGGAAACCTGAGTAACCCACATGGGATCGTGACATGCTCCACCAGCATCACCAGGTGCTGTTTTGGTCTCTTGCTGATAGATTACTGCTGGCATTTGCCTCTTGTTGATAAGGTAGTGGCACTCCCCTTAGTGCTGACCTTTTCTTTACAGGCGAGTGACAGTGCCTCATGTCTGCCTCTTACTTCCAGATGAATGGCACTGCCTAATGTTTGCCTTTTATCTCACTGAAAAGAAATCAAAAGAAGGCATATTGTCTTTTTTTCCATCTACAATTGCATTATTTGCCAACTACCTTTAGGGGACAAATGGGGACGTTTTCTCACATTTTTGTTTGTCACCTGCTCATAGATTTCTTGAAGTTGTTTATTGTTCTGTAATAATTAGGACACTCCTGTGCTGGCTTAATGTTCCATGATTAAACTGGCAGGAAAGTCTACAATGCTTCATAGAGCTGCTGACAGCTGTTTTATTCTCAGGCTGGCAACTCATACCAAGTAATTTCCTTCCCACAAAAAACTAATTTAGCCATAATTTGACTTTTTAATGGTATTTTAAAATATTTAATTGGCTGTGTTGCACTCTTGGATATGAATTGAGCAGCCACCAAGCTCTGCAGCCCACCCCCAAAACTCATGTTTTGATTAAACAGAGTCTCATGAATGGGACTGTTGGCTGTTGTAAAAATGGTAGTGGGAATGGGGGGTGGCAAAACATAACATTTTATAACTTTGCAGGTCACTGTCCTTGTGTGGGGCCAGTATTACATTTTTGCCCCACATATGGGAAGTAGCTTGCAGTGTTAAATAAAATTGTATGTTAGCCAGCCCGGTGGCGCTGAAGGTTGAGGCGCTGGACGCCACACCTCGCACCACGCTGGCGACCCGGGTTCGGGAATGAGCCTGGGTTGTCGGGGGTCGGCAGGGGAGGAGAAGGTTCGAGCGTCCGTAGGACTGCTCACCTTCTCCAAGGAGGGGGGGGCGGGATGCCTCAGTGGCCTAGTGGCCTCTAGTGGTGGCTGGGGGTGATGGCAGGCCATGGGCAGACTTGGGGGATGTGCTGTGGCAGATGCCGGGAAGGGGTGCGTGCTCCTGTCCCTTGGCGCCATTGCATGCCACAGATGTCCAAAGGGGGAGAAAATGGAAAATATGGGCACCAGTCACGGTGGCTTGATGGCCGTCTCCACAGGGGACTCGCTTGGCGCTGAGGGTGCATGGCTGTACTGGATCCGGTCCTTGTGTGAGAGTGCAAGGGGAGCTCTCCACCTCCCTGCCACGGGGGTATGCTGTGGGCCTGAATATGGAGCCGGGGGTCCTTGGGACAGTGGCCAGAAACCTCAGGAGGATGCCTGGGAGAGTGAGGTAAGCAGGCTGGTGCCCAGGAGAAAAAAGTACCAAAAAAATAAATAAAATTGTATGTTTAGGCCATTTGATGCCCCACTGAGTAGCTTGTCATGGTTCCATGCTAGCAGCCCAGATTTGGGAGCAAACTCTGGAGGGCTGCGGTGGTACTACCACAGGGCAGCACTTCCAGATGTGGTGGAACTTGTTCCGAGTTCTGCTGCCTCAGCGACTCCTGCAGTGTGCCAATTAGCTTTGCTTCTCTGCAGGGACATCACTGTATGCATGCTTGGCCTGTTTGTGCTGCTTGGCATGGAGGGAGGGACTGCAGGAGAAAAACCCTGAAAAATACAAAGCCGCAGGCTATCTGCATTACAGTCTCTGGTACTGTCATGCACCACTGTGTGCGGATCCCCACTAGATCACCCGCAGGGGGAGTGTAGGATGGGGGTGGAAAAAGAAGTGGGTAAGAAGGGTCAGAGACTACTGCCATGTATGACAGACGTGCATCTTCTTTGAGGATGTCTCCCTCCATCAAGTCACACTTGTAAAACATAAACGCCACTGGCATAAGGAATGGTTGGAAAGGTTTGCCTAGCTGAGGCCGCCGACGGTGAGACCCCATAAACATCTGATTTTTTTTTTTCTTTTTAAACCCTTTCTCTGCTTTAAACTTCTTCAGAGTACATTAAGAGGTACTATAGTTGCAGCAGATCTTCTTAGTGGATATTTGGACTTTTGTACTGATAAACTGTGGGAAACCCTAAGAAAATCACTCAAGATGGAGTTGGGAAGCATGGATAGCAGGCTATGGGGATGAGTGGCTGCTCAAGGTTGGCTGCTGCTGAAGCAAATACTGAGCCTGAATCCAGCTTGCATGACCTCCTTCAAGCGTAAAGGCTGTTGATAAAAGCGTGATCACCCTAGATCAAAAGGTGGCAGGGCTTAAAATTTGCTTTCAGGTCCGGGGCGTCCCTCCCCGTCTACCAATTTGGGGGTTCACATTTGGAGGGGTAAACCTTGGAAATTTCCTGAAACACCTCTGCATACATGTGTCTTATGTAAAGTGCTTTTGCTGTTTTATTAAGGTGCTTCCAGTATTGTGCAAAAAGTACTTACTCATTTTAGAATGCTGGTATTACATGTATTACAGGTGCCCACGATGCACAAAGCTTCCAGTACTGTAATACCAGCATTCTAAAGGAGTGAATATTTTTGCACAATACTGGAAGCACCTTACTAAAATAGCAGTAGCACTTTGTTAATCAAGATGTGCAGACTTTCAGGTCCCATATAAATTATTAGGAGTGAAGGGAATTTAGTGTCCCCCCAGCTCTAAATGTTTAATGTAGCGACAGGAACATCAAGATTTCCTGATGTTCTTTTGTCTGTATTAAGTATTTAGAGCCCTGGGAAGGGGGGGGCCACTAAATTCTCATCAGTCCGAGTAATTTGTGTGGGACCTGAAGATAATTTAAAGTTGCCGCCTTGACTAACTACAGACCCCTTTTAATACTGCATAGCAGTCTTACCGACAGGCAGGTCTTGTTTTGAATTCAAGGCTTCTGATCACGGCTCCTGAACTGTAGGCTCCTAATGGTGACGTGAAGAGGAGAGTGTTCTTTCCTCGTGATGACAAGCTGGGAAGGCAAATTCATGCTCAGTGAGCGTACTCCCTCCCCAGCATACGAATGTCATCACCTATGCCTCTCATGTGTCCTGATGGTCTTTGGGAGCATTCGGAGCTCCCTTTGCCCTGCGTACTACCGGCAGTGCGCAGAAATGCAGCAACAGTCGCAAACTGCCATAAAGCAAGGGGTCTCCGTGTGCATGGGATTGTTCTGCATTGGGTGTCCACAGTTGACTGGGGGGCTGGCAAAAATAGCACAGATCGTGCATTCCCCCCCAAAAAAAATGTTAAGCCTTGAAGTGATAGAATTTCAAGCTCACCTTCTGCTGTGTGAGATGCAGTCTGCAGCAGCAGCAGTGACAGAGGCAAAAGAGCCTGCAAGTGCAGACCTTCAGGCAGCAACAACATCAGCGGGCCAGAACTTCCGGGAGTCCTACTGCTCTGGCACTGCATCCTAGTCCACGCTGTGAACTGCCTTGGGGTGGGGGGACAGCCCTCCCCCTGCCACACAGGGTAAGCCATGGGGGTAACTGATGAGTTACCAGGACTGGGGGGGGGTCAAAATTTGTTGGCCTTATTGGGGTATATCCCTGAGATCAGGGTACATCCCTAGAACAGCGCAGGCGGCTGGGGAGAAAAAACACTGTAGAAAAAAAAAAAGATTAATGTGTGGATTATTCTGCCATAGTCTTATTGCAGATTATTTTATAAATAAAATAAAAGTAAATGAAAAACATTGCTGTGTTTGGGATGCAGCAATAAGTCCAGGTGGTGCATTCACCCACAAAACAAGTCAAAAAGAAAAAAAAAGACCAAGCACTCCACTGCAAAATAGCGCAGTGTGCTTTTTAATGCAGGGTGTTGAATATTAAAAAATCTCAGACGCTCATACAAACAAGCAAAAACAATCTGTCCAAGGATAAATCCCTTCCTCAGAGGGGTGGTGCTGAGACCTGACAGTGAGAGAAGGATGTCCCTGGGCAAGAAAGCTTGATTACAGAAAGTATTCATATAATGGCCTGCTGCCCTGCTCACAATTTTGCATCATCATAATGTGAGTTTTGGGGCGGGGCTGCAGCGCTTGTTATCCACTTGGCTTGTATATAAAAGTTATGAGCATAGCGCAGTTAATATTTAGTAATACTCTTTAACAAAGAAAAAAAAAACTATGGTTAGAGTAGCTCTGGAGCAGGCAGCTGTTTGATAGGAGTCGCCTGCTCGAGATTTGTCAGTAGCCATTTTGGTGCTGCTTAGAGATTGTCTGCCTTTTTCTTCTGTGTATAGTATGTGGTTTTCCTGTTTTAAATAGCAACAGACTAGCCTGCTCTGAATGGCCCTATATATTTTTTTTCTTTTCTGCAATTTATTTACCCAGCACGGCCAATCTTAGATGCTTCTTTACTGTGGGGTCTTGTTTTTACTGTATGTGCAACAGGTGCAGAGAGAAATGTGACCGAGTAAAAGTAAAACTGATATTTTATGGGACTCACTTGGCAAGCTCCAAGATATGTCACAGTTGTTATCAAGCAAAGTCACTAAGATTACAGTGGAATACTGAACAACTCAGTGAGCAGCTTTAACACCGCTGATAGTATTACAGTAGCCATGTACAGCACTGAGGCCAGGAGTTGAAATCAAAGACAAAACATGAAGTTCGAACCATCTTTTGCTTAACCTGACACAACATGGCTGCCCAGGGTAGAATGAGTTTTAAATCTTCATACAAACGAGATTTAAAAACTGTTAGAAGTAAACTGATGTTCTATAAATTGAACATGCAGTAGTCAGACTCAGATGAAGCAATCTATTATCCCTTGTGAGGCAGCAGGACTTCTGTAACTGCACTGGTGGCTCATACATGAGTTATGGTACTGCTCCCTCACATGTGAAGATAAATTGCATATTTTGTGTCAGCCGGTTGCATATCCCCTTGTAGTTGTCTGGCTAATTTATGCTGATGAAGTGATTGAGTTTTTGTTCTGGATTTTTCATTTGCTCACAAAGTTTGACGGTCTGCCTGAGGTCGAGGTGCTCGAGGGATGAGCGGGACAAGCTGATGGTGTATCTGGGTCCCTGTCATAACTTACTGCCTTGGTGCCTGGCCGTATCGTGTTGCAGAAGCTCAGCAGGGTTGTGTGTGATCTGTAGTTGGATGGGAAACCTCCAGAAAACACCAGGTGCTAGAGGAAGTGGTGTTGGTAGCTTTACTGGAACACTTTCCCTTGGTTATATAGCAGGTGATCATAATGATGCCCCAGCATGATGTTATGGGTCACTGTGCCATCATAAGGTGCTTTCTTCCAGATGAGATGTTAAACCAAGGTTCCATCTGCCAGTTTTGTAATTGTTCATGTGGATGTTTAAAATCCCATGGCACATCTCAAAAAGAGTAGGGAATCTCCCTGGTGTCATGTCCACATCAGCCTCACTAGTTGCTTATCTACCAACAAATCAATCTAGTTTAATATCAGCCAGCACTCTTTTTATCTCTTCTCCTGGTCCTCCATTCTCTGTCAACAAAAACAAATAAAGAACCATTGCAGGTGCTCTTTTGCACCCTTCCTAAGGAATCTGATTTAGTATTTATGAGGAAGTTGTACCAAACTAGGGTGATGTATTCAAGCAGAGGTCTGACCAGGGACATGTACACATTAACTGCTGTTTTTCGTGGGAGGACAGTGCATTTTAGAATGTTGAGGTAGTATAACCTTTTACTGACTTTCAGGAGGATGTATGTTATGCCTGTAGCCCATTTCAAGCCATCAGTGATAATTAAGCAATAAGGCACTCCAAGGTGTGTGTTATCGTGTAATAACTTCACTCCTGGGGTGGGTTGAAGCTTACAAGGTGAAGCAGTGCTTCAACCACCCAAGGTAACTGAATAATACAATGTACGCACACCTTAGACTAACTATATACAATGCTACAATGGCTCGGTGTTATACTAAATAAAAAAATATTTAAAAAAGGTTTTAGTAGATTTTTAGTGAGGCAGTATATCTTTGTTTCCGAAAAAAAAAACCCATCATCCTCCAACAAATCCACACAGTGATGTTATTGTGTAATATCATCACTGTCTCAGGCACACACTGACCAATCAGAGTCCAGGAAAGTTTCTTGCCATTGTATAATTAATCTTAAGTAACTTTGTTTCATTGACCGTTTCAATAGTTGCCATTCTGCAGGGGAGAAGGGGGGATTGCAATGGGTTTGCTAATTATGAGCTCATTGGTTATGGAGATGTTAATGAGAATATTGAATCGCTTTGTCCAGAACATTAGGAAGTAGAAATCAAGTTGTAAGGAGCATTTTGAGTTGTCACAGAAGCTGGACAAGATTGTGATATCGTCGACATAAATCACCGATCGATTTAGTATTCATATCATTGATCGTGATGAGGAACATTAGGAGGCCAACAGTAGTGCCCTGCTGTACTTTCCTCTTCAGTAAGATCCAGCCATATTTTAAGTTGCCTATCTTCACACACTGCTGTCCCTCTTTCCGGAAAGCTCTAACCCACCTTAGATGAGCGCAGTGTACCACCAAGGATCATAGCCCCAGTTGTCTCACCTATCATAACGTGGTTTGCTTGCTGACACAGTTGCTCCCTTTACTTCTGACAAAGCAAATACAGCTGCTACACTTGTATTATTTGGTGACCATAGGAAGTAGCTCAAACTGTATCCTCAGTCTGTTGTAATTTGCTCAATAGTATTATTTGGGACCACAAGAACTTGCTTTATTTTATTTTCTGTTTGTACTCTGCTGAAATGACTCTCGGATCTTGCATGATCCATTATTATGTTTTTTCTCTGAAATGTATATTTATTTCTGTACCTATTGTCGTGGAATCTTTGTGAACGAGCTCTGCTAAAAGGTGTTAACTCTGAATATTTCAAATAAATAAACAGTCAGCAGTGCCAGCTCTTTGGAGCCAGGGAGGGCCATTCAGTCAACCATGGGCTCCACAGTGGGCACTAAACGGTGAATTACGATGGTGAAGGGGCACCACTACTCACACTGGGGCAGCCAGGAGGAGCCACTGCCCCTTCCCCCCTTTGGCTCCGCCACTGGGAGGCTTCACTCCTCATTAGTTACAGGTCTTACCACGTGCAGGAACAAATACGATTTGTGTATATATATATTCCCAGTCCATCTTGCTTCTTGTTCTCGAGTTTGGTTTTGACTGCACTGTCTGTAATCTGTACATATATGCTCATATGTTTGCTTATTTGATTTGTTTGATCTCAGTGCCTGTAATTTAGAATTTAGTTGCAGTTATTTAATCCATATCTGCACAGTGTGAGGATTTGCTAAAGAAAGCGGTCCAATCCAAAAGTGTGTTATAAAGGTCTTATCACCGTTTTGGACAGTATGTTGAACTCATTGCAGTCTGTTACTAAGGCCATTTATGGTACATTTTAAAAGATGTGCTGTTTAACTTAAGGTCTTTATAATAAAACTGTGCTCTTCCTGGCTGAATTCAGCTGCTTTTTGAGTGCAGCACAGGGCCATTGTGATGTCACCAGGTATGTGAATTCTGCACTCCCATTGGTCAAAGTATGTCATGTTGTCATAGCAGTGTGTTATCAGCGTGTTATGTGCATAATATGGATGTCATAATTAAGCAATAATGCACGACAGGGTTTGGTATACCGTGGGGTATCATCACACCTCGGACGGTTGGGCACAAGGACGCAGGCTGAGTGCTTCCAATAGCCAAGAAGTGACGATATCTCATGATATATCACACCCTGGAGTGCATTATTGCTATTATGAACTGGTTTAAAATTTTTTTCAGTAAAGAGGAAAAAAGTCCCAGTATTTAGCTTGGCCCTGACAGCTGATACAATACATACAGGACAATGTTAGATGAGGAGTTAAAAAAACATAATAGAAAGTGTCTTTGTAAGCGCTACTGCATGCAGCAAATGGGCAGTCGAGCGTGCACCTCTGGAGAGAGAGAGAGAGAGAGAGTGCGAAACGGTAAAGCCACACTCAGAACTGCTTCATTTAAAAAAAAAAAAAATAGTGTGCGAGTTGTGGCAGTACAATTCAGCAGTCTAACTATGGCTGCCAAAAAGACATTCTAGAAGCATGGATATGGTGTTCTATCTACACTTAGACAGTGTCCTTTCCCCCTTAAATTCAGCCAGAACGTCTTCAAGCTGGCTTCTCCAACCCACCCAGGTGGTAACTCCCCCAGCACCGCCTCGTGACGTCAGATCTTCCTTTTTGCTGGAATAAGAAGGTTCCCTCCTTACCGCTGTCGCGCTAATCAGGCCCTTTGCTTAAATCTTCTGATTTCTTCCAAAACTAATAAAAACTTTGTCTTCAGGCTCTTTCTTCTCGCTGCTGACATGGATGATGCAAAGTCTACTCCAGGGTTCTGGAATGTGCTTGCGGGCAGAAGCTGTCCCGGATGGCTCCGCACACCTTGTGCATTTATTGCCTTGGCTATGAGCACGATCCCCAGGCCTGCGACGTTTGCCGCACTTTTCACCTGTCCATTTTAGAGGACCTTCAAACCCACTTACTCCTAGGGCATCCGAGCGATTGGTACCCATCAGTCAAATCTAAAAACAGCTCAAGACAGCCATGGACATTGGCGACTCTTTCGCCCGGTCTGTGGTGACTGCAGTGGCCATGCGCTGCAGGGTTCAGCTGCGGATCTCGACCTTCATGGCAGCTACCCAGCACAAGCTGACGGATGTTCCCTTCCTGGGCATCAACCTGTTCAGGCCCAAGGTCAAGGGGCACCTCACCCACATTAAGAATTCCAGTACCACCTTGGATTCCATAACATCCACTTAGATGGACCCCAAGGGCCCCAAGCAGCAGAAAAAGAAACCCTTTCTGTCCACCTCCACTCCCACAGCCAAACCAGCCCAGCCCTAAGCTGGGCAGCTGGCTCAGACTTGGCGACCTCAGCCAAAGTCAGTGGCCATGGTCATCTGCAAGTTTGGAGGACAAGGCCCCTGTGGCTTCTCAGCCGAGCCCTCCTCCACCTCCAACTCTGCACAGTGACGAGATGCCCTTATGCCTGTTACGCCTCCCCTGGGTCCCCCTGTGGGGGTGTCCTGCTCCGCCACTTACTTTCCGCCTGACCCGCTATCACCATGGACAGGTGGGTTCTCCAGGTGGTCGGGCAGGGTCTGCCTCTAAAGTTCGAGGTGTACCCGCCTTGCCGAGTCCGTGCTCCACAGGAGGGCATAGTGTTTGTCGACATTCGGTTGGCCCTTCCTGATGACATTGCCCATCTCCTCCGCAAAGAGGTTGTGGCTCCTGTCTCGGACTCTGTGGAACACCCAGGGTTTGTCTCCAGGTACTTCCTGGTGCCAAATGGACGAGGGGGGAGGGGGTTGGAGCTCCATCTTAGATCTGCATGACCTGAGCAAGTTCATCAGGCTGCGCACCTTTAGGATGGTTACTCTGTCTCATGTCATACCATCTCTTGAGCAAAACATGTTGATCTTCCTGGACATAAAGTCTCTACCACTCATTCACATGGATGGGAAATACGCCGGAGGTGCTAGGACCCAGCGGGAGCAAACTTTTTTGCAAGAAGGCCGGCACCAGAGATGGAACTGCGAGGAGTGGCGCCACAAGCCTCGGCTCGTGCGGCAGTGACTATCTCGGTGTCGACCCTCTAACCGCCTCAGTTCCTTTTTTCCCGCCGTTGAGTGCACTTCAGTAACGATGTCGCTCGCCCACTGGGAGTCAAACTTCAAACTAGCAGCATAGTTTTAAGTTTATTGTTTTGTAATATATCTCAAAATAAGTACCGCTTACTTTTAACTATACTTATTAAAGAAAAGAAGTCTTCAGCCTACTTTGACGGAGTCGACCATGAGCGGGTCAGGTGACGGTAGGGAGACTTCGTGTGAAAGTTGTTCAGTCAGCGGGCGGGTCCGGTCCCGCCCTCTCTGGAGGGTCTGACAATGGACAGTCCGATGCTCGAGGGGATGGGCAGTCCCCCTGAAAGCATAAAAGAAAACGGTCGCACTCTCGGCACCGTTCGGCCTCGAGCTCTTCTTCGGCCCACAGGTCAAAAAAGAGAAGGCATCACTCGAAGTCACCTTCTGGTATGTCTGCGTGTTGATGGTCAGTTATTGGGGCCAGATGCCAGTCTCCTTCTCTGGAGTCGCCGGGTTCTGTCTCCGGTGACTGACCTCTTTGACATTGGGGCCCTTCCCCGCCTTTTGAAAGGGCTTCCGATGAGCAGTTTCATCAGTGAGCCACTCTTATGGAGCAGTGGGCTCCGAGGTTGGTCCAGCTGCCTGGCCCGGTCACTCCGAGGCCCTCAGACCTTTCAAGGGATCGGGTAGGGCGGGTGGACCTCCCTAGTTGCGTGGTGCCCTCTTCGGTGCCGTTGACTCCGCATTCAGTTCCCCCCCCCATGGCTGCAGCACAGGGGGTTCACACCGATGCCTCTATCTCCTGGTATTCCTCCTACTTTTTCTTCAAATCGCAGTTTCCGGAGCCCTGGATTGCTTCCGGCACCTTTGGTTGCATCGGGGATGCCCTCGACATCAATGAGTCTCTCGACACCACTGATGTTGGTGCCATGCTTGGCGCCATTGGGGTTGTCCGAGCCGTCCTTGGTGCCAGGCGGCCTTTCGGTGCTGTCCTCAGTGCTGTGGGCCCTGTTGGTGCTGTCTGCGGCGCCATGGGTTTCTTTGGTGCCGTGGCTTCTGTCAGCGCTGTGTGCTGGGCTGTTTCAGATGGCGCCGACTTCCTTGACTTTGGCGCGTGTTTCTCTTCGTCGTCGGGACTTGGTACGGCGTCATCCAGCCTTCAGGGGTTTTCGACTCCGATTCCTTTCTCTTCTTCATTTCCTGCTGACTTTAACTCCTTTTCTCCTTTTCTGTCCATACAGTCCCTCCTGGGCCGTCAAGAGATGATATTGAACCTGACCCAGATCTTCGGCTGGATGATGATGTAGAAGGAGCAGAAATTAATCCTGCTGCAGAGCCTGTGGTTGAAGACCTGTCATTTAAGTCTCTGCTCAAAAATCTAAATTCTGCTCTTTCTCTCCAGACTACAGATATCGATCCTGGGAACCTCTTAAGACTCCAATACCGTCATGTCACAGAGATCCCTTTGGATTTAACTCCCCAGTACAACCATCCTTTGAGACGCTTTCTCAGATGGTATGGAATAATCCCACTCTCATCCCTTCTTTTGGCCTCCCAGACCTTTGCTGACCCTATTGTAGTCTTGGCAGAGAATAAGGCCGTTCTCCCTCAGGCATCTACAGCCCAGCCTATAAACAAAGAATCTCATAAGATAGACATCTTAGGTAAGAGAGCCTTTGCTGCCTTCACCCTGGGTATGCGTACTGCCAGCTACCTGGGCTGTTTCTCTCAATATGAGTATGTTCTTTGGCATTCGCTCAATGGATGGTGGAAGCTCTGCTCGAGTCGGACACTAGTTCAGAGCTACTTCAGATCATAACCAAGGGTATCAAGTCCAACAACCAGCAGGTTAAAGCAGCTATGGACGCTTTCGATACTGCTTCCTGAGCGGTGGCGGCAGGCATTTGTAGCCATCGCCACTCCTGGCTATGCACCTCGGGCTTCACAAATGACGCCCAGCAGCAGGTCATGGCGTTACCTTTTGACGGTATGTATCTGTTTGGACCTCAAGTAACTAAGTCACTAAAAATACCACCAACAGCTTAATCTGGTTCAAGGTCAGTTGGCATTCATCTGTATCCCCCTCCCCCGGGTCGTGCCTGAAAATAGGCAGGATTTGTCTAGTGCACTTACCCGGTCAACAAAAACCAAAATAAAATAAAAAATTTAAAAAAGTAGAGCAAGCTCTGGGCCACGGAGACTAGGTCTGCCATTAAGCAGCTCAACCTGCTCCCACCCCTTCTCGGGGGTTGTTAACAAGTGTCAGTTTCACAACCGTCAATCCTTTGGGTCAAGGGCAGGGAGATTTAAAAAAAAAAAGCCCCCAGCCTCAAAAGAAGGCGCAACAGAAGGCACAAGGACCCAAAGCGCCCAGTGCCACCTTCTGAGTTTCTGGCCCAGGTCCCACCTCAACTGTCCAAGGGGGACTCTTCCTCAGCGGTGGGAGGACGTCTGACTCGGTTCTACAACCAGTGGAAATCCATAACATCAGACAAGTGGGTCCTCCGGATAATCCGCGAGGGGTACTCCCTCAACTTTTTGGAGGTTCCTCTGGATCATCCTCCCAAACGACAGCCCAGGCTGTCAACAATTCAGTCAGACCTTCTTGCCTCCAAGGTACAAGGCCTTCTGAACAACAGGACAGTAGAAATAGTTCCGCTGGATCAACGAAACACAGGTTTCTACTCCCATTACTTCCTGGTTCCGAAGAAAACCGGTGGCATGCGCCCCATTCTGGACCTCAGAAAGTTAAACAAGTTTCTTCTACCGCTTCAGACTTTCTCACGTCCATGGGAATCCTGCTAAATCTCAAAAAATCGCAGTTGCAGCCCTCCCAGAAGCTCCTTTTTATAGGAACTCTTCTGGACACCTCCTTTTCTTCCAGAGGACAGAAGGAGCGATATCCTACAGATGGCCTGGTACATCAGAGAGAACAGCTCAGTTCAAGCTATCTCGATGCAACGGATGCTGGGTCTCATGGCATCCTCGGTGTTCACTGTGTCCCTAGGACGTCTCCACATGAGAACCTCTCAATGGATGCTCAGTACTCAGTGGTCCCCAACCACTCACTCTCAGTCCTTTCTCATCAAGGTGACAGAACCTCTGAAGAGGTCACTCACCTGGTGGTCACAAGAGGACAACCTACTGGAAGGGTATCCCTTTGTTCCTCTGGATCATCAGATTTCCATTACCACGGACACGTCCCTGATGGGGTGGAGAGCACACTGTCAGAATCTCCACACTCAAGGCACGTGGACTCGGGTCGAGTCCCAGCTTCACATAAACATCCTGGAAATGAGAGCCATCCTCTATGCAGTCCTGGCCTTGAAGGACATTCTCTGTCACAAGAACATTCTCCTTCAAACGGACAACTAAGCAGTGATATATTACATCAACATGCAGGGCAGTGCACACTCTTACCCTTTATGCAGGGAAGCAATGAGAGAGTGGGAATGGTGCCTAGAGCACAAGGCTTTAATTCAGGTGGTCTACCTGCCAGGAGTACAGAATGAACTGGCAGACCGTCTCAGCAGAATGGAGACAGATCCTCACGAGTGGTCTCTTGACTCAGCTGTAGTTCAGTCACTATTCGCAGAGTGGGGAACTCCAGACCTGGACCTTTTTGCATCCCCACTCAACATAAAACTGCCTCTCTTCTGCTCCAGAAATCCAGGGCCTGGCATTTTCTGTCAGGATGCGTTCAGGCTGCAGTGGACAAAATACCTTATACGCCTTTCCTTCTCTTCTAGTAATCCAGAGGGTACTTCTCAGATTCGAGTCTCAGGGGGACAAAATGATCCTCATTGCTCCGTTCTGGCCTCGACAGATGTAGTTTCCACTACTCAACAGTATGTCGGAAACCCCTCCAAAGGAGCTTCCCCTTCAGATGAACCTTCTGACCTAGGGTCCTGTGGTCCATCACAATCTGAGGTCGCTTCACTTTCACGCTTGGCTTCTGAAGAGATAGAGGTGAACAGGTTTAATGTCTCTCAGAGAGTTTCAGATATTCTTTTGGCTGCGCTCAAGCCAGCCACCAGAAAAACTTACCCTGCCAAATGGAAACATAGAAACATAGAAGCTGACGGCAGATAAGGACCGCAAGGCCCATCCAGTCTGCCCATTTCTTTTTCTACCTTATAAATGTGCCATCGGCCTTTGCTCTGTCAGTGGCCTATCTATTCATACTCATTTGTATTGCTCCCTTATGCCTATCCCATGCCTGTTTGAAGCCCTGCACTGTATTCATAGCCACCACTTCTTGAGGTAGGCCATTCCATGCATCCACCACCCTTTCTGTGAAAAAGAATTTCCTCACATTCCCCCTTAATTGGCCCCTCTAATCTCATGCTGTGTCCTCTTGTCCTGCTATTTTTCTTATATTTAAACATGTTAGACTCTTTCACCTTGTTAATGTCCTTAAGGTGTTTGAATGCCTCGATCATATCACCTCTCTCCCTCCTTTGCTCAAGGGTATACATATTGAGCTCTGTTAATCTGGCCTCATATGTCTTCTGATGCAGTCCTGCACCATTTTGGTTGCCCTTTCTGGACTGCCTCAATTTGGTTAATGTCCTTGTGAAGGTGTGGCCTCCAATACTGCACGCAGTACTCCAGATGGGGCCTAACTAGTGTCTTGTAAAGAGGGATTATTACCTCCCTTTTACGACTTGTGATACCCCTACTAATACACCCTAACACCCCCCTAGCCTTACCTACTGCTTTAGAGGTCTGCTTGGATGATTTCAGTGATGATGATGCCCAAGTCTCTTTCTTCCTTTGTGACTGCTAGCAACTCCCCTCCCAGCCTATAGGTGACTTCAGGGTTTCTCTTCCCTATGTGCATGATCTTGCACTTCTTTGCATTAAATCCCAGTTGCCACTCTTCTGACCATTTTGCTAGTTTATCCAGATCTCTTCTCATTCTGCCCACCCCATCTGGATCATCTGCTCTGTTGCAGATCTTGGTGTCATCTGCAAACAGACAAGCCTTACCCTCTAGTCCATCTGCAAGGTCACTAATGAAGATGTTGAAGAGGACTGGCACCAGGACTGATCCCTGAGGTACCCCACTTGTGACTTGCATCTCTTCTGACTTTATACCATTTACCACCACTCTCGTTCTTCTCTCTGGTGTGCAAAATCCTCTTTGAATCCTTTTTCCTGCCCACCAAATAAAGTCTTAGAGTACCTCTTAGACCTCTCAAATTCAGGTCTACAGTACTCTACTGTCAAAGTTCACCTTTGTGCCATTTCAGCTTATCATGAGCTGGTACTTTCCTTGTCTCTGGCTCAGTTACCTGTAGTTAAGAGGTTTCTTAAGGGTATTCTGCATACCAGACCTCCTATCAGATGTGCAGTCACAGCCTGGGACATTAATCTTTTGCTGGACATGCTCACTCGAAAGCCTTTTGAGCCTCTAGCTACAGTACCTGTGAGCTGAAATTCCTCTCTTGGAAAACAGCCTTCTTGGTGGCCATCACCTCGGCCCTCAGAGTTTCTGAAATACATGCTTTGGTCACAGACTGTATTTCATAAGGACAAAGTAGTTCTTAGGACCCATCCTAGGTTTCTCCCTAAAGTTGTTTCAGAATTCCATCTAAACCAACCTTTAGTCCTACCTACTTACTTAGCGAACTTCCAAAATAAAGGAGAGCGTACCCTTCATTCTTTAGATGTTAAAAGAGCACTGCGTTTCTATTTGGATAGAACAAAAGAGATTCGTAAAGCTCAACAACTGTTTGTTTCCTTCAGTGAGTCCCGGCTGTTTCAACCTGTCGCTATCAGATGCATTTCAGCATGGCTGGTGGCATGCCTTCGCTACTGTTATTCCATGGTGCAGGTTAAGCTGGAGGGAAGAGTGTATGCTCATTCTACTAGAGCAGTTGCGGCATCCCTGGTGGAAATCCACAACGTGCCCATTGCAGACATTTGCAGTGCGGCTACCTGGAGCTCAGTGCATACTTTCGTCAAGCACTAAGCCCTGAATGTCCATGCCAGGCGATATCTTTCGTTTGGCAGGACTGTCCTTAATGGACTTCTGTCCTAAGTTTGTGAGCTCTTGGTTTCTCCTGCCACCCTCTCGGGGGACTATTAGCTCGGTACTTTATCAGTGTGAATGAGTGGTGGAAACTTTTATGTCCAGGAGGATATGGAAATTACATACCTACTGTAATTCTTGATCTTCTTGGACGAAGTCTCCACCATTCATTCACATGCCCTCCCACCATCCCCCGAGCTCACCTCTCTGTTATTGGTCTTCACTCCCTCAGTGTTTAGGCTGTGAAGACTTCTTTGTTGACCCTTCTTATACAGGTCATTCAGACTATCTTATGTCCGTTTAGGCTTAGGCTAATCCTTCTAGATTAGTTACGTTGCACCTCCTCAGAAAAAAAGTACTGAGGCGGTTTGGAGGTCCGACGCCGGTTAATCATTGCCGCATGAGCGAGGCTCATGGTACTGCTCCTCGCAGCTCCATCTCTGGCACCGGCCCTCTTGCAAAAAAGTTTGCTCCCGCTGGGTCCTTGCGTGTCCGGCGTAGTTCCCATCAGTGTGAATGAGTGGGTGAGTGAATGAATGGTGGAGACTTCGTCCAAGAAGATCAAGAATTATGGTAGGTACGTAATTTCCATTCTAGGGACATGGATATGTTGTTCATCCACACTCATTGGCAGTATCCTTGCCGCTTTAAATCTTGCCGGAAGGTCTTCAAGCTTACTCCTCCCACCCACGGGTGGTATAACTCGGCTCCGCCCCATAGCGCAGATCTTCATAGCTTGGAAGCTCAGGTTCCCTCTTAGCAGCTCTGCGTTTCACGACTGTTCCTATTTCTCCGTTTACGGTTTAAAAATAATATTTTTGCAAAAGACTTCAGTCTTGATCTCGCTGACTGCGATGGATAATCGACTCCCGGTTTCGGAGATGCCCATGCGGGCAGAAGAAGATGTCTCGAGGCGGATCCACACTCCACGTGTCTACTGCTTAAGCCTTGAGCACGACCCGCGGGCTTGACACCTGTGCTCATCTTTCTCGGCTTCGTCCTCGAAAACCGTGCTGCCCGATTGCAACTGGGCGTCGAAGCGTTCCCTCCGTGAAGTCCAGAGGCCCGGTTGGCCGTGTCAGCGGCGGCTTTGCCGGATCAGCTTCAGCGGATGGTCGCCCTCGAAGAGAGAGGCGCGGGCGTATCTTCCTCGACGCGGCATTTATCCGCTCTCTCTGGGTTCTTCACCACGGCTTCTTTAAGGGCTTTTGTCTGTCCTCTCCACTAAAGGAGAAGGCCGCGTCTGCTGGACCTTTTTCTGTCCAAAAGAGGGACAAGGGTAAGCCTCCGTCGACGCTCTTGGGAGCGGAAAGGTCCTTCCCGGGCCGCTGACCGGGCCGGGCTTCGTCGACCGTCAAGCCGCCACTGGCCCACGGTGTCCCCCGGCCAGGTCAGTTGATCGAGACTCCCACTGATGAAGTCGAGATTTTCTCGACCCATTGGACGGGCTGGCCTTTAGCAGCCGGTTCCCTCTCCCGGTTCCCCGGGAGGAGTTGGAGGATCCCGTGGGCTCGCCTGTGCCTCTGGTTCGAGACCTCGGATGGACCTTCCGAGCCGGAAGGAGTGCGGTTCGGCCGACACCTCCGCGCACCGGAGATTCCGGGACTCTCGGTCTCGATCGGACCTCTTCGGCGGTCCAGCCGTTCCCACCGTCATAGGCGGTCTCGATGCTCGGCACCATGACGAAAGCGGCGCGTCGCCGCCGTCTTCGCCCCTCCTCCTCGGATGAGGGAGGCTTCGCGCAATTACGCCGACGGGTACGGAGGACCTTATGTTGCTAACAACTCCTCCTGGCGGGGAACCGGCCGACTCCAGGCGCTTCCCGCCATTAAGTAACTGTCACGGGCAGCGACACAACCCCTCGACTTTGTCCGAGGAGCCTATACCCAGGCGGCTAAACGGCGAAAACCAGTTGCCTCCACTCTATTCTCGTGGAACCCTCCGCCTGTGCCACCACTCAGTCTTCCCACCAAGCGATTCTCGCTCGCTAAGGGTTTACCCCATCGCTTGTCAGTTACCCTCACTCCCGACCCACCTCGGCAGGTGAAGGGTGACTCAGGACAGAGGCAGTTTTTCGAGGACTCTTCCCGAGTCCGAAGATGATTCTCCTTCTTCTCCAAGCGACTGGACTTGGAGTCTTCAGGAGGGTCAGCCAATGGACGATAGCCCGTCGTCCTTCCTAGGACTGCTTCGCTCTCTCGGAGTCTACGGATGGAGCTCGAACCACGTTCCAGCAGGCCAGGTATCCCCTCACGAGATTCTGGACCGAGGGATTCTCCGACCAGGCCTTTCGGTGGCGAGGCCATAGTGGGTCCAGCACTGGAACTTTGGAGCGCCTGCTTCCTGCCCTGGCCTTCGGCCAGGATGGCCAGAAGTATCGGTCCCCGGTTCCTTGTCGGTTTTCGGAACACCCTCTGCTGAGGTTGGTTACCGACAAAGCGCGTTTTCGGTAGCGCCCGGCAAGCGCGAGGATGTGGACAAACCTCCTGACAGAGGTCGAAAAATTGGACCATGTCGGGCGAAAAGTCTACGCTGCGTCCTCTCCCGACCTTGATCCAGGCCAGTTCGGCCCGTCCTCATGGCACATTTTCTCATGCCCTGTTGGGCTCCTGGATGAGTCATCCTCATCTTCCTCCCGATCTGCAGACTACGGTTAGCAGGTGCGGGACCAGGACAGGCAGTGGCCAAACAGCAGCTCCAGACTGCTTTGGATGTAGGGACTCATGTGCCAGATCGGTGGCGGCCGCAGTGGCTAGCTTTGCGTCAGAGGGCTTGGCTGCAGAGATATCCACCTTACCGGGATACCCAGCACAAGTTGGCGGATGTTCCCTTTTGAGGACTGACCTCTTCGGCCCTGGGGTGGAAGGTCACCTGCAGAGGATCGAGAAGTCCAATGCCACCTTGGACTCGGTCTCTTCAGCTCCAGGGACAAAGCAGCCAAACCACAGCCCTAAGCCCTTTCGTCCTTCCTGTGCCCCGGCCTTGACCCCGTAGCAATCAGGGCCAGCAGGCTCGACCTTGGCATCCCAAACCCAACCGCCCGGCTTCCTCTAACAGGAGGCAGGAGGAAGGGCCCAGGAGGTCCTCGGCGGTCCCTCCTCCAAGCCTGCCCAGTGACAGGGCTGAGGGGTGTCGCCCCATCCCGTCCTGCCCTCAGGTCCCCCGATAGAGAGCGGCTCCAGCACACTCCGTTCCGCCTGGTCCCAGGGTTTGTGTCCAGGTACTTCCTGGTTCGAAGCGGGAGAGGCTGGCGCCCCATTCTCGACCTACGACCTAAAACAGTTCCTAAGTTTTCGAACCTTCAGGATGGTCACTCTGGCTCAGATAATACCATCCTTGGAGCGCGGCGTGTGGTTCTGCTCTCTCTGGACTTGCAGGACGCGTTTTTCACGTCCCTATCCGTCCGTCTCACCAGAGATTCCTTCGCTTCAGTGGAAGGATCTCTCTTGAAGTTCCAAGCCATGCCCTTGGCTTGTCTCCAGCTCCCAGGGTCTTCACCAAATGCATGGCAGTGGTGACAGCATTCCTCTTGGCTCGAGATCCGAGTGTACCCTTACCTGGACGACTGGCTGATAGCAGCTCCCTCCAGGAAGGAGGCGGAGTGGTCCAGAGATCTGGCCTCCAGGTCTCTCTCAACTGGGCCTCCTTATCAACGAGGCGAAGTCGGAACTCGAGCCAAGCAGGTGATTTTATTCATCGGGCGCAGCTCGACTCTCTTCGAGCCAGAGCGCCGCTCCGCGGACAGGGCGAGGTTCTTTCCTCCTTTCCCGATCATTTCTGGTTGGGCAATGCATCACCGACTTCCTGCGCCTCCTGGGTCTCGCCGGCGGCCCCTGTACCAGTGGGTCCGTTGGGCCCTGGAACATCTGCGGCCCCTTCAGTGGGGACTGGCCAGCCAGTGGTCACAACGCTGCGATCCCTTGACCAGCCGTGTCGGTGACACAGGGGATGTGGAATGCTCTCCAGTGGTGGACCGTTCCAGATCATTTGCAGGAGGGCATCCTGCATATCCGCCCGAAACGACGGTCTCTGTCGACCGATGCCTCTGATGGGTTGGGGTACCCATCTGGGGAACACGGGCTCATGGCCTCTGGTCCCCGCAGGGAGTCCCGATGCCACATCAACCTGCTGGAGCTCCGAGCGTCCGCCTAGCTCTCACCGCCTTTGCTCCGTTCCTCCGGGGTCAAGTGGTCCGAGTCCAGACGGACAATACCCGACCATGTACTATCTAAACCGCCAGGGCGGGACGCGCTCCATGCTTCTATGCAAGGAAGCTCGATTTGGTCACTGTCGGCAGCCTGAGGCGTGATCTCCTAGCCATTCACGTGGCAGGAGCCCAACACCCTGGCCCGATGCCCTGAGCCGGATAGGGCTGCATCCCACAGTGGTCTCTCCTGCGGGTAGTACAGCATCTGTTCTCCCTTTGGGGCACACCTCAGGTGGACCTGTTTGCCTCCATGGAGAAAGCGAAGCTGAGTCTGTTCCATGCCCGCCCCCTCAGCAGGGCTCGCTGCAGGGGATGCCTTCGAGGCAATGGACCCCGGCCTCTTGCGCCTTTCCCCATTTCCTTGATCCACAAGGTGCTTCTCAAGGCGAGGAGGGACAAGGCGCAGGTGATTCTGATAGCCCCAGACTGGCCTCGCCAGTTCTGGTACCCAGATCTCCTCAGTCTCAGCTCCAGGACTCACAGGCTCCAGCTCGCCGGGACCTGCTCTCAGTCAATCAGGGAAGGTGTTCCATCCGGACCTTCAATCCCTGCACCTGACGGCCTGGTTCCTGAGCTGCTAGAGTTCCAGGCTTTGGGTCTTTCCGACGAGGTCCTCAATGTAGTTGAGGCGTCCGTAAGTCGACCAGAAAATGCTATGCCTTCAAATGGAAAAGGTTTTCCATTTGGTGTCAGGGTCAAGGGCTTGGACCCTTCCTCTCCTTTGTTCCTTGGCAAGCCTCTTGGACTATTTACATGGTCCCTTTTCTAGTCAAGGGCAGGTGGGCGACCCTGGGGTGCACCTGGCAGTCATCTCTGCTTGCAGTGGGCGAGCGGAAGCAGTCGATGGCATGAGAGAAGGTGGTCTGGCTTTTCAAGGCCTTGATCACATTTCCTCCAGTGCGGGAACCCCCACCTCCGTGGGATCTACTGCTGGTACTGGCAAAGCTCATGGGCAAGCCATTCGAACCTATGCACAGGTGTGCTCTCTCTCACCTGTGCGTGAAGGCCGCCCTCTTGGTGGCTATCCGTCAGCCAGAAGGATGGGAGAGCTCCAGGCGCTTTCCATCGAGTCTCCTTACCTGGTCTTCCCACAGGGACAAGGTTGTCCTACCCCCCACCGAAATTCCTTCCGAGAAGGTGGTGTGGGAGTTTCACCTTAACCAGGTGTTGACTCTGCGGTGTTCTACCCCAATCACACCTCGAGGCCGAATATAGGCTCCATACTCTGGATCCTAGAAGGGCGCAACTTGTAAGGAGCGACGGGCTGAAATTGGGGAGAGGTTCGCCAGCTGTTTGTCACCACGCTGAAGCCGCATCTGGCAGACCTGCAGCCAAGCGGACGATAAGCAGGTGGGTAACCTCCTGCATAGATCTCTGCTATAAGTTAGCGGGCATGGAGCCTCCCAGAGGGATAAGAGCTCATTCTACCCGCCATACTGCTGCAGCGTGGCTGCTTCCAGGGGCGTCCCTATCAGGAAATCTGCAGGGCTGCTACCTGGAAGTCAGCAAACACCTTCATTACCCACTACCACTGACCTTGAGTCACGCCGGGATGCTGGTTTTGGGGCCTCCGGTTCTCAGTCTCTCTTTCCCAAGTAAGTATATGGGGTGTCGTCTTGCCTCCCTCCTCCGGAGAACTGCTAGGAGTCTGCCAATGAGTGTGGATGAACAACATATCCATGTCCCTAGAAATACAGGTTACTCACCTGTAACAGGAGTTCTAGAATGGTATATGTTGTTCATCCTACATTCCATTTACTCCCGACTGACTGGCACAACCCCTGAGCTTCCAGCGGGCCAGATCTGGCGTCATGGGGCGGAGCCGAGAGTTATACCACCCGGGTGGGTGGGAGGAGCAAGCTTGAAGACCTTCCGGCAAGATTTAAAGCGGCAAGGATACTGCCAATGAGTGTGGATGAACAACATATACCATTCCTAGAACTCCTGTTACAGGTGAGTAACCTGTATTTTCTGCTCTCTGGATCTGCAGAACGTGTTATTTCACGTCCCGATCCATCCATCACACCAGCGGTTCCTCTGTTTCCTTGCAGAGGAAACCCTCTACGAGTCCCAAGTCATGCCCTTTGACCTGTCCTTGGCCCCCAGGGTCTTCAGCAAATGCATTGCAATGGTGGCAGCTTACCTGAGGCACTGAGGGGTCCAGGTTTACCCCTACCTGGATGACTGGCTAACTGCGGGTCATTCCAGGCAGGAGATGGAGCGGTCCAGGGACCTGCCTTCCAGACCTGCATCTCTCTTGGCCTCCTGGTCAGCGAGGCCAAGTTGCAACTCATGCCCTTGCAGGTGATCAACTTCATGAGAGCAGAGCTTGACTCTTGCAGAACCAGGGCTCAGCTCCTGATGGACAGGGCGGAAGCTGTCTCCTCCGTTGCTCCATCATTTCAGGTTGGGCAGTTGCGCCCTGCCGGGGACTTCCTGCGCCTCCTAGGATACATGACAGCCTGCGCCAGTGTGGTCCATTGGGCCTGCTGGAAAATGCGCTCTCTGCAGTGGGAGCTGGCACACCAGTGGTCTCAGCACAAGGGCCACTTCAACCAGCTGGTCACTGGGCTCCAGCGATGTGGGACGCCCTCCAGTGGTGGTTAGTCCCAGAACATCTGCAGGAAGGTATTCCATTTGTCTGCCCAGAGCCGATGGTCATTCTGACGACCGATGCCTCTCTTATGGGCTGGGGTCCCCACTTGGGGGAACACAGAGTCTATGGGCTTTGGACCCCTGAGGAGTTCCAGTGCCACATCAACCTGCTGGAGCTCAGGGCAGTTTGGCTGGCGCTGACTGCTTTTGCTCCACACATTCGGGTCAGGTGGTTCCGATCCAGACGAACAACACTATGACTATGTACTACCTCAATAAGCAGGGCGGGACGTGCTCCCTTACTCTGTGCAAGGAAGTCCTCCACATGTGGACCCTTGTGCGCAGCCTGGAGGCCAAACTCCTGGCCATCCATGTGGCCCGTTTCTCCAACCAGCTGGCGGATGCTATCAGCCATGTAGGTGAGGCATCTCACTAGTGGTCTCTTCACCCAGAGGTAGTACACAGTCCATTCTCCCAGTGGGGCGCCCCTCTGGTGGCCAATTTTGCCTCCAGGGAGAATGCAAAGCTGATGCTGTATTGTGCCCGCCCCCCTCAGCAGGGAAGTCTGCAGGGGGATACCTTCTCAAGGCCCTGGACACTGGACCTTCTCTATGCCTTTCCTCCATTTCCCTTGATCCACAAGTTGTTGCTCAAGGTGAGGAGGGACAAGGCACCGGTGATCCAGTGGCTGTGTACTGGCCAAGCCAGGTTTGGTACCCCGATCTCCTCGGCCTCAGCAGCAGGCTCCTGAGGTGTCTTCCTCTCCGCCCAGACCTGCTGTCCATCAGTCAGGGGTAGGTACTCCATCCGGACCTTCAGTCCCTGCACGTGACAGCCTGGTTCCTGAGCAGCTAGTGTTCCAAGCTTTGTGTCTCTCCGACGATGTCCTCAGTGTGGTCGAGTCTTTTCGGAAGGAGTTAACCAGGAAATGCTGTGTCTTCAAATGGAAGAGGTTCTCCATTTGGTGTCAGGGCAAGGGTCTGGATCCTTTGTCCTGTCTAATGGCTAGCATCCTTGATTACCTTTGGTCCCTCTGTCAGTCGGGGGTTTGGTCGACTACCCTTAAGGTGCACCAGGCAGCCATCTCTGCTTATCAGGCACGGGCTGGTCAGCTGACGGTGATGCAGGAGAAGGTGGTTGGGCGCTTCTTTAAAGGCCTTGACCACATTTCCTGTCAGGTGCGTGAACCACCACCACCTTTGGAACTTGTTGCTGCTGTTGGCAAAGCTTGTGGGCAAGCCATTCAAACTGATGCACAGGTGCAACATATTTCACCTGTCATGGAAGACCGCCTTCCTGGTGGCTATCACATCAGCCAGAAGGACCAGTGAGCTCCAGGCACTTTCTGTGGAGTCTACTTATTTGGGGACAAGATTGTCCTTTGCCCCAACCTGAAGTTCCTCCCAAAGGTTGGGTCTGATTTTCACCTTAACCAGGTGATTAATCGCCTGGTGTACCTCACCAGTCACACCTCAGAAGCCGATCACAGGCTCCATACCTTGGACCTGCAGTGAGTGCTTGCTTATTATAAGGAGCGCTATTTGTCACCTATCCTGAAGCTGCACCGGGCAGACCGGCAGCTAAGTAGACGGTTGGCAGGTGGATAGTCTCCTGCATCAACCTCTGCTATAGGTTGGTAGGAAGGGAGCCTCACGTAGGGCTGAGGGCTCATTCCATCCATTGTACTACTGCCTTGGCTGCTTCCAGAGATGTCCCTATCCAGGAAACCTGCAGGGGGGGGCTACCTGGAGGTCAGCACACACCTTTATTTCCCATTCCAACAGCGACCTTGAGTCATGCTGGGATGCTGGATTTGGGGCCTCTGTTCTCCAATCTTTGTTTCCCAAGTAGTAGATGTGCGCCTTGACCCCTCCCTCCTCCCAGGAGAACTGCTAGGAGTCTGCCTAAATGTGGATAGAACACCATGTCCATGCCCCTAGAAAAACAGGTTACTCACTTGTAACAGTACTTCTAGGAGTTCTATATGGTGTTCATCCACTTGAACCCACTTGACGTCCCCTGGCAAGTGGCACACTGGTCTTGCTCCAGCTGGTAAGATCTGATGTCACGGGGCATTGCCGAGGGAGTTACCACCCGTGTGGGTGGGAGGAGCCAGCTTGAAGATGTTCCGGCTGAATTTAAAGGGAAATGGACACTGCCGAAGTGTGGATGAACACCTTATACCACTCCTAGAACTACTGTTATCAGGTGAGTAGCCTGTTTTTCATTGCTACGAGCAGGGTCACAGGGGTGTTTGTGTGGAAACCCAACGAACAGAAGCGGATGTCTTAGGGGGAGAGTGAGGAGGCTGGTGGCCGGAGGCTTTTTGAAGCTGTGAGTATGTAATCAGATATAATCATGGCTTCATAGACATCTCAGCTAATGAGATTCCTCCATTTTCGGCAGCCAGTTCATAATGCTGAATACCCTTTCTTTGGTGGAATCTATAGCTACTGGCTTGGTAGACAGGGAGAGGAGACAGATGGTTAGTGGGGTCCCAGACTTCCTAAAATGTTTCCTGTTGAACACTGTAGACTTCTGATGCAAACTCTGAGCTGAGTAAAGAAAAACTTTTATAAAGAAGTGCACTTCCAGGTTTAAAACGTGCTGTTGCCTACATCCTCATCTTTCATTGGTAAATGAGGTTTATCTTTTTCGGTCCTCACCCCATAGGCCAGGCAATAAAACTGCCAAAAAGAGAATTTCAGGATATCAAAGTCTTTCAGACTGCTGCAAGGAAAGCACATTTTGACACAAACGTTATGGATGGTTATGGCCCAGAAGTCCAAATGCATGCTAAACACCTAAATATACATAAAACATACATTTAGGAGACAGCAGATGTGACTTAGCTATTAAGACACAACTTGCTGGATCGGTTTTTATGCATAATTGAGAAGTCCTCCCAGCGATTTACATGACACTGCAGATAGGAACACCACGGAGCAGTGCCTAACACATGGTAACTAATGTCCTTTGCTGTTTGCACGCACTGCTATAAAATGATTGGCACAGGGGGCCCATTTTAAGACTGGAGTTCTGTGTGAAACTACACAAGGAGGGGAGGGGGTTATGAATGTAAGAGATAAAGCATCTGAGTAAAAGTTTCCTTTTTCACCTGACCGAAAAAATAAAATCTGTATTTGATTCTTTAGTTCATTTTTGTGTGAACTACAGTGCTTTGTATTTTTTATTTCCAGCTGACATTGGCTATATTTTACGTTGAATGCCATTTCACAATGGTTTGCTTCTCATTTTGTTTTTCATAGTTTAGAATGTATTAAATATATTCCGGCTGTAAAGTATTTTTTTCTTCCCTTAAATTGTACTGTTCTAACTTTGAATTATGAACATGCATGATTATAACCTTATCTGCTGATTGTACTGTGAATCTCCACCCATCACATTCTGTCCTAGGCACACAGAGAAGGGGAAGTGTTGCAGTGTATTGCCTACTAGTGGATAACAGGGTAGTTCAGACTTCATGCCCATGTTGTTCTTGGTCTCACACGTGAGACTGACACACATGTGCCAGCTAATGCTCATTTTGTGATGACATCTGCTCACCAGAAAATGAACAGCAAACCACCAAAGCCGGCAGCAGATAATGGCTTCTGGCAATGACTGACTTGGGCTAGATTCAGACCAGTGACCCATACAGTTGTGACCAACATTATGTTGGTCTCTGCTGCAGTGCAGTTCGGCAGATCACATCACAGGCAATGTGCCAGGCAACTAACCGAACAAAAGTAAATTAACAAAAGAAGAAGTTCGTTTTGTTCAGTTAATTGCTCTGAGACAATTTTTGGTATGATCCGTGACATCCTAGGGCACATCAAAACTCCACAAACTGCTGGGCACAACCATAGGTGAAAAACTTCTTAACCTGCTATCAGTCCACTGAGCTGTCTGGTCCCTTGGATGGTGAAACTCTCAGTAGCTGAGTAGAGAGAGTACCACATGGGACGAGCCGAGCTAAATCGAGGTAAGGGTAGGGAGAGCTGTTAATGGGCTTGTAATTTGCTGTAGAAATAGCCTAATTGTCATTTCTTTTGTGTGGGACCAGAGTTCAGTGAGGCCAGAAGGAAGGAGGGAATTTGGGGCAGGTGAGGGGCGGGTTCTACTAGAGACAAATCAGTCCTAGTAGTTCACTGTTTAACTCTCACAGGTCTAAACCACGCCTAGCATGAGTGAGCACTAGAAGGAGGATGGCAAATACAGGGGTGTCCACAGGAAAGTCTACAGGTCCACAATGGATTGCTCAGAGTTTCTTAGGGGTGAAGGTATGGTGCTGGGTTCTTTCACAGAGGAGAATTATATTTTAGTAATCTGGGTAACTGGGGGAGTTAGCAGATTCTGGAAAGTATATACTGTCTTTCATTTTGCAGTATTAAGGAAGTTGATCACTCACAGGTGAATACTATAATAGTGGACAGGTAAACAGAGGGACCCAGGAGTCAAGTAGTGTGCTGTAGACTATTATTAATTTTCTACGGGACTCCTGGAGAAATCCTGTCTGGTGTACCCTGAAAAACCAGGTCCTTGTAGGGGAGTCTGCTTGAGAATCTCTGGTGGGCAACAAGGGGTGTAGCTCCTAGGGCAATAGGTGGGTCAAGAATCCATGAAAACGGTACATGAGGATGTAGGGAGCAGGTGGAGGACAGGTATGACAGGGCCTGATAGATTGTAACAATTTTGGAGCTGCCATCTTTAGGGAGGCCCTCTGGAAATGGCAGTGCTGCTTGGTGTTCGTCAAGATTGCAGTACTTGCTGTGGAACTTGCCATGGTAAAGGTGGAACTTTGCCTTCTCTGGAGCAGACCTCAGCCAGGGCTCTGGCAGGCAGCCACTTAGATATCTATGGTCCAAACTGGAGGATGGACTGTAGTTAGCAGTGGAAGGCAGGAAGAGATGGTGGGACAGAGAGAAGAAGGGTCCACACAGGCAGGGATAGGGCCCCTGGGGTGGTGACAGTGAACTGGTTCGCTCTTCCTGTGTGACCCTGTAGGTCTGGCACTCCCCAGACGGAGGTCAGAACCTGTTGCCTACCAGGATACCATATCTGTCTCTAGGGACACATGTGAAGATGAGCTCGGAGTCCCAAGGAAAGGAGAGGGCTAGAAATATATTAGTAATAGGGGACCTCATCATTAGGGGGATAGAGGAAGTAGTAGGTGTGGGAGATCAGGGAAGTGGGATGGTCAGGTACCTTTGAGGGACGTTGTCAGGGAGTGATGCACTCAGGATAGACAGAATTGCCAGAGGCATGGGGGGAGAAGGGAAGGGCTCAGTGTCATTGTCTACCTAGGGACTAATTACCTGGCTAGTAGGTCCTTAGGAGAGGAGAAAGATAGCTTTAGGAATCCAGGAGGGGTAGGCTCAAGCAGACAATGACCTCAGTATCCTTCTGTGAAGTCTTACCAGTTTGGACTTGGGAGAGTGGAGGCTTCTCCTGATACAAACACAGAAATTGTCGGCAGATAAGATCCGCTAGGCCAATCTAGTCTGCCCGTATGCCCTGTACTTGATTATGGCTTGTGACCCTCCCTCTGCTTTACCTCTGTGGTTCCCCATGCCTGTCCCATGCATGTTTAAATTCAACCACAGTGCTTGCTCCCTCCACCTCCTGTGGCAGACCATTCCATGCATCCACCGCCCTCTCTGTGAAGAAAAACTTCCTCACATTCCCTCTTGGTCTGTTACCTTCCAATTTCATGTTATGCCGCCTCGTTCTTGTACTCTTCCCGTAATGGAAGACGTCTCCTCCCTGCACCTTGTTTATGCCCTGAGGTACTTGAATGTTTCTATTACGTCCGCTCTCTCCCTCCTCTCCTCCAGTGAGTACATATTGAGGTTCCTTAATCTCTGCTCGTAGGTTTTGTGGTGCAAGCCCTGTACCATCTTAGTCACCCTTCTCTGGACTGTCTCCAGCTTGTTATGTACTTTCGAAGGTGCGGCCTCCAGAACTGCACACAATACTCCATGTGAGGCCTGACCAGGGTTTTATATAACGGCATCACTACCTTCTGCCTTCTGTTGGTGATATCCCTGCCAGTGCATCCCAGCATGTCACTAGCCCTCCCTGCTGCCTTTGTACTCTGCTTTGACATTTTCAGGTCATCTGAAATAACCTCCAGGTCCCTTTCTTCCTTGTTGACTGTCAGCAGCTCTCCCCACCCCCATCATGTAGCTCTTTCCAGGATTTCTATGGCCCAGGTGCTTAATTTCGCACTTCTTTGAATTAAACCTCAGTTGCCACTCCTCAGACCATTTCTCAAGCTTCCCTAGGTCCCTCCTCATTTTCTCTACCCCTTCTGGAGTATCTACCCTGTTACAGATCTTGGTGTCATCTGCAAACAGGTAGACCTTCCCTTTGAGACCCTTTGCAATGTCAATAATGAAGACATTGAACAGGACTGACCCACGGACATATCCCTGAGGTACCTCGCTGGTCACCCCCCCTCTTCCCAGATTGTACCCCATTTACCATCACCCTCTACCTCCTGTCTGTTAGCTGGTTCCTTTCCCAGTTTACCAACTTGTCCCCCATGCCCAGACTACCCATCTTGTTAACCAGCCTGTTATGTGGGACAGTGTCGAAGGCTTTGCTGAAATAGAAGTATGCGACGTCCACTGCCCTCCTGGTTTACTTCCTTCATCACCCAGTCAAAGAAATCTATCAGATTCTTCTGACACAACCTCCCCGCTGTGAATACATACTGTCTAGGGTCCTGGGCATCGATGGATTCTAGATGTCCCACTATCCTTTCTTTAAGCAGTGCCAACATGATCTTCATAGAAACATAGATTTTGACGGCAGATAAGGACCGCTTGGCCCACCCAGTCTGCCCATTTCCCTACCTAATGGATAAGCTGCAGATCCTAGTTAACCAGCAGCCTGGTTCTTCCTACCCCCACCCCCTAGAATTGCCTTATGACTGTCCCATGCATGCTTGAATTCCACCACTGTTTTTGACTCCACAACCTCCTCCGGAAGGCCGCTCCATGCATCCACAACCTTCTGTGAAAAATACTTCTCTTAAATTACTCTGAGCCGCCTTCTATCTTCAAATTGCCCTTGTTCTTGCACACCTCTTTTTGAAAGATACCCTCTTGGACTTTGTTGATTCCTTGAGGTACTTGAAAGTTTCATCATGTCCCCCTTTCCCTCCTTTCCTCGAGAGCTATACATATTCAGCTCCTTAAGTCTCTCTTCATATGTCTTCCGTGCAGACCCTGTACCATTTAGTTGCCCTCCTCTGGACAGCCTCCATTCTGTCTATGTCTTTGCGGAGATTGGACCTCCAGAACTGCACGCAGTACTCCAGATGGGGTCTCACCAACTGTCTGTACAGAGGGATAATAACTTCCTGTTTTCTACTGGTGATGCCTCTCCCTATGCATCCCAGTATCCCCCCAGCCCTCCTTGCTGCCCTCTCACATTGCTTGCCCACCTTTAGGTCATCTGATATGACTACTCCCAGGTCCCTTTCCATTTTTGTTGTTTTGTATCTCACCCCCCATTGTGTACTCTTCAACTGGGTTTTTGTTTCCCAGGTGCATTTCCTTGCACTTCTTAGCATTGAATCTAAGCTGCCATACATTTGACCATTGAGGTGAGGCTGACCAACCTATAGTTCCTTGCCTCCTCCTTACTGCCGGATTTGTGTAGAGGGATCACATGTGCCCTCCTCCAATCCTCTGGCACCACTCCTGTGTTGAGTGACTCGGTGAACAAAGCTGCCAGAAGTTTTGCTAGCTCTCTTAATATCCTCGGGTGTATGCCATCTGGCCCCATCAGTTTGTACACCTTTAATTTAGTGAACTCCTGCAGGACTCTCTCCCCTGTGAATGGACTGTTGTCCACCTCTGCCCCCCTTGGCATCCGTTGCTCGGCTGTGGTCCCTGTCCCTCCCCCTCTTCCATGAATACTGAACAGAAGTATTTATTCAGTATTTCTGCCTTATCCATGTCTCCCTCTCACACTCCCTTTGAGCTTAACAATCCCCGGTTTTCCTTCTTTTGCTGATGCACCTGTAGAATGTCTTGTCCCCTTCTTTACTGTCTGCACTAATCCTTCCTCAGTCCTTACCTTTGCTCTCCTTACCACCCTCCCTGCCTCCCTTAGACACTCTAGGTACACCTCTTTGTTCTCCTCCCCTTGGGTCTCCTTATATTTCCTGAACCCTGCCCTTTTAGCCCTTACTTTGCCTGCCACCTCTTTTGAGAACCATAGTGACTTTCTCTTTCTCTTGCCTTTGGATACCAGTCTGATGCATTGGTTTGTCACCTCCACTATGGCTCATTTTAGGTGCTCCCACTGCTCTACCACCCCCCATCCCCCTTTTCTTCTTGGCTATTTTGATACTTCTCCCCGTTTCAGTGAAGTCTGCCTTTTTGAAATCCAAAACCTTAGCCCTAATGTGACTTAACTGCGTCCCTGTCTCCAAGCTGTACCACACTATGTGGTGATCGCTGGATTCCAGTTGCCCTTCTACCCAGACATCTGTGATTCTATCCCCGTTGGTCATCACTAGATCCAGAATCGCCGTGTCCCTGGTGGGATCATGCACAAGCTGCCTGAGTCCTGCCTCCTGTAGGGAATCTAGGATGTCTCTGCTTCTGGTTGAAGCAGCTGCCTGAGTGGTCCAATCCACGTCCAACATATTGAAATCCCCAAACAGCAGAATTTCACCTTTCATTGCCATCTCATCTATTTCATTTACTAGCTCCCCTGTCCACTTCTTCCCCCTGTCCTGGAGGCCTGTGCATATTGCTGTGCCATTTCCAGGTTCAAGGGTGACCCTCAGTGCCTCGACTTCCCCCTGCCTACCCCGTACCTGTGTTGACTTAATACCCCCTCTGACATACAGGGCAGCTCACCCCTCCCCCCCCCATCCCTCCTGAACAGAGCATAACCAGTACATTTATGTCCCACCCATGTTTTGCAGTGTGCCAGGTTTAAGTTATTGCTACTATATCAGGGTCTGCTTCTACTATCAAGGCCTACAGGTCTGGGATCTTATTTTCCAGGCTACGGGCATTAGTTACCACGGCCTTCCATACTGTGCATCTTAGATTACCCCCCTTGCCTCTGTTCCTACTCTCCTGCTTCCTTCACCTACCCCAGTTTCCTTTCTTGTCAGGTTCCAATTGCAGCACTTTGCCCCGCTCCGACTACTTCAGTTGTACTTTCTGCCAATTTGCTTTACTGCATTTGCCTTCGGGGGGGATGATACTAAACCTCCTGGCCCCCCCCCCGGCCAGTTTAAATACTCGCTGCTGAAGCATAGAAACCTCTCACTCAGGATCATGGTCCCCTTCCTGGATGGATGCAGGCCATCGTCCGTAAACAGGCTTGTATCCGTCCAGGTGGGGCCCCAGTCCCCTATGAAGTCAAACCCCTCCCTTCCATACCATCCCTTCAACCAGGAGTTGAATTTCTGGATGAGGAGTGTCCTAGCTTTACCCCTGCCGTGGACAGGTAGAACCTCCGAGAAGGAGACAGAGTGTGCTGCATGCTTCAGGCCTCCCCCCAGCTTCCTGAAATCCTCCTGGATTCTGCCTATCTACACCTTGTCTCCCGCCATGTCATTCATCCCCAGGTGGACGACGACATCCAGTTCCTCCCTCCTTGCTATTGCCCTTGCAATCCTGTTCATCCGCTTTCCATTCCTCCATGCCATACTTCCTGGGATGCACTTGACCGCTCTGTCCTTCCTGTTAGGTCCCCCCAAAGTAACACCCAGACAATTGAGTCCCCCACCAGTAGAAGCTTCCTCCTCCTCTGGGGTTCTCTACCCCCCTTCCCTTAGGCTCCATCATGGACATCCCGTTCATTCTCTCTGGTCTCAGCTGTGGGTGCATCTGCGGGGCTATCCTGCTCCTCCAAAACAGCGTAGGAGTTGCTTAGCTTGACCGGTTGGGGGATGTGCCTCAGACCCCCCCACCCTCCTTGAGCCCACCGTGATCCAATTACTCCATCTGCTGGGCATCCTTTGAGGTTCAGGTTGTGGACCCGGTGGCCCCTGGGTGGGGATGAAAGCCCCTTGTAACCTGGCGAACTTGGCTCGGAGACAGGTGACCTCCTTCCTCAACCCAGAGAGGTGCTTGCAGATAGGGCAGCATTGCAGCCTCCAGAATGTCTCCCTGAAGACTGCTGTTCCACAGCCACTGCACTGCACCACTCCCATCATGTTTGTTGTGACTTTTCCCTGTACTACCTTTAGCTACACCCTCTAATGTTGTTTTTTTATAGGTCCTTACTCCTCACACCTCCCCTTCCTAGGTGTGGTATTTCCTGGTGGCCAGAAGTTGTAAAATACTGCAGTCCCACGCCCTATAAAAGTAGGACGTGCCCAGGGGTGGGTCCTATTCTGCAGCTTTCCCAAGAAACTGTCAGGTAGGTACGGCTGTATCTCCTCTGTACCCCAACTGCACTTTAAAATGCAACATAACCTTTACTGTTTGGCTGTTCCTATTCCTTAAAAAAAAAAAAAAAAAAAAATCAAATAATGGCAGGCTGCAGTGATCAGGAACCAAGTATGCAGCATGTACTTGCTGTTCCGTTTCAATACTCTAATCCTGAAAACCAAAGGTTATGGCCAGCACAACCCCTGTAGCAGACACAAATAATAAGACCAGAGTTCGTATGCAGCGTTCTTAAAAGGAAACAAGAAAACGGATGCTGACAGTGAACAGTAAACCTGTAAGCAAACGGATGTTCAAAAGAAGCAGTAAACCTGCAAAAAAATAAGATTAGTCAGCAAATTCCCTCACAGCTGGCACAACAGTCGCGTTCCCGATTCTGTCCTCCTCTCCCGTCCCTGTGGAGAATCATTTACTTCAGTACCTGGCTGAAAAAGTACTGCAGAGAAGAGGGCTTTGGGTGTGTGGGAGACTGGGGAACTCTTGGAGGAATACAAGGCTATACAAAGGGGATGGTCTGTATCCCTCTGAGGAAGGTACCAGGATGCTAGTGTGCAAGCCTACAGAGCACATCAAGGCACTTTTAAACTAGCAAAGAGGGAGGCAGATCAGTTATTGGTAGGTGCAGCTGCTCAAAAATGGGAGGCCTGGTTGCTGCCTGATGACCCTATGGAAATGCTACACTCCCCTGTACCGTCAACCTGGATTTGGGAGTGAATTTGGGGGTTGGATCTGGCAGTCTGAGGACTGCAGTGGGATGGGGTTGCAACACGGTAGCACTCCCAACCAGGAAATGGAGGCGTCCAGGTTTGGCTGCTGTAGCGACCCCAGCAGTGGACTGAGGAAGCTTGTCTCCCCTGCAGGGCATTGCTATGTGCATGTGAGTACATGTGCAAAGGGCTCCACATGCTTCAGCTGATGCCAGGGAAGGGAGAAAACTGGGAGAAAAATGCACATCTTCCTGCTGCCAAGTATGATGGCCACTGGTACTCCGGGACCTGGCACTGTGAGATCTCTGCCACCTTGACGGTTGGGGGGGCAGCAGTTGTGGCTGGGAGGTTACCATGTCAGTGCCTGAGGAAAGGCGTAGGTGGTGACAGAGGAGCAGAAAACTGAATAATAAAAAAAAAAAAAAAAAAGGACTGGATAGCCTCTCCCCAGTGCTAGTAGAAGGGGTAACAGAGAGGAAACAGAGTAGGGACAGTGAGATAACAGAACAAGTTAAGTTGCAGGAGGAGCGGAGTATCTAGGAGAGGAAAGGGCAGGACATGGTAGGAGAGTGACCTAAGATGAGTTTGGGGGGGAGGATGTGGGACAGGGAGTTAGAGGGAGGTGGAAAACAAGAGACATTGAGGGCTACGTGCACCAGTGCCAGCAGCCTGGGGAACAAAACCAGTGACCTGCAGACATTGGTAGCAGAAGCACGCTTGGACCTGGTAGTTATGACAGAGCCATAGGCTTAGATCTTGGTACTGTGACTATGATCTGGCCATCCCAGGGTTTACATTGTTTAGGAGAGTCAGGGAGTGGGGAGGAGGGGTAAATGTAAGAGGGGTATAAAAGCCATGGAGTGTTGAGATAGTAGACAGTGTTGGTATGGTAGTTACAAATGAGTGAGGAACATGAGGATAGGAATGGTATATAGACCATCAGAGGAAGAACCAGCTCTTGGGGACTAGGGGATTAAATGATAAGGGCAGAAAAGTGGGGGGATGTGCTGCTGATGTCTGACTTTAATATGCTAAATGTGGATTGGAGGATCTCAGTTTTTCCTAGGGAAAGCAGGTGAGGCACAGGGAGGGACAGAGCAACCAGAGAGGGGAAAAGTTAGGAAATGGAGGGGCAGAGGCGGGCAGCCTGACAGAGCCTGTAGGAGGTGCAAAGATAGTACTTCAGGAGACAAAATGGGCAAAGGGGGTATTGAAAATATGGTAGGAAATAGGATGCAGGGAGAAGGAGGAAGGATGGAATAGAGATGCGATCAGAAGGAAATGGAGAGCAGGATCTTACTGGTTGGGGACTCTGTTATAAAAGGGATTAGGCGAGGGGGCAGGGGAGCCAAAACAGCGCTGTGTGGGTGGAGTGTCTGCCGGGCATGACAGCAGCAAAGGTCATTCATTATATCCCCTCAAGGGGGAGGCAGCAGGATGAGAAAATGCACCTGCTGTTCCACCTAGTAACAAATGACCTGGCAGGAAATAGCGTGATGGAGGTGCAGGGTAGATTCAGAGCTCTAGCTAGATACTGTAGCAGTCTAGGGTTTAAATCAGTGGTGTTCTCAGAGGTGTTACCAGTACTGAAGGCAAGTACTGACAGGAAGTTGAGGATTAGGGAGTTCAACAAGTGGCTGGTAGGGTGGTGTGAGCAAATGGGGTATGGGCTGGTAGGGGACTGGGGATCTACATGGGGGGGACGAGAGCCTATTTGCACCGGACAGACTGCACCAGAATGGGGAGGGGGTGGCAATACTGAAATGCAAGCTAGGAGAATATATAGTGGATTTCTACAATTTAAACTAGGTTGGGGTGGTGGTAGGGACTAATCTGCTCCACAAGGAGGAAAGATTAGGGGGCTACCAGCCCCCCCTCGGGATAGCATTACATGGCTGGGCAAGAGGGTGACAGGTGCAAGGGGACAGGTAGGGGGAGACTGGCAGAAGGGATTGTCAGCAAACACCAGGAGTTTAGGGAATAACATGGTGGATCTGGAGGCCATCACGAGGGATGAGGGATTAGATTTAGTCGCAGTAAGTGAGACTTGGCAGACAGAGCATCACACCTGGGAAACAAACATTCCAGGTTATAGAATGTTCAGAAGGGACAGGGAAGGCAGGAAGGGGGGGTTGCCTTATTCGTCAGGGAAGGCATTAGTGTTACTGAAGGGCAAGGGGAGGAAGGGGAGACTGAGCTGCTATGGGTAACACTAAGTAGGAAGATGGGTGAATTCCTGCGGCTGGGGGTGGTATACAGGTCACCCGCGCAGGGAGAGGAGGATGACAGACTAACTCAGGAAATCACGAGGCTAGCACGGAAGGGTGACCTGCAACTGGTGGGTGACCTGAATGAACCTCCCAGATGTTGACTGGGAAATCCCAGATGCAGCATCGGCAAGGAGCAGAGAGGTATTAGCCGAGCTGCAGTGGGTATTCCTTCAACAGCTGGTCAGGGAACCAACGAGGGGAGGCAACTTGTTGGATGTGGTTCTGGCAAACAGGGAGAGCGTGGAGGAGGTGCAGGTGGGAGAAACCTTGGTCACCATTGACCATAGTATGGTACGGTTCAGGGAGAGGGCAGGAAGGGAGACAAGTAAGACTGATATGACAGTCATGGACTTCAGACGCATAGACTTTAATAAGATGAGAAAGGGAAAAAATGGAAGGTACAGAGAAGGTAGGGGGCAGTGGAGGAACTATGGGAAGCTTTTGGGAGGGATTCAGAAAGCAGCAGAAACATGCATAAAAAAGGTCAGGAAGAGCAAGAGGGGAAGGAGACCGCTCTGGTTCACTAAGGAGGTGGTGGGGACGGTTGGGGAAAGGAGCAGGGCTTTCAGAAAATTCAAGATGATGCTTAGAGCGAAAGCTAGGGAGGCTTATAGGGTGAAGAGGAGTCTGGCAGGGATAGAGCTCAGAAGGGCAGAAGCAGCCATGGAGGAGAAAATAGCCAAAAGAGCCAGGGGGGGATAAAACATTTTTCAGATATGTGAGGGAGAGGAAAAGAGTAGAACAGGGGATTGCTAGACTTGGGGGGGAGGGATAAACTTGGATCAGGACTACGGAAAGGCAGAGGCACTAAATGAGTACTTCAGCTCGGTGTTCACAGAGGAGGTGGAAGGCAGGGTTCCGGTACTAAAACCTAAGGGGTAGGAGGGCATATGGGTGGATCAGAGCCCATTCACTGTCGATAGGGTCAGGGCTGAGCTGGCCGCATTGAGGGTGGACAAGGCAATGGGGCCTGATGGGTTGCAGCCCAGAGTGATCAAGGAATTGAGGGAGCAGCTGAGCGCACCCTTAACTAGGCTCTTCAGCCTGCCCCTGGATACGGGGAAGTACCGGAGGACTGGAGGAGGGCTGACATAGTGCCTTTGCACAAGGGAGGTAGCAAGGAGCTGAAGGAGAACTACCGCCTAGTCAGCCTCATGTCTGTGGTGGGAAAGGTAAAGGAGGCATTAATCAAGGAGAGGGTGGTAACTTACCTGGAGGAGTGTGGCTTACAGGACTACAGACAGCATGGCTTCACCAATGGGAAATCGTGCCTGACCAAACTAGTTAGAAACATAGAAACATATTTCTATGACGGGAAGGTCGTGTCAGACGAATCTAATAGATTTCTTTGACTGGGTGACCAAAGTAGTAGACCAGGAAGGGGCTGTGGGCATGGCCTACCTAGATTTTAGCAAGGCATTTGATACAGTCCCACACAAAAGATTAATACACAAGATAGCCAGCCTTGGAGTGGGTCCCAAGTTGGTAGCATGGATAAAAAATTGGCTAGACAACAGGAAGCAAAGGGTAGTAGTAAATGGAGTACACAGTGAAGAAAGGAGGGTTACTAGCGGGGTACCACAGGATTCAGTACTGGGACCGGTCCTTTTTAATGTCTTTATAAGTAACATTGCAGAGGAACTGGAAGGAAAAGTATGTCTCTTTGCAGATGACACAAAGATCTGCAACAGGGTTGATAAACAAGATGGAGTGGAAAGGATGAGAAGGGACTTGGCAAGGTTGGAGGAATGGTCAAATGTATGGCAGCTCAGATTCAATGCAAAGAAGTGCAAGGTAATGCACATGGGAAACAAAAACCCAGGGGCGTGCACAGTGGGGGTGAGATACTGACAACAGTAAAATAGAAAGGGACCTGGGGTAATTATATCAGATGACCTAAAGGTGGGCAAGCAATGTGAGAAGGCAGTAAGAAAGGCTGGGGGGATACTGGGATGCATGGGAAGAGGCATCAGTAGTAGAAAACAGGAAGTTGTTATCCCTCTGTACAGACAGTTGGTGAGACCCCATCTGGAGTACTGTGTGCAGTTCTGGAGACCCCATCTCTGCAAAGACATAGACAGAGTGGAGGCTGTCCAGAGGAGGGCAACCAAAATGGTGCAGGGTCTGCACCAGAAGACATATGAAGAAAGACTAAAGGAGCTTAATATGTATACCTGAGGAAAGAAGGAGAGAGGGACATGATAGAAACTTTCAAGTACCTCAAGGGAATTAACAAAGTCCAAGAGGGTGTCATCTTCCAGAAAAAGAGATGTGCAAGAACAAGGGGGCACAATTTGAAGGTAGAGGGGGGGACGGCTCAGGGGTAATGTGAGGAAGTATTTTTTCACGGAGAGGGTTGTGGATGCATGGAACAGCCTCCCTGAGGAGATTGTGGAGTCAAGAACAGTGGGGGACTTCAAGAATGCATGGGACAGGCATAAGGCAGTTCTAGTGGCGGGTAAGAGGAAGTTAGCTGTTGGTTAACTAGGATCTGCAGCTTATCTGTTAGGTAGGAAAATGGGCAGACTAGGTGGGCCAAGCGGTCCATATCTGCCGTCAAATTTTATGTTTCTATGTAACCTAGTTGAGTTCTTTGATTGGATGACTCAGGTAGTCGACCAGGAAGGGGCAGTGGACATGGCCTATCTTGACTTCAGCAAGGCCTTCGACACCGTCCCTCATAGGAGGTTGGTGAGCAAGGTGGAAAGCATAGAGCTGGGTGGGAAATTAGCAAGCTGTGTGGAGGTCTGGCTAGCAGGGAGAACTCGGAGGGTAGTGCTTAACGGGGTGCACTCTGAGATGGCAAGGGTCAAGAGTGGAGTGCCACAGGGGTCAGTTTTGGGTACGCTCCTCTTCAACATCTACATCAAATATACTGCAAATGGTCTGAGAGGGAGGGTGTTCCTATTTACCGATGCTACAAAAACCTGCAATAGGGTGGACACCCTGGAGGGGGTGGCGGAGATGAGGAGGGACCTCAAGGCACTTGAGGAGTGGGTCAGAAATTGGCAGCTTAACATAGAAACATAGAAACATAGAAGTTGACGGCAGATAAGGACCGCAAGGCCCATCCAGTCTGCCCATTTCTTTTTCTACCTTATAAATGTGCCATCGGCCTTTGCTCTGTCAGTGACCTATCTATTCATAGTCATTTGTATTGCTCCCTTATGCCTATCCCATGCCTGTTTGAAGCCCTGCACTGTATTCATAGCCACCACTTCTTGTAGTAAGCCATTCCATGCATCTACCACCCTTTCTGTGAAAAAGAATTTCCTCACATTCCCCCTTAATCGGCCTCCCTCTAATCTCATGCTGTGTCCTCTTGTCCTGCTATTTTTCTTATATTTAAACATGTTGGACTCTTTCACCTTGTTTATGCCCTTAAGGTGTTTAAATGTCTCGATCATATCACCTCTCCTCCTTTGCTCAAGGGTATACATATTGAGTCTGCTAATCTGTCCTCATATGTCTTCTGATGCAGTCCCTGCACCATTTTGGTTGGCCCTCTGACTGCCTCAATTTGGTTAATGTCCTTGTGAAGGTGTGGCCTCAATACTGCACGCAGTACTCCAGATGGGGCCTTAACTAATGTCTTGTACAGAGGGATTACCTCCCTCTTACGACTTGTGATGCCCCTACTAATACACCCTAACACCCCCCTAGCCTACCTACTGCTTTAGAGGTCTGCTTGATGATTTTAGGTCATCAGTGATGATGATGCCCAAGTCTCTTTTCTTCCTTTGTGACTGCTAGCAACTCCCTCGCAGCCTATAAGTGGCTCCAGGGTTTCTCTTCCCTATGTGCATGATTTTGCACTTCTTTGCATTAAATCCCAGTTGCCACTCTTCTGACCATTCTGCTAGTTTATCCAGATCTCTCTCATTCTGCCCACCCCATCTGGATCATCTACTCTGTTGCAGATCTTGGTGTCATCTGCAAACAGACAAGCCTTACCTCTAGTCCATCTATGGAGGTCACTAATGAAGATGTTGAATAGGACTGGCCCCAGGACTGATCCCTGAGGTACCCACTTGTGACTTGCATCTCTTCTGACTGTATACCATTTACCACCACTCTCTGTTTTCTGCCAGTCAACCAGTTTGCCACCCAGTTGACCAACTTGACCACCCCGAGGCCTACCTAGCTTATTTATCAATCTTCTATGTGGAACAGTGTCAAAAGCTTTGCTGAAGTCAAGGTAGGCGACATCAACTGCTCCCCTTGGTCCACCACTCTGGTTACCCAGTCAAAAAACTATGAGATTAGTTTGACAGGACCTTCCTTTGTAAACCCATGCTGTCTTGGATCCTGTGCCCCTATGGATTCCAGGTGTTGCACTATCCTTTCCTTAAGGAGTGCCTCCATAATCTTGCCCACTACTGAGGTAAGACTGACCGTCTGTAGTTCCTCGCCTCCCTGCTACCACTCTTGTGGAGTAGGATCACATGAGCCCTTCTCCAGTCTTCTGGGACCTCTCCTGTGCTCAGAGACTCACTAAACAATTCTGCTAATGGCTCTGCTAGTTCCTCCTTTAGCTCCTTAAGTACCCTGGGATGTATGCCATCAGGTCCCATTGCCTTATCCACCCTGAGCTTAGCAAGCTCTTGTAGGACCCTTTCTTTGTGAAGGGAGTAGTGCTCACCTCCTCCCCTGTGTCCATGATGCTGAGCTGTGGGCCCTGCCCTACCTTCTCTTCAGTAAATACTGAGCAAAAGTATCTATTTAGGATAGATGCCTTTACAGGGTCCTCCTCCTCACACGCTCCCTTTTCTCCATTAAGCTTAGCAATACCCACTCTGGACTTTCTCCTTTCACTAATGTATCTATAGAAAGTCTTGTCACCTTCTTTTACTGTTCGTGCTAGTGTTTCCTCAGTTTGGGACTTTGCCTGCCTTACTGTCTTACCTGCTTCCCTTAGGGCAGTTTGGTATGCCTCCCTATCTTCATCCCGCTGTGTTCCCTTATATTTTCTGAAGGCCAGCCTTTTGGCTCTGACCTTTTCTGCTACTGTATTTGAGAACCAAAGTGGTTTCCTTCTTCTTTTGCACTTCCTTTTCTGTAAATCTGCTTAGCCAAACTAAGTCTTAATCCTTCTCCCTTGCTCTGGTAAGTTTCTCTACTCTGCCTTTCAAGCAGTCTTAGAAGGAAAGAGCTCAGGTGAAGCTAGGTGCCTTGGCCAGCAAACCAAGTCTTCTACCAGCTGAAATTTAATGCTAAGAAGTGTGCTGTAATGCACCTAGGGAGGAAAAACATATGAGCAGGGTACAAGTTGGGTGGGGTGGAAATTAAAAAATCACAACAGGAAAGGGATCTGGGGATCATAGTCTCCTCTAACCTTAAGGTGGGTTTCCAATGTAGTAGGGTGGCGGGAAGGGCCAATGGAATGCTGGCATGCATAGGCAGGGGCATTACTAGCAGGAGGAAGGAGGTAATGATGCCCCTTTTCAAAGCCATGGTGAGTCGGCAGTTAGAGTACGGGGTTCAGTTCTGGAGACCACACCACTGCAAGGATATAAATGCATTGGAGAAGGTTCAGAGAAGGGCAACAAGGATGGTGCAGGGTATGCAGGGGAAGACATATGAGCAGAGGTGTAAGGAGCTGAATCTGGACATGCTGGAAGCAGAGGGAGAAGGGGGACATGATTGAAACCTTTATGTATGTAAAGGGGATCAATAAAGTAGGTAAAGGGGGTCTGCTGAAGAGGAAGGAGGGAGCCAGAACTAGAGAGCACAGCCTCAGATTGCAAGGTAATAGATTCAGGGGCAATGTGAGGGGGCACTTCTTCACGGAGAGAGTAACGGAGCCCTGGAACAGACTACCAGACAGAGTGGTAGGGGCTAGAATGGTGGAGGAATTTAAGAGGGCATGGGACAGGCATAAGGGACTGTATTGGGGGAGTGTGGTATCAGGTGGGGTATGTGAAAGGGGAGGGTTGAGCAGACTTGATGGGCCGAAGGGGTCCTTTTCTGCCGTCAAATTTCTATGATTCTATGAAGTGGCAGGAATCAGCTGGGGGAAGGGGTGTTCCAGGAGGCATTGATGACCCTGGTCTCCAGTGAAGGAGCCTACAGGAGAAGGGGGCCATCCTCAGCTGAGTCCTTACAAACAGTGATAATACAGGGGAGACTGCAGTGCAGGAGCAATTGGGAACCAGTGACAGTCATCAGTGTGATTTAATGTCGTATTAAAAGTGGAGAAAAAAAAGTCACAGAACAAAAGTCCTGAACTTCAGAATGGCGAACTTTGGCAGGATGTGAAATTGTTGCAGGAGAAGATGGATAAAAGCAGTAGAGGTGGTAGAAAAGAAATGTGAGGTAATAAAGGAAGATGTATAGTGAAGCCATGAATCACTGTATGAGGGTAGTAGGGAAAAAAAAGTGGAAGGAAACTGCTGCGGTTCACATGGAATGTAGGAGAGACTGTGAGGGGGAAGAAGAATGCCTTCAGAATGTACAAAAACAGCCAGGGCAAGGGATATAGGGTGGAGTGTATAAGCATGATGAACCCGGGCAAAATCTAATGCAGTGCTGAGAATAGCGTAGGGGATGGGGAATGGGATAAAACCTTCTTTCGCTACATATATGAGAAGCACAAAACAAGGAATAGTCAGACTGAAGAAGGAGGAACTGAAGGAGAATAAAGGAGTGGTGGACATACTGAATCAGTTTTTCTATGGGGTATTTATTGTGGAGGATAAAAAAAAATTACCAGACTATGAAGTCATGACAAAGGGTGTCTCGAAGAGTGAGTGAGTGAGGGTGTGTGTGTGTGTGTGTGTGTGTGTGTGCGCGCGCGCGTGCCACCAAGTTATGATCTCAGAGGAAAAGGTACTGAAGGGGGACAAGTTCATAGGCCTTGGACTAGCTGCGTCCAGGGGTGCTAAAGACGATGGATGGGTCCTAGCTTCACTACTGGCTGAGCTCTTTAACTGCTCACTGGAGGTGGCAGTGATAACCCAGGGACTAGAGAATGGCAAATGTGGTTTCCCTCCACAAGAGCGGAAGTAGAGACGATCTTGGACACTGCAGACCTGTCAGCTTAACTCCCATAGTGGGGTAGATGCTAAAACCCTGAAAAAAGGTGAGGCTGGTGGATTTCCTGGAGGCAAACGGATTTCATGATGTCAGACAGCATGAGTTCACAGGGGGAAGGTTGTGTCGGGCAAACCTGATTGGCTTCTATAGTTGGGTGACGAAGGTGGTGGACAAGGGGCAGGTGCTGGTCAGTACTGTACTTTGATATCAGTGAAGTCTTCGACACTGGCCTACATAGATGGCTAGTTAAGGAGCAAGGTGACCTGAGGGTGGTAGAGTAAAATCACAAAGTTGGTGAAAAACCAGCTAAGTGACAGAAACCAGAGGGTGGTCCTAAATTGGGAATACTCAGAGGTCAGGGAGGTCAGCACTGGGGTGCCGCATGTTTTGGTCTTCAACATTTTATTTCTAATATTGGAGTGAGGATCCAAGGGAAGATCAGCTTCTGTGCAGACAATACAAAGATTTGCGCAAAAAAGGACAATGAGGAGGGATAAAGAAATATGGAAGAGGGTCTGGAAAGGCTGGAGGATTGGTCATGGGTTTGGCAGTTAAAATTCTACTCCAGGGAGGGCAAGGTAATGCACATTGGGGAGAGAAATCCATGTACTGGAGAAAAGTTCGACAGAGCAAAGGGACCTGGGAGTAATATCAAGCAATTTTTAACATGTGCACGCAGGAGGCAAGAAGAGTGAGAAGGAGGACGTCATAAAGACGTATAAATATTCCCACAAGCATAAGAGTAGACAGAGAGGGGTTTATGCTGAGTGGGAACCTCCAACACCAGGGAGAATGCAGTGAAACTGTCAGGGGTGGATGGAGATTTAAGTGGAAAGATCTGAGAATAAATAGCGCTACAGTGTAAAGAACAAGCTGGTTCTCATACCATGTATGTACTTTGGTATCATAGAACATGAGAACAACACTTTAGGGTTCCTTATGAGGTATGAGAACCAAGCTTGTTCTTCACAGTCATGTTTTTCAAACTTTTTTTTGTAATACAATCTAAGCATCTGTGTCTGAAGTGGAGCAGGTCAGGAGCAGCGTTTGAAGTTCCAGGCTCTATATCAGTATTTTATCTAGACAAAATAATGGTATTTCGCCTAGAAGGGATATCACTTGTCTACTTTAGGTTTCAGTTTTAAAAGCCACTGGCGTGAGCGGCTCTTGCTTGCAGGTGCTGCAGATTAGCATTTAAAGTTGTTCTCAATGTAACTGTTCAGAAACACCAGAAAAAGATGCCCAGCATGTATTATAAAACATTTCTTGGCCTGTTTCATGGTTCCAAGCGACGGGACAACCGCTTGACATGCTGGTGACCCAGAGCCCAGAACGTCAGGAGTGGTGGTGGGCAGCGAGGGTGATTCGCAAAAAAATTCAACCAACAGCTTAATCTGGTTCAGTGTCAGTTGGTTTCCATCTGTATCCCCCCCTCCAGGACATGGCTGAAAAATTGACAGAATTGCCTAGTCCTCCTTTCTCCAAAAACTAGATAACTAAATAAAATAAGTAAATAGAGCATCTGTGTGGATGTTCTTCTCCCAGGGTGGGCGCAGCAGAACACCACCTGGGGAGTGACGCCTGGTGGTGTGTGGAGCCTTGCTGGCATTGGTGATCACATCGGCCAGGTCAGCCACCAGGGTGTTGCCAATGGTGCCTGCCATTGGGGTGGGGGAGGGTCCCAGAAAATGGGAACCAAACAGCACCTATCTTGACCTGCTGGATGATGTCTGTGTAGGTCCCACAAGCCACAGTTCCCCAGTGTACTGCTCCTGCCCCCCCAACCCTGCACACCTTGGTGGACCCCCAGGAATGCAACTCCCCATCCCCCGGGAGGAAGAGCCCCCTGGTGACGTAAGCTAGACCCCCTGAAGATGCAGGGATAATTCTCCCCAGAACAGGTGCTGTGAACACCGGTGCAGGGATGGGTGCTCATACAGTGCTGGCTAGCCCAAACAATCCACTCTGTCCCAAGGTAAAGCACTCCTTGTAGCAAACATAGTCTGTACAATCTCCAGGTTGTATGCAATGCTTCTAACTTTATTGAAGCAGACATTATACTACATAAATTAATGCTGTCAAGCAGCCTCATTAAAATTCAAAGCATTAAACTTAACTCAGAATTTGAAAGTCCGACTGCAAAAAAGTCCACTGCTCAAAATGAACTGTATCCCCCACTCACAATGATAGGGGATAGTGCTCATTTTTAGCAGAGTTAGAGAATGTTTTACAGCCTGGAGTTGTACTGTCTGTGTTCGCTATAAGGAGTGCATTAGCTTGGAATGGAGGGTGTGCAGGGATAGACTGGGGAGCCAGTTGGCAGTGGCAGCGAAGGGTGAGTCTGGTGGGCAGAACAGGACAGTCAGCAGCCAGAAAGAGTGGAAGGTCGGGGAGGTGCACGGAGGAGGGAAAAACAAACAACTTAACAGAAAGGGTCATGGAGGGTGGGAATAGGCTGCCAAGGGAGGTAGTCTGTGCAGAATTGGTGGGCGATTCAGGCATGGGTGGCGAGCATATGGGGCTGGTGAAGAGAGTTGCAAAAGGGGAGAGAGAAATGGGGGCGTTATGGGCTACTAAGGCCCTCACACAATTGACATTAGTTAGGCAAACTTGATGGGCCGCAGGGCCTCTTTCTGCTGACATCTCTGTTTCTAATAACAGTGGGTGTTTTTACATGCAGAAACATTATGGGACTTACTTCTAGACCAAGTGGATTTTACTTGCAGTGTTCTGAATCAGATCACTGGTGTGTGTGCGTCTTTCTTTTGATTTTTTTTTTTTGGTTAAGGCCATACGGTGGCAGTAGAGATGCAGTATGTTTTTTTTTTTTTGCTTTTTGAGAATTACATCCTATGAGATGTTTTTGCTGCATAAAACTATTCTGTGTGCCAGTTTTGTTTTTTTTTTCCTTACTTAAGTTTTTGCTAGCTTATGCGTCTTCTTCAATTCTTCCTTCCCTCTTCCAGGATCTTTCAGAGTGGATGGCTAGCATAATAAAGCTTACCCATCTGCCGTATAGCTGGGCTAGTACCTATTTCATAGGGACAGGCTTATTCATACATTGTTATAACTGTAATGTGGCTGTAATGTAATGTTATTCATGTGATGCAGTGTTATTCAAGTCCTGTATAGACCTGTTTTGTTGTTACCTTATTTCTCCTTTGTTTAGCTAAGCCTGGGCGCACTGTATTCTTTGTAACCTAATCTTGCACCACCCGACTTGTCATTATTTTTGTATATTATGTAGCTACTCCTTGTTATTGTGGTGTATCCATGCTAATATGTTTATTTATTTTTTTTTTTCGTTGACCGGGTGAGTGTACTTTATTTTTTTAGTTTAAGAAGTAATCAGAATTACAACCCTTTGAGTCAGGGACTCGTTTACAAAGGCTCCTCGTCAGGAAGACAAATACATTAATAGCAAGCAACAGAAAACAAAGTAAATGAGCTCAAATAAAAGCAAACAGTCAGAATTAAGGGCTGGTTATAAAGGCCATATGTCAAAGTAAATTAGCAATAATAAACAGACATAAACAATAATATGGGCTATAATGAGTCAAATGAAGGGCAGAGTCAATAATAGGCAGACTGAGAGGAGTAAAGGCAGGGAAAACTCAGCCAGGGGAGTCACAGCATCGGGAGGAGAGGAGGTGGTTCTTGAGAGCAGTTTTAAAAGCCCCAATCTTGGTAGGGAGGTGATAGCAACAGGCAGGGAATTGTACCAGGATGGGGCATGGTAACAGAATGATCTCTGTGCAAGGGAGGTCCTAACTCTGGGGACTTGCAGAGGGGAGTGGACAGCACGGTGGGTAGAGAGGGAGGGGGTAGATAGGCTTATGATAGAAGACAGACCGAGGGAGTCAGACCTGCAGTGATTTTATTTTTGGTCAAGAGGCAAGATTGATAGCTAGGCCTTTCCTCCAGAGTAAGGAAGTTAGATAGGGAATATAGTGTGTAAGTATTGGCAAGACGTGGGAAACCTCTAAGCAGCCAGCAGGCCTCATTGAGGGATAGCTTAATTTTGTGCAGAGCAGTGTTGTCAGCGGCACCATAAATAAGCAGACCATAATCCACGAGGGACAGTACCGAGGATGAGATAGCCAGCCTTAGTGCTTCAGTGGGGAGACAGTCACGATGGTGATACAGTAGGCCTATCCTAGAATTAATTGATGGCAGAACAAAGGGAGCAGCTGTGGTCATGAAAGGATAGGGAGGGATCAAAGAGAACGCCAAGATATTTGAAGGAGGAGGTTTGTTCAAGGGGGAGGAGGGTACTAGATAAAACCTGGAGTGGATAATCTTTACGTTTGCTCTGGTTATGTGCAAAAAGCACAGTTTTAGTTTTCTTTAAGTTCAAAACCAGCCTGTGGTCAGAGAACCAGCATTCAGCCTGGGTGAAGGAGTCCTACAGGGAATTTTGTAGGAGGAGAGGATCAGCGTATGAGTCAAACAGGACGTCGTCCGCATAAAGTAGAAGGTTTTCATTACAAGTGGAGGGGAAAGAATTCAGATAGAGGCTGAAAAGCAGGGGTCCCAGGATGGAGCCATGGGGAACACCGTAATGAACCTGTCGGGGGCAGGAGACGGTAGACACGATTTTGACACACTGAGTGCGGGAGGAAAGATAGTAGGAGAACCAATTCAACACATCCTGCGAGAGGCCGAGGGGCTGGAGAGAAGAGAGGAGAAGGGAGTGGTGGAGAGTGTCGAAAGCTTTCAACAAGTCAGTGAAGACAGCCAGCAACATGACCTTTGTCAAGAGCAGTGTGAAGGAAATTGTAGAATTCAGTAAGGGTGGTAGTGGTGCTATGTGCGCGATGAAAACTGTGTTGTTCACGGCAGAGGAGGTTATAGGTGGAGAGGTAGTCAGAGAGCTGATCGGCCATGATTTTTTCCAGAGCCTTGGAGAGAGGGGGGAGGATGGATATCGGGTGATAGTTGCTGGGGGAGATCCAGTGTCCAGATTTATGAAGAGGGGTGATCACTGCTGTTTTCCAGGCAAGGGGGAATTGACTGAGGCAGAGGGAACGGTTCAGCAATTTGGTAAGGGGGCTGAGGACAGCATTTAAGACACTTTTAAGTAGTTTGGTGTCGAGGGAGTCACTGCTATGACCTGTGCCCTTAAGTGATCTGATCAGGTAGGGCCTTACTTCATGAGAGGAGAGGACCTTGAACTAGAACAGGGGATGAGCAGCTGGATCGTAAGAGGGGGGTGGGACTGGGTCGAAAAAATTTGAGGGAGGACAGTCGAGAGGTCAGAGAAGGAACTATTTAAGCAGTCAGCAACAGCCATAGGATCAGTAGACAAGGCACCGTTAACAAAAAAATGGACGGGGGGGGTCACAGCCTTGCCATTCAGTTCCTTGATGTTCCAGAAGTTACGGGATGAGCCCCAGGAGGAGGCAAGGGTGGACCTGTAGTGTTCAGCCTTGGCTTTATGGATAGCCCAGGTACATTTATTTCTAGCAGTACGGTAAGCTTGCCTGTCCACAGTCCTACCGGATCCAATAGTCCTGTGCCAAACATTGTATTTGTGGTGCATGAAACCAAGCAGAGATGGAGTGACCCAGGGAGATTCAAGGTCCTTGGAGACAACTTTGGAAAGCGGAGCAAAGGTGTCGCAGACCTTGTTGAAAACTTGGATAAAATAGAGAAGGGCAGAGTCAATGCCAGGGGCACGATCAATGGGGGACCAGTCACAACCAGCAAGGTACTCTTTTAGTTGGGCAAGTTTACCAGGGCATAAGAGATGACGAGTGGACAGTTTGGGTGGATGCTTAGGTATCATGCATGACCAGGAGAAAGTGATAGGGGAGTGATCACTGAGCACATCAGGAAGCACAGCGAGGTTGGAGATCTTGTGGGGTTTGTTGGATTGAACAGGATCCAGTAATGTAGAGGTACCAGTGACCAGGTTAGATCTGGTGGGCAGAGTAACAAGTTGAGTAAGGTCTAGGGCGGCAGTGGCATCCCTAGCCTGGGAGGCGGAGTCGGCAAGTCAGTTAAGTTTAGGTCGCCAAGTAAGATTTGCTCATCTTGGGAGGCAAGGAGGTAAGATGATCAAGGAGGGATTGGAATCCAAGGTGTTGGTGCCTAGGAGGAATGTAGGATGCAGTAAGATATAAAGGGGCTCTAGAGGGGTCAGGGTAAGTTTGAGGAAGGTGGCTTGTGCGCCGTGACTGAGCTGAAGGGTGGTGAGGGTGTGCCCTTGGATTGAGTTGCGGAGGTATATGGCACAACCCCCTCCACACTTAGAGGTCCGGTCCTCCCTAAAAAGCGAATACCCAGGAAGGGCAACAGCAGCAGCATCAGGTGTGGCCTTAGTAAGCCAGGTTTCAACGATGGCCAAGATATCAGACTGATGTAGAGCAGTCCAACCCTGTAAGTCAGGGAATTTCTTTAGCAAACTGCATATGTTCATGGATGCAGAGTGCAGCGAATGGGGCACCGGAGTGTGAGGGGGGTTGATAGAAGGGGGCCCAGGATTAGGGTGAACATTTCCAGAGAGCATGAGGAGGACAGCGAGGACCCTTAGAGTGGCTAGGTATTGCATGCGATGGGAAGGGAGGTGCAAGAGAAGAGGGTTGCAGGTAGTGACAGGGATGGAAGGGAACGAAGCACAGGGAAGGCAAGGAGGGTGCACGGGGGGCAGTGACAGAGGTGGAGGTGGTGGGTGAGACGGTAGGGGTGGAGGCCAGGAGTGGAACAGAGTAGGTGAGAGATGGTGGAGAAGGGGGGAGAGGGGAATTAGGTTTGGAGAGGTGTTAAAGGGGAGGGAAGAGCTAGGAGAAAGAGGGAGGGAGGTTATGGCTAGAGAGATTGCTTGGAGGATGAAGGGGGATTAATGAGAGGAGGAGCAGAGCAGGAAAGAGGTGGAGGCAATGTGAGAGAGAGGAGCATGAGACACCATGATAGCTATGGGAGGAAGCAATGCAAGAGGAACAAAAGAGATGAAAACAGTAGGTCTGACCAGATGGTACATATGTGCCATCATAATGGCCTGGGTCATGCTTGAAAACAGTCCTTGGGACCAGTGTACTTACCCAGTTAACAAATATGTAAATAAAAATATACAAATGTGTTGGAAGTAATTTTACAGTGTGCATAAAGGTGCACAATGTCTTCTGGATGGCAGTAAGCTCTTGTGAAAAAAAAAAAAAACAATAACCTGGTTATACACAGTTGTGTGCCACAGTATTAATGCAGCTATCTGACAGAACATGGCATTGCGCAGTACACTAACTGGTGCCCTCTTCCTTTTCAGAACATCTGCCAAAACTGCAAGCCAGATCCTATTCCGCTGCAAGGTACTAAACATCTTATGGTCTAAAAAGTTCTAAACACATAAAAATTCTTTACGTGCACTCCCTTTATGGTGCAGGAGCTGGGGATTGAAATAAAAGAGTGTTAGGTGCTAATTTGTGACTGCACAGATGAAATTGGTGCCAGCTGCTTTATGAAGCAGGAAGTCCGAGGTGCTGTTGTTAGCGCTGAGTAAGGTTGCAGCTTCGGGGAGGGAGAGGGAGAATGTATGGATGGGGCTGTCAGCGTGGTGAAATGTCAGCTGCCTGAGCGAGTCAGCTGAGTGAGTGTGCACAACGAGAGAGAGAGAGGATTGTCCAGGTAGGGAAATGTGAGCTCTCTTCCCCCTCCCCACGAGTGAGTGCACGTGGGGAGGGCAGGGGAGAATAGATCTTCTCTCACTTCTCACACTGTATGCACAGCCGCCAAGTGTGTGCACATGATTTTGGGGGTTACTATCAGAGATGCATCCCGCCTGAGCGGCTTATGCACAATGCAAATGGTATGCAGCATTAGCGTTGTGGAGCGACTCTTAAGGAAAATAGGATAGATGTCCTAATTGAGAGAGGGGGATGAGTAGAAGCTGGAATCATCAGCGGCACTATTTCTGAATAGGTTGCTCAGGAGGTGCTGCTGGAGCCACCACGTATCTGTTAACTTCTCGTCCTCACAGTAGGACTCGCACCATCAGGATCAAAAAAGACTGGAGCACAGCAGAGGACTATACTTCAAAGGTTTATTGAAGATACCACAGCAGCATCTTTCCGCCTAGCCAAACATTTTAAAGTTGTGTCCCTTGACAAAGTGCACAGAAACGTTTGTCTGGTGTGGGAAGTGCACTGCTGTTATTTTTCTTGAAATATAACCCAACAGCTGAGCTCCAGTCTTTTTTGATGCTGATGGTGTGATCCCCACTGTGTGGCCGAGAAATATGCAGTGGCAATTGAGTGTGGAACTTCTAAAGGGAATAGAGAAGACAGTGTATTGAAAGTGAGGGTAACGTGCTGCCACTTGGCACAAGGCAGAGAGAGGTTTTTGTTAAGTCATGCCACATATAAAATACACATACAAAGTTTGGTACCCAAAAAAGCAAGGGGAAAGATTCAAAGTCTCAGTTTATTTGGGTCATGCCTGAAAAATAGACATTTGGTTGACTAGATGCACCTACCTTGTTAACAAAAACTAAATGAAAAAAAACAGGAAAGAAATTATTGGTATGAGTTATCTGGCATTGAATAGAGAGATTGCAGAGCTCATTTGGAAGAGTTGGCTCCATGCTCATTCTGTGGCAGATTACCAGCATTTAGAAATTGAGACTTTGAATCCTTTATCCATGCATCATGGGTGTCAACTTTTTTGTGTGTTTGGAAGTTCTGCTTGGCCAGCGTCGGCACCAATATGGAGGTGATGCAGTGCATCCCCTTTTGTATGTTTATACATATATCATTTATGTCCACTCCTCTGCTGGTGTAAGTAGCTCCTGATCAGCTGAAAAATGCAGGTACCCAGGAGCAGTGACCGCAGTAGGGGTTTTTAAACATGGGCAAATTTGACTCACTGGTATAAAAAATGCTTGTCAAAGTGAAAAACAGCTGGGCCGGAACCTAAAGTATAATTTTCACCAGTAGACTTGTCAAGCAAGAATATTTTCCTGTTGTGCACTTTTCCATATTTCATTTATTGCTACAGACCAGATGCACCTCTGTGGACCCAGTGTCAAGTGGAAAGGGGATCTTCATCAAGGTTATGTCTTGCAGTAGGCTACACCTATAGGACTGCAACCACCAGATGCTAGGACCACACGGAAACTTCTCTAGCTAGCAGTCTACCAGGAGGGCCGCCCACACCGACGTCGCATGTAGACAACATCCTTCCCATATAAGCATGGGCAGCCCGGCACTCTCAGTTCTTTTCCTGCCATCGACCACCGGACGTGGGACTTCACTGAGATAATGCCAGCTTCAGTCAACTGCAGTTGTTCGTTTTTCTTTTCTTTTTTCTTTCCCTAGCTACACGCATCACTTTATTTTTCCCCCCTTTTTTTTTATTCTAAACTCCATCGCCGAGAAATTCTTTCAGATCTGTCTGTGGGAAGAAGATCCTCGAGAAGGATGTGCACAATGCCTGTATCCGCTGCTTAGGCCCTGACCATGACGTGCAGGCCTGTGAGATCTTCCCTGGCTTCAACCAAGCTATCGAGACGCTACCAGAAGGTCTTAGAATCGTTCCTGCTTCAACAGAAGATTGCCAGCATGGAGAAGGAGCTTCAGGCCAGAAGTTCCTCCACTTCTCCTGCCCTGTCCGGGGGCTCTGATTCATCCAAGGCCCAGGACAAGTTGTTCGGGAAGCACAAACACTGGGATAAGGACTGGGCTAAGGAGCAGTCCTCTCTGGCCCGGTCACCGCATCGAGCGCTAACCATGATGAGGCCGTCTTCTGCTTCGGGGGCGGCCCTTCGCTGCCACCCGCACCCTCCCCTCTACAGGGCCTGCTGTGGCAGCTCCCCCCACCAGTCTTACCCTGGCGGGTATGGATTCTTTGGTGTCGGGCCTTCCCTGACCCCACCAACCCTTCAGTCCCTGCTGTTCAGGCCCTTGTTCTCCACAGGCCATCAGACAGATGGTTCTGCCGGTCCAGCCTCGGTCGGCACTGTCATGGCATTTTTGGGGGTCCAGTCTATTACACAATGCTGCCTTTGCCCTTTTCTATGGCCTATGTCTCGGCCTGGGGTCCCAGTCCCAACCAACATTACCCCCACCCGGGCCTTCTCAGTACGTCTCTTTTCCCAGAAAACCGGCGGCCCTCGCAGACCGTAGGGCCGACACCAGCGCATGCCCTGCCTACCCCAACCTCCACCTCTGGGAAGTCCCCCAGACGAGGTGGTGCAGCCCCAGCTACAGGTGTCACCTCATTACTCCTTGCCCGATCTCCCCCCCAGCCCTGCAAGAGGTTGTGGTAGAGGGTCGTTTCTCCCTGCACCTCGACAGGTGGTGGGAGCTCACCTTGGATGTTTGTATCCTGCAGCTCATAGAACATGGCCACACTCTAGAACTTCTAGAGTGGCCTCCAGACCAACCTCCAGTCCCCCCCCACCGACCACGTTCTGGTGCTCTTGGGGGGGGTGGGGTTTACACACTGCTGCAAATACGGGCTATAGAACCTGTTCCTGAGTTTCAGCAAGACAGGTGGTTCTATTCTCAATTTCTTTCTGGTTTCCAAATGCACAGGGGATTTAAGGCCCATCCTGGACCTCTGCAAACTAAATTTCTACATCCAGTACAAGAAGTTCTGGATGGTTACCTTTCAGGGCCTCCTGCCCCTTCTGCACCAGATAGATTGGATATGCTTCTTTGACGTGCAGGATGCATACCTGCATATCGAGGTATGTGCTTCCTACTGACAGTATGTCAGATTCCAGTTCCAGGGAGCTCACTTCCAATTCCGAGCCTTGCCTTTTGGCTTGTCCTCGGCTCCTCAGGTGTTCACCAAAAGCTTGTCAGTAGTGGTGTCAGCCGTAAGGAGGGAGGGACTGTATGTGTTTCCTTACCTGGATGACTGACTGTTTAAAGCTCAGACAAGGGAATAACTGCTTCAGACCCTGGCACATCCTCAGGACAGGGCAGACCACCTGATGGCTCAAGCCCAGTTACTTTACAACAGGAGATACATTTCAGCCAGATCATTCCTCCAGCTCTTGGGCCTGATGGCTGCGGCCATTGCCATGGTTCCTCTGGCCAGACTACACATGAGCATTCCTCAGTGGACATTAAGGGTCCAGTGGGATCAGTGCACAGATGACCTAGAACAACCAGTCCTAGTCTCCTCTCTGGTCAAAAAGGTGCCGCTTTGGTTGATGGAACCCAGCAACCTGTTGAAAGGGGTTCTTTCCTCATTTCTTCCCCTCAGCAGATTCTCACCACAGATTCTTAGGGTTTGAGCTGGGGGGGGGGCTTATCTGTTGCCTCATCAGACTCAAGGGACATGGTCCGATGAGGAGACTACCCTCCACATCGACATCCTGGAGATGAGGGCCATCCTGTATGCTTAAAAAGCTTTCCAGTCCCAGCTGTTCCTGTTCCATCTGCTGGTGGAGACGGACAACATCAGTGTAGTTCATTACATCAACAGGCAAGGGGGGACCCATTCATACCATCTCTGTTGGGAAGCCATGAGGGTCTGGTACTGGGCTCTAGAACACGGTCTAGAACTGTGGGCTGTCCATGTCCAGGTGTCCAAAATGTCCTGGCGGACAAGCTAAGCCAGTTGCTCTCCAGAGTACATGAGTGGGAGCTGCTTGACTTTGGTGGTAGAAGACCTGTTTGACAGATGGGGTCGTCCAGAGGTGGACCTTTTTGTGTCCCCACTCAACGTAGAACTGCTGCATTTCATCTTGCTCATTCCAGGGCTTGGAGTTTTCTGGTGAGACGCGTTTTCACTCTCTTGGAAAGGGAGGTTCCTGTATGCCTTTCTTCCCTCCCTTTCCCCTACTCCAGAGGGTGTTGATCAAGTTCCCGATGGAAAGAGTCATAGTGTTGATCAAGCTCTAGATGGAAGGGGCCACTATGATCCTCACTGCCACCTTCTGGCATTGTCAGATCTGGTTCCCTCTATTGCAGCAGTTGGCAGTGGAAACTCCAGTGCCTCTGCCCCTTTGCTCAGGCTTACTGTCCCAGGAGCAGGGTACCCTCATCCATCTGGACCTCAGGTATCTACATCTTCATGCCCGGCTCCTGAAGACACAGCCATAGCTAGATTTGGGGTGTCTTCAAGGGTGGCTGATGTTCTGGTGGCTGCTAGGAAGCCTGCCAGCAAGGCTACTTATTCCATGTAGTGGAAGCGTTTTGTCCTGTGGGTGGCTGCCCACCAGCTAGATCCTTTTAGTTGCCCTGTGAATCAGAATCTGGAGTACTTGCTGTCCCTGTCAGACTCTGGTCTGAAGTACTCTTCCATTAAGGTGCACTTGTCTGCTATTTCAGCTTTCCATGGGCCTGTTGATGGCCATACCATGGCACAATTGAAGGTGTCCTATACATTCCTGAGGGGCATTCTTGATATGAAGCCTCCCATTTGCAATCCTGTCCCACATTGGGACTTGAATTTTGTGTTAGAAAAACTTACTTTGGCTCCTTTTTAGCCAGCCGTCACATGCAAGCTACGCTTCCTGTCATGGAAAGCATTATTTTTAGTTGCTGTTACTTCTGCCCGAAGGATTTCGGAGCTGCAGACTCTTAGGTGTGAGCAGCCTTATTTGATTTTCCACAAAGATTGGGTGTCTTTGTGTAGGAATCCTAAGTTTCTTCCTAAGGTAGAGTCTGAGTTTACCTTAAATCAAACTATCCACCTGCCTGTTTATTATCCAGAGCATACTGATCCAGGGGAATTATTGCTCCACACCTTAGATGTGCATAGAATTCTGCATTACTGTACTTGCCACATGAAGGACTGGAGAAGTCTTTCCAGCTATTTGTCTCTTCCGCTCTCCAAATGGTTGGCTAACTGCATTGTTTTCTATTATAGGAAGTATGGTAAGGAACTTCCTGGAGCTGTTCGTGGCCATTCCACAAGGGGCATGGCTACTTCTGTTGCCTGTTTCTGGAGCGTGTCAGCTGCTGAGATCTGTGCTGCTGCCACTTGGAGTACTGTCCACACCTTTATCAAGCACTATAGTCTGGACATTGCCGCGAGATGTAGGGCCATCTCTATCCCCCTTGGTCTGAGGTACTCTCTGTATTTTGTCTCTTTCCCCTTAGCAGTGTGCCTTCTGTTTTGTTACCTTAGGGGGAACTTATGACTCTTCCTGTGTTCCCCAGCTGGAGATTTTCTGCTTATGGTCTCCAGCGGGAGAACTGAAGAAGGCGTGGGGTCACCCATGCTTATATGAGAAGTACATCGTCAGTGTGTAATGTCGGTGCAGGCAGCGCCTGCTAGATCAATGCAGCTAGAAAAGTTTCCGTGTGGTCCTAGTGCCTGGTGGCTGTAGTTCTGTATGTGTGGCCTGCTGCAAGAGATCCTCTCAAAGATCTGCTGTTACGGTAAGTTCTTATGTAACGGTACGTCATTGCTGGGTAGACTGCAACTTTTTCTCTTTTTTTGCCCTGTTTAGTGTTGTCCTTGCCCAGGAGCTCTTGACTGCCAGATCCTTATTTCGGCCCCAGAAGTGTCCCCTCAGTGTGCTCTGCATCGTGTCCATCATGTCTTTGTTTAAAATCACATATCAGACTGTCCCACATGAGTGGCTCTGTGTTTACAGTTCCTGAATGCCCACACAACAACTGGATGAAGGCCTGGTATGTTGTAAATTTGAGGTGCTTGGTGCCTGTGAAGGATGTGGGTTGCCTGGCATTCACAGCCCTTGCCGGCTGATTACAAAGTGACGTAAACATCAGCTGTAAAGGCAGCAACTTGCCCTCCTTCCCAGCTGACATGCGCTGCCTCGCATTCGCACCCCTTGGTGGCTGATTACAGAGTAGACACAGGTGTGGGCTGTGAAGGCAGTCACTTACCCACCCTTCCTGCTAGCTGACATAGGCTGCTTGGTGTCCGCCCCCTTGCTGCCTGATTACAAAGTGACACAGGCATCGGTCCTAAAGGCAGTTGCAACCTGCCCTTCCTCCTGGCTGGAAGAAGAGTTCGGTGAGACTAGTGGCTCAGTCAGCAGTGTGTGCTGCTACTTGGGAGACCTGGGTTAAGAAGCGGACTTTAATCTCTCACTCCCCAGGTCAGAGAAGAGCTAGCAAACCACAGAAGGGACTGCTCATGCTGTGCAGTATCGCCACCTGTGGTTGTCTAGCAAGCAAGACTTGTCTTTGAACATGAAACAGACCACTTGGCTGTATGCAGATAGATAGTTACATTAACCATAACAATCCTCCTTCCCCCAGCTGGCTCCTAACAATCTGTACTAATTCCTGAACCCGGGTCCCCAACGTCACGAGTGGTAATCGTACCACTGTATAATAAGTGCAAGAAAGAAAAAAAGCTGCTTACTGTCGGAAACTAATCTCACAGCAAGTTGTATGGGTCAAATCTATCTGAAGCTGTTAATGTCTTCATGGCCACTACCTTTTTTTTTACATCTGGTATTTTCATGAGTTCTGGAGTCATCCAGAGGACAGGAAGCCATGTAATCCACAATGTGGTGGTGCTGCTATCTGTTCAGTTTGTGAAATCTGAATCGTCAGACAGGTTTCATGTTTCATTTCTGTTGTGTGTGTCTTTTCTGTTGTTGCAGCTCCAGCCTTTACCATCCTGGCAAATTGCACTTTGTCTTCAACCTTGTGGAGTTTCCATGGTTTTCCCGAAAAGGAGTGTGCACAGGCTGGCTGCAGGAACTAGTTACACCACTGCTGCTGCAAGCTGAAAAGAGAGAAGCCACAGCTCAGGCTCTGAATGTATCCTCCCTCCCAAAGGTACACATTTCGTATTCTAAAGTGCAGGCAATTTTGTGCATTTATCAGTGTTGGACTGGCCCACCTGGATACCTGGAATTTCCAGGTGGGGCTCCCTCATTTGAGCTTTTACCCAACTTCCAGACTCTGAAAAAATTTTAGTTTACCAACTGTGTTATGTTTAAATGGGGTGTTCTAATCACTGCAGGAAAATATAAAGTGGAAAACTAGAGCCTTTGTACCAAACTGAAGTGTAAAGTTGACATGAATGTGACTCCCCTGGGCCCCTTTATTCATTTTCCAGGTGGGCCTCCACTTCAGATTTCCAGGTGGGTCCCTTACACCCCAGTCCAACACATTGTTGCAGAATCAGATGATGTTAAAATAAGGAAGTGGCATTCTGAAGTGCTTCCTCCCATGGAGATTGCAGTACATTGTAAATTAAATTATTTTTATCCAACATTTTGCTGTTTACATTAGGAACTTTTTAAACACTTACGAATGCAGTTGATTCCCTCAATTCTGAATTTTGTTTAGCTTATTGTGGCGTGATTACCTGGCAGCCGGGTGTCACAAACCCACTCTGCAGGTCAGCCCTCTACTCCCAAAGTGCCAGCCTCCAAGCGCAGTCTTGTGAACAGTTAACAGAAACAGGGTAACCCTCCTGTCTGTTTTGTGGGTTCGAATCAACCTTTGTCTCAGTTCTGGAGGGATTCAAACTGTGAACCTCTTGCTAGCGTACCCAGTGCACAGGCTTAGATAATTCTGTCTTCGGGGGGCCAGATATCTTTGCCTATGGGCACCTAACCAGGTGTACAGAAATGAACCCTTAAAAACTGTAATGAAAGACCTCAGCTTAAAACGCTTATCTTTTTCCAGTTTGGTATCACCATTCAAACTTATGTACAGTGTCTGCTTTAACCATATATACTCCCCTTGTAAAAGGAAGAAATCAAAGACAGACCAAGTAGGCTCTAAAAATAGAGTTTTACTAAAATAGATAAAAAAAATATGTAAAACATAAAATACAGAACTAATATCACAAGAACCATGCAATCTTTTAAAAGAACAAGGTTTTAACAGTGCAATTCCTACTACAGTACTTAGATTTCTCTCTCTCTCTCTCTCTCTAAATACCTGCTTAAAGTGTTCAAAGATGTTTCTTTGTCAGAGTGTAGATAAAAGTGTGTCCGAAAAAAAAAACAGAATATTCTTTAAAAAAAAACTGTATTTGCCAAGCCCTTTGTGTGAGGTCACCTAGCTCCTCCTCTGTTAGAATATATAAAAAAATATATCTATACAAAAACAGGATGTCTTTTCAAAGTATTAAAATTCTGTAATCCTCAGCACAGCTCATTTTCTTCAAATTACATTTCTTTGATCTATTGATCAGCTCCCCCCTTTCAGGACATCAAAGCATCTTTTATGACTTTGCACTAAAACGTCATAACCTGCTGTTCCTCCTCTAAGCGTTATAAAAGTTTATTATCTATCTTGGCAGTTAGATATTTTCTAGCCTGTAATTAGCTCTTGACCTTCCAGGCAACACCTTGTATCTAAAACCTGTGTGTGTGTGTATGATCTCACGTGCTGTCTCAGCATTTCTCATGAGAGACAGTCCATAACCCATTTTTATATTACAAAAAATCATACAACACTCAGAACTGGCTGTCCACGTCACACCGGGCACTAAATGTCAAATCCACACAAAATAAAGAAGAAATGTAGTCCCAAGTTCTGTTCTTTTGAAATCTGCTTTAAATTTTATGACAGGATCAAGAATTATTTCCTAGTACTTGTATCCTATGCCCCTGCCCCTATAGAGTAAAACAGAGTAGTAGCCAGGCCCTTACATATCAAAGAGAAGCTGCCTCGCTCATAGAAACATAGAAGTTGTCAGCAGATAAGGACCTCTTGGCCCACAATAGTCTGCCCTATATTCCCTACCTACTGTGCAACTGCAGACCCTACTCGATCTCCGGACTTCTCCCCTTTGTCTTACTTCTAAGGTCCCCTTGTGGCTGTCCCATTCATGCTTGAATACTGTTACCATTTTAGCACCTACCACCTCTGCTGGAAGGCTGTTCTAGGCGTCCACGACCCTTTCCCTGAAGAAGTATTTCCTCATATCTCGTCTGAGGCCCCCCCCCCCCCTCAGTTTTATAGCATGACCCCTTGTCCTCGAGCATCTTTTTCTATGGAAAATGCTACCTTAATGTACCTTATTAATGCTTGCGATGTATTTGAACATTTCTATCATATCCTCCTTTCCTCTAGGGAGTACATATTTAGTTCCTTGAGTCTTTCCTCATAGGGCTTTTGATGCAGGCTCTGCACCATTTTGGTAGCCCTCCTGTGTACCTCATCCACTCTATCCATGCCCTTCTGAAGGTGGGGCCTCCAGAACTAGACACAGTACTCGAGGTGGGGTCTTGCTAGTGATTTATACAGGGCTAATACTACCTCCCTCCTTCCGCTGGTGATGCCCCTCCTTATGCAACTGAGCATCATGCTAGCCTTCTGCACTGCCTTATCACACTGCTTGGCTACTTTCAGGTCACCAGAAATGAATACCCCAGGTCCCTTTCCTGTTTTGTGGTTGCTAATACCTCCCTGCTCAATTGTTCCGTTGCCCCTGGCTTTGTGTGCCCCAAGTGCATGATTTTGCACTTTTTTGCATTAAAACCCAGCTGCCATTCCCTTGACCAATCTTCCAGCTTTTTCCAGATCGTCCCTCATTGTTTCCAGCCCCCCGGTGTGCCCACTTTGTCATCTGTTGCAGATTTTTGTGTCATCCGCGAACAGGCATACTTCCCCTTCAGCCCTTCCACAATGTCACTAATAAAGACATTGAAGAGGACAGTGTTTATAAGTTGCTATGTTTTTCTACTAAAGATGTATATGAAAATAATAAGGGAATTAAAATATACATTTAAATACGTATATTTACAAGTTTATTTTATTTTAGTTTTTGTTTACCGGGTAAGTGCAGTAGCCAACATAATGACTATTTTCAGGCACGACCCAGGAGAGTACAACATAATGAACAAGTACAAGAACATTTCGACAGGGAGAGAAGCAAACAGTACATTATTCAAGGAAAGGAGCAAATGTACAAAAATGTAAGAACCATGAGGGAATAAATTCAACGTAACAGAGGTAGTAGGTAGCATTATGGGTTCTCATTGTGATGAAAATAATTTTAACATGGAACAAGTAGAGGGAAACAGAAAGAATAACAGTAAACAACGTTAGACAAGATGCAAGACAAGTAGCAATTGTTGAGGGGATGAACACAGGATAATTCAGGCAAATACAGTTAATAGTATAAAATTGGGTATCAGGTCTAACTCTGAAAAATAAAATCTATAGGATTAAAGAGGAGGGCAGGAGGAGACAGTAAGGTAGTATAATGAGAAGTGGGTAAGGAAAGGAAGGCAGAGTAGCAGGAGTTAGGGAGGACATGTATAGGAGGGAGGTGAAAAGGTGGAGGACCAGGCAAGAGAGAGACAAGACAGAGGGATCATAGCAGGAAGTGGGTAAGGAAAGGAAGGAAGAGTAGCAGGAGTAGGGAAGGACATGTATAGGAGGGAGGTGAAAAGGTGGAGGACCAGGCGAGAGAGACAAGGCAGAGGGATCATGACAGAAAAGAGTTAGAGCGGAGATACAGGAGGGGGGAGATAGGGTTTTGAGAGATAGGAGAACTTGCCGGGCAGGCAAGCCTACACGACTTGGGGAACGAGGTCAAGACATATACAGAGAGGAAATAGGAAAGGAATAAGAGAGCACTGGGGCATGCGATTTTACCAGGACTATCAGGTGGGATCAAAACAAGTGCAGGGGCCAGTACGCGATAGATAATGACGAAGCTCATTCTTAAAGCACCGATGGGACCCAGCCGATTTGAGTTCAGGGGGAAGGGTATTCCAGAACTGGGGAGCCGCATACTTGAAAGCCCCAGTGCCTGTAGTGGTAGAGCATCTTGGAACATGGAATAGAGATTTGTCGGCGGACCTCAGACCGTGAGAGACTGAGTGGAGAATTAGAAGCTCTGCCAGAAATTTTGGGGTTTTGAGCCTTACAGTAGAGTCAGTAAGGGAACCCAGATAATGTTGCCTTGTTGCCATGGGGGAGAGCCATCCAAGGTCATCGTAAAGCTGACAGCGGTGCTTTTGTCTTGAGGAGGAGGATGCATATCAACATATGTTATTGTAAGTGACATCCCATTTCTGAAGGGCAGTTTTGTGAGCACCAGATAGGATGGGGGCACTGTAGATTAGGGAAGCTAGCAGTATACCCCTAGCAATGGTTTGTTTAGCAGATGGCGTTAGCAAGTAACCAGATTTGTATGCTGTACCAAGTTTGCTATTTACAGTCTTGCAGATGGATTGAATGTGCAGGCTGAGATCAAGGGGTTGGTCGAGCAGGACACCAAGATAGTTAAAAGATGAGACTTTTTCAAGTTTTGTGTTATCTAGGTCGCGAACTGTAAGGGAGGAGGGACACCTACGAAGTTTTGAGGCACAGCCAAAAAGCATGACCTTAGTTTTCTTCGCATTTAGGACCAATTTGTGTTCGTACAGCCAGTTCTGTATATTTTTGAAATCAGTTGAGAGTGCCGAGTTTAGATTCTCCACTTTGTTATCGCTGGTATAAATGATGAGATCATCTGCGTACAAGAGAGATGAGCAACTTTTCAGTGCATAGGGGACATTATTTATAAAGAGAGAGAAGAGGAGAGGACCCAGGATGGAGCCTTGTGGTACACCCACGTTTACTGAGGCAGCCTCAGAAATGGCTGAGTTGAATTTAACTGCTTGTGACCTATCAGATAAATAGCTGCTAAACCAGTGTACAACCGGAGAGAAGAAGCCCAGGCTGCGCAAGCAGGACAGAAGTAGAGGGTGGTCCACAAGGTCAAAGGCCTTGGTAAGGTCTATGAAAACACCAGTAAGTCTGCCTGAGTCCATGTTTGAGAGAATATCTGAGGTAAGCTTTAGTAGCGCGGTAGATGTGCTGTGGTTTTTCCGGAAACCATGTTGAGCATCAGAGAGAATACCTCACTTTGAAAGGAAGTCACCTATTTGGGTAGTGACAGCCTTTTCAAGTAGTTTGGACAAGACTGAGAGAATAGCTGTAGGTCTGTAATTGTTGATATCTTTTTTGTCCCCTTTTTTAAAGACAGGAGTTATTCGAGCCACTTTCCATAGGACCGGGACAGTACCAAGAGACAGGGATAATGTCTATATTTTCACCAATGGGGAGGCTATGTAGGAAGCGGCAAGTCTGAGTAGGCGGGGTTCAAGGAGGTCTGACCCGACACTAATGTTGTCAGATATGGGTAAGAGAAGTTTAAAGACCTCTTGTGCAGTTATTGCCTTAAAGTATAAAGGAGGAGTATGCGGAGATATCTGGGGAGCTGTAGAGGAGCTAAGTGTCCTGTGGGGCCCTCTGTCCTAGAGGGGAAAGGTCTGCGGTGGGAAAGCAGAGGTATACAGAGACAGATCCGAGAACTTCTGGTTTAGAGCGTTTGCGATAGTCTTCGGGTCATTGCAGTGCGCCCCATTTAGTATCATATCCTTAGGGGTGTGGGACTGGGAGGATCCCAAAAAGGTTTTGATATGGGCCCAAAATTTCCTGGAGTCCGACGCTGAGCTCACGAGCAGGTCCTGACAGTATTTACTTTTGGCTAATCTTATTTTCCTTTTACAGAGATTTCTGCAGACCCTATAAGTGTTAAAATCCGCCATATGCCCAGTTTGTTTAAAATGCTTCCATAGCTTATCCCTTTCCTGTAGTTCAGTCAGGAGGTCCTTGTGTAGCCACTTAGTTTGCTTGCCTCTTACTCTTCTGGTGATCTTAGGGGCATGCCTAGACTGGATAGCAGTACATTTATTGAGAAAGATGTGCAGAGCCTCTTCTACGCTGTCTGTGCAGTAGATATCAGTCCAATCTACACAAGAAATGTCCTGAAGGAATGTCTTTTCATCAAACTGTCAAGAATTTGTGAAGGTAATATAACAAGGTGTAGGAGATGGCAGGGCTCCTGAGGTCCACATGCAGAAAATTGGAGTATGGTCAGTTATAGCATCCACAAGGATCCCAGTAGAGATCATATACTCAGGCCGGGTTGTAAGTAATCAGTCTATAAGGGTACCAGTTCGGGTTGGATTTGGAGTCCTAGTCGGTTCAGTAATCATCTGATATAGGTTATAGGTGCTAGTCACTGATAACCAAGGAACTATGAGCAGGACCCAGCTAATTAAGGTTAATATTCCCAAAAATTATAGCCTCATTTTGGTTTATATTTGAAAAAGTTTTGTCGAGTAGGTCTTGCAATCCAGTCAAGCCACCAGAGGGGGGATTATAGGCACAAATGATATGGAGCTTCTTTGTACCTAATGTAACAGTGACATGTAGATGTTTGCATAGCTCAGATGAGGCCGGGTCCAGGACAGTTGTTAGGTTGAGGTGAGATCTGTGATAGATGGCAACATCACCACCACGTTTGGTTGTCAACCTATCCCTCCATATCAGGGAATAGTCAGCTATTGTGCAGAGAGCGTCAGGTATACTGGTTTTTAGCCACGTTTCTGAGAGGCAGAGGATGTCAGGGTTGTATTCTTTCATCCACACCTCAAGTTCATACTTGTGGTATGTTAGACTCCTGATATTCATGTGAGCAACAAAGAGCCCTTTTCTTGGAAGGCCAGATAGGGCTTTGGCAGTAAAGTGAGTGAGGGGGCTAGGATTGACCTCAGTATCGCCTGCCAGAAGGAGTAAAGACAAGGCCAAGAAGCAGAGCCTTACCGGGTGAAAGATTTGGATATGGATGAACCTCCTACTCCATTTTTCAAGGCCGGGGAGCATATAATAAGTACAGCCCTTTGGGTACAGGATAAAATGCCAAGAAGCTGCCGGCCAGTGTTTAGTAATAATTGAGTTGGAGAAGCGAAAATCCCGGGTATCAGATCCCATGCTAAGACGGTCATAGGGAGTAAGGAGTGATGATATATTCATACTGATTAGAGCAAGTATGATAGGAGGTATACCACCCAGGTGGTATTTACCCATAATTCTTTGTTCAGGGTACGCTTTGGGACAAGGGACTGTATTGGCTCGTGGATTAGTGTATGACATTGTGGATGGTTTGAGTGAATGTTGCTTAGAATATGAAGGCAAGAAAGAGATCAGGGAATTTAGAGTGGGGAATCTATAGGCAGCAGTAAGAGGATGCTGAGGCTGGGAAGTAGCAATATATAAGGATACCAACGGAGCACCCAAGAAAGAAAGCCAGGGATTGTACAGCAGTTAGCCATGTAAAGCTTGATTTGTAGGAAATAGCACTGATCCAAAAACATGAAAGATTAGCAGGACTAGATAGCCAGTGCAAGCTTTGAGAAAACCAGGCTGTTTTCTGGAAGTAACAATTGTTTACCCCGCCTAGTGGCAATGCAGTATAAGGAGCCAGTGGGATTTTAGGGACTTGAGTCATATGACAGACCGAGTCCTATATAAACAAGTGCCAACCCAGGGTGGGCGAGAAGCTGAGTGCTGTAAATCACTTTTCCAGTAACGCTTTCAGTAGCGGACTAGGCCCCCAAGGGAGCGCTCACAAAATTGCATGAAAACAGCTATTTTAAGTATTAAGTCAGTCTGAACAGAGGAAAAAGGTGTGCTATTCCAGTTAATTTCGGCTCTCCACCCGAGGTAACTGCCTAAGCGGCACTAGATTCCCCTAGGTAGAGTGGGGATTGAAAGGCGATCCAATTAGTAGGCAGCATGAAAAAGGCGCACCAATCAGCAAGCCACAGAAGTGAAGTACAACCAATCGGATATACGGTGCCTTTTTCCGAAAAACCCTAAAGGAGTGCCAGGAGCCGGGAGGATGTACCTTGCAATTGAGTTACGGCTTTGCCGCCCGCTTTGATGAGATGCAGCCGGGTTCATGGTTCTCAAGTCAGGGAAGAGTTTGAGTGGTGTAGCGCTCATGCTCCATTGAGGGCCTCAGGACCATCGGTGGTGTCAGCAGATCCTGGCCATGGCGTGCCGGGAGCGGGCTCTGGGTCCAAATCCCCAGTGGGCTTGTAGGGCAACCTGCAAAGATAGACCAGGGAGAGTGGTTAAGTAGTGGCAGGTAGTGGGAGGGAGTACAAAAGAAAGAAAAGAAAAGGGGCGTTAGCACAGCAGAGACAAAAGAAAATGGCCATGCAGTACAAAGTAGTATGGAGAAGCAAGGTAACAGTTGTTGAGGAGTGGGAGGAGAGAAGGGGGAGAGAGAGGAGAGAGAGAGAGAGAGGGAGAGGAGAGGGAGAGGGAGAGGGAGAGGGAGAGAGAGAGAGAGAGAGAGAGAGAGAGAGAGAGAGAGGAACAAGTAAAGAAAATTGGCAATTTAGTACAGTGCAATTTTGGTAATAGCTTAAATTCTCTCGAGAAAGGTTATTCAATACCTATGAAAACACAGTAGAAAAAATCACAAAGGTGCTGTAAATCACTTTTACAGTAACGCTTTAGGTAGCAGACTAGGCCCCCTTGGGAGTGCTCACAAAATTGCATGAAAACAGCTATTTTAAGTATAAGTCAGTCCGAACAGAGGAAAAAGGTGCACTGTTCCAGTTAATTTTGGCTCTCCGCCTTAGGTAACCGCATAAGCAGCATTAGATTCCCCTAGGTAGAGTGGGGATTGAAAGGATATCCAATCGGTAGGCAGTGTGAAAAAGACTCACCAATCAGCAAGTCACAGAAGTGAAGCACAACCAATTGGATAAGCGGCCCCTTTTTCCGAAAAACCCTAACGGAGTGCCAGGAGCCGGGAGGATGTACCTTACAATTGAGTTACGGCTTTGCCATCTGCTTTGATGAGATGCAGCCGGGCTCACGATTCTCAAGTCGGGGAAGAGTCTGAGCTGTGTAGCACTTCTGCCCGGGGGGGCTCAGGGGAGCGTCAGTGGTGTCAGTAAGTCCTGGCCGTGCCACGCTGGGAGTGGGCTCTGGGTCCAAAGCCCTAGTGGGCTTGTAGGGCAGTCTTGCAGTTGAGTTACGGCTTTGCCGCCTGCTTCGATGAGATGCAGCCCGGCTCACGGTTCGCAAGTCGGGAAGAGTCCGAGTGGTGTAGCGCTCCTGCCCCATAGGGGGGTGCCTCAGGGGAGCGTCAGTGGCGTCAGCGAGTCCTGGCCTCGCTGCGCCGGGAGTGGGCTCTGGGTCCAAAGCCCTGGTGGGCTTGTACGGCAGGTGTGGGCTTACAAATGAGTTAGCATTGTCAGTTTCGGTCTTCCAGCCAGTCATAAAACATACACCTGGTTAGTAGTACTTTAGTGGTAAAATGGCTTCCAAAATACTTGCACGTGTGTGTGCACACACACACAACCTGTTCAATACAAGGCCCAGCATCAAAAACCATGCAAAGCAACATTGTGCCCTCACACTTTGCAGTCTTGAGTAGTTCAAACTGTAGTGCATGTTTCAATATCTACCCTTGATTCCAGATTTAGACTTTCTGCCTTGGGATGCGTACAAAGTCTGTCTATTCAAGTAGCTCAGCTGCATATTTTCTCATGAACGGTCGACTTCCTAGATAGGCTTGTTGTCATTTTTCCTCACACTGCCTGAGTCTGTAGTTAGCAGTTGGTTTCTGTAAGGTGTTGGGCTTGTCAGTGGCTTGTTTTTTCTGTGAATTCAAAATGCAAGAGTGAAATTTCTACTACTGATTAAAGTGTAAGATATTTACCCAAGAAAAATGTAATCTTACTTCGAGAGGGCTCTTGCAGTAGGTAATTACATATAGGACTGAAGCCGGCAGGCGTCAGGACCCCACGGAAAAATTTCTAGATAGCAGTCTCTGGCAGGGGACTGCCCCCACGTCAGGTAACCGACATCAAGTGATGTCAGTATAAAGGGGCGGTCCCCCACGCCCGCCTTGCAGTTCTTTCCCGCTGTTAGCTCGTGTAAGCGCCTCACGGTTAAGTTCAACTACTCGTCAGTCTGTCATCTGTAGTTCTACCGTCATTTTTTTCTTGATTTATTCAAATTTTGTTCACTATTTTGGTGGTGTACGTCGTCCCCTACACTCTCCGAGCACAAGAATAAGTGCGACTCGTGCGGCGCTAAACTCCCGCACAAGGACGGTCACTCCCAGTGCCTCCTCTGTATAGGCCCGGATCACCCAGTGGAGAAGTGCTAACATTGCCTGAAATTCAACGCCGCCACCCGCAGATGGAAGCAGCAGTCCCTGGAGGCCCACATCCTTAAAAAGAAGATGACCTCCATGGAGAAGGAGCTGAAGAAGCTTCGTCAGGCCTCAATTTCCCCCAAGGGTCACTGCAGAAAGAAGGACAAGGAGAAACACCGGGACCGGAACTCCTCTTCCTTGGCCACCGCGATTTTGGCTGGAGTCGCCGTGCTAAAGGTAATGTCCCCCCCCCGAGGGGACCACTCTGCGTGACTGCCATCTTGGAGGCTTCCATGATGGTGTCGGCCCACCTGTCTGGCTCGGGCTTGGGCTCTTTGGGTGCCTCCGGGCTAAAGGAGGCTTCCACTCCAAGCAATACCGCCACCGCGTGGCCTACTGGTGCGAGTGGCTCGGGTAAGCCGGACATCAGCTCCTCTGAAGCCTGCCTGGAGAAGGCCGCTAAGTCGCTCGACCCTTCGGGGCAGTGCACGGCCCCTAAGCCACCCTACCAGGCCGCTCCTCCTTTGCAGCCTGCCTCGGGCGATGGTTCCGCTAAGTCGGACAATGGGTCCTCCGACGTCCACCCGGACTCCGCCGGTAAGTCGAATGTCGGCTCCTCTGATGGTCGCATGGTGTCGGAGCTGACGCTGGACCCTAATATTCTGTCCGCCCTCCGAAGCCCCAATGTCTCCTCAGCTTGACCCCAGGGATTTTTCCCCTCCTTCTCCGGGCGATGCAGGGGTTATAGGTACGCTCCCATCAGGTCTTCCTCCCGCTGGGCTGGATGACCTGACGTCGGTCCCTCGGACGCCGACTCTGGTCCTGCCATCGCCGGGCAACATCCCTCTTCCTCTCCCGGTTGCTGTCCCTGCACCGGGCCTGCTGCCTGCTAGGCCTCCTGTCCCAGGTTCGCCTGCCGGGCATCCTTCCGGGCGGTCTGTCCCGGCAGACCCCCCCGGTTCCTGGGTACCCGACCCCATCCTGTCTGACACCATCATACCTGGAGCTGCAGTATCTTGTGCCCCAGTACCCGACGCTGGCCTATCCAACACCGCAGTACACGGTACCTCACTACCCGATGCCGGGTTACCCGCCATCGGGGTATGGATACGCGCAATATGGATATCCCCAATATCTGTATCCACCTCCTCCTCCTCCACCGCCCCCTCAGCCGCCAGTGGATTTGAAGGAGACTCTGGCCTCCTGGTGGGCTGAGGCCAAGGCTCAGCTCACCAGGGAGGTAGATAGCCGTCTTCCGACACCAGTGCCAGTCCTGGCCCCCCACGTCGGAGACGGGAGACTCCCTCCTTATCTCCAGATACCAGAGGACGAGCCCTCCGGTTCCAGAGCGGGGCAGGACACGCTTCCCGGGGGCCAAGGGTCCGTTCCTCCCCTGGGAGGAGGAGTCTTCCTCTTCTTCTTCCTCCTCAGAGACCTGAGACGACTCCGATGGTCGTTCCGACCTGGACGACGAGCCCCGCTCTCTGGATAAACCCAGGCCGAGGACTCCTCCGAAATCACCTCCAGAGGATCCTTCTTTCATGGAGTTGCTGTGTAAAATCCAGGAAGTTCATCAATGGCATTCCTTGGAGCCGGATCCACAGCGTAAGAAACTCGCTGCGCACCTGGATCTGCCTGAAACCCTCCGACCCTGGTGCCGCCCTGGATTGAGCCTCATGCCGACCTTGTCTTCACTATTTGGAAGCAGCCGTTGGCCCTAGCCCCTCTTCCTAGGAAGTCAGATAGGCTTTATCAGGCTCCCGAGGGTGTGGACTCCCTAAATTCTCACCCTCGAGCTGATTCGGGTGTGATTAGCGCCGCTCACAGCCGGACGGCTAATCCAAAGCACTTGAGCTCGTCACCACCTGACAAGGAATCTCGCCTTCTGGACCAGTACGTAAAGAAGGTCTATGCTTCTTCCACTCTGGGTATAAGGGCCCTGAATTATGTTGGTCATATGGGGGATTACCAGAAGGTGATTCTTAGTGAGGCGGAATCTAAGTTGGACTCTCTTGCTGATTCTCAGACGAAGCAGGAAGTGGCTGGTCTAGTCTGGTCTGCACGTTCGGCCAGTCGGCACATGCTTCATGCCACATAAGATGCAGTGGACGCTGCTGGTAGGAGTTCGGCTTTCGCCGTGGGTTTGCGATGTCATGCCTGGCTCTGTGTGTCAGGATTGGTCCCGGAGGTGCAGTCTGCTATCCAGGACGCGCCCTTCAGGGGTTCGGTGGAGATGTCAAGGACATCATCACTGATCTGCAGGAGAAGGGTACTGCACTGAAGTCTAGTCGCTCCATGTACAAACCCCGCAAGCCGAGAGCCTCAGGAAGCGGGCCAGCCAGCATTGGGCCCTCCACTGCCAAGCCCCCCCTGCTCAAAAAAGCAGCAGAGGTTTCAGTGGCGATGCTGCCTCACACCACCTGACTCCTTTCCTCTCCCACAGCCTCTGGGATTTCCAGAGGAACTGGTGGAAGGGAGATTCTCCCTCCATCTACTAGGTTGGGAGAGGATCACTTCAGACACTTGGGTGCTTCAGCTGATCGCAGAAGGACACTCAATAGAGTTTCTTCAGAAACCTCCTCAAAAACCACCCCACAGGTAGTCTTACTCCCCAGAACATCATCTTCTGGTTCAGGAAGAAATATCCGCTCTTCTCTTGAAAGAGGCGATAGAGCCCATTCCTCCCCACCTTCGGGGAATGGGGTACTATTCCCACTTCTTCCTGGTCCCAAAGAAGTCAGGAGATGTGAGGCAGATTCTCGACCTCAGCTCCCTGAACTTGTTCGTCGAATACAAAAGGTTCAGGATGCTCTCTCTGCAGGTCTTCTGCCCCTTCTTCGGCCGGGACAGTGGCTGTGTGCACTGGATGTGCAGGATGCTTACCTGCATATCCCTATTCGCCCTTCCCACCGCAAATTCCTGCATTTTGCATTCCAGGGGGACCACTACCAGTTCAAGGCCCTCCCATTTGGTCTCTCCTCGGCACCCCGGTTGTTCACCAGATGTCTTTCGGTGGTAGCGGCCTACCTGCTTACCTAGGGGGTGCAGGTTTTCCCGTACCTGGATGATTGGCTCCTGGCGGCCCCATCCAGGGAGGAACTCCTGCACTTCCTTTCCCTTACAGGTATTATCATCAACCAGACCAAGTCCCACTTGATCCCGTCCCAGAGGCTCCAGTTTAACGGGGCGATCCTGGACACGACCTCTGGCATGACATTCCTGCCACTGGACAGGGCGGCCTCACTCCAGGCTCAGGTTGGCCTGTTGTCCAGCCGCAGGCGGGTCAGTGCAAGGTCGGTCTTTCACTTCCTCGGGCTCATGGCGGTTGCGATTCCAACAGTCCCTCGCGCACGACTCCACATGAGAATTTCTCAGTGGATGCTTCGGTCTCAGTGAGATCAGCTGGTGGACGACCTAGATCAACTTGTTCTGGTCTCCACTCCTATGGCTCGGGACTTGCAATGGTGGATGGTTCAGGAAAACCTTTGCCAGGGAGTTCCCTTCCGTCTTTCTACCCCCTCCCAGACGCTGACTACGGACACCTCGGGCAAGGGTTGGGGAGCCCATCTCGGTCTCACAGGACCCAGGGCTCCTGGTCCAAGCTTGAAAAATGTCTCCACTTCAGTGTGCTCGAGCTTGGGCTGTGCTGTACACTCTTCAGACATCTGCATCTGCATCTGCTTCCCGGGCACCTGGCTGTCCAGACGGACATGTGTGTGGTCTGGTACATCAACAAATAGGGAGGAACTCGTTCTTACCCTCTTTGCAGGGAGGCAATGCGAGTTTGGGATTGGGCAATGCAGCACAACCTTCATCTCACAGCGATTCACATCCCGGGGGTCGAGAACACATTGGCAGACCGACTCAGTCGGTCGTCTGCTCACGCTCATGAGTGGGAACTGGATCATCGGGTAGCAGATGATATCTTCCTACGTTGGGGAACACACCACAGGTAGACCTGTTCGCATCCCCTCACAACGCAAAACTTCCCGACTTCTGCTCGCTCGTTCCAGGGTGCGGCATTTTTTGGAGAGACGCTCTGTCTCTAGACTGGAAGGGCAGATTCGTCTATGCTTTCCCCCCGATCCCCTTAATTCCGTGGGTCCTACAGAAACTCAGCTCAGAAGGAGCTTGAATGATACTGATCGCTCCTTTCTGGCCCAGGCAAGTTTGGTTCTCTCTTCTGCAACAGTATTCAGAAGAACCTCCTCTTCCTCTGTCGCAACTTTTGCTGAACCAGGATCAGGGGACCTTGGTCCATCCAGGCCTTCAGTCCCTTCAGTAGCACGCATGGCTCCTGCAGACGTAGCTCAAGCCCGATTCGGAGTCCCCAAGTGGCTGAGATTCTGGTGGAGGCCAGGAAACCCTCCACTAGGTCTGCCTATGCCATGAAATGGAACCGGTTCACTATCTGGGCCACTGCCAAAGATTTCGAGACTTTCTCGTGCTCTGTTGGGCGGCTTCTGGACTACTTGCAACACCTCTTTGATCTCAGTCTCAGTCATTCATCTTTGAAGGTTCACATGGCGGCCATCTCGGCCTACCATGTCCCTTTTGCAGACAGGACATTGGCTCAGTTAGAGGTCTCTAAGACCTTCCTTAGAGGGGTCCTTCACTGGAGACCTCCTATCCGGGTTCCTGCCCCTCCTTGGGATCTGAATTTTATCCTTGAGAAGCTTACTGTGCCTCCCTTCGAGCCAGCAGTCTCAGCAGACCTGAAGTTCCTCTCATGGAAGACTCTCTTCCTCGTAGCCATTACTTCTTCTCGAAGGATTTCCGAGCTCCAGGCCCTGATGTGTAAAATCCCGTATTTGATTTTTCACAAGGAATGTGTGGCTCTGCATATCAACCCTAAGTTTCTCCCAAGGGTGGTAGCGGAATCTACGCTGAATCAATCCATGGAGTTGCCTGCTTTCTTTATGCAGCACTCTAATCAAGGAGAGTACCTCCTTCATACTCTGGATGTTCACCGAATTCTGAGATACTACACCACCAGGATGAAGGATCTCAGAAAGACTGACCAACTGTTTGTCTCTTTTGCTCATAAAAAAGAAGGCAACGCTGTTTCTAAGCAATGCCTGTCCAAATGGTTGGCTCATTGTATCACTTTCTGTTATGACAAGTACAACAAGACCCTGCTGGGTCAAGTCAGAGGCCACTCCAATAGAGGGGTCGCTGCCTCTGAGGCTTGTTTCAAGAATGTGTCAGCGGCTGACATTTGTGCAGCCGTCACTTGGACTTCTGTCCATACCTTTATGAAACATTACAGTTTGGACATTGTCTCTCGCCGTAGAGCGGGTTTCGGGTGTCTCCATTCCTAGGACCTTCACAGCCAGAGGGTCTACTCCTGAGTAGTTTTCCTCCTCCTGTTTGCTTCTCCTTGTTCCAGACTGCTTGGGACTTGGTCCTGTATGTAATTACCTACTGCAAGAGCCCTCTTGAATTAAGATAGTACAGTTAGGTAAGAACTTACCGTAACAGTAGATCTTTGAGAGAGGCTCTTGCAGTAGGTAATACCTTCCAGCCCTCCATCCCCCTAAGCTTTTTCAGCTCCTGTTCCAGGATGGGAAATATCCGCTTCTCTCGTCTACTTCGTTGGGCCTTTGGCGGGAAAAAGAACTGGAAAGGCGGGCGTGGGGACCGCCCCTTATACTGAGCGTCGCATGACGCGCGATCACCTGACGGAAGTGTCCGCCAGAGACTACAAGTAGAAATTTTTCTCAGGGTCCTGACGCCGTCAGCCATAGTCCCATATGTATCACTACTGCAAGAGCCTCTCTCAAAGATCATCTGTTACGGTAAGTTCTTACATAACTGTACTTTTCTTATTTATCCATACTTTCTGGTCAGGAAGGCACACTTAGCCACAAATGACACATTTTCCAGGTGTGTCCGGGGGGGAAGGGGTATAACAGTGGGAGAATAATGCATCATAGTAGTACATGATTATTTATGGGATACAGATATTTATGGGATACAGAGGTGCCAGCAGCAGGCTGTAGAGAAGAGGAGTAATGTAGGCAGCCATACACAACAAAATGTGTTTCATCGAGAGATTATGTATGACAGCACATGAACCTTGAGTGTGAAGCTCGTGAGGTCCATGCTATCATCTCAATTCCAAGATGGAAACACATGCTGAGTTGTGTATGGTTGCCCTTATTTTATTTTATGTTAGATTATGTTTTTGTTTTTGTTTTACACAGGACTCACAGAAGCACCCTCCCCCCCAAGTGAAAACAAATAAACTTGCCATTTCTTTGTTCTATTTTATGATCAAAATTATGTTTAAAGACTTTTGCAAGTTAAAAGATACAACTTTAGCTACTGGATGGTCAGTAAGCAGCTGGGTGTGGGGCGACTGAGGAATTTATCATCGTACCCTGCTGATTTGTTCAGTGGATAAAAAAACAACCAGCCAGCATTTACATTGCAAAGTGGGTGCACAGCTTTATTGAGGTGCAGAATCATTAAATAAGACACTGGTATACAAAAGAAAATTCTAAAAATGGCAAACAGTAAGCAAGGACAGAGCGTCTGAATAACTGCAGGTGTAAAGGTACCCAACTGAGTCTCGTAAGGAGGAAGGTGTGTATGAGGGGTTTATAGGCACATTTGTGCAACCCATGGTGACACAGCAGGCAGTTAAAGAAGATGGAGCTGGCTTCTCTTTGGGAAGAGAATTCCAGAGGAGACGGGAGCCTTTAGGAAAAGGACATTTTGCCTGTGGTTTGCCAAGTCTTGGTTGTTGGAAGCAGCTGGTAAGTGGAGCCCTGAGTAAGCACTCTGGTGTCCATGCCAGGGCTAGGAGGGTTGGTAGTTATGAAGCTTGTCTATCCAGTATTTATACAAGGAGGTCATTGTGTGGGGAAATTCATCAGACTCTAGGGAAGACCAGCCCAATGTAACTAAGATGTCGCCGTGGTAGGGTTCCTGGAAAGGAATTTAATGCAATTCTGCAGGTGGTGTTAAACATGGTGTCCAGTCTGGACAGTAGAGAAGCAGGAGCATTGCTTCGGGTCTTCCATCTGAGCAGGTCTTGAAGGGTGATTGAGGTCTCAGATTTAAAGGGGATGGATGGCAAAATTTGCAGTTCGTATTTGCTTCCCACCTGTCTTTCTGCTTCTGTTTTCGATCTCCATGGTCTTTTAATCCAGCTTTCTGTGTGGTCCCCCTACTGTGCCATTATAGGCACGCTCAGCTAGTGACATCATTGTAGTCAGTCCTGATGCTGATATGGCTGTTCACATTGATGATAATGCAGCAGCAGCTCCTGCACTCAGAATTTTAATATTTGTTAGTTAAGAGAGTGCAGCCATGTTGGTTAGTGGAAAACAGGAGTTTTTGGATAGGTTGATGCCTTTTACTGAACCAGCATATGTCTTGTACAATGACTGCATAGTATAATATAGCTGTGAAAGCGTGTGTACTATACCATCTTTGTACAAGACATATGTTGGTCCAATAAAAGGTAACAGACTATCTAGCTATTCCCATTATATTTGTTATACTAGTACTAGATATCAATACAGAATATCGTGTACAGTATGTTCTAGGGTACTGATATACAATGTTAGCACTAAAGAAATGCGTATTTGTTTTTAAATTAGTAATTTATTTCCAGTTATCACGTGACCTGTCCCTTTCTGAACTGATCCCCACAGCCCCTTCGACCGGCTTCTTTGGGACTTACTCACGCTCCTATTGTCCTGTGCCACTGCACCTGGAGGTGCCCAGTTGCCGGAGTGGGGCTTGCAGGAGGCTGGGCTGTCATCTGGCCCTGCTTGTGATTTATTACGCTATTTTTCTCTATTAAGGCCCACAGCACATGCAGTGATGCATTGAGCGTATTCCACCTCCATGGAAACACCCACAGGCATCCTGTGGGTGGGATTCCTTTCCATTGTATTTTGCACTGCCACCCAGATTCCTGCAGATGGTAGCCTCCTAGTGGGATGCGTGTACCCACCTCCCAGAGGGAGGGGTATTGTCGAGAGACACTCAAGTGTCGTTCCCTGGCTAACTTCAAAGGGACCTGTGTCCGTTCCTGAACCTGGCTAACCATTGTGGTAGGTGGTGTGCCAACCAGAGTTGCAGCCTATCATGGCACTGGGTCGACCTTGAAAAATGCATTGTTAAACTCACAAAGGGGGCATCTTGCCAACTGAATATGTCTAGTTTTTGTAAGGGCTTTTGTACTTAAAGCAACAGTATTTGTTAGTCAGCAAACATTATGTTTTTAGCAAAAATGTATTTCTGACATTCATAGATTCATATTTCTAACATTCATAGATTCATAATCAGTATCAACTTAATTTTCTTGTATATTAAAAAGCAGCATTTCTAACTATTTTAATTAGTGGCTCAAACCATTAAAGATGGTTGCCCCCACAATATTTAGAAATCTCTTCCATTGAGGGTTAGGGATGCAAGGAAGTTTTAATTCACCGGCAAATTGCTGGCAAAGTCGCTAAATTCGCCTTTGCAGGTCATTTCGTAAAGTTTTTCTGTTTAATAGGAAATTCACCATTTGTAACTTCACCTTGCTTTTGTTTTTTTAAGTTCAAATTTCCTATTAAACAGAAAACCTTACTGTGCAAAATAAATTAGCAATTCTGAAAAGGTCAGCATCATACAAAAAATGCAGCAAAAGCGAGTACAGCACTCGCATAAAAAACACTTGCTGTAGTATAAAAGTCCACACAATGCCTGGAGAGTCACTAGAATGCTGGCTAGCATTGAGACTTGAACCCCATTCCATACTATGGCATTACCTAATGCGTTTCACGATTACTCGCTTTCTCAAAGGCCTTGGAAAAAGTGAGTAAGTGTGAAATGTGTTCCAGTGACTTTCCAGGCATTGTGTGGACTTTTGGATGGGCTTTTTATACTACAGCAAGTGTTTTTATGTGAGTTCTGTACTGGTTTTTACTGCACTTTTTGTATTAATAAAGCCTTCTGTCACTGAACTTTGTTGCAGTCCACCATTGCGGTTTAAGAGTGACGTATAGCAAAGAGAGAGCTTTGGCAGGTGCTGGCCCTTTCAGAATTGCTAATTGATTTATCCTTGCCTTGAGCACTGCCTTGCCCTGGTTGCGGTTGTACTCCCAGTACCTCACTGTACAAAATAAAACTGTCCCTGGTGCTCTGTGGTCCCTAACCCCCCACCCCCACTGATTGCTGCCCTGATGTTTAAACAAAGCATTCCCTGTTGTCTAGCGGTCCCCCACAGTTGCTGGCCCAGTGTGTTATAGAAACTGTCCTTAGTGTCTTCTGGTCCCCCCGCCGATCGCTGGTCCGATGTAATGTAGAAACTGTCCCTGGTGTCTAGTGGTTCCCCTTGGCGATCAGCAACCCAGTGTGATACAGAAACTGTCCTGGTGTCTATGTGGCCCCTTCACTGATCGCTAGCCTGATATAATATAGAAAACTGTCCCTGGTGTCTAGTACCCCCGCCAGTCGCGGCCTGATGTAATATAGAAACTGTCTCTGGTGCATAGTGGTCCCCCCGCTGACCCCATGTAATATAGAAACTGTCCCTGGTGCTTCGTGGTCCTCTCCCTTCGGCAGTCTCCTCCCCAATATAATATAGAGACTGTCCCTGGTGTCTAGTGGACCCCCCTCACTGATCACTGGCCTAATGTAATATAGAAACTGTCCCTGGTGTCTAGTGGACACCACCTTCACCTATCGCTGGCCTGATGTAATATAGACACTGTCCCTGGTGTCTAGTGGTCCCCCTCCACCACCAGTCGCCGGCCCGATGTTACAGTAAATCATTCCTTGGTGTCCAGTGGTCCCTCTCCCCACCCGATCACCCGCCTGACACACACACACATGTGCCCCCATTCTCCACCTCGGCCAGCTATGTACTGAGCTGTCAGTGAGCATGTACTTGTACAAGTATGCACTCATTGAAAGCTACGTTGGTGGCCAGCCGTGGTGGAGAGCAGAGGGCTGTGCCAGTCGCAGGCTTGGGGTCAGGATGGGAAGGGAGTGGGGGGGGTCTGCTAGACACCAAGGAAAGGTGTAATGCACACCCACAGGGGATCGAGAAAGGGAGGGGTGTCTGCTAGACACCAGGGAATAGGTTCTTTGCCATGTACAGGGGGTCAGAATGGGGGCAGGGATACACTGGACACCTGGAAATGGTATCTGTGTGTCAGGTGGGTGATCAGGTGGGGGGAGGAATCATTGGACACCAGGGAATGATTTACTGTAACATTGGGCTGGCGATTGGCGAGGGGGGCCCTTTAGACACCAGGGACAGTTTCTGTATTACATTGGGCTAGCAACCAGCTAGGGGGGCTCCACGAGACACCAGGGACAGTTTCTGTATTACATCGGGCTGGCGATTGATGAAGGAGGAACCACTTGACCCGAGAGACAGTGTCTGTATTACATCAGGCTGGCAGTCGGCAAGGAGGGGTCCACTAGACACCACAGACAGTGTCTATATTACATCGTGCTAGCGATCAGCGAGGGGGGGGGGTCCACTAGACACCAGGGACAGTTTCTATATTACATTGGGCCAGCGATCAGTGAGGGAAGGAGAGAACTAGGTACCAGGGGCAGTTTCTGTATTATATTGGGCTGGCGATTGACGAGGTGGGGGGGGACCACTAGACACCATGGACATTGTCTATATTACATCGAGCCGGCGATTAGTAAGGGGGGCAACTAGACACCAGGAAATGCTTTTGTTTAAACATCGGACCAGCGATCAGTGGGTGGGGACCACTAGCACCATGGAAAGAGTTTTTTAAACAGTGGGTCGGTGATCGCCGGGGGAGGTGACCACTAGACACCAGGGACACTTTTAGTTTGAACAACTTCGCCTCTGTGCCAGATTCCATCGGCAGAGTTGCCAGCTTTGCATTTCGTGCGTATTTTCTGCAGGCACCCAGATTTTGGAACACACTACCATTATCCTGCCTTAATGCAAGTAGTCACTCTTGTTTTCAGAACACAGTTAAAGCTGCATTTGTTGCAGCAACTTAATTGTAATTTTTTTTAATGTTGAATGTTATGATGTCATATGCTGTTTTTCTGGGGGGGAGGGGATTGTATCTCTACTAAATCTTTGTATACCTATGCCATCTTGGCAGCAACTTAGTGGCTCCGGGTCATTCCTGAAAAAGGGCCTTTGTACTTACCCTGTCAACAAAGTGAACGAATTTGGGCTTTGTAGATTAACTTCGAGAAATAAGGCAAATTCAAAAATTAATCCACAGAGCGAAGTTTCCCAACTTTGCACATCTCTATTGAGGGTATATTTTGGCAATAAATATTAGATTACTACTGTGGTTGTGGTATGATGGTACTAGCAACATGATTTAGATGGTAAAGAGCCATGCACCATACTAAAATGGTTAATTGTTTCATGAGGGACAGTAAAGGGAATAAGAACTTTTAAAAGCTTCAAAGTCACATATCTTCAGGGCTGGATTAACCCATATGCCAATCACACCATGACGTAGGGACCCCAGGCCAATGCCCCCCTCCCCCGACCCTGAATTTTGATCATTTCCTGCTGCTGCTGGAAGGATGGAGGGAAGCACATCCCCTTTAAGAGTGGAGCGGACAGGTGCACTGTTGGTGCATGGGGGTGGCTGCGTGGAGATGGGGTGCGCAGGAAGAACCCTTTTCAGTTGCGGTGGCGTAGTCATTTTCCCTACGATTGTCCCAACCTCATCATAGGTGCTATTGAAGGCTCCGGCCCAGTGCTGCCAGTCATACTTCAGTGAGAACTCCAGCACACTGAAGCTGTAAGCACACTCTGCATCTGAAAACCTCTGTGAAAGTAGTGAATGTGGCATTTCTGAGCAGTGTCAGTGGAGAATGTTGAAAGTCTCACTTTAGACATATCACAGTGTACACATTTATTGGCCTCAGACACCGTAGGCTCAGCATGCTTAAGGTAGAAGAATTCGCAGATAAATAAATGTGAAAAGCATAGTCAAACCTTTCAGTGTTTAAATGTGTGGAAGCACAACACTAGCAAATCTAGATAACGTTACTTTTTTGGTTGTAAGTGATGTTAGCACATGATATATAAAGGAGAACAGAAGGGATTAACATGTTTTTCAGTTTATCTCTTAAGGACATGGCCCAGAACACCAATAGCAATTCTTGAAGTGCTAAAACCTTAAGAGTCTGAGAGATAAGAATTTAGCATTTTTGAAAAACGTTCACACCAAGCATTAGATACAAGCCAGTGAGGCTTCTAGGCAGGGGTTGAAAATAAGGAGCTTAGCAATCACAGTGCAGCAATCTAGGAACGATAAAAAAAAAAATCTAGCATGCTTAAAGCTAATGACTCACTATGTGACTGCTGAAGCTATACTTTAAAACCAGCTATGCCTCACAGGCTGTCTCCATAGTACAGCACTTCTTATCTGCTCTACTTCTGAATACAGGTTTTAACAATTTTGTAGAGGCTAAATTAGGCATTTTGGTCCGCCCCCTGTACTTTCACATGCAGTGTGTTGGAACCTCTCGGTAAAGCAAGGGAACCTTTTGGTACCCCCCCCCCCCAAAAAAAAAAAGTATACATCTCAGCCTCAAAACATAGTATTAGAATATAAGCCTCTGATGACTTTCCTAAAATGTCATATTACTTTGTATTAGTACATTGAAGTAACTTGACATGTCATGGCTGATATGCAGTTTATTTCCACATCATTGTAATATGAATTATTACACATTTTTACAGGTATATGCTCCATTTACCTAACTGATCCCATAGGGTGGTAGTGACCCACAGTACAGTGGCTCCCAGAGAACATTGCTACAGGGTGGGAGCGCTCGGGGTAACTTACAACAACCTACCCCCCCCTTTCCTCCAGCTTCCAAGACAGTGTTATTAAATAAAAGCACTGTTGATTTGTTTAATTTCATTTGTGTGTGTGCGCCATGTTGTATAACCTGATTGAAGTGTTTATTGGTGCAGGCAACAACTACTGTATCTTTTTGGTTCCCAGGGATGGTCCAGCCCAGTGTAGGTACTGCATCACAGGGGTGGTACTGCACATAACGTGTGACCCACTTTGTCTCCCTGGGTGGAGGCACCTCTGAGTCTTACATGGAGAGCACACAGTGTCCGGGGGGGGACTAACTACAATTAGTATATGTAGACTTATTGTGCTTTTAAAGCCTTTTTTCAGAAATGGACGGCAAATTGCACTGCAGTTGCACTAGGTAGAGTTGGATTTTTGGATGGATGTGTAATTTAGAACTGATGGGGGTCTAAATAGCTTCAGGAACTCGGGATAGTCAAACTACGAATGGTTGGGGGACTGACTAAAGGGGCAGGGGATGGGGCTTGCTCGACATGGAGTCTTGGACTACAAATTTTAAGAAGATGCTACCTGGGCTGGTAGTCGCTGATGCTGACTTCCACCTACAGGCACCTTATCCCATGGCATGCCAGTTTTGCCATAGACCCATCTCAGCAGTTGTGCGATGCAAAAGGTAAGGGGACTAGTGGGAAGGGGAATGTTACCTTATGATTGTGAGTACATCATTTTGGATTAAAAATAATGTGGTTTCATTTGCCATTTGTTTAACATACTTTTCAAGTGACATGTCTAAACGTTTTCGAAAGTATATCAGTGGCGCTGAAAAGAGGAACCGCCAATAGCTGAGGGATAAGGCAAACAAAGCTTTTGTAGACAAAATGCCCAAGTTAGAATTTCTATGGGTACGCAACAGAGAGGACAAAGAACTCAACCGCATCAGATCATGAGCAGCTATCTACGCCTTCGTACATAGAGCGTGTATTTTCTTTTGAACCTGCCACACAGCAGACTACTGCTGCCTCTGGTATTATACGTGTCTCATCACGGACCACCATTGAGGAGACGTCTGGTTGTGGTGTTGAGCATGAAACGTTGAATACTGCATCTGATCCTGGTTTGTGGGGTACTTTATCAAAGAATGACATTGAATACTGAATTTCAAAGGGCCCTTCTGCTTGTCAAAACCAGAAAGGACCCTTCAAACATTCCCATCGGAATTATGCAAATCAAGTTTGATACTTTTTGAAGAGTCTTTTCTGTGGGATGAAGGCGAATGGTGAACAGTACTACCATGAATGGCTGTTATACTCACCAATAACTGGCAACATTTATTGTTTTTGCTGAAAGCTGCTGTCCACAAGCTTCTTGCAGTTGCCACTGATAGATTCAGTGACTGGAGTAATGCAGGCAGGTTATACAAATGGCACGAGAGCAGTGATGAGAACCGAGCAGCAGTGCCTGGCAAAGGAGAGCCTCGACCAGGGGTTGAATAGACGTTGAACTGCAGGGACAGCAGGAAGTGAGAAAAACTACTGGCGATTGGTGCTTCTTTGAGGAGTTGAGGTTATCAAATTTCTGTTAGAGCATGGACTGGTGTTCAGAGTAGATGACGAGCTTATAGGTTTGCTCAACAGTGGCAACTATCTTGGCATACTTGAACTAGTAGCGAAGTTTGACCCATTTCTTGCTGACCTTACCTTATGGTACGGCAATCATGGGTGAGGGAATCCAAGCTATTTATTATTTACAATTTGTGATGAACTTGTTCACCTAGTGGGCAACTAAGTTCTGTCAGCCATGTGCAAAGAGAGTCACACGGCTAAGTATTTCTTGAGTTCTGTTGATTCAACCCCGGATGTGAGTCACACAGACCAACTGACATTTGTTGTACGATGTGTCAATGCAAGCGGTGAGCCTACAGAGCGGTTTCTGAAATTTCTACCTATGCTTAGCCACATCGGCGAAGACTTACAGGAGTACATGTTAGATATTTATTTATTTTATTTAGTTTTTGATTACCGGGTAGGTGCGCTAGCCATGAAAATGACTGTTTTCAGGCACGACCTGGGAGAGTACAGAAACAGTAACATCAGTGACAGTGACTTTACAGGTTGATAAATTTGACAAGAAAAATTGATACAGACAAGTAACAAACACTAATAATTATATGAGAAACATTGTCAGAAATGTATACATGAAAGAAACAAATACATATCAAAATTAGGGCACGTGTTGGTCACAGTAGGGTAAAACAACAATGAGCAGTAACAATCAGGAATTGTATTGTATGGTTACAAACCTTCACAATCAAAGTATCAAATACAATATATACATAAATACACATATATTATAAAAGAGGAATGAAATTTCCCCGTAGCCATATGACCTGTTACAGAATTCCTTTATACATAATTTCATCTGCAGACTTCAACCTATACAGTGTATCCAGAATAGCAGCAATTCAAGGCTCTCATAAAGTGCATAACATAATTGCCTTTCTATATAATTTTAATTATACTTCTAATTTTCTTAATAATGGAAAAATAGTTTGCTAGCCTATCCACTGTTCAGCTATCTTCCGTATGAAGCAATATACCAGTAAGTTCCAATGTGTCAACACTGTACCTATTATTTAAATAAGGACCCAGCCAAAACAATCATTGTCTTTCATACCATCTACAAACCCATAAAACATGATAAAGAGCTTCCTTGTCCCCACTACCACAATCACATTCCTCCAGAAATACGCCTATTTTTTTGTATCTGTAATCCAAAACTTTACTAGGAAACTGCTCAAACTTATAAGTTATAAAATTGGAACGCACTTGGGGGTTAGTCAGAGTATCCAGATATTTTTTATATCCATGCTTATAATTGTTTGCAGCAAACCATTTCTAATACCAAGATTTCTTGATTTCTTCTAGATCTTTTAAATTCCAAAAATTACTAATTTTCCTAACTATATATTTTTTATACTTGTAACTTATATGAATACCCTGTTCCCCAGAGCTTTTCAGATGTACTAAATTATACTTCCTCAAGATGGAATAGACTTTGTTCAACCAAAAACCAGAATGAAACCCCTGTTCATGCCAATCCTCTTTTTCATGTAGACATTTCTTAGCAATTATATTTTCATTAAAGCTGGTAAGCCTAACCCAATAGTTAACCTTTTTAGATTCAATAACTGCATTAATATCGATTATACCCAATTCTGAACGAATATAAGAGGAGGGGCAAGAATGTCCAAGCCTAAGAGTATATCTTAAAGATTTATATAATGGAATCATCAGTTTATTAATTATATTAGATTCCCAAATTTCACTACCATATGATAATTGGGGTCCCATTTTCACTACCATATGATAATTGGGGTTCCACCTTGATTTTCAGCACTCTTAACATGGGTCTTATCGTTATTCCCCCAAATTTACAATTAAACCTGTAAAGCCCAGCCATGATTTTCTTCAATTTTTCTTTTGCCAGTTCCAAATGAGAAGTCCATTTGCAATGTTGCTGGATCACTATTCCAAGATGTATGTAGCTGGATTCTACTTCTACCTTATCCAACCCAATGGTTCCTTTTTTTCCAAAATCATGACCTTTGTTGTACTCATAGTGATTTTTAATCTTAATTTTTCTGATTCCTTAACTATAAAATTAAGTTTTTTTTGTAAATCGAATTTTGTTAAGGACAAAACCAAAATATCATAGGCATAAACCAAAAGGGGGACAGGAAAATTTCTAGTTTTTGGAGAATCATTGTATATTGCCACACTCTGTTTTAGCATATTGTCCAAGTATAAAGTAATCAACAAGGAAGCAAGAATGCAGCCCTGCCTCACACCACAATTGCATTCAAAAACATTGGATAATTGACCCTTAGGACCAAGTCTAATTTTAGCCCAAGTTTTAGCATATAGTTGTGCAGTTATACTAACCAAATTTGGATCAATACCTCTGTCCAATAAAAGTTGCCATAACAAACTTCTAGATACACTGTCAAAAGCAGTGCTGTGATCGATAAAACATAAATATATCCTTTGACCCCTGAGTTTCACATATTTTTCCATCCTGTGATTCAGAACAAAAATATTGTCCAATGTAGACATACCATGCCTAAATCCAATTTGATAAGGGGAAATACCCCCTGTATTTCCACCCTCCAGTTGTAACCGACCCAATATTATTTTTGAAAAGATTTTAAGATTCACATCTAGAAGACTTATTGGTCTGTTCATCTTTGGATCATTTACTGGCCCTTTTGTTATGAAGTGGGATAATATTAGCCCCTTGCCATGAATCGGGGAAAACTATTTGAATTCATTCATTTATTGTAGAATACTGTTAAGTATTTACACCATAATGGGGATTCCGTTAAAAAAACTTCAGCGGGAACCCCATCAGGGCCGGCTGCCTTCTATTTTTTCAAAGTGTACAGGGCCAGGTAAGTTTCTTCTAATATAATTGGCTGACTATAATTACAGACATAACCTGTCATTTGAAAGTCCTCTGCTTCAGGATCAAAATAAATTCCTTTAAAATAGGCTACCCAAGTTTCCTCAGAGATGAAAGTGTCAGTATTGGCCTTGTACTGATCAAAACCTTTAGCCACTAAAGACCAAAATGCTCTATTATCCCTACTTTGAATAACCTCAAACATTTTCTTCCATCTGGAATTCTTCTTTTTATAAATAATAAGTTCCTTATAAGCTTTCTTCTTATAGTTCAGTAGCTTAAGATTAACCTGTTTCCTGTTTTTATTATATAGTCTACAGAATTTCATAATGTCAGCCTTGGCCTTTCTACAGTCCCGATCAAACCAAGTATCTAAAGCTACATTCCTGCTTATTTTAATTGGGACTTCCAGAGCTGATTTAATTTTGACCAAGAGAGCACTTAGCTCCTTGGCAAGATAACCAATATCATATTTACTAATATCCTAATAGGGATGGACTAATACTGACCTATAAATAATTGGTAGTATATCAATATGTGAATTCTGCCTCCAAATGACCTTTCGAGCAGCTCTGATTTCCGTAATTGAAATGTTTCTTGAACAAGCCCATTCATCCAATCCAATTGGCCTTCCATAGCAAGAGCATAATGGTCACTTTCAGCTCTAATTAACACCTCACATCTTGTCCAACAACACATTTGACCAGACCAGAAGGCAAAGTCAATCACAGAAGCACCTCTTTGTGAAACATATATAAAATTCCCCTCTTTATCTCCTTCTATCCTGCCAATTAGGGGATACATATTATTTTCTTGAATTATTTCTAATACAGCTTTTCCATTTTGATTTATCACTTTATCTCTGGACTGCCTGCAAGGTAACTCTTCTAACTGATTGCAGATAAAAATGAATGATCTGCAAGGCCATCATACAAACCAGTTTGTGCATTTAAGTCACCCAAGAAGAGTACCTCTGCCTGTGGAAAGACTTGATGTACTTCTTTTAATTGAACTGATATTTCATGCCATATACCTATCGAGAAATAACCAGAGTTCTCGGGGACATAGCAATTCATCACAATCATTTCCATTAATCCACAGTGAAGTGAAACAATCACATAATTTTCTGCATGTTTCCAAAGTACAACCTTACCAAAAATACCAGTTTTAACCAGAATAATAATCCCACTTGAATATCTCCCCAATGTCTTACATTTACGACCAGAGGCCTGAAAAGCATCGTATCCATTAAGATCAGTAGCTACCTCTTTAGAATGCCACGTCTCCTGAAGGCTAATTCTCATATTCCATCAAAAATTGAATGCACTCTTCATCCGCCCATAAAGATTGCCAGCCAGCTATGTTCCAAGTAATAAATGTAGTTCTGTAATGGCGACTATCTATCCCCGGGATATTATTAACCACTATAGGGGATAGCCACTCATTATACCCTGCTAGCATCATAAATCTATTTGCTAGTGGAGGCAAAACCACTTTCGCATGACCCAGATCCATAAAATCCCTCATTGATAGTAGTAAAGTCTACCAAATGTAGACCTAAATGGTCCAAATTCCTGGCTTGAAGCAGAATTAAATCTGCTAACCTCTCATTATGGACATAGATGTCTATCTGACACCCCTCATGTCTGCGTTCAGCCTGGATACTACCAAGATTTTCTATTGGGACTATCATAACATTTTCCAACAAATTCCCAATTGCTGCAGTCAACCCATAATCTGTTTCTTGTGTCATATAATTCATCCCAAAGAGCGTTATAATTCTACCACTTACATTCCTTACGCTTGACTTGTTACGTTTACCTTTATTAAATTTCTCTCTATTGGGAAAGAACAAGAACACCTCCTTATCAATCAACAAGTCTCTATTAATCCAGACAAAATTTGCAGTTCTCGGGGAGTCAAAATAAACATCAATGATAGTAGTCTCCTTTATTGGTACCCTTTTGATTTCAAAAATGTCAGCTTCTATGAGATCAATGTCCAATTCCTTATTCAGGAATTTCAGAACATGGAAATCCAACATAGCATCCTCAAGGACACCCCAATTTAAGTGGACCATATAATCTAATTAAGGGTTTATCCTGAACAGGGCAAGCTGTAACTGAGTTTTTCTTTATATCCTCCTGTAACTTTATCTCACTACTATCCTTAATGTCCTGTTCTCCATATCCAGTAATACTCCTACCACTCAAAATCACACATCTTTATATCACGCTTTAACCTTTCCACTTCTTGTTTCAACTTTGCCAATTCCTTCTCCAGTTTAGATGATACCTGTGGGATCTGAGGCATATTAATTTGTACAGTTTCTGCCTCCTCTCCGTGCTTTTTATTTTTATGTATATTTACTTTATTTTTATTCCTAACTTTTTTCCTTCCCCTTATGTTTTTATCCCTAGAAATCCCCTTAACCGGAGACTCTGGGAAATCAATTATACTAAAATCAGGTCTCAATTGATCTATTCCCACAAACATTCATGTCATCAGAACACTGTTCTGTAATGGATACTGCTTCCAAGCTTTCAGGATTTATTGCTTTCTCTAATTTTACATGCAGATAATCAACTTTATCCATAATCTGACCGAGTCTACTTTCATTATTAGCAACCTGTACTTTCAACTCCTCTAATGAGTCTTTATTGAGCACTGATTGCTCCATTAAAATCACAAAGGGATTTTTTGGGTTCCTTAACAGAGCAATTAACTCATCACTTAGCCTAGCAGGAATGAAATCTTCAATTTCATGTGTGCTATTATTACTTCTGTAAGATTGTTTTGTACAAATATCAGTTTTACCTTTAGAGTGACATCTAGAATTAATAAATTTATTTTCCACTCCTTTAAGACCATTTATTGTATGTTGTAATTCCTCTAACACCTCCTTAAGTTCATAATTCTTATACGCTATACTAATTTCTGAGTCTACTACTAAACCCACCATGTCTGGAACCTCCAAAGATTTACTAACCACTGGGGAGTCTTCAGACTTCCTCCATAGGCTGTTTTTTTTTTTTTTCAGATTATCGGAATTAAATGAGCTGGGTGAGAGGCTATTGGCTGTATGGGTTGAACAATCATACAATGGTGGGCATGTCCATCTCCCAAAGTACCAGCAATAAAACTACAGCCATTTGACTCCCACAACTCCAGCCCCGGTTCTGACCCTAGTTCTCCTGTATAATCTAGGGCAGTTGAGGCATCGGCTACTTCAGCAAGATGTCTCACCTTTTGCACACCTCCTGCAGTTACAGATGAAGTTAAATTACCAGTTATATTGCCACTCGGAGTGGAAGTGTTAACATTCTCATTGTTTTTTTATAAAGTGATCAGTGATCTTAGTTTGCCTCCCACCTATTTCAACATTCTTTGTTGGTAACTCTTGTAAAGGGGAAATTTCAGTAATATTAATTCTCTGTTTTCTAGTAAATACCATTTCATTTAAAACTTGGACACAAATTACTAAAGTTAATCGGCCTTAATATGTAAGAACATGCATGTAAGAAAAGACGATTGTACCACACTAAAAATACACAATAGGAATAACACTGTAAAAAAACAGGCATATAGGCATAAAGTTCCTTTTCCAATCAATAGCGCTGAACATAGAAACGCTTATAAGTCTTTTAAAATTTCTTATAGCTCTTGAATCTCTTTGAGACAGTTCAAAAACTAACCAGGCCAAATAAACATCAAAGCTGGAAGCCTGGTAAAGTTACTTATTAATAGAAGCCATATAATTAGTTGTTACTTGAACAGATGCATCTTTGTTTTTTCAGATAAGTTCTTTTAAGCACAGCAGAAAAAACAGGCAAGTCTTGAGATCCCTCTCATAAACCAAAGCCGCAGTACAGATGACAAACTTCCACGTGCAGCTTTCCAGAGTTTCCACGCTTTCCACACTTTCAGGAACAAGGCTGTTTACTGATTCTATCGAAAGAAACCACCCGCTTGTCTGATGAGTCCCAGTTAGCAAGAAGCTTGTTTTTAAAAAGAAAGAGAGAGAAAAAAAAAAGACTGATTAAAATCCACGTCTCAAAATCCCACAATAGTCGAGGCTTAATACATAGCTATCTCCATAACCCTATCACATCGCTTGAGTTTGAGTTTTAAATATCTAAAAAAGAACACTTACACCATGGTCACTCCTGGCACTCCGATGACCGAGCAGCAAAAAAACTATCGAGGACAAGAGCAGGGGCAACAACACGCTGAAGAAGTAAAATATTTCAGGCCGCAGTAGAACTACAGCAAGATATTTCAACCACAGAACAGACACAAAGTTTCTCCAGCTCCTTCTTCAGCATAGAGTGATCTGATCTCACGTAGTCGTGCATGCATATTTATACTCACTGGGGAGAAACAGCACAAAAAACTTAAAATAAAATTGTAAAACCCAGACCAAACTTAAACTTCCCAACTATATAAAACAGAGAAATATAAGAGAAAAACAAAAGAAGTACTGAAGTGCAAAATTAAAAAGAACTTCCCTTGAGGGTTAACTCAGTTGTCACTATTTTTCAATCTCTTCCTCTGTCCAGGCAACCGGGCTCCACAGCAAACTTTCCAGGGATAACACTCCAACACAGCTGACTGCTGTTTCAAGCACAACAGTCAACCGCTAAGACCTTGGGCTCCTCCACACACCAAACGCGCTCCGCAGCACTTTCTTCACCGCCTCTCCCCAGGCGGGCTACACTGACTACCGTATTCCAGCCTGTGGGGGAGACAAAAGACAGCAGCAGAGGACCACAAGAAAACCGAGCTGCACAAGACTGTCTGGAAGGTCCTGAGTAACTAGACAGGTATGGAGCAAAACATAGAAGGCATACCTTTTCTGAAAAGTAAAAACGCTTTACTCAGGTCCTGCTAGATCAACTCCTCCTCAACTGATCAGCGTGCAGCAGCTCACACGGAAGCACCAGCCACGGTGCTCTTTCTCCCCATGAGCAGTAATACTATAGTAATTGTAAGGAGATATAGGAAAGAAATTGAAAGAAGGGTAGGAATAGGGTAGGTAGAAGTAGGATGGTGGAAATTGAAGTATGAGATACAAAAGGTAGAAAGTGTAAGGCAACAGGTAGTCATGGTAAACAATCAAGTTGCAAGTGCTGAGCCGACTTGGGAAGGGCAGGACTAAAAAGACCGTGGAGAGCGGGGTTAGGTAAGGGACTAAGGTGGTTTGAAACAGGAGCATTGACCGGAGGCGATGAGATGGACTTGGAGTAATTTCTTGAAGGAGGCGTGGGTAGAGGCCTGTCGAATAGTTATTGGGAGGGAGTTCCAGTATTGGGGGCATGACAGGCAAAAGAGCTTGCGCCTTTAGAGGTAGTATGTCTAGGGATGCAGACCAAGGCATTGTCAGATGAACGAAGGTCATAGCAAGATGCCTGATTTTGAAAGAGTCCTGCTAGAGACTTAGGTATTTTGGATCTGATAATGTTATCTATGACGGAGCTGAAGGCATAGGACCTGGCCGCATGAGGGGGAAGCCATCCAAGGTCAGAGTAAAGGAGGCAGTGGTGTTTCATTTGATGGGAGAAGGATGCATAGTGGCAGATATTGTTGTAGGTGGCATCCCACTTGCCAAGACTTGGTTTACTTGCAGATGTGTAAGTAGCAACCCCATTAGTAAGTGAGGGAAGGAGTATCCACCGGGCTATGGCAAGTCTTGCCGAGGGGGTGAAGGCATAACTGGTTCAATAGGCAATACAGAGTTTCGTGTTTACCGACTTGCACATCCGTTGAATATGGAGATCAAAATTCAGTACTGGGTCCAGTGTGACTCCCGGATATTTAAAGGAGTTCACCACTCCAATGGATGCGCCACTTAAAGTGGAGACATTAAACACGTGTTGTGAGTGATTGAGTTTTAAGTTTGATCCAAAAAGCATGGCTTGGGTTTTAGACTCATTAGGACTAGTTTGTGACTACTCTGCCACTGCTGGATTAGTTGAAAGTCATGGGAGAGCTGCTGATTTATGTCAGTACTTTTGGCACTAGTATACAGAACAATGTCATCCACGTACAACAGGGAGTTTGTTCTCAAGTAGGTTGAGGTGATGCTGTTTACGAAAATAGTGAAAAGCAGAGGGCCCAGTATGGGCCCCTGAGGTACACCAATGTTAGTGGTGGCCTTGTCAGAGAGGGTGGAGTTATATTTTACTACTTGTGTTCTGTCAGATAGGTAGTTACTATACCAATTTACAACATTGGGTGAACAGCCAAGTGAGCGGAGGGAGTCGGTTAGGAGGGAGTGGTCAACTAGGTCAAATGCCTTAGTCATACCAGTAAATATCGCCCCAGTGAGAGCAGCAGAGTCCATGGCCATCAGTGCATTGGATGATATGTTGAAAGAGCTGTGCCTAGATATTGAAGACTGTAGAGGGCAAAGTAATGATAATGCTGCAAACAGGTGTGGATGGTACGCGGGCCTGCAGGCATGACCAAAAGAGATCAGCTGCTTGGCTGACTAAGTGCCATGTGAAGCATATTCATTGAATCTTGTCAGTACTGCAAGTGCAATTGTTGCCTAGAAGCAGTTATCTACTTTGGCACTGTGCAGCAGATGTGTGCCTTTTTTCCCCCATTTATCTAGCTCTTTGGCTCTCACCCCGTCACTACCTCCTAACTGTACGATGGGGAGGGGGGCACATGGCAGCTCTGGTAGGTGGCTTCAGCCCTGCTTAGTGGATCGTGGTCTCAGGACCCAACTCTTCCGACCCAACCCACCCGGCAGTCACCCACGGGTTGCCCCCCCCCCCGTGACAGGGCCAAGGGCGAAGGTGTCTACTTTCCTTCTCCCCGAGCCTACCAACTCCAAGGTTTCCTGGTTTTCTCCCTGCCCTTTTCCACACATGTGTGGAGGCACGAGCATGCAGCGACCCGTGGCACCCTTCCAACTCAAGTTGCTCCCTTACTGCACTGCCACCGGGCCTCCACCTTGGGGCAGCCCTACAGTAGGAGCGGCTGGATCCCTGCCTGAGAGTGGAGAGCTGGCTGACGGCCTCTTAATCCAACTCTCCGCCTCCCCCCCCCCCGCCGACCCCTGACGGCTCGGGCTCATTCCCAAACCCGGGTTGCCGACGTAGCACGAGGTGTGGCATTCAGCACCTCAACCCTCAGCACCACTGGGTCGGCTGCAGATCTGTGCTTTTGCAGCTAGGTGTGTGAAGTGATGGAACTTACTGACAGAAGGTCTGACCGCCAATGAGAATGGGCGAGTCCTAACACTACAGACCCTATCATTGACACAGTGGCATTGTCACGCGGAGCCTGTCAGGACTCTTATCATTGACCTATGGCAACTTCTGCAACACACTGATGAATCTGGCAGATGACGAGGATGAGCCAGGAGAGATGAGGCTCACTGCCAGGATGTTAGCCAATGCACTACGCTGCCTGGAAACAGCCTTCATATGAAAGCTGTAGAACAGAATCCTGTAGAGATTCCAGAAGTGCAGTACCCTTCTCTAAAGTATGCAAGTGGATTTAAGAGCCATTGTTGCTGTGTTCTTGTCACTGGAGGATTTCATGGATAAGATGAGGGATTAATTTGAAGATGTTGAAAGGGGCAACAAAACACATAATGCCAGATGTGGCCCAGGCATATTCAACTGAGGGAACCAGAATCAGACCAAAGCACCGTGCTGATGATTTGTCAGTGCCTCACATAATTCTTACAGGCTCAGAAGGCTTTTGGGTTGTGTCATTCCTTGTGATGATCAACCAGGTGTACGCTTCAGTGCAGTAGTGTCGAGCAGCTTGCTGACAGTTGTCTGAGGATTTTGCGTTTCTGCAGTTATTGCTTATAACAATGCAACACAGCTCTGAATCGACATGGCACGCATCATCAGTAAGTACTCACAGGATCTGGATGCAAACTGCATTGATGAGTTTCTGCATTTTCTTCACTTTCTATCGCATCTTGATGTCGAGTGAAGTGTGCACGCGATAATGAGTTAGATAATACAAAATGACCTAGTACAAAATCCTAACATAGCGGTCACTCTCAGAATATTCCTAAGTCTGCCAATGATGTTCTGTGAAGGAGAGCATTCCTTTCCAAAATGGGCATAATAAAGAACAGCCTGAGATCGACAGTGATGTAGGACAAGCTGAATGCGCTTGCCATACTTTCTGTTGAGAGTGAAGTAACAAGGGCACTTAGTTTCGAGACTGTAATTGACACATTCACCACACAGAGATCACGCAGGAAGAAGTTCAAACTTCTACCTGTCTGCCTTGGACTGAAATTATATTTTTGTATTGTATTTGTGTATGCAACCTCTGTCTGCTGCACTTTGAAGTGTAACCGTCAGATTCTTTACTCCACCTAACTGAACAGTCGTTCCAGAGATTTCTCCTCTGCTCACGGTTCTCAGTCGGTTTAAAGTCGTCGGTTTTACTGATTTTTTTCATTATGTTTTCGATTCAGATCCCTGTCTGTGGTACAGTAAGTGCTTAGGTAGTGGACTAGCTTTACAAACTTTGTGGAAATTGTGAATTTAAATCATTTCAACCGGTTCGGCTGAACCAGTTGCTGTGTAGAGTGTATATTCTTGTTTTCTCCTTCACCTCTGAAGATTTCCATGAACCAGATTTGGAGGGGGATGTTGATTACGATGATGATGGTGGAGTAGAAGGTCTGGATGAGCCCATAGAACCGGACATCTCCCCAGTCAGGCCTTCTGGTGTTTCCCCTCCTAGGCTTTTTGAGTACCCTTCCCACTTTATGTTCTACAGGAAAGTGTCAGAAACCCTCCAGCTCCCTTTGGAAGAAGCTGTTGAGGAGCAAGAGGAGCCTGACTACGTGGAGATGATGGACTTCCCAGAGTCCAAAAGGTTGTCTGTTCTCCTTCATAAGTTTTTTGGGAAGCAGACACAGAAATTGTTAAAAACTCCAAATTCTTTACCTCCTGTGTACAGAAGGATGGACAAGAGGTACATGCTGTCAGGCTGAGGTACGGAGTATTTGTACCAGCAATGCAGTGATGTTGGGGTCGTGCAGGCTGCAACCTATGATAAGGCTAACATTCCCTTGGCTTCACCCCCCCCCCCCAGATAAGGACTCCAGGAAGTTGGATGCCATGGCAAAGAGACAGTACATGGCATCTTCTTTGGGACTCAGGCAGGCTAATTACATGGCCTATACAGCCAGGTACCAGAAGTCCAGGTGGGACACTGTACTGGAACTGGCTAAGCAGGCCTCCCTCCAGCTGGCCAATGAGCTGGAGGAGGTGGCTGCTGATGAGATTGAGGCATCAAAGATCCAGTTTCATGCTGCTGTAGACTCCAATGATGTGTCATCTAGAGTTATAGCTACATCTGTGGCTCTTCGGAGACTAGCTTGGCTCAGATGTACTAGTCTATCTCAGGATACTCAGGCTAAGGCTATGAATTTCCCTGTGGTTAATTCTCTGTTTGAGGAGCAGACAGAGAATTATATGAAAAAGATGGATGAATACAGGACCACCTACAGGAATGCACAGGCCAAGGAAAGGCAGGCAACTCCTCAGAGGCAGCAAGCTAGGGGCAGGGGCAGGCCTTTTCATAGGCCTTTCTACCAAGCACAGGCCTCCTCTCCTTTTTCCCAGAGGGGGTTCTTCAGAGGGAGAGGCAGAAGGGGGATGAGCAGGGCTGCATCCTCCTCTCAGCATAAGGCTCCTGCCAAGCAGACACCCTGATGTGTCAGCTCGAGTCAACTCCCCAATTCCTGTAGGAGGCAGGCTGGCTTAATACTTCCAGGACTGGAAGTCTGTTACCTTAGACAAGTGGGTCCTGGAGGTAGTAAGCCAGGGACTGGCCCTCAGGGCCAGGTCTTTTACACCTGCAAACATCTCCGAAACCATTACCCTAGAGGCAGAGGTTTCATCTCTACTGGCATTAGGGGCCATAGAGAGAATCCCTACAACTCACAGGGGCAAAGGTCTGTACTCCAGGTACTTTCTTACCCGGAAAAAAACGGGGGAGTGGCAGCCCATCCTAGACTTAAGATACCTGAACAAGCATCTGTTAAAGCCAAAGTTCAAAATGGTGACTCTGGGAATAATTCTTCCCTCTCAAAGGCCAGGGGACTGGCTAGTCTCCCTGGACCTAAAGGATGCCTACTTTCACATTCCCATCAGGTGCTCCAACAGAAAGTACCTCAGATTGAAACTGCCTTCAGGCCATTATCAGTTCAAAGCAATGCCCTTCGGCCTAACATCAGCACCAAGGGTGTTCACAAATGCCTAGCAGTAGTAGTAGTAGCATTCTTAAGGAGGAAAAATATCTCCATATTCCCATACCTGGACGACTGTCTCATTGTTGGTCAGTCTCCAGACCAAGTCAAGTCAGATCTGCAAGTGACCCAACAAGTGCTCACTTCTCTAGGATTTCTTCTCAATCTTCCCAGGTCAGTTCTCGAGCCAGTACAACTCCTGACCGTCATAGGGATAGAATTGGATACTGTCAAAGCAAGAGCATTTCTCCCTTTGGTAAGGGTAAAGGCCATCATAGACCTGGCTTCTTCCTTCCACCTTCTGGTTTCTCTACCAGCAAGGCACTTCCTTCAGCTTCTGGGCCACATGGCAGCTTCCACTGCAGTGTTCCAAGGGGCCAGATTTCAGATGAGGGACATTCAGTTTCACCTGAGGGCCTTTTGGTCTCAGAAAAAAGATCCTCTAACCAAACTTATTCCAGTGATTCAGACCCTGATCCAGGCTCTTCAGTGGTGGCAGGATCAGGACAATCTAAGGCGAGGAGTCCCATTCATCACCCAATCTCATTCTGTGGCTCTAACCTCAGACACTTCTCTGTTTTGGTGGGGAGCTCACCTGGGAGTTCTCACAGCTCAAGGAGTGTGGTCCACTCAGGAGTCTCTTCTCCACATCAATCTTCTGGAGCTCAGGGCAGTTTTCCTGGCTCTTCAAGCCTTCTCGGAATCAGTACAGAACAGGGTGGTTCAGGTCAGGGACGGACAACACTACCACCATGTGGTACATCAACAAGTAGGAAGGCACTCAGTCTATGGCCTTGTGCACGGAAGCCATGAAATGATGGTCCCTGGCTTATTCTCTACAGACCTCTCTGGTAGCAGTCCACCTCCCAGGAAAGGTCAATGTGCTAGCAGATGCATTGAGCAGGATTTCCCAGGGACATCACGAATGGTCCCTGGATCCCCTAGTGTTAAAAGTGATTTTTTCAAGGTGGGGCACTCCAGAGTTAGATCTCTTTGCAGCCCCAGACAATCACCAACTTCCTCTCTTCTGTTGCAGACCCTCAGTCTTAGGCTCAGTCCCTCTGGATGCTCTGATTCTGGATTGGGAGGGGAAATTTCTGTATGCCTTCCCCTTCTTTTCTTCTACTGTTCAAGGTCCTGGTCAAGATAAGGTCACAATCTTGCAAAGTGATCCTTATTGCTCCAGATCGGGCCAGGCAGCCTTGGTATCCCCTGTTACTGTCCCTAGCAGTCCATCTTCCCCTGTCTCTTTCCAGGAATCACAACCTGTTATCCTCCTCTCAGGGGAGGATCTGATATCTCAACCTTCGGTCTCTCAATCTCAAGGCATGGCTCTTGAAGATTTAGAGTATGCAAATTTGCATCTGTCTCAAGGGGTTTTGGACATTCTCAAAGCTTCACGAAAACCTGCCACCAGGAACACTTATAACTCCAAATGGAAAAGATTCAGCATTTGGTGTTCCAAGAAGCATATATACCCAGATACTGCTGACTTGTCTACAGTTCTGGATTACATGGTTCGTCTTAATGACCTAGGCCTCAGACCAGCTACTCTCAAAGTACACTTGTCAGCTGTTTCTGTTTTTCTGTCAGTGGGAAAGCCCTCCTCACTGGCATCTCATCCCGTTTTCTGTACATTTTTCGAGGGATTGCTTTACACTAATCCCCATTTAAGGACCCTACTCCCTGCTTAGGACCTTAATGTTTGCATTGCTCATCTTATGCAATCCCCTTTTGAGCCTTTGTCTTCAGCAGAGCTTAAGTACTTGACTTGGAAAACTGTGTTCCTGGTAGCTATTACCTCTGCCAGACGTATCAGGGAATTGCAAGCTCTGTCAGTGGAGCCTGATTTCATCTCATTCCATAGAGATAAGCTGGTTCTCAGAACCAACAGGAGGTTCTTACCCAAAGTGGTTTCAGATTTTCATCTGAACCAATCTGTCTCTTCTTGTGTTCTTCACTGATTCTTCTTCAGGAGAGAGAAGATTACACAGTTTGGATGTTAAAAGGGCTCTTAGCTACTACATTGAGCGTACTAAGGCACTCAGGTTTAATTCCCTCCAGTTGTTCCTCACTTATGGGGAAGTGGGTAAGGGCAAACCTGCCACTAAGAGAACTATTGCCAGGTGGATTGTCTCTTGTATACAATTCTGCTATGAAAAGCTAGGCAAAATACCACCCTCAGGACTGAGGGCTCATTCGACTAGAGGTACAGCTGCTTCTCTGGCTGCTGCCAGGGATATACCCTTACTAGACATATGCAAAGCAACTACCTGGAAAACAGTCCATACTTTCACCAAGCATTACTCTCTGGATATCCAGGCTAGGAGTGATGCTAGGTTTGGTACAGCAGTACTGCAAAGACTATTCCCAAAATAGGTTCGACTCCCTCCTCTACACAGGTACTGTATGGTAGTCTGCATATGTCAGAATACAGCAAGACTTCATGTTGTTTTTGAAGAAAAAATTACTCACCTTAGTAATTGTGTTTCTTCTAATGGAGTCTTGCTGTATTCTGACCTCCCTCCCTGCCTCCCCTCTCAGAACGTAGTTTTTCTGAAGTGGGTGGGCAGGTGCAGTGTTGCACCTCAGGGATGTACTTGGCACTCTCCCTCTTTTATCAGGGGAAGGGGATTGTTGTTATTATTTGGTAATTATTTTGTTCACTACCTAGTTTTTGTTTTGGATTTCTCGACTTGAGTCTTTTGGGGATCCAAAATATTTGGTTGCCTTTTTGGCTGGTAAAAATGTTTACAATTTCCACACAGTAGGGGTAGTTAGTATTAGCTCGTAAGACTCATGGTTGCACGTCAAAGTGAAGCAGACAGAGGTTTGAATCGAGCTCGAGCTCAAAGATCTGTGCTCTGCATAGAATTTAACTCTTTCCTCTCCGGAGCAGTTCAAGTGCTGGGGCTAACTGCACATGTCAGAATACAGTAAGACTCCATTAGAAGAAACACAATTACTAAGGTGAGTAATTTTTTCATTTCTACGATGCATAATACATTGTTCTGTGTTCTACATTCCCACAGAATGGATGTTTGAATATAAATTATAATTAAGCATTAAACAATAGCAAGTGAGAATGCTGGGCTCTGATTAGTCAGTCTGAGACTGGACACGTGATGTTATCCCAGCATAACATCACGGATCTAGTCCCAGCACACACAAGACCGTATTAAATGTTATAAGAATCATTCCACAGGCCCTGTCCAAGTTGTCCACACTTGGCATGGCTGCTGTGGCTTCTGCCAGTACTTGCTCATTTTTTTTTTTAAATAAATTACTCCTTCCAACAGCCACTAAAAAGTCCAACACACCTTCCATGAATTAATAGTATCCACATTAACAGTACCACAGTATACCTTTCCTATCTAGCTTTGCATTTTAAGACACATTTTAAACAAACTAACCTGCCATTACTGCGATCTCCCTCAACAGTCCCCACTTGTTTCCCGACCCAAAGACAGTAAGCGCGTGACACTGCGCTTCAGTAAAATTCAAAATATGTACATCGTTTCTTCACTTTTTTCCTCTCCCAGCAGTAATACAAACACAACATAACTCTACTGAAAGAAGAAAATACTCCACAAACAGAACAGTGTGGGCACAGAAATAATTTTTTCACCTTATTCATCTCGATCCATTTCCAACTTTTCACAGCTGCCCTGTGAAACCTCTGCCGGAACAAGCAGCCACCAAATAAAAGCGGGGTTGGGGCTAGAGAATTAATCTGCAACATCGGACAGTGTGACAGGCACTCCACGCTTTGGAATACTGTACACAAGTGAGATCTGCAGTCGGGGGTTAACGAAATTAAACTTACTGAAGGAGCCACCTTAAACAGGGTGGGAACCAGAAACAAAATAAAAAATGAAAACAGAAGGGAAAAATGAAGTGGCTTAACAACAATACAGCTGAATACCACAAAAAACTACAAGGCATAGGTTACTGCAAGGACTGAGTAGTGTAAAGCTATAATTACAATGCTACAGCTCTACCCACTGGCCAAACTAATACATGTGCACTATTGTTTTTAAAAGTAAACCCACTCAATAAAAAAAACTGCAAAAAATCTAGTTTTAAATGTTCTTTTTCTATCTTTTTAATTTTTTTAAACACATGAGCCATTGTATAATAGGAATAATGCACTCCAGGGTGTGTGTCGTGGTGGGATAACGTCACTTCTGGAGTGATTAGTGCTGCCTAAATACTCTGCGTGACCTCGTGCCTAATCACCCTCAGGTGTGACATTATCTCAGCATGACACACTCCTGTCGTGGTATTCCTTTAATAATGCATGACAGGGTGTGTGTGTGTCAGGCTGGGATAACATCATGCCTCAGGTGGTGCAGCCTTGTGCGTCCAACACCCGAGAAGTGATGTTATCCCAGCATGACACACGCCCTGGAGTGCATTATTGCTATCATACAATGGCTCGTATGTGAAACAAAAAATGATGAAAAAGTACATGTATTTATTTATTTATTTTGTATATTCTGTTTTTGCACCGTTGGGCCGAGGCATCTCTTGGAGGTGCCCACTTAATCTTGGATCTCAACTACCTGCCATGACCCTCTCCGTTGGTGCCCCCATGTGGACTTCCCGGTCATCTCAAGGGGACTTCCCAACCCCTCCGGATCACCGCCTCAACTACCTGACAGCTCTTTCTGGAATTAAGAGGGTCCAGCCTGTGTGGGTGGCGTTTGGGACCATTGGAGAAATGATCCGGCACTGGGGACGTGGAACAGGTTCCTGGGGCCCACTTCGCTTCCCCAGTCCTCCGGGGGTTTTCCGTATAGTAGTTGCTCTGCTGAAGTGTGGACATGCAATGACATCGCAGCATCCATGTCCCAACGTCTGCTGCTACTCCTCTCCTCTGATAGTGGTACTGTGTGTTCCTTGCTTTGCCCCCGATCTCCATCAGGGGCCACCAAGGAGCAGTCAAAGACATGGATCCCTCCCAGGGAAGGGAGAGTTGTCCTCTGGATGCTCAATCCCCTCCTTCCCCTGCCAACCCCCGGCAGCCAGAGTCTGTTCCCGAACACGGGTTGTTATCATGGTATGAGGTGTGGCATCCAGCGCTTCAACCCTCAGCGACACCGAGCTGGGGTGAAAAAGTACATTTAAAGTACATTTTTTGTCATTTTTTTTTTTAATGCGTAGGTATACTTTATTTAAAAAAAATGGTGCTGATTTATTGTTTCTGCCAGTAGGTGGAGCTGCTGTGTTTTTATGTCTGGCTTTGCACTTGGTATAGCATCCTTTGTTAGTGGTGTACTCTTTAACTCATTGTGTCCAAGCCACCGCCTGGAGTCAGCAGATCACGTGCTCTAGTGTGTCCGAGGACGAATACAGACGTCAGCTGTATTGTCCCTGTGTGCTCTTGCAACGTCTGGAGTCAGCAGTAAAATATTTTAATATTATTTGCCAGCCAATCCAGATAGGGGTTGTTGACCCTCTCTAGTGATGCTCCACATTTATAGCCTCTTGGGATTGGCTGGCAAGTTTAGGGGTCCCATTTGAAAATCGAGAGAAAACCCCGTTTATAGTGCTGGCGTCCTCACTTTGGTTTATGCAGTCAGATAGAGAGTCGCGTTGGGAATCACTATGCTCTGCCTTGCAGAACACCCAATATCGCCAAAAGAATTACGTGGTTGTACTTCTGGGATTCAGGTTTGCATTTTTCTATCCTAATAACATGTATTGGAGTGTTTTAGGTTTATTTTATATTTTTCGGAGAGCCGCATCATCGGGAAGCCAGAAAACCGGAACTACAGCTTCTCAGTCACAGTAACTCTCGATCCAGGCCCCTCATTTTTTTCTCATTGTTTTCTTTCTTTTTTTCAATTTTGTCTGGGCATATCGCTAGTGTTGTCTTTCATTTGCTAAACATCTTTAGAGAGCGCCAGACCCAGAAAATTAAAGCATAAGTTCTGCATTTAGGGGCATGTCTTTCGTTTATTTTGTTAGTGAAATGTCGAGAAGTGTGGCTCCCCGGTTCCCTGAAATCACAAAATAGCAGGACAGAAGTAAATAATATATATTGCGACACCGGTAGAGGGATAGTGCAGAACCTGTACTGGTGCTGATATTTTCTACTTCCCTGCCTGATTCTGAAGGGGTGACTGATTGTTTAGCTGCGTTGGCCAGGTAAAACATCAAGGTTCTGTTTTTGTGGGGCATGTACTTTGTGCAACTTAAGTATTCTTTCCTGCCTCATTACTGATATAACCTGGCACCTCCTACCCCTGCTACCATAATTGTGCAGTTGCTGCATTTTTTTACTAAAGGGGCAAAATTGCTCAGCGGTCATCTGTCTTGGCTATCCAGGTGTGTTTCGTTTTGCATTACAGGTGTAGTGATTGCATGTTGCAGAATGTCATGGGGGGAGGAGGATCACTGCACATTCTGTGCTGAGGTGATGTCTGGGAGGGTGGAAGGGGGGTGAAGAACACCAGGGAAGACTTTACTTTTGTTGTGTGCTGGGTGAGGATGCCATTCTGTGATGGTGCAAAAAGCCATTTGTTTGTGCTGGGCGTTGGAGGGCTGGAGTGGGACCACTGAACAGCAGCAGATTTTTTTTGTATGTTGCCAGTTATCGTAGAGTGTGGAGAACCATTGGATCCCAGGAAATCCATTGTGTGGGATGGTGATAGATGTTTTCACGTTGGGGTGGGAGAACCCCGACACCTGGGCATCCATTTTGTGTGATGGCGCCGTGTGTTTCCTTTTTTTTTTTTTTTTTAATTTTATTTAAAGACGCCCATTTCCGGAGGCTCTGGGCGCCGTACAATAAGTTAACTCATATTCAGAAGGCAGCAACGAAATAACATAATACAGTTATACATATAATTTATAAAACATTAAACTGCAGCAAGTAATCAGCTATACTTACTCTAATTAAAACCAGAATTCATTCAGTCATCAATTTAATCTGAAAATGCCTGAGTGAAAAGAAGGGCCTTAAGGCGGGCCTTGAAAACCTCCAAAGTCGGGGCTTCCTTAACCCCAAAAGGGAGCGAGTTCCACAAGACCGGGGCGGTGACACTAAATGACCTGTCGCCAGCCGATTTCAGCCTCGACCTTGGAACTGCTAAGAAGCTAGAGTCACATCAATAAGTGCGCTTGTGGGCAACAGATACCTGCCAAAGACGGTCATTCGGCATATCTGTACTGTCTCGGGCCCGACCACGACACCAACGCCTGGCCTCATTGTCAGGCCTTTAATTCCCGTACTCAGATCAGGCATCAGAAGTCCCTCGCAGTCTGCCTTGCTGAAACCAAACTTGCTGCCATGGAACAGGCCTCTTCCTCGGGGGAATCCGACCATCCACCCCACCCCTCGCAAGACACAAACACCAGGAGCAGGACAGAGGAAGGTCTCATTCTAGGCCCAGGTCTTCAGGCTCAAAGTCCGGGTCTTTGAGGCATGACTCCCGTCTCATGGCCCTTAAACCTTCTTCTGGGTCTACAGTGATGAAGTCTTCTGGGGCCACTCTTCAGCCCCTGAAGGTGCTTCAACCCGCCGAGAAGGCTTTCTCGACGGGCACAGGTAAGACCTCCTCCCGCTCGGCTTCTTCTTTGAAGGCCAACTCCTGGGAGTCGAGCAAAGGCCTGCATTCTTCTGGCCGCAGGGCCTCCTCTTTGCCGCTAAAACTGGACAACTTCCGACCGGCGCCCGCCTCTGGCTACGGACCGGTGCTCGGTCAAGAAGCCCACCAGTCATAAGGCCGACCGTCCCAGAGCTCACACCTCAGAAGGACGCCCGTCGGCATCTAAGGATAAGCGGACGCTGGACCGACATCTGCCCGCGGCCCCACTGGCCACTGTCCTGGCAAAGGTAATCCCATTGCCGGTGACTGTCCGGCTACCCCAGCACTTCCCGATGTCAGCTCTGGCACCCCTTCTCCTCTATCCCCGGCCCGCCTGATGCCGGAACCTGAAGACGGAGGTGCTGACGCTGGCCCAACGTCCCCCCTTAGGCCTACGCCAGTGGGCAAGGGTGCAGATCCAATGCCAGTAACCCCTGACAGCGGGACCAAGACTGGCTCGGGCTCAGGTGCTCCTCATCCCCTACACCTGGTTCACCTAGGTTGAACCTATCTCAAGTGTAGGAGCTTTTTTCCCACTGGTGGGACACAGTTAAAAAGGACCTACCAACAGGTGCGCTCCCTCCCACGCCCATTCCGGTTCCAGATCCTAATAATGCCGAACCATTGAACGGTGGGGCGGACGAGGAACCCCTCCTAAAAAACATAAAAAGAAAACAAGTAGGACCATGTCCAGTAGTTCCTCCCACTCTCCTTCTCCTTCTCCTTCTCCGGATGGGAGGCACAAAAGGAAGAGGCACAGATCCCTTTCCCTTTCCACACCAGACTCCTGTGTGGATTTGGACTCTTCATGTCCAGACTCCGACATAGAGCCTGACCTAGGGGACATGAAGGGACATCCCAAATCCCTTCCAGATGACCCGAGCTTTATGGAGGTGATGAGGCACATCCAGGCCAACATGGGTTGGGCTACTGAGGCCCTGGACCCGAGTGACTGCGGTTGGCTAAATACCTCCACCAAAAAGACGACCCTAAGCCGGTGGTCATTCCTCCCATGGTCGACACCTTTCAGGATGTCACCGGCGCGACCTGGAAGTGACCTCATTCCTCCTCTGCCATGCCTAAAAAGGCTCATCAGCTTTACCGGGCACCTACGGACCATCCCTTTTTGGCCAAACCACCTGCAGCAGACTCAGTGGTGATTTCGGCAGCTCATGACCGTTCGCAGAGGCCCAAACACCTGAGCACCCAGCTGCCTGACAAAGAATCAAAGCAGCTGGATTCTATGGGCCGCAAGGTGTACTCTGCTGCCACCAGCAGTATCAGGAGCCTAAATTTCGTGATACACATGGTCCAATTCCAGAACGCCCTTTGGGAACAGGGATTGGACATAGTGCAGAGCATGCCCGATTGCCCTCAGCAGGCAGAGCTTGCCAGGCTACTTCAAACCGGCTCAGATGTGGGCACCCATGTTCTGTGGTCGGCCTGTGACTCTGCAGACACCACCTCTAGGGCAGCCGCCACTGGCATTTGCTTCAGACACCATGTGTGGCTTTCGGGTTTCTGGGTTCTATCCAGATGTTTTTCACAAGGGCAGGGTTGATCTTCGCACTAACCCGAAGTTTCTGCTGAAAGTAGTTTCTGAGCTCACCCTGAATCAATCCATTCAGCTCCCGGTATATTACCCGGAGCATTCTAATGGCGGGGAAGCCCTGCTTCACTCCTTAGACATCCACAGGGCTCTCCGTTGTTTCCTGGCTAGGACCAAGGGGGACAGGAAATCTGATCAGCTTTTTGTGTCCTTTGCCCAAAGGTCCTTAGGTCGCCCGGTCACCAAACAGATGCTTTCACGCTGGTTGGTCCACTGCATTACCTTCTGTTGTGAGAAACACAACAGGTCGACCCCGGGGCTGGTTAGAGCTCATTCTACTAGAGCTGTCGCTGCTTTTTTCGCGGCACTGAAGCGGGGTACCAGCAGCCGATATTTGTGCTGCCGCTACCTGGAGTTCTGTCCATACCTTCGTCAGGCATTACAGCCTTGATATTGTTTCCAGACGCAGAGCAGGATTTGGCCTCGCAGCTCAGCAAGGCCTGGTTTCCTGAGGGACCCTCCTTTTTCCTGCTGTTTCTCTCCTTACTGTTTCCCCCCTCCCAGGGGTTGTTATATGTTTATACTGCTTGGAATCAGTCCCTAACTTTGGAACCTGCTGCAAAAGCTTCCTCTCGAGTAAGATAGCATATGTAAGAACTTATCATCAGAATAGCAGATCTTCGAGATAAGCTCTTGCAGCAGTTATATTTCCTGCCCTTGTTCCCCCAGGGATTGGGTCCTTTGCAGGCCGGTCTTCCCTCCTTCGAGGGAATATTGTTCAATGTTCATACTTCTGACTATTGCCTGTTGCCATTTTCTGCCTGATGGGGGGTGTACAAGAACTGGAGCACGTGGGGAACTCCTCCCTTATATAGGGTGACGTCGGTGAGAGGCATTCCAATGTCGGTACTGCTGGAAGAAAAAATTGCCGGAACCGCCGTCAGGTGGTGTCAGTCCTAACTGTGGAACCTGCTGCAAGAGCATCTCTCGAAGATCTACTGTTTCGGTAAGTTCTTACGTAACTGTACTTTTCCTGTGCTCCCAGGATGCACCTGGAAACAAGTCTCTGCTTAAAGTTGTCTTTCCTAGCCAAAAATTATAAAAATTAAAATAAAAAGTAGCAATTTACTCGTATAGCTCTATCGGCATTAGAAGACAGCTGATTGATTTTAACCGATGATGTCACTGGTTGAAGTACCTATAATGGGGCATTAGAAGGACTACATTCTGAGCTGGCTTTAAAGACCAGAAAACAAATATACAGACACACATATATACAGTACGGCAAGAAAACTAGGGATGTTGCAATATCAAGCTTGGCATATCGTGATATTCGTATGAAAAATATCACAACACATTGATTATCCCAATAATTTACAGTATTTCTAATTTTATTACATAGAATGAAAATCTGATGGGTGGCGTGGGGAGAATCTGAAATGTTTGTCATGCCAGAACATAGCAGACAAGAAAGTCAAGACATTTTATCATGGTGTATTGTGCTGCATGATAATCATGGTAGTGTGTTTTTTTTTTTTGTTTGTTTACAACAATTAAATTGTCTTCTGTGGGAAGGATTGTGATCTGTCATCATTTCGTGATATCCCTAAAGAGACCAGGGAGCAAGTTCCCATTAAAGAGGCACTCCATACTTCACAGTGTCCTTTATTAAACTGGTTTCGGCTATTACAGTGAATTTAGAGAGAACATTATTTTACCTGTCCATTTTCTTCCCCATGTGTATAACCCATCTTGGTAGCAAGTCTAAGAAGTTTGTATAAAACATTTAACTATCCCCAGCTCACCTTTGTTTATGACATCATAAATGCTTTCCATGACTACAGACTGATGTCACAAACTCAACAAGTGTGAGGTCAGTTGGAGACAGTGAGATACTTTTTACAGTTTAACACATGTTGCATAATATTTAGTTGAGTAGTAAATGGGGCAGTTCATAAAAACTCAACACTAAAGTCAAACCAAATTGTAAATGAAATAGTTGTAAGCCCTTTGTTTTAGTAAGTGCCAGCTTTTGACTACAGTATCCCTTTATTCAAAATCAACCCCAAGTGGCTTTCCCTCTCTATAAAAGTAACTTCAATCCTGTTTTGATTTCAGGTGTCCATCTTTGTTCGTGGTGGTCATTCTTTCCATTTACCAGATGATCCTTCAATCCCAATTATTATGGTGGGGCCAGGAACAGGTGTTGCACCTTTCATTGGCTTCCTTCAGCACAGGTATGTACCATAAAGTCACACAACAGTGGCTGAGAGTTGTGCAGGCCCTTTCCTCCAGTACAGCTCTATGTGTAGAAGGGCGTACAAGGCTACTTAAAAAACGTGTTTGTAAGGGTACATTTTTTTTTTAATACTCACAGTAGCAGGTTCTTTTAACAGTGAATAGCTTGGCTACCCTAAAGAGGAACAGATGTCTATCTTGCTCTATTGCTTACGTGTGGGACTGGTGCAGATGTAAACGTTTACAGACATTGGAACGGTCTTACTTAACTATTTTGAAAAATAATACTGTCCAGTATTTGCCAGTCTGACAACCATCAACCCTGCCTTAATGTAAACTACAGCTGCGCTTGCTACAACCCAGAATCCTCTGTGTTTGCCATCATGAACAGCATCAGCCGTGGGAGAAGCACTAGCTATGTTAGACACCTTGAAGCTTTATATTGCTGTGTTGTGGTGCCTTCCACTTCCTTGTTTCTCCTTTGTCTACATACCAGTGACACAACCATAAGGAGCCAGTACTTAGGAGGAGGAGGATTGTGAACCTGTGAACTTTGTGTCAGAGCATTATGAAGCTCCAAGACAAGTAAACCAGCTGTTACTTCCTTTAATAGACTATGGAGACCACATATATAGTCTCACAGATAAGACTGTCCTGGGAAAAGTAGAGAAATTATACAACAGGCTAGCTAGATATGTTTTAAAATGTGATTACACTATGCATCGTTGTATTGTGTACAATCAACTAAATTGGTTAGACCTAGAAAATAGAAGGCAAATAAAGTGGACCTGTTTGATTCACAGAACTGTCAGAGCAGCCAAACCAGTGTATCTCACAGACAAATTAAGTAAAAGAGAGAGCACATAACTTGAGAAATAATAGTTTGTATAAAATTTACACTTCTAAAATAAACAATAAATATTAGGAATATGACTTTTGCCAGCATCGTGACCAGATATTGGGGAAGCATAAAAAAACCCCAAGATGAGCTTAAGTTACATTCAGAACTCTTCCAAGCTAAGATTAAAAAGACTGTAACAGTGACATGCTCAAATCATCAATTATGACACTTAGCAAATTACACAGCATTGCCTGGCTACAAATTTTTTGTTGTCTATAAAATCCCACTATTATGAGCTTAATTTTCCACCTAATTATTAGGGTTATGAGAAACCACTAATAACTCAAGGATACTTGGAAACTGTGTACCATATATGAACTTAAATTTAACCTGTGTTCTATAGACTTCTTATAGATTGTACTTTGTCCTGTTAGTTAAATAGAGAATAAAGTATGGGTTGGGATGTGTAACGAGAAGTTTACACACACCCGAGGGGTTAGATGCTGCATAGGGGTTTGGTAAGCATCTAACCCCGGTGTATATGAAACTTGAGTTTACACATACCGACCATGTTTTATTTATATAATTGCTGGGTTTGCCTTTTCACCTCAGCAATTATATAAAATGAATGCAGGTTGCTCTCGACCGCCCGGTTCCTGGAAGGTAAAAGCAGCAGTGGGGCATACAAGAGGCTTAGGAAACTGCAGGCGGTTTCAGCATTATAAACGCCTTATAACGGCAAATTACGGGCCACGGTTTCCCTATGGGGAAAAAGGCTAAGCCAGTTATTATATATAAATAAAGTATGGGTCGGGTAACGGATTTTACACACACTGAGTTGTGATGCTACATAAAACCCCGAGGGCTTAAGTCCGTGGGGTTTGTGAAAAAGCATCCTACAACGCAGGGTGTAAAATCATGTTTGACACCCCAACCCATTTTTTATTTTATATAATTGCTGGATTTCCCTTTTTTGCCTCAGCAATTATATAAAATAAACAGCTCCCAGTGTATCCTCCCAGTGTATCCTACGGTCAGTCCTTTTAGTCCGGTGCTGAGATTTTCGTATTTTAAAACCATTTTTTACCTTTTTTGCAGGTCTTTCTGTTTCCAGGGTATATGGGGGGAGAAAGGAAAAAGTCTTACCGCCGAGTTCTTGTGGCGGTTCTGTTTCGGGTGACACGGCGGTGAAGCGGTCTCGACTGGTACGCTGCTGCATGAGCATCGACAGCAAGGAAATCGTGCGTGTGTCTGCTGTTATAAACGTTCCTTTATAACAGCAAATTACACCACGGTTTCCCTATGGGAAAAAGGGAGACCCATTTATTATAATTCGGTAATAGTATTTGTATTGTATCTATGTCTTGTAACTACATTGACAGCTGTACAGGATCATCTTGAAAACAGGACCTTTGCTCCTAACAATGTCATTCATAACAACCTTTCCTGTCTAAAAATAATGACTTTTACTACTGCTACTAACTGAGCAGTTTAGTCTCCCAAGACTGATGCTGACCATGATGCCAGCCACAGGGGAGGAGCTTCAAGGATGCCACCCAAGTTACTGTTTCTTAGATAGTGGTTGCGAAGTGGGCATCATCAGATATTAGAGGCATTTATTTTTCAACGCAGTGAGCGACGCCACTCTAATGTCTGTCAAAGTGTACATCTGGTCCTGCCTTTCACATTAGATGCAGGGCTGCATGTGAGTTGATTCCCTTGAAAAAGCCACTGATGCGTCAAGGAATCTTTGGATTTAGAGACAGTTCAGCTTAGATTTCTTATTTCTGTATTTATTTCCCCTTCATTCTTTATCGCTAGAGATATTTGCATAAAAACAAAATCTTTGTCCCCTGTATTTCATCTGCTCTGGCTTTTGGTCTGCATGTGAAATTATAATCTTCCAGTTTGCTTTTTTATTGACACTGTTTCCCAGTGATCCATTCTCCTTCTATCTGTAGAGCCTCTCCCATTCCTAGAATCCCTTCCACAATGATGGGGGCCACCAGCCAATGTTGCAGCCATATCCCCACAGTTTGTTCACTGCGACAGGGCCCAACAAGGTCCCCTTATCCCAGCTTGGAGACAGAAAACAGTGAGGACTGCAGTGGGGCCTGGTGGTAAAGGTCTCACTGTGGGATGATCCAAGCAGGATGAGAAGGTATGCAGACTTCTACCCATACCTTTCAACTTCTCAGCATCAAAATGGGAAGCACAGTAAAAGGTAGTTTATTAATTCAGTATGCCTTCCTGCATGCACTTACTGTACCTCTTATTGTTGACAAACATATCAACTCTACTTGCAATTCTTTATCTCAAAATTATTGACACTAAATGTTAACCCTGTTGTTAAGGAAACCACAATTTAACTGCTACTTTGTATAACTTATTATTGGAAACTAAATTATTTGCGACTCGTCATGGTTCATTTCTTGAATTGAACTGTATGTTGTCTAATATGGAAAAATGTCTTCTCAGTAAAGATGTGATAAATGTGGAACAAATGGTTAAAATGCATAGTGTATGTTTAGTTCAAAGAATACTAAGTTTAAGACTAGTGGGCACAGGGTACCATACCTTTAGTAATAAGTACTGTTTCTATCAAGTTAGTTTACATTTTAATCATTTGTATTACCAGAAATAGTTCTAACATCACGAGGAACATTAGTAAACCTTTGCAGAGCAAGGTTAAATTTAGATACGCAAGGTATAGCACTATGTGAACTGCATAGCACTTGAGAGTTATGCTGCCGCCTGCCTGCAGCTGAAGCATTTTTTTCTTTTCTTACTCTCTGGTGCCATTGGGTAGAGTCATCCAAGACGCCATTTCTAATGTCAAGACAACCCACTAGCACCTTCTTCTATCACCCTTGTCCCGCATTGTACTGATAGTCTGGATCAACAGGAGGCAGTTAAGGCAGTGTAATAAGGAACTCTGGCCCTCTGGCAAAAGTGAACATCACATCTGGCTTGTCTCCTGATATCGCCGTTTCATAATGCAAACCTGGGTTGCAAGCAGACCAGGTGACCCTTTTACTTGGTGACACTGCCATAATCCTCTCCTTTTAACATCATAACAATTTCCGTAGCAACTGATTGTGATGTCATAAATGGGGGATTATGATATTATGTGTGTGTGTGCTAGTAGCCAGAGTCGATCGTCTTTGGACCAATGATCAAGTTTCCGTTTCTTTCTTTGCTTCCTTAGTATATCTAGGTAGTTGAGCAAGACAGTAGCTCACACTCTTACTCTCTGGGTGTTACAGTAAGTGCCTCGTTTTCACAATATGCTGTTTCCCCATCTGGCCCCAGAGTGGGGTTCTGTTTCGCTAATGCATATTATGACTTTTTAATCACCTAGCATTTCTGTGTGTTAACTAGTGCCCATAACAAGGATGCAGCAAAACTCTGTTTTACTGTACTAAAACATTCAGATCTTACTTCAAGGGGGCTCTTGCAGCAGGCAGTAACCATAAGGACTGGGCTGCCAAACACTAGGACCACACGGAAAAGTTCTAGCTAGCAATATTCAGCAGAGGACTGCCTCCGATGTCGGCACGCTGATGTCCGACCTATGATATAAAAGGGGCAGTCCCCCGGTCCATCCTCAGTTGTTTATCACTGTCAACCCGCACAGTTCGAAACTCCACGGACTCCTGCTTCTAGTCGACTACCATTTTCATTGTTTTTCAACTGCGATTTGTTATTTTCATAGTTTACCATCTTTATTTTTCTTCAAGTTCTTGTATGTCTTCTTCCCCAGTGACGTCTTCTGACCGGCAAACAAAGTGTGCCTGCCGCAAGCAGATTCCCGCTATGGATGGCCACTCCTGGTGCCTAGGCCCTAACTAGGACACTGAGGCCTGCCAGTAGTTTAACCAGCCCAGACGGAGACACTGCTTAAAGACCCTTCAGGCTTTCCTTCAGCAGCAAAAGTTAGCAACAATGGAGAAGGAGCTCCAGGGCAAAAGCTATTCCTCCTTCCTGGCCTCTGGGGCTTCTACTTCTTCTTCCCACAAGGAGAAGACGACGAGCGGGAAGCATAAGCACTGGGACAAAGATAGGGATCAGCCCCAGTTGACGTCCCGCTCCAGGTCACCGCACAAGTCAGCGGCCGCTTCCGGATCTTCTTCCCGTGGAAGGTCGGTCCCACTTTCACCAGTAGCCCTCACTCCTTTCAGGGTGCCTGTGTCTTCACCTCCACCCTCCTCACCATTTCGGGCGAAGGCTCTTCCATGCTTCAGACGTCATCTCCAGACCCTCAAAGCCCCTGAAGCTCAGGCCTCTTTTCTCTGTGGGTTCTGAGCCAGGTGGCTCGACTGACTCCCCGGACGGTGGGTCTCAGCCCTCCATCCCTCCAGTCTTGGCATTTCCTACATCGGTCCTGCATTCAGGGACCAATGCCTCTAAGTGCTGCCCAGAGCATGCGCTCGCCTTTCCCTCTAGGGCGATGCCACTGTCTCCGATGGGGGCTTCCTCCCCTATGCAGGTTACACCTGCAGGGGCTAAGTCGCCTGACCAGTGTCAGCCCCTTTCTCCTCTGTTGATGCTGGCCACACGGGTGTCAGCCTTGGTGACACCTTCACCATCATCGGTTAAGCCTCAGCCAGCGCCGGTCACTCCTTTGGGACAGCTGCAACTGACTTCTGCTGCATAGATGCCAGGTCCTTCGAGACCGACGCCGGCTAGCCCTTCGCCACAAAAGCCGTTGTCCAGTCATTTGGTTCCTCAGGGACCAACGCCAGAACCTGCGAGGCCTCAGGGACCAATGCCGGGGATCCTACACCATTCTACCTGGTGCTCCCTCCCCTTCCACAATCCTTGGACTACAATGCCCTATTCACAGTTTGGTGGGAGTTCATGCAGAGCAAGGAACCCTGGAAAAGGCCTCCTTCCCCGCCTCTGATGGAGCCTTCACCCTCACCAGTCTGTGTTCTCCCTTCCACTCCCTGGTCTTCCAGTGATAAGGAGGACCAATGTAAGCAGGATTGCTGTCCACCTATGCCAGTCCCGGACTCTGAACTGTTGAGGGGGGTTCCTCCTCCTCCTCCTCAGAGGACTCTGAGGATTCCCGGTTACCCTCCGAACCTGAGGAACCCAGGGATACTCCAGATCCCGTCCTGACGATCTGACTTTCCTGGACGTCATGAGGCACTTTCAGTCCCTCATGGGCTGGGACTCTGAGGAATTGGACCCAGAATGCTGATGCCTGGCAGTCTTCCTCCGTAAGAAGGATACTTTGTCCACAGTCATACCTCCACTTGTTGACTCCTTTGAGGACATCAACAGGGCCACCTGGAGTCACCCATCTTCCACCCTGGCCCTGCCTAAGAAGACAGACAGGCTTTAACACCTCCCCCACAGAGACAAGCCCTTCTATGGGGAGCATCCCGTGGCTGAGTCAGTGGTCATGAGCACTGCTCATGACTGTACAAAGAAACCCAGACACCTCAGCATGCACCCTCCAGACAAAGAGTCTTGTCAGGTGGATTTCTTGGGCAAAAAGGTCTGCGCCTCAGAGACTGTGGCTGTTTGGTCCTTGAACTTCCTAGCCCACATGGTCCAATACCAGAACGTCCTGTGGGATAAGGCTCTGGAATTGGTGCAGGCCCTGCCAGATGATGCTACTAGGTCTCCGTTGACCCAACTTCTGAAGTCAGGGTCAGATGTTGGAAATCATGTCCTCCGGGTGTCCTTCGATACTGCCGATGTTGCTGGATCGGCAGTGGCCATGGGCATTTCTGTCCACCGTCATTACTGGCTTAGGGTTTCCGGCTTTGCCCTGATGTGCAGGCCAAAGTCCTTGATGCTCCTTTAAGAGGGTCATTCCTCTTTGGCGAGGATGTCCAGAACATTATCTTCCACCAGGAATCTGGCCAGACCCTGAAGACAGTACATTCTTTATACTGTTCTCAGCCAAAACCCCAACAGCATCAGCCCTTTTGGAGGAATCAGTGTCAGCACTCCTGGGGACAACAGCCGAGGGGAGTCTTCAAACGTAAGGCCCTCTCCCAGGGGACAGGAGCCTCAGTCCCTAGAGCCCCTAGGGCCTCTCCTACCGCCCTGCCCATCCCAGGTTCTTCAGCATGACTCCTAGCCTGACCCCCCCCTCCCCCAGCAGAGGCTTTGGGGGAGGCGGTGCAGGGGGGTCGCTTCTCCCTTTACCTGGACGGATGGCACAGAATCACCTCAGATCAGGGGGGCTTCAGCTGGTAGAAAGGGGACGTACTCCAGAGTTCCAAGAGATACCCTAGACAATCCTCCCTTGCACTCCCACTATCTTCGAGATCACATTGCCCTTATCCAGGAAGAGATCCAGGCACTGCTTAGCAAAAAGGCCATACAACCTGTTCCCATAAATCAAAGGGGAAAGGGTTTCTATTCTCATTTCTTCCTGGTCCCAGAGAAGACCAGCGACCTGAGGCTAGTTTTGGATCTCAGCCACCTGAATCTATTTATAGAATACAAATGCTTCAGGATGGTTACCCTTCAGGGTCTTCTACCCCTCCCTCATCAAGGAGATTGTCTCTGCTCTTTGGATATGCGGGATCCCTACCTTCACCTCCAAGTCTTCTGGCCTCACAGGAGGTTCCTACGCTTTTGCTTCCTGGGGAAACATTACCAGTTCAGGGCCCTACCTTTCGGCCTCTCCTCGGCACCTCGGATTTTCACCAAGTGCCTGGCAGTAATGGCTGCAGCCCTCAGGAGGCAGGGTCTTTACATCTTCCCCTACCTTGATGATTGGCTCCTCACATCCCCCTTCAGAGGCCAGCTGCTCTGGACAGTGGAAATCACCTTCAGTTTGTTTGGGACACTGGACATCACCCTAAACTTACCCAAGTCCTCCCTCTGATCAAGTCAAAGACTGCAGTTCATTGGAGCAATCTTGGATTCAGCTCAGGGTAAGGCCTTCTTGCCTCCAGACATAGCAGACCGCCTGAGAGCACAAGCCCAGCTGGTGTCTTGGTTGCGCCAATGTTGGCAGGACAGACAAGGACAAGTTGGCGGACAGACAATCCTATAATGCCGCTTGCAATAGATGCACTCGAGCCATCCGTAAGGCCAAAGCAGACCACTATCAATCCACTCTCACAACCACGTGGGGGTCTGCGAGGACCTTCTGGAGTAACATCAAAGAACTCAACGGGAAATCACGCTCCCCACCTCCCTCCCAGCTCACCATAAATGGCATTGCCTCCACAGACACACTCACCATAGCAAACTGTCTAAACACCACCTTCTCGGATCTCAGTACTGTTCTCCCTAGTTGTTTCTTTGACCCTGTGCCTCAATCCCAACCCCCAACCCTGCAGCATCCTTGTTTCTTCCTGAGCAAAATATCCGCCCATGAAGCTTGTCCTTACCTACAAAAAGCACTAAACAGCAATAACCCTATAAATGACCCCCTAGATGCCAGGCTCCTTCGACTAGTCCTTGACGAGGTCCTAGTCCCCCTAACGGACCTACTCAGCAAATCCCTATGCCTAGGGCAATTTCCTAGTGCCTGGAAAACAGCTGTCATTACCCCCATCCATAAAAGTGGCGACAAAGCCTCCTCAAATAACTATTGACCCATCTCCATTCTTCCCCCCCTCACTAAAGCGTTGGAAAAAGTGGTTGCTACCCAACTTACTGAATACCTAGCCAAATATGACATTCTATGTCCAGAGCAACATGGCTTCCGTTCGGGCCATAACACCACCACAGCCCTCCTAGAATTCACTAACTTCCTGCACTCTTCCCTAGACGCTGGTAACTTTGCAGGAGCTGTGTTCATAGACCTATCCAAGTCCTTCGACACGGTCTGCCACCCTCTCTTTTTCGACTCACTCCACCAACTTGGTTTCTCCACAGACCCCCTGGCCTGGTGCTTCAATTACCTTTCAGCCCGGTCCCAATGTGTCAAAATTAATGGAACCCTATCCGACACACTACCCATCTGCTCCGGGGTGCCCCAGGGCTCTATCCTGGGGCCACTTCTTTTCTCCCTCTACCTAAACTCCTTACCAAAGGCCTGCTCCACAAAAATCTTACTAAATGCAGATGATGCAGTGCTCTTTACTTCACATCATAAACCCACGCCCCTTCAGGACTCCCTCCAACATGCCTTCTCCCAGGCCGAAACATGGTTTAAGGACCGTAGACTGGTCATAAACTTAAAAAAGATGAAATCAATAATCTTCTCTCACCGCCAAAACAAAACAAAAAATGCACCTCTCCGCATCCTCCCCAGCACCCCCTTGAACAGGTATCCAACTACAAATATCTTGGACTTACCCTCGACTCAGCCCTTACCTTCCATGATCACATAAACACCCTTGCTGCCACAACAAACACCCAGATTGGACTCCTTTACCAACATAGGGACTGCCCCCCCCCACGCCCTTAGGTTTGCCATCACCTCATCAGTACTGTCCCTAGTGGACTATGGTCTCCCTGCATATGGGGCAGCAGATGACTCCACACTCCAGAAAATCCAGGTCTCCCTAAACAAGGCCTGCAGACTCCTAACTGGCGCACCTAGGCTCACTCACACCTGCTCCCTCTATACCTCTGCCAATCTTCTCAACCTTGATGAAAGGCTCCACTACCAGACCTGCTTACTGTCCAAGAAAATACTGCTCGGACTCCCCCCTCCGCGGTCACTGCTTCTCTTTATGCTGCAACCCCCACTATTTTTCACCCACAACTCAGAGAAAGCACCACTGGTTATGCCTAGGATAAAAACCTCCCTTGCCCAGAGATCTTTCCACTACAGGGCCTCCACATGGTTTAATGCACTCCAAAGCACCATCACTAGTGCTCCCAAGATCGCCCACTTCAAAACCACTCTTCGCAGCCACCTCTTCAATATCCGCTCCTGTAACTGCAACTAACATTTCACTCTCTTACCCACTCTGATCCAAATTCTCTGACAAAGTCCATTATGGATTGCAGCCTTAGTCAATAATACCAAACCTATAAATAGGACTGACTACTCTGTTTAGATGCTTTCTCAAGCTAATAATGTCTTTCTGCTATGATGTTGTAAATATCATCATCCAAATATTGTAAATAATGTCTGAAAATATCTACATCCAAATACTGTAAATAATGTCTGTGACAAATGTCTGTAACACATGCTCAATGTAATTGTTGCTATATCCTGTTCTGTATTACCCTCTGTCTTACATGTGACGAGGTACCTTTGTAAATGAGCCTCTGGCTCAAAGGTTGTAAACCAATATATCAAATAAATAAATAAGTCCCAGCCAGGTCATTCCTCAGGCTCTTGGGGCACATGGCATTGGCCATCATCACTGTACCACTTTCCTGACTGTACATGAGGGTGCCTCAGTGGACCCTACGTGTTCAGTGGAACCAACAGCCGGATGATTTGGAACAGAGAGTCCGGGTTTCCAATCCTGTACGGCAAACGCCATCCTGGTGGATGAACCCCTCCAACCTCCTCAGCGGGGTCCCCTTCTGGGCGGACTCTCCAACTCAGAATCTCACTGTAACAGAAATCCCACTCACCAGGGGTTTCAAGCTGACTGCCACAATGAGATTTTTACCAACAGGAACAAAGAAGCCTGTTTTTTTAACCTCCTTCTTGCTCAAGGTCAGGAAGGTCAACACAATAACTGGGTAGAGTGCCCCTTTGGAGATGAACTGCAAAGAGAGTCCAGCAGAAAAAGTGAAATTACCCTTTGAAATAAAACAAGTAGTCACTGATTCTATAAAAATAGACTCTTACTAAAATACTACAATTATTTACAACAAGCTGTATTTACAAGAAGACAAAAGGGTTGCACATTTACTAAGAAACAGAAAATAAAGGAAGTTAACAGATAGTTGGTGTACAGTAAAATTCTGTGCTGTCCATATCTAAAATCCTTTACCTGCCCTAGCTACAGAATTACTGTCCCTCACTATGCTATCTTACCAGTCAGCTAGTCTTGGTATGGCAGGGGCTTTGGCATTGTCCGATGTTCCAGTCTAAGAGAGAGATCCTGCTTACAGCACCATAATATATTTCTCCTCCCTGTGGGAAGGGGTCTCACTCACTTTGAGTAACGGTTCCATGTTGTCCCAGCCCTCTTTGAGAGAGAGAGAGAGAGTATGTGTGTGTGTGTGTCCTTCCGTCCATCCATCCACCCACCCTTCAGCACCTCCTTGCTACCATAATGACATCCACCTGGGTCCTTTGTTGAACATGGGAACATCTCCAGGAAGGACACCTCCCACTGGGTTTATTGCTTTATTGCCTCCTCCCTGGCTTTCCTGTTAACTTTCCCATGAGAACATCAGACCTCTAACATAAGCTGTCGTATACTACTTGATCAGGTGCTCTGGTAGCCATCTTGTACCTGAATCAGATGCATATTTAGAAAAGAATAAATGAATCAAAAGAATACAGGGTTCTGGTCCCCTTTCATATCACATCTCTCCCCCCCCACCCCCAAGAAATGAAGGTGTGTCTCTTTTGGGCAACCTCCAAGAGACACTGCCGTTCATGTAAGACCTAGGGAGTGCCTAAAGGAAAATGCCATGCACCTAGCCCTGCCTCAACAGTCCATCTGCACTGGCACTCTGCGCCCCACGTTGGTGCTGAATCATCATATTATATGACTGTAGTACCAAACTCCAGCGCAATAACTTCGTTTCTAGGAGCGAGAATATGTTGTTCATCCACACTGTCTGGCACTGTCCCTTGTCCCTTTCCCCTTTAAATCTTGCCGGAAGTCTTCAAGCTGGCTCTTCCCACCCACCTGGGTGGTAAATACCTCGGCTCCGCCCCATGACTCCAGATCTTTCTTTCCGCTGGAAGATACAGGTTCCCTTGTGCTACTTTGCAGTACCATAGGCCCTGGAGTCAAATCAACGGCTTTCGCTGCACTTACTCGCCTTAAAACTCGGCAGAGTTTACGATTCAGATCCGAACGCTTCGGATACGGAGGACAAGTCGTCCCCCGGGTTTCGCCAGTGTCCTTGTGGACAAAAAATGTCTCACACTGATCCCCACCTCTCGTGCATCTACTGTCTAGGCACCGTGCATGATACTTTGGCTTGCACCATCTGTTCGGCCTTCCACCCCACCGTTCTGGAGGGCTGCAAGGCGTGCTTTAAGTTGGGGAGACCGGAGCTTCGCAATCCACCGGTGAAATCGAAGGAGGCCAGGTGGGCGGTTTCCACGGCTGTGGGATCCACCGAGCAGCTCGAGCAGATGGCGGCCTTCGAAGAGGAAACTGCCCAAGCTTCGGCCAACCGAAGCTTCTTCGTGACGCTCAACCTGGGCTCCATCTTCATGGGATCCTTCCGGGAGTTGTGCCAGTCTCTCCCTACTAAGGGTGATGTGACTTCGGGCTCGCACTCCTCCTGATCCAAGAAGAAAGATAAGGATCCAAAATCATCTTCTTCTTCCCGAAGAAGACGTTCCTGGGACCGAGAGCGGTCTGACACTCAGGAGCAGGCAGTCTCAGCCATGGTCGAGATCGCTTCCTTGGCTGCCGGCTTTTCGGACCTTCCGTCAGGCCAGGGCACGGAAGCCGAGGATACGGCAGAACTGGCTGAGATTTCTCTGGACCCGATCGAGCCGTTGTCGCCGACGCCTGTCGACGACTCCTTGGAGAGGACTCCCATTCTCTCCTTCCCCGATGAGGAGACCCGTCCTTCGGGCATACCGATCGAGGGACAAGAGCCGGAACCACGGTTCTCACCGAATCCAGCATCTCCTGACCGACAGAGCTGATGCCGTTGGTTTCGATCGAGGAGTAGGACCCCGTCGGTCGGTAGACCAAGAAAGGGTCACAAACACTCCCAGAAGAGACGCCGCCACCGGTCCTCATCCTCCTCGGATGAGGAGGGACTTAGACGGAAGCTCCATCGACGTTATGAGGACCTCATGTGGCAGCAGCTTCTTTTGACGGGTCAAAAGCCGACTGCTCCAGCTGTACCGGTCATTACTTGGCTCCAGCCTCTTCGGCCGACACCGACTCCCTTGGTTCCGAGGACTCCGGTTCTCCCTCCGATGGGACAGGTGCGTATTTTGGCTCGGCCTGTTACGGGCTCCCCACCAATTTTGGTGGAACCACTACCCAAACAACCTCAGGAAGGGGCTCCCTCTAAGGAGGACTGACCAACTACGGGCTTGCCCCATAGGTTGTCCATTACGGTCACTCCTGATCGCAGAGGCTGTTGAGGGACTTAGGTGGGAGACCCTTGTATCTAGATTCCTCGGATTCGGATACTACCGGCCTTCACTCACATGATGAGCTGTCAGTGACAGGCCTAGAGGAAGGCCCTTCTTCCTTCCAGGGCATCCTTCGACTCATTTCGGAGTCCACAGGTATGCCTTTGCAGCCCATACAAAAGAAGGCGGAATATCCTCTGACGGATATTCTCAAGAGGGGGGATACCCTGACGGAGGCCTTCCCAGTGGCCGAAGCCATAGTTGGCCCGGCACTGGAACTTTGGCAGCGTCCTGCCTCTTGCCCTGACTCCATCTGCCCGCATGGCCCCTGAAGTCGCGGTGCCCATGGGGTCCTTGGCGGCTTCACAGAGCATCCCTCGGCTGAGCCTTGTGACTGCCTCAGTGTTTAGGCGCACGGGCAGCTCTGTGGATACTGACCGCCCTCCGGACAAGGAGTCCAAAAATATGGACCACTCGGCCTGGAAGGTTTACGCGGCATCATCCCTAGGCCTTCGTAAGGCTAGCTCAACAGTGATCATGGCACACTTCTCTCACGCCCTTCTGGGGTCGCTTGATGAAGTCCTCCCTCATCTCCCAGCAGACATGCAGGCCATGGTCAAGCAGGTCTGGGACCAGGGCTGTGCTGTTGCTAAACAACAGCTCCAGACAGCTCTGGACATTGGTGATTGCTGTGCCCGTTCACTAGCTGCCGCGGTAGCCACTCACCGCAGGGCTTGGCTGAGGTTAACCTCCTTTCCCGTGGATACTCAGCACAAGCTAGCTGACGTGCCCTTCCTTGGCACCGACCTCTTCGGTCCGGGAGTGGCAGGTCATCTACAGCGCATTGAGCAGTCTAATGCCACCTTAAGATGCCACCTCTGCTAAAGGTTCTTTGGGCAAGAACCAGCAGAAGCACAAGCACAAGTCCTTTCGGCGTGCTTCCCCTGTGGTTAGACAGCCCTCCTTCCAGGGAGGTCAGCAACAGCAGCAGGCTCCAGCTTGGTGCCCTAGGCCCAAGCAAGGTCCCCAACAGCCCCCCAAAGGAGGCCGAGGTGCTGGTCCAGGTGCCTCCTCCTCCTCCTCCAAGCCTGCACAGTGATGGGTCGGGGGTGGCCTCCCCTACACCCGTCACGCCAGTTCTGGGTCCTCCCGTGGGGGCCGGCTCCAACACTTTCTTTCCACCTGGTCCGGTATCTCTTCGGACAGGTGGGTCCTGGAAGTGGTCAGGCAGGGACTGCCTCTAGAGTTCGAGCAGTACCTCCCCAGCCAGGCCCGTGCCCCACGGGAGGAAAGGATCTCGGTTGGCGCTCAGTCTGCACTTCGGGACGACATTGCTCAGCTCCTCCTGAAGGAGGCAGTAGCTCCAGTGCCGGATCCTCCTTCAGACCCAGGCTTCGTCTCCAGGTATTTTCTGGTGCCCAAGTGGATGGGGGGGGTTGGCGCCCCATCCTAGATCTCATGACCTGAATCGATATCTCAGGTCTCGCACCTTCCGGATGGTAACTCTGAACCAGATCATACCATCTCTGGAGCGAAACGTGGTTCTGTACACTGGATGTTCAGGACGCGTTCGACCACGTCCCAATCCGTCCGTCCCATCAGCGGTTCCTCCACTTCAGGGTCGAAGGGACCCTGTACAAGTTCAGGGCCATGCCATTCAGCCTGTCATCGGACCCATGGGTCTTCACCAAATGCATCGCAGCGGTGGCAGCCCATCTGCGGTGTCAAGGGGTTCGCATTTACCCCTATCTAGACGATTGGCTCCTGGCGAGTTCCTCCCTACAGGAGGTGGAGAGGTCCAGGGACCTGACCCTCTGAACCTGCTCCCACCTGGGCCTCCTAATCAGCAAGGCCAAATCAGAATTTGTGCCTTCTCAGGTGATGGGCTTCATCGGGGCAGAGCTTGACTCTCGTCAAGCCAGAGCTCGGCTCCCGGCGGACAGGGCGGAGGTTCTTTCCTCCTTTGCCCAATCATTTCTGGTTGTGCACTTGCGCCCTGCCTGGGACTTCCTGCGCCTCCTGGGTTACATGGCGGCGTGCACCTCAGTGGTCCGTTGGGCCAGATTGCACATGCGCCCCCTTCAATGGGAGCTGGCCGCCCAGTGGTCCCAGCGTCAGGGGCTCTTCGACCAGCTGGTCACTGTCACCCAGAGGATGTGGGACACACTCCAACGGTGGACCATCCCAAGTCATTTGCGGGAAGGGATCCCGTTCGTCCGCCCCGAGCCGACGGTCGTCCTTACGACTGATGCCTCTCTTGTGGGCTGGGGAGACCACATGGGGGACAACAGAGCTCACGGGTTCTGGACCTCCAAGGAGTCCCGATGCCACATCAACCTGTTGGAGCTCAGAGCAGTCAGACTGGCACTGTCAGCTTTCGTTCCTCAGCTCCGGGGTCAAGTGGTTCAAGTCCAGATGGACAATACCATGACAGTGTACTGCCTCAACAAACAGAGCGGCATGCACTCCCGTGTGCTATGCAAGGAGGCACTCTAGATCTGGACCTTTGTCAGCCGGCTGGAGGTGGATCTCCTAGCCATTCATATGGCAGGAGTCTCAGACCAACTGGCGGATGCTCTCAGCCGCATAGGCCAGACATCCCACGAGTGGTCTCTCCATCCAGAGGTAGCTTACGATCTATTCTCCCATTGGGGCAAACCATTGGTGGACCTGTTCGCCTCCAGGGAGAACACCAAGCTGAGGCTGTACCATGCCTGCCCCCCTCAGCAGGGCTCACTGCAGGGGGAAGCCTTCTCGAGGCCGTGGACCCCAGGCCTCCTCTACGCCTTCCCTCCATTCCCCTTGATCCACAATGTGTTACTCAAGGTGAAGAGGGACAAGACGAAGGTGATCCTGGTAGCCCCAGATTGGCCACGCCAGTTCTGGTATCCAGATCTCCTCAGCCTCAGCTGCAGGCACCCGGAGCGGCTTTGTACACGCCCGGACCTGATATAGTTGAACCAGGGAAAGGTCTTCCACTCGGACCTTCAGTCCCTGCACCTCACAGCCTGGTTCCTGAGCGGCTAGAGTTCCAGGCTCTGGGTCTTTCCGAGGATGTCTACACAGTGGTGGAAGCATCTCGAAAGGAATTGACCCAGGAAATGTTATGCCTTCAAATGGAAAAGGTTTTCCATTTGGTGTCAGGGAAAAAGCCTGGACCCCTTATCCTGCTCTGTGGCTAACATTCTAGACTACCTTTGGTCCCTCTCCAAAGGGGTCTTGATTGTCGACCCTTAGGGTGCACCTGGCAGCCATCTCTGCTTACAGGCGCAGGCGGTCAGCCATGATAGTACAGGAGACAGTGGTGGGCGCTTTTTCAAAGGCCTGGATCACATATCCCCTCAGTCGTGAACCTCCACCTCGTGGGATCTCTTGCTGGTTTTGGCAAAGCTCATGGGCAAGCCATTTGAACCCATGCACAAGTGTGTGCTTTCGCGTTTGTCGTGGAAGACTGCCTTCCTGGTGGCTATCACGTCAGCCAGAAGGACAGGGGAGCTCCAGGCGCTTTCGGTGGACTCCCCTTTTCTGGTCTTTCACAGGGACAAAGTTGTTCTGCGCCCCCACCCGAAATTCCTTCCAAAGGTGGTGTCAGAGTTTCACCTTAACCAGGTGTTGACTCTGCCAGTATATTACCATAACTACACCTCGGATGCCGAGTACAGGCTCCATGCTCTGGACCTCAGGCGTGCTCTCTCCTACTATAAGGAGAGGACGGCAGAAATTCGGGGAGAGGTTCGCCAGCTGTTTGTCACCTACGCTGAAGCTGCTTCTGGCAGACCTGCAGCCAAGCGGACTATTGCAAGATGGATCACATCATGCATAAATCTGTGTTATGAATTGACGGGCAAGGAGCCTCCCAGAGGAAATAAGAGCTCATTCTACCCGCCATACTGCTGCTTCAGTGGCTGCTTCCAGGGACATTCCTAGCCAGGAAATCTGTCGGGCTGTTACCTGGAAGTCAGCGAACACCTTTATTACCCATTACCACGTCGACCTTGAGTCACGATGTGATGCTGGTTTTGGGGCCTCGGTTCTCCAATCTCTTTTTCCTAAGTAGGGGGTGTACGCCTTGCTTCCCTCCTCCCAGAGAACTGCTAGGAGTCTGCCAGATAGTGTGGATGAACAACATATCCACGCTTCTAGAAGAACAGGTTACTCACCTGTAACAGTAGTTCTAGGAGTGGTATATGTTGTTCATCCACACGCACCCACCCGACCTCCCCAGCTTAAGGCGCACAACCTTGCTTCCAGCGGGCTAGATCTGGCGTCATGGGGCGGAGTCGAGGTATTTACCACCCGGGTGGGTGGGAGGTGCCAGCTTGAAGACTTCTGGCAAGATTTAAAGGGGAAAGGGACAATGCCAGACAGTGTGGATGAACAACATATACCACTTCTAGAACTACTGTTACAGGTGAGTAACCTGTTTGTTTTGCCCACTAGTCCTATGGAGCCATGTCAAGGGGTTATGATCAGTGACCTCCCTCTTGTACAGATATGGCTGCAGCTTCTGAAGGGCCCACACTATCCCCAGACATTGCCTTCTTCAACTGTTGGAAGGCAGACTCACAGTCCTCTGTCCAGAGAACTTTTTCAGGCATTCTCTTTTTCGTCAGGTCTGTCAGGGGCTTGGCCACATCTCTGCAGTGAGGGACAAGACTCCTGTAGTACCCGGCTGTTCCCAGAAATGCTCTTACCTGTTTTTTTGTGGTAGTGGTGGGACAGGCCTGGGTGGTATCAAACTTTGCTGGCTCTGGACGGATGCTTCCACTGCCCACCCGGTGGCTAAGGTAGGACTCTTCAGCCATGCCTACTTGGCCTTTTTCTGCTTTAACTGTCAACCCTGCGGCCTTCAGACTGCAGAACACCTCCCTCTTGTGCCTGATGTGATCCTTCCGTGTCTGTCTGTAAATGGCAGTATCATCCATGTAAACCAGTGCATAATCACTTGCCCTAGCCAGGATGCGATCCACAAGCCTCTGGAAGGTTGCAGGCGCATTCGTCATCCCAAATGGCATTACTCTGAATTCAAATAAGCCATATGGGATAACAAAAGCAGACTGCTCCCTGGCTGTGGGGGATAACGGCACCTGCCAGTAGCCCTTCATCAGGTCTGTCGTGGTCAGGAAGTGGGCTCCCCCAGCCGTTCCAAGGTCTCATCCATTCTGGGCATAGGGTAGGCATCAGACTTCATACAGCTGTTGAGCCTCTGGTACAGTAGTTGGTACAGAATCATGTGGTACCATCCTTCTTGGGAATCAGGACCACAGGTGAAGCCCATGGAGTACTTGACTTCTGGATAACTCCAAGGGCCAGCATCTCCCTGAGTTCTTCCAGTGTGATGTTCTTAACCCCTCGGGTACCATGTAGTGGGATTACCTCAGTGGAACCGGGGCACCAGTGTCCCCGTGATGTTCAGTCATTGTGGTGTACCCCGGATTCTCCATGAACATGTCCCCAAATTCTCGCAGCATCCCTCTCATCTCCTCAGTCTGGGCCAGTGCCAGCTTCCCTGAGAGGGTGAAATTATTCACTGAGAATCCCTCCTGGGCTTCCCCAAGGAGTTCCACTAGGAAATTAGCCTTGTTCCCATCCTCTGGCATGCTGCACACAGCAAGGATCATTTCCTCTTGTCATAGTAGGGCTTCATCATGTTCACATGATATACCCTTTGCCTGCAACTTCTGTCAGGCAGCCCTACTTTATAGTTAACATCACTCAGCTTCCTGATTATGGAGAATGGGCCCTCCAATGCTGCCTGCAGTTTATTGTGCCGGACTGAGACAAGTACCATCACTCGCTGTCCGACTTCGTACTCTCGGGCTCTGGCCCCATGGTTGTATCAGGCTTTCTGTTGCTGTTGTGCAGTGGCTAAGTGCTCTTGGACAAGCCCCATGAGCTCCTAAAGCCTGGCCCTGAAGTTTGGGATCTTACTTGGAGAGGGTTCCTTCAGTAGAATTAGTTACATATGGGACTGGCACCACCTGGCGTCGGGCATGCACGCGAACTGTCTGTAATACCTGACGGGGACCGCCCACCCGATGTCCATTGACTGACATCAGCGTGACAGTATATAGTGGGCAGTCCCCACGCCCATCCTCCAGTTCTTTCCCGCCATTGCCTCGTGTCAGTCGCATTGCAGACTTCCAGTTAGCGATCGTCATGAAAGTTCTTCACATCAGTTTATCCCTCGCTGCTTTTTTTTCTCACATTTCCTTTTCTTCCTTATGTCTTCACCCAAGAAGAAGTGCTTGTCCTGTGGCACGCAGATCCCGCACAAAGACGGTCACACCAAGTGCGTTCTCTGTCTAGGCCTGGACCATTCAGTCTCCTCCTGCCCTGAGTGTCAGTCCTTTAACCAGGCCACAAAAAGGAGAAGACAGCAGGCTTTGGAGGCCCATTTACTGAAAGCCTGCTTGGCTTCATTAGAGAAGAAAATGGATTGTCTCCGGGATTCATCTGAAAAATCTTCTCCTTCAAAAAAGCACAAGGAGAAATCTAGGGAGCGAGCTCGCTCCGCGGATGATGCCAGGTCCTCGACTAGCAAGGCCCAGCTGCCACCCAGAAAACCGGTTTTGGACAAAACTCCGGGGGATATGTCGGGCATCGGCTCCTCTGGCGACCGCGCCGCCTCGGCCGATAAGTCGGCCCCTGGCTCCTCCGGGGACCGCACGGCTGCTGGTAAGTCGGCTCCCCTGGCTGTGGGTAGTCGCCCAGCTCCGGTCGATAAGTCGTCCGGGGGCTCCTCCCCTGACTGCCCGACCCCGACCGCTAAGTCGGCCATCCCTGACGACTGCACGGGCTCGGTTCCCCCGTCGGGGCCTAATGGTGCTTCACCTGACATCCGGCGGGACCAGAGGGAGAAAGACCCTCTCCCTCCTCCTCCTCCTTCACCTGTGCCCTCCAATTCACCAGCAGGCACGTCTGGCAATACTAGTGGAGAACCCATCGACCCTGTCGAGACTTTGGGGTCCTCTCCATACTCCCCTTCTGGGGTCAAGGAGAAGGAGGCTCCTCCTCGGCCTACAGGCCTTTCTGTGAAGGCCCCTCCTCCGCCTTCCGGCGGGCTTCTGGCACTTCCTCCGACGCTGGTTATCTCGAGGACAGTCCCTCAGCTGGGACCGGCTGACCTTCCTTTGCTTTTGGCCCTGACGCCGGATCAGGTCCTGATGCCAGGGCCTCTTCGTCCGGTTCTGACCCCGGGCCCTCCGACGCTGGATCCCCTTCTGGCGCCGGATTGGGTGGTGCCGGTTCCAGCTTTGGTTCCCCTGACGCAGGCTGTCCCAACACCTTATCCTCAACCTTTTTTCACTAGGGCGGGTCTGACGTGGGTTCCTCCGATGCCTGATCTGACGCCGGGGATTTATACCTGACTCAGAACTGTCCTGCATTACCCTTTGGGGTATCCTGGGGACCACTACCGGGGTTCCACTCAGACTGAGTCATCTTGGGCTGTTCTACCCCGGATTTAATCCATACTCCCATTATACGGGATTCCAGGGATATTATCCACCCCCAGTTATCCCTCATTCTCCCCCACCCAGCCTCTGCCTACTCCCCCTCCTCCTCCTTCTCTGATTACCTTGGATTTCAAGACCTTAATACAGTCTTGGTGGCAGGGGGCTAGGTCGGAGTTAGTTTCGGACCTGGAGACTAGGCTCCCACAGCCGCGATCTCCTAGATCCCCTTCCCCGAGCAGTTCGTCACTTTCCACATCTCGGGAAGACTGGACAGGATGTTTCCCTTCCGGATACCAGATGCCGTCCTGTCGAGGAGGTGGATGATGATGATGATGACAGTTCAGACAGGAGGGAGGATTCCTCGGAGGAGGAGGAGGAGGAGGAGGTCCCTGAGGACACGAGAGGCAAGGTCTCGAAAAAGTCTCCACCTGAAGACCCTGCCTTCTCGGAATCTTGAGGACCATGAAAGACTATTTCAACTGGGAGTCAGAGGAACAGGATCCCATGATACAGAGGCTTGCAGAGCACCTTAACTTGGAGTCTCTGTCTCCCATCCACATTCTTCCATGGATGGCCCCTTACCATTACCATCTGGCAGATGCCTCATTCTATACCAGCTGTCCCCAAGCGGGCGGACAGGATCTACCAGGTGCCGAAGGATGCTCCTTTCTTAAAGGCCCATCCCAAGGCTGACTCTGTGGTTATCTCAGCGGCTCATGATCACTCTCCAGTGCCCAAGCACATGAGCACTATTCCTCTGGACAAAGAGTCAAGGCAGATGGACCAGTTCGAAAAAAATATATATTCCTCGGCCACGTGCGCCCTCCGGTCCCTCAGTTACGTGGCCCATATGGTGTCCCATCAGAAAGCGACCCTGGCCAGGCTGGAAGCGCGAGTCCAGTCCATGGATCCCTTGCCTTTAAAGCAGGACCTTGCCAAGGATCTCCGCCTCTCCAAGGTTTCTTGTAGGCATACTTTACGTGCCACTTACGACTCCATTGACTTAGTGGCCCATACCTCGGCAACTGCCGTTGTCCTCTGATGGCATTCCTGGCTACGCCTTTCTGGCCTCGCCAGTGAGGTCGAGTCGGCGATTCAGGATGCCCCTTTCAGGTGCTCTGTCCTTTTTGGTGGGGACACCAAGGATATTATCACAGACCTACAGGACAAGGGAGTTGCACTTAGGTCTGTCAGGTCAGTGTACAGATCGGGCTCTCAACAGCAGCCCTCTCGGAAAAGGACCTGGAGGCAGAGAATGAACGCTCAGGTGCGCTGCCAAGGGAAGCGAAAGGCAACTGGTACAGCTACCCCTCCTGCCTCCAAAAATCAGAGATATTCAGGAGGACCTCCCCCTGAACGTCCCGCGACTTCTTGGCTCCCCGGCCCCACTGCCTCCTCAGTCTCGTGACAGGGGAGCAGGTGAGAGGAGGTTGCCGCCATGCTCAGGAGTGGAGGGCGATCACCTCCAACGAATGGGTCTTGCAACTAGTGTCCGTCAGACACACCATAGAATTTCTGGAGATTCCTCCAGAAACTCTACCCACAAAGTCCTCTTATTCTCGGGACCAGGCTCGTCTCATTCGCGTGGAGGTAAATTCCCTCTTGCTCAAAGAAGCAATCGAGTGCGTTCCCTTTGGGCAAGGGGAAAGGAATTTTATTCCCATTTTTCCTGGTTCCAAAAAAGACTGGGGACTTCAGACCCATACTCGACCTAAGTCGGCTAAATCGGTTTGTCGAGTACAAAAAATTTCGAATGCTGACGCTCCAGAGCCTCCTCCCTCTCCTCATGGAAAACCACTGGCTATGTGCCCTGGATATGCAGGATGCTTACCTGCACATTCCTATTTTCCCCAGCCACCGCCGATTCCTGCGTTTTCATTTCCAAGGAGAACACTTCCAGTTCCAGGCGCTCCCCTTTGTCCTGTCTTCGGCACCACGGGTTTTTACCAAGTGCCTGACGGTGGTCGCTGCGTTCCTACGCCGTAGGGGCATTGCGGTCTTCCCTTACCTGGATGACTGGTTGATTTCAGCCTTGTCTAGGGATTCTTTGCTGGAGGCTCTGTCCTTTACCCTGGACCTTTTCAGCAGACTAGGGATCATGGTCAGTGCTCCCAAGTCATCCCTTATCCCTGCCCAGAGACTTCAGTTTATTGGGGCAGTCCTAGATACTGTCCAGTACAGAGCCTTCCTTCTTCCAGACAGAATGGAGACCCTTATCTGTCAGGCCTCCAATGTGGCTTCTCTCAGGACCATCCCTGCCCGGGAAGTCCTTCGTCTTCTGGGCCTGATGGCGGCTTCCATAACTACCGTTCCCCTTGCAAGGCTTCCCATGAGGATTACTCAGTGGTCCTTGCGGGTGCAGTGGGATCAGCTCCTAGACGACCTGGACCATCCAGTTCTTGTCTCCTCAGCAGTTCAGAAAGACTTACAATGGTGGAAGGATTCTCGCAATCTTTCTCTGGGGCTTCCCTTTCAGAACCCTGCACCAGTAGCCACCCTCACCACGGATGCCTCGAATATGGGGTGGGGAGCTCATCTTGGGGAACACCAAGCACAGGGACTATGGTCCGACTTGGAGTCTTCTCCCCACATCAGTGTTTTAGAGTTGAGGGCGGTTCTGTACGCGTTACAGACCTTTCAGACCCTCCTTCCAAAGGGATCACTGCTAATCCAAAAGGACAATATGTCGGATATCAACAAACAAGAAGGAACCCGGTCGTACCCCCTTTGCATGGAGGTGACGCGGGTGTGGAACTGGGCAGTCAAGCACCATTTGGTCCTAGTGGCCGTGCACGTTCCAGACGTTCTAGACATCCTGGCGGACAGTCTCAGCAGGTCTCGGATCTTAGCTCACGAGTGGGAACTACATCAGGAAGTGGCGGAATCCATCTTCCAAAATTGGGGGCGTCCAGAAATCGACCTCTTCACCTCTCAATACAACACAAAACTTCCCAAGTTTTGCTCACTCGTTCCAGAGCAAGGTGCTTTTTGGAGCGACGCATTGTCTCTATCTTGGACAGGGAAATTTCTGTACGCTTTCCCTCTGTTTCCCATTCTGCAGAGGGTTCTCCTCAAGCTCCATGTGGAGAGGGCAAAGATGATCCTCATCGCTCCTCTCTGGCTAAGATAGATCTGGTTCCCGCTGCTACAGCAGCTTTCCCGGGAACCACCGGTTCCACTTTGTTACTCACGTCCTCCTGACCCAGGATCAAGGTCGACTGGTACACCAGGACCCTGCATCTCCATGCCTGGCTCCTGCAGACATAGCGATATCCCATTTCGGGGTTTCCTCCGGGGTTGCTCAAGTCCTCATCAAGGCCAGGAAACCATCTACCCGTTCCACTTATGCCATGAAGTGGAAATGGTTTTCCATTTAGGCGACCACTAAGGGCTGGGACCCCTTCTCTTGCTTGGCCCCACAAGTAATGGAATACCTCCTTCACTTGTCAGACTCTGGTCTGTCCTACTCTTCCTTAAAGGTCCATATCTCAGCTATCTCAGCGTACCATGAGCTAGTGGATGGTAAACCCGTGGCTCAGTTGGAGGTCTCAAAAACCTTTCTGAAAGGGATTCTTCATCTGAAACCCCCCATCCACAGCCCAACTCTGCCTTGGGACTTGAACTTTGTACTGGAAAAGCTCACCCTTCCTCCTTTCGAGCCAGCTATGAGCTGTGATTTGTGCTTCCTGTCTTGGAAGGCACTTTTCTTTGTGGCTATCACGTCAGCCTGAAGGATTTCGGAGCTTCACGCTGTAGTTTGAAAGGAGCCATACTTGATTTTCCATAGGGACCGGGTGGCCCTCAGAACTCATCCGAGGTTTCTTCCCAAGGTGGTGTCAGAAGCCACGCCGAATCAGTCAGTAGAGCTTCCACTGTATTATCTGTCCCCCTGTAACAGAGGTGAGGCACTCCTCCATAAGATGGATGTCCATCAGATTCTCTGGTGTTACACTCATCGGACCAAAGAATTTCGCTCTTGCAACCAGTTTGTCTCCTTCGCCCCGAGATCGAAGGGCAAACCAGTTTCTAAGCAGGGCCTTTCCAAATGGTTAGGCAACTGCATTCAATACTGTTACCAGAAGTACGATAAACCTGTTCCGGGTACCATCAGAGGTCATTCTACTAGGGGCATTGCTGCCTCTGCAGCCTTCCTACGGAACGTTTCCACGGCTGACATTTGTGCTGCCGCTACTTGGAGTTCTGTCCATACCTTTACCAAACATTATAGTCTGGACATTGCTTCTAGGCGGAGGGCTGGCTTTGGCCTAGCCATCCAGCAGGGCCTTCTGTCCTAGACTGGGTCCTTTCTGGACTTTCCGTTGGAGTTAGTTTTTCTTCCTCCCTAGTTTCGCTCAGTCTCTCCTTGGAGGGACTGCTTGGGACTCTGTCCTATATGTGATGACGTACTGAAGGAACCCTCTTGAAGTAAGATAGTACAGTTACGTAGGAACTTACCGTAACAGTAGATCTTCGAGAGAGGTTCCTTCAGTAGGTCATATTTTTCCCCCCTTCCTTCCCTCATTTTATGTTTTACAGGGACTCCAAATCCTGTTCGCTCCTGCTGTCAGGCCTCTTCCTAGCTCCGGCGGGAGAACTGGAGGGTGGGCGGTCCCCCGTTAGGTATTGCTAGAAAAGTCTGCCGTGCGGCCTGACGCCAGGTGGCGCCAGTCCTGTGTGTGATGACCTACTGAAGGAACCTCTCTCGAAGATCTACTGTTGCGGTAAGTTCCTACGTAACTGTACTTTGTATTCCACAACACTTTCCCCCTAGGCAGCATGGTTATCTTCCCATTCATCCATGACTAAATCTAGGGGCCCCTTCACCCTGTGACCAAAAAAGAGCTCAATGGGTGAGAACCTTGTGGACGCCTAAGGGGAAGTGAGGTTCCCTCATAGTGGAAAAAAAAACATATGCAGTTTCAACAGGGAGGGAGAGAGGCATGTGGGGAGTGGCGCAATGCACTGGCTGTGGGGCGGCAGTCTTCCGGGAGGCATTCTGGAGGCTGTGATGCTGCCCTATTTGCAGATACCTGTCTGCTCCTCTCAGGGGGAGGAAATGGACAAGGGAATGATAGGCATCCTTAGAATGGCAGAAAAAGGGGAGATATTGTTGATGGGGGACCTGGCTATGCCAGATGTTAACTGGAGCACATTTGCTACAGCCACATCCAAGAGCATAGTCATTCTCGATGCCCTACAGGGGGCATGCCTTAGGCAGCTAGTGTTGGAACCCACTCGGGAGGGAGCAGTCTTAGACCTGATACTCTCAAATGGAGGAAGGTGAGAGGATCTCGGATTTTGAAGTGGGTAGCCATCTGGGAACCAGCGACTACCAGACAGTGTGGTTCACAGTAATCACAGCCATAGAATCAAGCCATACAAAAGCAAGGGTACTGGACTTTAGAGGGTTTACTTTGGCAGAATGGGAGACTGACTATGGAATGCACTAGCAAAAGGAATGGAAGGAGGAGTGGAGGAACAATGGGGAAAAAATCAAAAGTGCCATCACAGAGGGCAACAAGCTTTTGTGTGAAGCAAATAAAGCAAAATGAAGGAAAAACAACTATGGCTCTCAAAAGAGGTGGCAGAGTAGGTTAGGGAGAAAAAGATAACGTTCAGAAAGTATAAGGAATCACAAAAGGAGCAGGACAGAGAACTCTTTATCAGTTAAAGCAGAAGGAAGTGGGGAAGGCAGTCAGAATAGCAAAGGCCCAAACCGAGGAAAAGATAGACAACTCATTTAAGAAGGTGGATAAAACCTTTTATAGGTACATAAGTGAGCAAAGGAAGTCCAAGGGAGGGATAGTGAGTCTTAATAAAGGGGAGTGAATGTGGGTAGAGGGTGACAGTGAAAAGGCAGAGATGCTGAACGAATACTTTTGCTCAGTATTCACAAAAGAAGAGGAGAGAGATGTACCTAAACCAAACAATAGAAGCACTCTGGATGGGGGGCAGTGCTAGGTAAGTTACTTTTTCTGTTGTGTTTGAAAACTTGTTCCAGGAAGCTCTGTGCAGTCACTAGCAAGGATGGAGAAGTACTACAAAAAGTAATACACCTTACAATTATAGTTACTTATTTCTTTTTATACAAAAACAATACAAAAATAACAAAGAACTATAACAGATTACAGTTTTTGAAAGTAATAGGTTAGTTACTAGTTACTTTCAAATAAATGTAATCAGTTACAGTTACGTATTTCTTTTGCATAAATAGACATAATTGTAACTGTAAGGTGTATTACTTTTTCTAGTACTTCTCCATCCTTGCTAGTGACTGCACAGAGCTTTCTGGAACAAGTTTCCAAAAGTAATAGAAAAAGTAACTTACCCAACACTGATGGGGGGAGGGCGTCGATACCAGACCATTCACAGAAGAAAGAGTCCGAAAAGAACTCCTAAAACTCAAGGTGGGCAAGGCAATGAGGCCTGATGGGATTCACCCCAGAATTCTGAAAGAACTAAGGGGAGAACTAGTGACACCACTGACTACCCTTTTTAACAAATCATGGGAGGATGGTGTGGCACCTGAGGACTGGAGGAAGGCGGATGTGAGTCCCCTTCACAAAAGTGGGAGCAAGGCAGAGGCAGGAAACTACAGACCTGTTAGTTTGACCTCAGTGGTAGGGAAAATGATGGAATCACTTCTGAAAGAAAGAATTGTTGAGTACCTAGAGGCCTGTGGGGCACAGGACCCAAGGCAGCATGGACTCACGGGAGGAAGGTAATCTCAGACGAATCAAATAGATTTCTTTAACTGGGTCACCAAAGTAGTAGACCAGGAAGGTGCTGCGAACATGGCCTACCTAGACTTTAGTAAGGCATTTTACACAGTCCCACACAAAAGATTAATAAACAAGTTAGCCAGACTGGGAGTGTGTCACAGGGTGGTGGCCTAGGTAAAAATTGGCTGGACAACAGGTCGCAGAGGGTAATAGTAAACGGAGGTCACTCCAAAGAAAGGGGGGTTGCTAGCAGAGTACCGCAGGGTTCAGTATTGAGGCCGGTCCCCTTTAATATCTTTATAAGTGACAGTGCAGAGGGACAGGAAGGAAAAGTATGCCTCTTTGCGGATGACACAAAGATCTGCAACAGGGTTGATGACAGGGGGTGTGTGGAAAGGATGAGAAGGGACTTGGCAAGGTTGGAGGAATGGTCAAAAGTATGGCAGCTTAGATTCAATGCAAAGAAGTGCAAAGTAATGTACCTGGGAAACAAAAACCCAGGGGAAGAGTACACAATTTTGGGGGGGAGTTACTAACAACAACAACAGAAATGGAAAGGGGCCTGGGGTAGTCATATCAGATGACCTATAGGTAGGCAGGCAATGTGAGAAGGCAGTAAGGCGAGGGGGGATACTGGGATGCATAGGGAGAGCCATCACCAATAGAAAACAGGATGTTGTCATCCCTGTGTACAGACAGTTGATGAGACCCCATCTGGAGTACGGCGTGCAGTTCTGGAGACCCCATTTCTGCAAGGACATAGACTGGATGGAGGCAGTCCAGAGGAGGGCAACTAAAATGGTGCAGGGTCTGCACCAGAAACCATATGAAGAGAGACTAAAGAAGCTTAATATGTATACCCTTGACAAAAGGAGGAGAGCGAGGACACAATAGAAACTTTCAAGGACCTCAAGGGAATCAACAAAGTCCAAGAGGGTAGCATCTTTCAGAAAAAGAGATGCGCAGGAACAAGGGGACACAGTTTGAAGATAGTGGGGGATGGCTCAGGGGCAACGTGAGTAAGTATTTTTTTCACAGAGAGGGTGGTGGACACATAGAATGGCCTTCCTGAGGAGGTTGTGGGGTCAAAAACAGTGGGAGAATTCAAGATTGCATGGGACAGACAAGGCAGTTATAGTGGGGTTAGGAGAAAGTAGACTGTTGGTTAACTAGGATCTGCAGCTTATCCAATAGGTATTATTTATTTATTTATTTATTTAATTTTGGTACCACAGTAAGCCCACTGAGACCAGAGATCCCTTTTTCAGTGGCAACCTAGAGTTAATTACAGGTAACATAAAGTAATACATTTATACATTATACATATCACAAGCACGTGAGACGGGTCATACAGCAGGAAAGATACAAATGGGCAGACTGGGTGGGCCAAGTGGTCCTTATCTGCCATCAGAGTCTATGTTTCTGTGTTTCCCTGTATGCAAAAAGGAGGTGGGGCAAATATTTGTCCCCCTCCCTTTTGTGCTGGTCAGTAAATGCCCTGAGCATAGTTTTAAGGGTCCCATTGAACTGCTCAACCAGGCTGTTTGTCTCAGGGTGATAGGGTGAAGCACGGAGCTGTTTCACCCAACACTTCTCCCACAAACTGGTCATTAAGGACGACATGAAATTTGTCCCCTAGTCTGACAAAATCTCCTGGGAAACCCTACTCGGCTAAAGATTCCCAGGCGCTCATCAGCCACCTTTTCTGCCTAAATGGAAGACATGGCCACTGCTTGGGGGTACCTGGTTGCGTAATCCCTCGCAACTAGTATGTATCATTTGCCCATGCGACTTGGGGTACTTAGGGGCCCCAGCATGTTCACGGCTACCCTCTTAAAAGGTTCATCAATAATAGGTAGGGGCACCAAAGCAGCCTTCATCTTGTCCCCTACCTTTCCAACCAGCTGGCACTGTGGACAAGTTCGACAGTAACTTGCCATGTCTGTGTTCATGCTTGGCCAAAAGAAATTATTGGGAAGCCACTTTTTTGTGTGGTTAATACTCAGGTGGCCCGAGAAAGGAATATCATGGGCCAGGGCCAGAATCTGCTTTTGGTAGTCCTGGGGGACTGCCAGCTGCTGGAGTACCTCTTCCTCTAGCTCCCTCTGTGGTGTACACTCCCTGTACAGCAGCCCATTTTCCAATAAGCTGACTTTTTACTCCTGAGAGGCTGCAGCACTATCTGCTGTCTCTCTCAGTTTCTGGAGCGTAGGATCAGCTCACTGTGCCATGCCCAGCTCCTCCCATTCTTACCCTCCCTAGTTCCCATTCGGAAGGAGAACTGCCCCTGGTGGCAAACACCTCTGCTTGTAACTGGGGCTCAGGGCTGCAACTCCTAGGTAGCCCTTTACCCACACTAGCCACTTCCTCAGCTGCTGAGGGATGGGCCTGCACAGGCTGTGTCACCCCCTCCTCCCCCTCAGAAGCTTGCCCTTTTGCCTGGCTACAGGTAGTAACACATACCAGGTTTTCCCTGTGGTCAGAATCGTTCCCCATGATCACATCCACAGGGAGATCAGGTTCATCTCCCACCTCTTGTACCCCATGGCCACCCTCCCAGCTCAGGAAGACCTGAGCCACTGACACATGGACCACTGAAACCATGACTCCCGAATCTTGGAAAACTGCCCTGGCAGAATCTGCTCTGCCTGGATCAGATCCTGCCTTACCATGGAGATGGAGGCACCAGTGTCCTTCAGTCCCTGTGTTACTGTCCCATTGACTAGAACAGGGTGCATATGCTTAGTGGAGTTTGGTGGCACTACAGTGTGTGCGCAGTTTACCAACTGTGGTATACTGTCTTGGTCACCCCCTTCCCCAGGCTTTTGCCCTTTACTCCTGTTTTAGGACAGGCATAGGATAGATGCCCCACTTTCTGGCAAATCCAGCATGCCTTGGCCCCCGGCTCCTTGTTTCCCTTTGAACCGGTGGGTTCTGTTTTGTGCTTAGGTGCAGGCTGGTTTCCTTTAGGCTGCCTTCCCTGGGTTTCCTTAGAACCATGTGCTGCCCCACCCCCATAGTTCTTACGCTGCAGATGTGGTCTGCTGGCCACATACAAATCAGCACTTTTCTGCTGCCTTCTTTACGGAGTTGCATGCCCAGTCCAGCAGCCATATGCGCAGGTCATCAGGTAGTTTTTTTTTCGTGATATATTTTATGGTATTTTTTGTTTTCTCCCCGTAAGCTGTCCCCTTACCTAAGATGCGCGCGCATGTGGAGGCATGCGCACACCGCGTCTTGAGGTACCTGCCCACTACGTGTCTCCCCCTGCCTATGTTGACCACTGGGCCTCCATCTGTTGGCAACAAGACTATTGGGGGGGGGCGCGACCTCCCCCAGGAGTGGTAGCAGGGAGGAGGCGGGGAACTACAGACCGGTCAGTCTTACCTCAGTAGTGGGCAAGATTATGGAGGCACTCCTTAAGGAAAGGATAGTGCAACACCTGGAATCCATGGGCACAGGATCCAAGACAGCATGGGTTTACAAAAGGAAGGTCCTGTCAAACTAATCTCATAGATTTCTTTGACTGGGTAACCAGAGTGGTGGACCAAGGGGGAGCAGTTGATGTCGCCTACCTTGACTTCAGCAAAGCTTTTGACACTGTTCCACATAGAAGATTGATAAATAAGCTGGGTAGGCTCGGGGTGGGTCAGAAGTTGGTCAACTGGGTGGCAAACTGGTTGACTGGCAGAAAACAGAGAGTGGTGGTAAATGGTATACAGTCAGAAGAGATGCAAGTCACAAGTGGGGTACCTCAGGGATCAGTCCTGGGGCCAGTCCTCTTCAGCATCTTCATTAGTGACCTTGCAGATGGACTAGAGGGTAAGGCTTGTCTGTTTGCAGATGACACCAAGATCTGCAACAGAGTAGATGATCCAGATGGGGTGGGCAGAATGAGAAGAGATCTGGATAAACTAGCAGAATGGTCAGAAGAGTGGCAACTGGGATTTAATGCAAAAGTGCAAAATCATGCATATAGGGAAGAGAAACCCTGAAGCCACCTATAGGCTGGGAGGAGTTGCTAGCAGTCACAAAGGAAGAAAGAGACTTGGGCATCATCATCACTGATGACCTAAAATCATCCAAGCAGACCTCTAAAGCAGTAGGTAAGGCTAGGGGGTGTTAGGGGTGTATTAGTAGGGGTATCACAAGTCGTAAGAGGGAGGTAATAATCCTCTGTACAAGACACTGGTTAGGCCCCATCTGGAGTACTTGCCAGTATTGGAGGCCACACCTTCACAAGGACATTAACCAAATTGAGGCAGTCCAGAGAAGGGCAACCAAAATGGTGCAGGGACTGCATCAGAAGACATATGAGGACAGATTAGCAGGAGCTCAATATGTATACCTTGAGCAAAGGAGGAGAGAGGTGATATGATCGAGGCATTCAAACACCTTAAGGGCATAAACAAGGTGAAAGAGTCTAACATGTTTAAATATAAGAAAATAGCAGGACAAGAGGACACAACATGAGATTAGAGGAGGCCGATTAAGGGGGAATGTGAGGAAATTCTTTTTCACAGAAAGGGTGGTGGATGCATGGAATGGCTTACCACAAGAAGTGGTGGCTATGAATACATTGCAGGGCTTCAAACAGGCATGGGATAGGCATAAGGGAGCAATACAAATGACTATGAATAGATAGGCCACTGACAGAGCAAAGGCCGGTGGCACATTTATAAGGTAGAAAAAGAAATGGGCAGACTGGATGGGCCTTGCGGTCCTTATCTGCCGTCAACTTCTATGTTTCTAGAGGCGAGTTGTCTTCCAGCTGCTCAATCCTGCTCCAACCCCCCCCCCCGTGCCAGCTCCCTGACGACCCTAGTTCATTCCCAAACCCGGATTAAAGGAGGGGCGTGAGTTAAGGCGTCCAGCGCTTCAGCCCTCAGTGCTACCACAGTGGCTGGCTCCATCAGGTACAATTTTAAGAAACTGTTCCCTTAAGATTAAATCTTTAATTTGCTTTACATCCTTGTCTTATCCCCATCTGCCCAGTGGTCTAAATAAGCACACATTTGGACATGCAGTTCTACATAGCTGTCTCCTGGGCCTTTTCTTAACTCTAAATTTCCATCTATAAGCCTCAGGAGTCCGTTCAAAACGTTTTAATGACATTATTTTAACTTTACCGTAGTCCATGCAATCATTATCATCCATTCAAGCAAATGCATGCAAGGCGCGGCAAGTAAGTAATGGGGTCAGGTGGATCATCCACGAAGTCTTATTTAATTTAAATTGCCCACAATCCTTTTCAAATGATTTTCAAAACAAATCCAGATCATCTCCCTCTTGATATTGCGGTAACATTTTAGAATTAATCGTGGCTTTGTGGATTAAACCACCTGTGCCATTACTTACGGTTTGCCATGATGTTTGCTGCCGCAATTTTTCCATCTCAGTTTCATGCTGTTGCTCTGTCTGTTGCTCTGCTTGTTCCTTCTGTCTCTCCTCTTGCATAAGGATCTCATGCTGGCGAATCTACTCCCTTTCCTCTTGCATAAGGCTCTCATGCTGGCAAATCTTTTCTGTTTCCTCTACCTCCAGCCATTTTCTCCTTTTCAGCCTCCAGCCTTGCTCTCTGCAGTTCGGCATCCAGCAGCGCAAGCTCTGCCTTCAGGATCTCAAGCCAAGGTTGATTGGACTGCACAACTTCCCCAGCTTGTGCCACATGGTGCCCCCTTGCTCAGTCTCGCTAACTGGGTCTCTATCCTCAGCGACCACGTGCTGACCAGGTATTGGGCCATTTGAGACCATCTTCCCCTCCTGCAGCCAGTCATGCACAACAGGGCTTACATAAGTGCTCTCTTTGTCATGCTCTCAGGGAAAATCACCCTTGCTGTGCACAGCTCACGATGCTGCTGTGCATGAAATTTTACATAGCTTGAGGAGCTCATATTCTCTAGCTATGCTGCACTAAACTGTCTAGAAATAAAAAAATAGTAAACAATGCAACCTTTTGAAATCCTGTTTCGTGACTGTTAAAAGGTATATTTCTGTTGGCACTCTGTCACCAGTGTGCTATCTGTCTCTCTTGCTCTCAGAGTTCCTGCCTCACAGGAAAGCACACTGTCTGCTGCTCCGCACTGGACTGATACCAGTTGCCACACAGATCCCACCACTCTGCCACCAGTGTAATGGAAATCCCACTCACCAGGGATTTCCAGCTCACTGCCACCACAAGGTTTTTACCAACAGGAACCAAGAAACCTGTTTTTTTTTTTTTCTTTAACCTCCTCCTCCTTGCTCAAGGCCAGGAAGGTCAACACAATAACTGTGGGTAGAGCACCCCTTCGGAGACGGACTGCAAGCAGAGTCCAGCAGAAATAGTACAATTACCCTTTTTTTTTGTATTATCTATTTATGCCCTCCTACGTGCTCCGGAGTTCTCTCCCCTTTGGGCCACCATGACCCACAGACATTCCCCCTACTATCTCCCCCTCAGCCACCTACCTCAGATCTGCAGCCTTCTATGGGGTAGCCCAGTGTAACCCTTCACCGGGTGGGTCCCCCTCCTTCGAGGGGGATGGCACTGGTGGGAGGAGACCAGCACACTATTCTTTTTTTGGTCCCGGGTGCTGCTGAGGTAATTCGTGGCTTCCGGGGAGTCTTTGGAGGTGCCTAGGGTCAGCAGTTGTCATCCGACTAGTCTTCGGAGTGGTTTCCGGTTTTCTGGTTCCACCAGCTCGTCGCTCATGTAGTGCCTCCAGTCTCCACCGGGGGGCTACTACCGAGCGAGGCCATCCCCAAACCCACCCCGGGATAGGAGAGCAGTCTATCGGACACTCAGTCCTATCCTCCCCCTGCCGACCTCCGGCTACCTGAGTCTGTTCCCGGACCCCGGTCGCCAGCGTGGGTCGAGGTAAGGTGCCAGCACCTCAGCCCTCTACGCCACTGGGCCGGCCACAGTTACACTTTTAAATAAAACAAGCAGTTACTGATTCTGTAAAAATAGAATCTTTACTAAAATACTACAAGTATTTACAAGAAAACAAAAGGGTTGCACATTTACTAAGAAACGGAAAATAAAGCAAGTTAACAGATAGTTGGTATACAGCAAAATTCGGAGCTATCCGTATTTAAAATCCTTCACCTGCCCTAGCTACAGAATTACTGTCCCTCACTGTGCTGTCTTACCAGTCAGCTAGTCTTGGTATGGCAGAGGCTTTGGCATTGTCCGATGTTCCAGTCTAAGAGAGAGACCCGGCTTACGGCACCACAGTATATTTCTCCTCTCTGTGGGGAGGGGTCTCACTCACTTTGAGTGACAGTTCCATGTTGTCCCAGCCCTCTTTGAGTGAGTGGGTGTGTGTGTCCACCCACCTTCAGCACCTCCTTGCTACCATAATGACATCCACCTGGGTCCTTTGTTGAACATGGGAACATCTTAAGGAAGGACACCTCCCACTGGGTTTATTGCTTTATTGTCTCCTCCCTAGCATTCCTGTTAACTTTCCCATGAGACATCAGACCTCTAACATAAGCTGTCATATACTACTTGATCATGTGCTCTGGTAGCCATCTTATACTTGAATCAGATGCATATTTGGAAAAGAATAAATGAATCAAAAGAATACAGGGTTCTGGTCCCCTTTCCCGTCATACTCACGACAGACGCATCCTGTCTGGGCTTGGGTGCCCGAGATGTACGCAGTCCTACTTGCGTTTTTCCTTGTGGGCCCTCTCTTGATTCAGATGGACAACATGTCGGCAGTCTGTTATATCAGCAAGCAAGGGGGGACTCACTTGTACTTCCTGTGCAGGGAGGCGATGAGAGTTTGGCATTGACTATAGAACATGATCTGGTCTTAATGGCAGTTCATGTTCCAAGCACCCAGAGTGTCCTGGCCAACAGCCTAAACTGGTCCAGGTCAAAAATGCATGCGTGGGAGCTCCTATCCTCCATAGTCGAGGAGCTCTTTGACAGTTAGACCTCTTTGCGTCCCCACTCAATGCAAAACTGCCTGATTTCTGCTATCCAAGGCCTGGTGTTTTCTAGCGAAACGTGTTGTCCCTCTCTGGGACAGGGAGGTTTCTGTATGCCTTTCCACCCTCCCTTCCCGTTTCTGCAGAGTTCTTCTCAAGCTGCAGTCAGAGAGAGTGGACGTGATTCTGATAGTTCCTTATTGTCTGCGACAGATATGGTTCCCATTGTTGCAACAGCTGGCAGTGGAACCTCCTCTTCCTCTGCCCCTTTGCTCCAACCTGCTCCCACAGGACCATGCACTCTGATTCACCCGGACCTCAAGTCTCTTCATCTACATACGTGGCTCATTCAGACTTAGTCATCACACGATTTTGGGTTTCCTCTAGGGTGGCAGATGTTCTGGTGGCCACCAGGAAGCCCTCCACCAGAGCCACTTACACCATGAAGTGGAAGAGGTTTTCCACCTGGGCTACTGCCCGGCATTTGGATCCCTTTACCTGCCCAGTAAATCTCATCCTGGAGTACTCCCTTTCCCTTTCAGACTCTGGTCTGGGCTACTCCTCTATCAGGGTGCACCTTTCCGCCATCTCTGTGTACCATGCACCCATTGATGACAAAAATATTGCCCAACTGGGCCAGTCTTGCACCTTCATGCAGGGCAATCTTCATTTGAAACCTCCCATTAGGGACCCAGTCCCGCTATGGTATTTGTTGTTTATTGTGGAGAAGCTCACTCTTCCTCCCTTTGAACCTGACGCAAGCTGCGCTTTCTGTTGTGGAAAGCGTTGTTTTTAGTTGCCATTACTTCAGCTCGGCGGATTTCTGAGCTTCAGGTTCTGATGTGTAAAGAGCCTTACTTGGTTTTCTACAAAGACAGGGTATCTTTGCGGACCAATCCTAAGTTTTTGCTTAAGGTGGTGTCTGAGTTTACTTTGAATCAATCCATCCACCTGCCTGTTTACTTTCCTGAGTATTCAAATCAGGGGGAGGCTTTACTTCATACTCTAGATGTTAATCGGTTGCTTTGTTTTTATCTGGACCACACTCGCCCTTTCAGAAGATCTGACCAATTGTTTGTTTCGTTTGCTCCCAGGAAAGAAGGAGCTCCAGTTTCTAAACAGTGTTTATCTAAATGGTTAGCTAATTGCATTGTTTATTGCTACTGCAAGGACTTTGAGCCTTTGCCAGGCCAGGTCAGGTCAAAGGTCATTCTACAAGGGGCATGACTACCTCCTTTAAAAATGTTTCTGCTGCAGACATTTGCACAGCCGCCAGTTAGAGTTCTGTCCACACATTTGTCAAGCATTACAGTCTGGACAGTGTCTCTAGGCGTAAAGCCTGTTTCGGCCTTGCAGTCCTCCAGGGCCTCCTGTCCTAATGTTCCTATGACTGCTGCTGTCCTCCTTCCTTCTGGCTGCGTCTGTTCCTCTACTGCTTGGGATTCAGTCCTTATGGTGTAACCTGCTGCAAGAGCTCCTTGGAAGTAAGATAGTACAGTTGCGTAAAAACTTACTGTAACAGCAGATCTTCGAGAGGAGCTCTTGCAGCAGACACTGCATTCCCTCCCTCCTTCCCCCTGACTGCTGTTTCTCCATCGCAGCTCTTGTGCTTTCTTCGTTTATGAGGAAACGCCTTAGTTTTCTTATTTTTGCACACGCTGGGATCTCCAGCGGGAGAACTGGGGATGGGCCGGGGCACCGCTCCTTTTATACCATAGGCCACATGTCGGTGTGCCAGCATTGAGGGTGGTCCCCCGCTGAATATTGCTAGCTAGAAGTTTTCTGTGTGGTCTTAGAGCCTGGTGGCTCAGTCCTAATGGTTATTGCCTGCTGCAGGAGCTCCTCTCGAAGATCTACTGTTGTAACTGTACTTTCTTTAAATTTTTTTCCGTTACCTTGGGGGAGTTGGAAACACCAACATTTTTTTTCATTCAGTGTGCAAGTGTGATCAACTGAATGTACACAGGACCTGCAGCATTGCCCTGCAGTTACTTTCAGTGTTATCTTTTGATGAGTTCTGTGAGTAATTGGGGGGGGGGCTGCCCTGAAATGGTGGTGGTCACATGGCCACCTTTTGACCAGTCATACAGTTTAAAAAGTGACTATGGGCCCTGGCCACTGATGCTGGTGGTAGTGTGTTGGGCTACCAAGAAGGAGACCTGGCCTTGCACAAAGATCCTGACTCATTTCTGGATTGGGTGAGTCGAGGGTGATACAGAGTTGTCACTTTCTTGCACTTGGGGGAGAGTTCCACTCACCCTGCTGTACCAGCAGTGGACTGGGAGTAGAAGTGGTTGTCACGACTGACTCCATGGTCGTTTTCTCAGGTTACAGGTTGCATGGACATTTACAGCTAAGAGGAGGTGAGTAGGCGTTAAATGAGAGAAAACACCTGCGCTTGCTTGGATGACTCTTACAGACCCCGATCCCCATACCTGGCCCAAGACCATACACACTGCATCCTTAGGACTATGTGGAGAAGCCCATGTGCAGTAGAGAGTGGGATGGACTTTAGGGGTGTATACTCGGAGTTGTAGTCAAGAGGGCTGCTGGGAAGAGGAGTAATTTGTGAGCTGAATGGGCAGTGGAGAAGCGTGAGCCAAGCTGAGGAAAAGTGTAGTCCCACTGCTGGGGCTAATTTAAAAAAATGGTGTTCAGGAAACAGAACTGTGGGTTTTGGTAATGGTAATGGTAGAGGCCTGTTATGAAACAAAGAAAGAGAGGGAGAAACACGGAGCAAGTTCAGTTACTTGAAGCGATCAACCTCGTTGCCAGGGGCTTCCACAGTTTGCAACAGATGGCATTTACTTGAACCGAAAAGTTCTTGGCTGTACACTAACATATGAAGAGCCAGTTTCGAGAGGATTATCTTTTGAGCTGTTTCTCTTTGTCTGCTGTAAACCTGTTTTCTGGTAACTAAGTAGTATCCATTGGGATCCTGGCTCCTTATATAAAATGATTTAGCTTGCTTTTTTTTCATTTAGCTACCATTAGTACAGAATGTACAATGATGTAAAATGAATGGCATTTTCTGTGTCTTTCACATAGGTCATCTCATTTCATTTTTTCAAATGCTGTTTGGTATTGCAGCAGTCAATCAGTGAAATAATAAGACCTGGTACAGAGGAGATTGTTATGGCATATTCACTGGTTTGACGAGCAGTTCAACTCATGCCCATTTGTACCAGACTGACCTTTATGTCATGATAATGCTTGATATAGGGGTCCTTCTGCTAGTAGAAGCCAGTGAAGACATATACACATCATGTACTATAGATTTTCACCATTTACCATGCAGTGTAAATGGCTCATTTTATTTGTGGCAATTCACTATTTCCTTCAGGTAATATTGAAAGGATTGGGGCATTTGTGGAGCAACATAGGTAGGATTATATGTACTGTCCTCTTCCCGGTTCTTTGATTTTTCTCCCCATTTCTTCCACTGTGTCTTTCTCATGCGTATCTGTCTGTCGTGCAGTTTTTGGGGACCAGGGCATGCGTGTGTGTGTGTGTGTGTGTGTGTGTGTGTGTGTGTGTGTGATTGTAAAGCCATGGAGTCACCCCTATGTGTTAATGCTTTACGACAAACTCTGGCATTACTTTTTCTAAGTTTTGAAAAGCTAATGGGTTGAGGTGTAGAACTCTACTGAATGCTGCAGGCCTGCGAATTTGGGAAATGGATTTAAAACAGATCATTGCTTATATCCCTAGTGCATGTAATATTTCTTGTGGTCTGCAGAACTTGGATTAACTTAATTCATGGTGTATTGCTTCTGTTTGCTAATCTCATTATGTTTCTTTAAACCAAAGCTGCATCACAAATTGCATTCATTCCGTGTTGGGATTTTTCTTCTGATGCTAGTCATTAATCCGTTGCTGTGCAACTTCAAGAACAAAACCAAAAAAAAACAGGGAATGTGGTTTTTGAGTAGGAATTCTTATTTAGTTGCTTTACAGCATTCTTTGTAGTATGCTGAAATTTGTTGATGAACACAGAATGGCCCAGCTGGCTAACTACCCTAGCTCAGTGTGCAGTTATGCGCTGTAGTGGCCCTATGTGCAGTGCACCGCACCTTGTGTTATCTTGCACATCACAGCTCAAGTTATTACACAGGGCACTGCTAGACCAGCAGATGGAATTCATAGTTTACTGTTGTCTGTGAACTCTGGGAAAGTAGAGGGATAGAATAATGAAGGCAAACGGGATTCAGCAGTGCATCGTACTGTCAGCTGGGGAACCAGAGTTCATGCATGACCAAAAGAATGTAACACTGAGGCCCAATCAACAGAGGCATTACAGAAGTGAGGTGCTCAGCTTCTGGCAGTGGTGGTGCAGGTTACCATGCATACATGCACCCCCCCCCCCGCCAGCCAAACAAGGAGTAGCATTGGTATCGGATGTGGATGGCAAACAGCACTTGCAACGGCTGTGGACTGCTTGCAGCATTGTCATCGGCTGGGACCATGAGCAGCATTGGTGTCAGCTGTTATGACAAACTGCATTTGTGTGTGCTGTGACAGTGAGCAGGTTAGCTGTAAAGGCAAGCAGCACTGCCATCAGCTGCGACGGCAGCAGCTCACTTGGCTAAATGAAGGATGGCATCATAGCATCCCAGTTGTCAGGGTGGAGGAACCATGGCGGAAAATGGGAGGGGGGAAAATAGACAACTTGGTGTTGCAGGACACGCTGTCCGCTCTCAGGGAAGACTTAGCTCTGCCTAAGATCCTTGACATAGTCATGGCCTGTGTCCCGGATGCCCTTGCAAGTCAGGGGTACATGTCCATGTACTTTCTGATCCCAAAACAGACGGGGGCTGGCACCCTATACTGGATCTACACAATCTAAATCAGTTCCTGGAGAAATGCAAGTTCCAGATGGTCACTCTGAACCAGATTATACCATCTCTGGAGCAGGACATGTGGCTCTTCCTGGGTCTCCAGGATGCATTCTTCCACATCCCAGTCCATCTGTCCCACCGGCGGTACCTTTGGTTCTGCACAGAAGGGGTTCTGAACCAGTTCCATGTGGCACTAGGTTTAAACCGCAAACACTACAACAGCGCTGCCCAAAACAGCGCAGCAACAACAGCGCCCAATGAAAATACACCTAGAACCGCTACCTCGAACACAGACCTAAATAATAAATCATGATCTTACTTCGAGATACAGCTCTTGCAGCAGGTAACACCATTAGGACTGAAGCCGGCAGGCGTCAGGACCCCACGGAATTCTTCTAGCTAGCTCTCTTCAGCGGGGACCACCCCCAACGTCGGTCCCGCCCCTGACGTCGGTCCTTCCCGACGTCAGTCCCATCTAACGTCAGGCGTTGTACATAAGGGGCGGTCCACCAGATTCCCCAGTTCTTTCCGCCGCTCGACTTGCATATCTCGACCTCGCTCATTTCTAGTGCGACGCTCGGTTAAGTTCTTCCTTCGGGAAAAAAGTTTGTTTTTCGGCCCTTTTACTGTCTCATGTCCTCTCCAACCTCCGTTGAAGGCCATCCTTCGAAGTGCGCCTGTGGGAAGCAAATCCCGTTCAAGGATCTGCATTCGGCCTGCGTCCGGTGCCTAAGCCCCGACCACGACACCCGGTCCTGCTCTTTTTGCCAGGGGTTCAACAGCCGGACCCGGATCCATCACCAGAAGGCCCTTCAAGCGTTCCTGCTCGAAAGAAGATCAAGGCCATGGGCGCGGCCTCCAGGGAGTCTTCAGAGAAGGCCCGGAGACACCCCAAGAAGTACAGGGAGAGAGTTAGATCTAAGTCCCCGTCTAGGGCCTCTGACTCCCGTAGCTCCGGCTCCCGGTCCGACCGCTCTCCTTCCCGGGCCCGTTCTCAGCCTCCCCCCACAGCGGTGAAGACCCCTTCGGGTTCCTCTTCTGTCTCTCAGGCCAAGACCTCCAAGCCTTCCTCATCTTCCTCTTCTAAAGCCCTGGCTAGGTCGGGGGACCGCCATCACCACCACCACAGGTCTGGTTCCCGCTGTTCCGAACCCGACGTCAGGTCTGCCTCCTTGCCTCCTCCTCCTCAGAGGAAGACCAAAGAGCTTGCCTCCTTGAAGAAGTCGTTGGTCCCGGCGCCGGCTCGTCCGATGCTGGCCATACACCATAGGTCCCAGGAATCGTCGACTGCCAGACGCCCATCGCCGGTTAGGCCTACGTCTTCTCGGTCGTCGGCCGGGGGACGGACATCCGCACCCATTGAGAAGAGGACCCCGACGCCTCCCACCGACATTGGTCAGGAGACGATTACGGAGGAGGAGCTGACCCAGCCCGAGGACCAGACGGGCGAACCCGGTCCTGTCGCACCCCCAAGGGAACCCTTGCCAGAACCTGAGACCCCTGAGGAGCCAACGCCGGAACCTGATAACCGACCATCGGCGCCCAGTCCGTCATCGGGCCTTACCATATCCGAGGTCAAGGAGTTGTTCACTTACTGGTGGGACACCATAAAAAAGGATGTGGTTCCCACACCTCCTCCTCTTCCTCCTCCTCCACCACCTGTGACCCCACCGGCCCCTGCGCCCCCTACTCCGTCCGGGGCTGCAGGCCAAGCACCTTCCCCCCAGGAGCCTGCGGATCCTCCTAGGGGGAGACCAGACAAAAGGAGACCTCCGTCCAGATCTTTTTCAGGGTCACCCAGCCCTAAGAGACCCAGAAGACGTCGCCTTTCGCCTTCGACAGAGGACACGGGATCGGAATTCTCGGAAGGATCCAGATCCCCCTCTCCAATCGACATCGCTTCTCCGGACCCACGTGAACTTCCTAGATCTCCTCCGGATGACCCATCGTTCTCAGAGATCATGAGGCATAGCCAAGAGAACATGGGCTGGGATGCGGAAGAATTAGACCCCGAGAGATTACGCCTCACCAGGTATCTTCGGCAGAAAGATCCTAAGCCTGTGGTGGTGCCACCCTTGGTGGACACTTTCGTGGATGTCACCAAGGCAGCGTGGAAGCGTCCACAATCGCTCCCGGCGATGCCGAAGAAAGCTGACCGCCTGTACAAGGCCCCTAAGGAGGACCAGTACTTGGCTTCACATCCTCTGGCTGATTCTCTGGTCATAACAGCCTCTCATGACCCGTCCCAGAGACTGCAACATTTGAGGACCTTGCCACCGAACCTGGAGTCCAAACAGTTGGACGCTATGGGCAGGCGCACGTACGCTTCCGCTACTTGCGCCATCAGATCCCTGAACTACTTAACCCACATGGTACAGTTCCAAAATGCCTTGTGGGAGCAGGGACTGGATCTGGCGGACAAGTTGCCAGACGGTGAGCAGAAGGAGGAGATGTTGCAACTCCTCCGTACGGGTTCGGACGTGGGAACCCAGGTGCTGCGAGCCGTGTACGATTCCGCGGACTCCTCGGCCAGAGCGGCAGCTTCGAGCGTATGCCTCCGGAGACACTCATGGCTCCGTGTCTCCGGATTCACCCCGGATGTCCAGAACATCATCCTGGACGACTCTTTTGGCGGAGACGTTCTTTTTGGTGAATCCTCTGAGAAGGTCCTCACCAAACTCCAAGAAGCCGGGAAGGCGGTAAGGTCAGTCCAGGCAATGTACCGACCCAGGCTTAGTTCCTTTCGTAGGAACCAAAGCCGTTTTCGTGGCCGGACGCAGAGACAGCAGTCCCGCACCGGACCACAACAGAGGGGCTCCTTTTCTCGCAGAGCCCAGGGAAAGTTGTCCACGGGCCGAAGTCAGCATCCAGCTAAGCCGGCTCAGCCCGCGGGTCCCTCCGCCGCCTTAGCATGACTCCTTCCTGGCCCCCGCCTCTCAGGATCAACGGGACATCAAGGTCGGGGGTCGCATTGTGGACTACCTGCCAGGGTGGCAGTCCATAACCACCGACAGGTGGGTCCTTCAGTTGGTCAAAAGAGGCCACTTTATAGAATTCGCAGACAAGCCACCCTCGAGGTCTCCTCTGCGCTCCTGTTACTCGGGTCAGCACAAATTGCTTATCAGGCAAGAAATACTCGTGCTCCTGCAAAAGGGAGCGGTGGAGTATGTTCCAGAGAACCAGATAGGATCCGGATACTATTCCCACTTCTTTCTGGTTCCGAAGAAATCAGGGGACCTCCGTCCAATCTTGGACCTCAGCGACCTCAATATGTCGGTCGCCTACAAACGATTTTGCATGGTGACCCTTCAGGGTCTCCTCCCCATGCTAAAGAAGGACACCTTCTTGGCATCTCTAGACATGCAGGACGCCTACCTGCATATCCCTGTGTCTCAAGCGCACAGGAGGTTCCTGTGCTTCCAGTTTCTCAGCCACCACTTTCAGTTCCGAGCTCTTCCGTTCGGACTGTCATCGGCCCCCAGGGTCTTTACCAAGTGCATGGCAGTCGTGGCAGCGTCTTTAAGGAGACAGGGCCACTATGTGTTCCCATACCTGGACGATTGGCTTCTCATGGCCGCCTCCAGAGAGGCGTTGTTGCTAGCTATCCAGAGCACCCAGGTTCTGTTCCAGTCTCTGGGCATCCTAATCAATTACGAGAAGTCTCTCCTTGTACCGTCCCAGAAGCTGCAGTTCATAGGCGCAGTTCTGGACACCGTCCAAGGGAAAGCATTTCTTCCCGACGAAAGAGCAGAACGCATCAGATCCCTCATCAGGGACCTCTCGTCGAAGAAGACTGCCCCTGCCAGGCTGGTCCTTCGCTTGCTCGGACACATGGCTGCGGCCATTCCAACCGTCCCCTTGGCAAGGCTCCACATGCGGGTTACTCAGTGGACACTCAAGGTGCAGTGGGACCAAAGGCAAGACCACATGCAGCAGTCGGTCAGAATCACGAATGCCGTGATTCGAGACTGGCAGTGGTGGCTAGAACCAGGGACACTCTCTGCGGGTGTTCCGTTCTGGCCGTCCCGGAGGTGATTCTTTCCACAGGCGCCTCAGGGCTGGGGTGGGAGCACACCTGAGCGGGTGAGGTCCCAAGGGACGTGGACCCCTCAAGAAGCTCATCTCCACATCAACATTCTAGAGATGAGGGCGGTCCTTTACGCCCTGCAGGCCTTTCAGTCAGAAATCCCGCCGAATACTCTTATGCTTCAAACAGACAATACAGCGGTGATGTATTACCTCAATAAACAAGGAGGTGCACACTCTTACCCCCTTTGCAGGGAAGCGATGAGAGTGTGGGATTGGGTAATCCGACATGGCACGAGCCTGATTGCAGTTCACGTTCCTGGAGTGGACAACACAATGATGAGCGGCCTGAGTGGATTTCCAGGCCAGGGTCCATGAGTGGGAACTTCTTCAAGGGTAGCAGAGGATCTGTTTCTTCGATGGGGCACCCCAGAACTGGACTTATTCGCTTCCCCATCCAATGCAAAACTGCCCAATTTTGCTCGCTAGATCCAGGGCCTGGTGTTTTCTGGCGAGATGCGTTGTCCCTCTCCTGGGCGGACAGATTCCTCTACGCCTTCCCTCCCTTCCAGTTGATCCAGAGAGTTCTTCTCAAACTGCGCAGGGAGCATGCAATAATGATCCTGGTAGCCTCTTTCTGGCCCAGACAGATCTGGTTCCCCTTGCTAACGCAGCTGTCCCGGGAGCCTCCAATCCCGTTGCCTTTCAGCTCCCATCTCTTGTCTCAGGAGGAAGGTTCACTGGTTCACCCGGACTTACGCTCACTGAACCTGCATGCATGGCTCCTAGAGACATAGCCATTTTGCGACACGGGGTCTCGCAAGAGGTGGCAGAAGTTCTTTCCTCGGCCAGAAAGCCGGCAACGCATGCGATGTACACCATGAAATGACGCTGTTTTTGCTTGTGGTCGCAAGCACGCGGCCTTTCCCCTCTAGGATGCCTGGTGAAAGTGCTGCTGGAATACCTGCTTTCCCTATTCCATTCGGGTCTTGCCTACTCCTCTATTAAAGGGCACCTCTGCGCGATTTCGGCTTACCACTTCCCGGTGGGACAGCGCACAGTGGCACAGCTTGAGGCCTCGAGACTTCCTGAGAGGGGGTGTTACACCTTAGGCCACCCATTAAGGATCCAGTTCCTCCGTGGGACTTACTCTTTGTCCTGGAACAACTCACGCTTGCCCCCTTTGAACCTGCCGCGGATTGCGAGCTGCGTTTTCTGTCGTGGAAAACGTTATTTTTAGTTGCTGTCACGTCAGCAAGAAGAGTTTCTGAGCTTCACGGTCTCATGTGCAAGGAGCCTTATTTAATTTTCTACCAGGACAGAGTGTCTCTGAGGACGAATCCAAAATTCTTGCCTAAGGTGGTCTCTGCTCTCACCCTTAACCAGGACATCGATTTGCCTGTATATTTTCCCAAATATTCCAATAGAGGAGAGGCGTTGCTTCATACCCTGGATGTTCACCGCTGTCTAAGGTACTACCTGAACAGAACTAAACAGCTTCGCAAGTCGGAGCAGTTATTCGTTTCCTTTGCTGAGAGGATGCTGGGCCATCCAGTCTCAAAGCAGACTCTTTCTTGCTGGCTTGTCCAGTGTATTTCATTTTGCTACGACAGCAAACAGAAGCCCCTCCCGGGTACAGTCCAGGGCCATTCGACAAGAGGGGTGGCTACCTGTATTGCAGCACTAAGTAACGTCTCCACCTCTGCCATTTGTGCCGCAGCTACTTGGAGCTCTGTGCACACATTTATTAGGCATTATAGCCTGGATATTACATCACGGCGGAGGGCCGGTTTCGGTCTGGCCGTGTTACAGGGTCTCCTGTCCTAGAATCAGGACTTGTTTACATATCTCTCCTAGTTTCCTCCTCCCAGAATGCTTACAGGTGCCATTGCTTGGAATCAATCCTAATGATGTTACCTGCTGCAAGAGCTGTATCTCGAAGTAAGATAGTACAGTTACGTAAGAACTTACTGTAACAGTAGATCTTCGAGAACGGCTCTTGCAGCAGGTACCTTCCCGCCCACCATTCCCCCTTGGAGGAGGCATGGCTTACCGAGCGTTGGGCAGGGGCTTACGCCCTTTATCTTTTGATGGCGGATCCTCGGTCTCCCATTTTGATGTCATCCTGCGGCCGGGAGTCTCAGGTGGGAGAAGTGGGGAATCTGGCAGGACCGCCCCCTTATGTACTACGCCTGACGTCGGGGGCAGGACCGACGTTGGGGGCGGTCCCCGCTGAAGATAGCTAGCTAGAAGAATTCCATGGGGTCCTGACGCCTGCCGGCTTCAGTCCTAATGGTGTTACCTGCTGCAAGAGCTGTTCTCGAAGATCTACTGTTACGGTAAGTTCTTATGTAACTGTACTTTTTTTGCAGGGGGGCTCTGCACCCCACACTCCCCATTTCTAAAATAATCAGCTCCGAGGGGGGGAGTTGGATCATGGGAAAGTAGAAACTTTGGGGTGGGAGAATCTTTGAGATGGGACTTAGGAAAATCATGCACACCCGTTTCACAGACAAAAACTCAGAGACCAGGAACAGAACCCTGGTCTTTAGATCTACACTGGCCGAGTTGCTCTGTGCAGTGGACCTCTCCACCACAGGAGCAGCTCGGCCAGCCACTAACTTTTTCTGTCTCTTCTTTCCATCCTCCAGTCAGTCCCTGTGGTGTGACGACTACAGGGGTAGCAGTAACTGCCATTCGCTATCCTACCCCTGTCACTGTCCTTGTTTTGCTCTTCTTACAGCGCTGTTCTTAACATGTGCTGTTAAGGTTGTGCTGTTCTAACCGGGTACCATTCTAGGTCATGCCCTTAGACCTCTCGGCCACGCCCACGGTCTTCACCAAGTGCATGGCAGTGGTGACAGCCTTCTTGAGGCATAAAGCCATCAGGGTGTATTCCTACCTGGACAACTGGCTTATAGTGAGGCCATCAAGTGTTCAAGAGATCTGGCCCTTCAGACCTGCACAGATTTGGGCCTTTTGGTCAGAAAAGTTTGAACTGGTCCCCTCGCAGATGATCAGATTAATTGGTGCACAGCTAGACTCCCTGCAGGCCAGGGCCTGTCTCCCTGTAGACTGTGCTCAGGATCTTACCTCCTTTGCCTGATTATTTCAAGTTGGGCTCTTGTACCCCGCCCTGGATTTCCTGTGGCTGCTTGGGTACATGGCATCCACCACCAGCATGGTCCACTTGGCCTGTTGGCAGATGTGCCACCTGCAGTGGGAGCTCAGCCATAAGCTGTCTCCGTGTCTAGGTCACATGGACTTGTTACCAGGGAAGCCTTTCCCCAGGACCTGGGCCTGAGTACAAGTAGGCCAAGCTGAAGCATTCCAGTCACAGCCAACAAAAAAATGCCAATGCCCAATATTTTGTATTTCTGATGTCGAGAATAACAAGCAGATAGCATATAGCTTCAGCTGGAGTCAGCTAACGGTCGTCTCAATTAGGAAATTAAGTAATAACGTGTAGTATTTTTTCTAATCACATAACACAATCTATCTAGCACGAACAGTAAAAGAAGGTGACAAGACTTTCTATAGATACATTAGTGAAAGGAGAAAGTCCAGAGGGGGTATTGCTAAGCTTAATGGAGAAAAGGGAGCATGTGAGGAGGAGGAGGACCCTGTAAAGGCATCTATCCTAAATAGATACTTTTGCTCAGTATTTACTGAAGAGAAGGTAGGGCAGGGCCCACAGCTCCAGCATCATGGACACAGGGGAGGGGTGAGCACTACTCCTTCACAAAAGAAAGGGTCCTACAAGAGCTTGCTAAGCTCAGAGGTGGATAAGGCAATGGGACCTGATGGCATACATCCCAGGGTACTTAAGGAGCTAAAGGAGGAACTAGCAGAGCCATTAGCAGAATTGTTTAGTGAGTCTCTGAGCACAGGAGAGGTCCCAGAAGACTGGAGAAGGGCTCATGTGATCCCGCCCACAAGAGTGGTAGCAGGGAGGAGGCGGGAACCACCAGACCAGTCAGTCTTACCTCAGTAGTGGGCAAGATTATGGAGGCACTCCTTAAGGAAAGGATAGTGCAACACCTGGAATCCATAGGGCACAGGATCCAAGACAGCATGGGTTTACAAAGGAAGGTCCTGTCAAACTAATCATATATTTCTTTGACTGGGTAACCAAGTGGTGGACCAAGGGGGAGCAGTTGATGTATCGCCTACCTTGACTTCAGCAAAGCTTTTGACACTGTTCCACATAGAAGATTGATAAATAAGCTGAGGCAAACAGGGTGGGTCAGAAGTTGGTCAACTGGGTGGCAAACTGGTTGACTGGCAGAAAACAGAGTGGTGGTAAATGGTATACAGTCAGAAGAGATGCAAGTCACAAGTGGGGTACCTCAGGGATCAGTCCTGGGGCCAGTCCTATTCAACATCTTCATTAGTGACCTCTGGATGGACTAGAGGGTAAGGCTTGTCTGTTTGCAGATGACACCAAGATCTGCAACAGAGTAGATGATCCAGATGGGGTGGGCAGAATGAGAAGAGATCTGGATAAACTAGCAAAATGGTCAGAAGAGTGGCAACTGGGATTTAATGCAAAGAAGTGCAAAATCATGCACATAGGAAGAGAAACCCTGAAGCCACTTATAGGCTGGGAGGGAGTTGCTAGCAGTCACAAAGGAAGAAAGAGACTTGGGCATCATCATCACTGATGACCTAAAATCATCCAAGCAGACCTCTAAAGCAGTAGGTAGGCTAGGGGGTGTTAGGGTGTATTAGTAGGGTATCACAAGTCGTAAGAGGAGGTAATAATCCTCTGTACAAGACATTGGTTAGGCCCCATCTGGAGTACTGCGTGCAGTATTGGAGCCACACCTTCACAAGGACATTAACCAAATTGAGGCAGTCCAGAGAAGGGCAACCAAAATGGTGCAGGGACTGCATCAGAAGACATATGAGGACAGATTAGCAGAGCTCAATATGTATACCCTTGAGCAAAGGAGGAGAGAGGTGATATGATCGAGACATTTAAACACCTTAAGGGCATAAACAAGGTGAAAGAGTCTAACATGTTTAAATATAAGAAAAATAGCAGGACAAGAGGACACAGCATGAGATTAGAGGAGGCCGATTAAGGGGAATGAGGAAATTCTTTTTCACAGAAAGGGTGGTAGATGCATGGAATGGCTTACCACAAGATGTGGTGGCTATGAATACAGTGCAGGGCTTCAAACAGGCATGGGATAGGCATAAGAGAGCAATACAAATGTCTATGAATAGATAGGTCACTGACAGAGCAAAGGCCGGTGGCACATTTATAAGGTAGAAAAAGAAATGGGCAGACTGGATGGGCCTTGCGGTCCTTATCTGCCGTCAACTTCTATGTTTCTATTCAAACTGCAATGTCTCCTGTCTTAGTTATGAGATGACAAGATAATGCCTCTCTGCCTACAAGGTGCTAATAACTCTATGCTGTTATTCCAGAGACTATTTCTTGACATGCTTTATTTTCATTTTTTGCATATAATTTCTTATGGAAATTTACAAGCTAGATGACATTTGGAAATAACCATGTGTTTATGGTACCATTTACTAGAAATTGAGACCATTTCTCAGCTTAGCCACTAGCTGTAAATTCCATGTTCCTCCTCTGGGCAATTCCAGCTTGCAAACCCCCTTAGATAACACTGTAAGTATTCTAGTCTCTCTGTAAGTGGGGGCACTCTCCAGGGCAAGCCCTAGGAACATGGCTGCCATGTGAGTTAGTCTCAGCGGGTCGTGGCTGGACAGTGCTGATTGGTCACAGACAGAGGGCAGCGATAAGAAACTGACTAGCTCTTAGCTTCTAGTGTTTGATGGTTCTCTTGTGCAAAAAGACTAGTGGACATAGGCTACAGGCCAAGAAAGATTGCTTTTTGGGAGAATATTTGCTTTACTTAGCCTCAGCTAAAACACTGCTTGGGGTTAGAAATATTAGATTGCAATGTGCATGCTGTTTGCTAGGCTAACAAATAATGTGTATGAACAGGTTCATATAGGGAAACTCTGCTGTGAACATTCGTACACTTTTTGAACTAATTTCTTCTGTATCCCAGAGTATAACTTTGTAACAGCCAGACACATGAGATGCTTATCTTTTACTTATTGCTTTTAGGAATATGAGAAAGTTATTTTGCTTATTACTCCTACTGGATAAAATATAGGATATATGTATTCTTGCTATGAGATTTTGAACATACTTTTATTTAGTTGTTGAGTAGCCTAATAAAGACTGATTATACCACGCCAGAATGTGTCAAGAGTTGGACTTTGTCATATTAATCCTGGCATGGGCATCTGTAGGACCAGGTCCAGTCTCGGTTTTGGTACTGGTTCTGGTGACAGACTAGCCAGTCGTCGTGACTCTGCTGATGTAGGATGCCATCCATGGCAGCTGGCTCACAACATCTGGAGGAAGGAATCCCATTTGTCTCCCCAAACTGTCCTTCATGTTCACAATGGACACGTGTCTGGTGGGGTGGGGAGCACACCTGGGAGACCACAGAGCCCAATGGTTCTGGTCAACCCCATGAGTCCTGTCATTACATCAACTGGATGAAGCTCCCTGCAGTGCAGCTAGCTCTCATGGAATTTGCCCCTCTGATCTGGAGGTCAGATCTTGCAGATCCAGTCAGATAATACTACGACCGTGTTCTGCCTGAACAGGCAGGGCAGAACAAACTCCCTTTCCCTATTTCAGGAGGCTCTCTGCACCTGGACACTCATGCACAGCCTGGGTGCAGATCTCCTGGTGATTCTTATCGCTGGAGTTCACAGGTAATTGGCAGATGCTGTCAGCTGGGTGGGAGGAACAATGTACAAATGCTCCCTGCATCTGGAGGTGGTACGCCACCTGTTCTCCCTGTGGGGCACCCCTGTGGTTTACCTGTTCGAATCCTGGTAGAACAGAAAGCTGAGATTAGTCCGGGAGACTCACAAATAGTACGCATTGAAATGGAAGAGATTCTTGATGTGATGGCAAGGTAAGGAGCATGATCCCCTTGCCTGCCCTGTGGCAGGCATCCTCGATTACCTTTGGTCCCTCTTAGTTGGGCCTGCAAGTGATGACCTTGAAGGTGCGCCTGGCAGCCATCTCTGCTTACCAGGTGCAGGCTGGTAAACTGACAGTGGCCTAGGAGGATATGGTGAGGTGCATTTTTTTTGAAAGCCTTGATCACTTGCCCCCGAGACCTCTGAGCCCCCGCCATCTTGGGACTTACTGCTGTTATTGGTTATGCCCATGTGCAAGCCATTTGAACATATGCACAGATATGAAATGTCTCACCTGTCATGGAAGACTGCCACCTTGGGGGCCATCACGTGAGCCAGAAGGATTAGTGAGCTCCAGGTGCTCTCAGTAGAGTCTCCGTATCTCATCTTCCATAAGGACAGGATTGTCCTTTGCCTCCACCTGAAGTTCCTCCTGAAGGTAGCATTGGATTTTCACCTTAATCAGGTGATAAAGCTTCTGGTATACATTACCAGTCCATCTTCGGAGGCTGACATTAGGCTCCATACTTTGGACCAACGGAGTGCGCTCACTTACTATAACAAGCGCACGGCTGGAGTTCCGAGTGAGTATCATCAGCTGTTTGAAACATACTGTACACTGAAGCCGCACCTTGCAGACTGGCAGCAAAGCGGACAACTGGCAGGTGGATAACATTATGCATCAACCTCTTTTTTTTTTTTTTTTAAACCAGGAGAGAGACACTAAGCTGAAAGCTTGTTTACAAGTGTGACCTGGGAGCACAAGGAGGTTAAGTGACTTGCTCAGGGTCACACAGTATGCAAGTGGGGGCTGTGGGATTCAGACCCAGTTCTCTAGGTTTGCAGCTCGGAGCCCTAAACCACTGCGCTATACTGCCTCCTAATGACCTCTGCTATAGGTTGGCTGGTAGGGAATCTCTCAAAGGGCTTAGGCCTCATTCCACCAGACATACTACTGCCTCAGTGGCTGCTTACTGGGGCATCCTGATACAGGGGATCTGTAGGGCTGCTATGTGGAGCAAAACGCACACCTTCATATCCCATTACAGCATAGATATGATGTGAAGTTGGGATACTGCTTTTGGGGCCTTGGTTCTCTAGTCTCTGTTCGCTAAAAAGGGGTGTGCACCTTGCCCCTTCCCCTGGAGAGCTGCAAGGAGTCTGCCACAGTGTGGATAGTAAACATTATCCACATCCTTAGAAATATAGGTTACTCACCTGTAACCGTAGTTCTGGGAGTGGTATACAGTACACATCCATACAGCTCACTTGGCCTCCTCTGGCAGTGTGGTACACAGATGCCTCCTTCCAGAATGCAAAGATCTGACATCACAGGGTGGAGCTGGAGGATATACTGCCAGGGTGGCGGAAGGAGTTTAAGCTTGAAGATGTCCAGTGAATCAGCCTGTTCCAAGAAACTGCCAGTGTGTGGATGTGAATGGAGGATGGAGAAGGAACAACTGGATATCGTGGCAGTCACAGAAACATGGTACTCACAAAACCATGACTGGGACATAAACATACCAGGATACACTATCTACAGGAGGGACAGGGAGGGTAAAAGAGGAGGAAGAGTAGTTCTTTACATAAGAGAAGGAATAAAAGCAACAGAACAAAAGGGTAAACAGGGAGGAGAAGAAGCACTGTGGGTAAATTTGGAGAGAGCAATGGCACTACAATCCACACAGGGTTTATACAGACCCCTTCTCAGGGGAGGAAATGGACAAGGAAATGATAGAAAGTATACTTAGAATGGCAGAAAAAGGGAGATATTGCTGATGGGTGATCTGAATATGCCAGATGTTAACTGGAGTGCAGTTGCAGCTGCCACTTGAAGAGTGCAGTTATTCTAGATGCCCTACAGGGGCATGCCTTGAACAACTAGTACTGGAGCCCACTCGAGAGGGAGCAATATTAGACTTGATTCTCTCAAATGGAGATGGAGGGGATCACAGATGTAGAAGTGTGTAGCCATCTGGGAACTAGCGATCATCGAACAGTATGGTTCACAATCAACACAGCAATAGAGTCAAGCCATACAAAGACAAAAGTACTGGACTTAGGAGGGCTGACTTTGCAAAATGGGTGAGTGCCTAAGGAATGCACTAGCAAATGGGCAGGAAGGAGGGTGGAAGAACAATGGGAATAATAAAAACTGCCATCACAGAGGTAACAAGCCTTTGTGTGAAGCAAATAAACAAAAACAAAGCGATGTAAGAAACCACTATGGTTCTCAAAGGAAGTGGCAGTGAAGGTTCAAGAGAAAAGAAAGCATTCAGGAAGTACAAGGAATCGCAGAAGGAGCAGGACAGAGAACTGTATCAGTTAAAGCAAAAGGAGGCTGGGAAGGCAGTCAGAACAGCAAAGGCCCAAACCGAGGAAAAGATAGCCAACTCAGTTAAGAAGGGGATAAAACCTTTATAGGTACATCAGGAGCCGAAGGAAGACCAAGGGAGGGATAGTGAGGCTAAATAAAGGGGAGGGAGGTGGGCAGAGGGAGACTGTGAAAAGGCAGAGATACTAAACAAATATTTTTGCTCAGTATTTACAAATGAAGAGGGGGAGGTACATAAAACAAACAGTAGAAACACTCTGGATACAGAAGTTGATACCAGCCCATTTACAGAAGAAAGGGTTCTGAAAGAACTCTTAAAACTGAAGGTGGACAAAGCAATGGGGCCTGATGGGATTCATCCCAGAATTCTAAAAGAGCTAAGGGTAGAACTAGTGACACCACTGACTACCCTTTTTAACAGATCATGGGAGGATGGGGAGGTACCCGAGGACTGGAGGAGGGCAGATGTGATTCCCCTTCACAAAAGTGGGAGCAAGGCAGAAGCAGGAAACTACGGACCTGTTAGTTTAACCTCAGTGATAGGGAAAATGATGGAATCACTTCTGAAGAAAAGAATTGTCGAGTATCTAGAGGCCAGAGGGGCACAGGACCCAAGGCAGCATGGATTCACAGCGGGAAGGTCATGCCAGACGAATCTGATAGATTTCTTTGACTGGGTGACCAAAGTAGTAGATCAGGGAGGGGCTGTGGACATGGCCTACCTAGACTTTAGCAAGGCATTTGACACAGTCCCACACAAAAGATTAGTATACAAGTTAGCCAGCCTGGGAGTGGGTCCCAAGATGACAGCCTGGGTAAAGAATTGGCTGGAGAATAGGACACAGAGAGTAATAGTAAATGGAGTCCACTCAGAAGAAAGGAGGGTTACTAGTGGGGTACCGCAGGGTTCAGTATTAGGACGGTCCTCTTCAATGTCTTTATAAGCGTTACATTGCAGAAGGACTGGAAGGAAAGTATGTCTCTTTGCAGATGACACAAAGATCTGCAACAGAGTTGATACGAGGGTGGGGTGGAAAGGATGAGAAGGGACTTAGCAAGGTTAGAGGAATGGTCAAATGTATGGCAGCTTAGATTCAATGCTAAGAAGTGCAAGGTAATGCACCTGGGAAACAAAACCCAGGGAAGAGTACACAGTGGGGTGAGATACTAACAACAACAAAATGGAAAGGGACCTGGGGTAGTCATATCAGATGACCTAAAGGTGGGCAAGAATGTGAGAGGCAGCAGGGAGGGTTGGGGGATACTGGGATGCATAGGGAGAGGCATCACCAGTAGAAAACAGGAAGTTATTATCCCTCTGTACAGACAGCTGGTGAGACCCCATCTGGAGTACTGTGTGCAGTTCTGGAGACCCAATCTCAAAAGACACAGACAGGATGGAAGCTGTCCAGAGGAGGGCAACTAAAATGGTGCAGGGTCTGCACGAAAGACATATGAAGAGAGACTTAAGGAGCTTAATATGTATAGCCTCGAGGAAAGGAGGGAGAGGGGGGACATGATAGAAACGCTCAAGTACCTCATGAAGGAATCAACAAAGTCCAAGAGGTAGCATCTTCCAAAAAAAGAGGTGTGCAAGAACAAGGGGGCACAATTTGAAGATAGAGGGGCGGCTCAGAGGTAATTTAAGGAAGTATTTTTTCACAGAGAGGGTTGTGGATGCATGGAACGGCCTTCCGGAGGAGGTTGTGGAGTCAAAAACAGTGGTGGAATTCAAGCATGCATGGGACAGTCATAAGGCAATTCTAGGGGGTGGGGGTAGGAAGAAGTAGGCTGCTGGTTAACTAGGATCTGCAGCTTATCCATTAGGTAGGGAAATGGGCAGACTGGGTGGGCCAAGCGGTCCTTATCTTCCGTCAAATTCTATGTTTCTATGAATGAACTGTGTACCACTCCTAAAACTACAGTTACTGGTGAGTAACCTATATTTTTCTGCTTTTCCTGCTGCCACTCTTCTACACATCTGATGTCTATGGAGCATGGATGGGACAAGTATAAGGGCTTGGTAAAGACAGCATCAGAAAGGGAGGCGGCAGAGGTGAAGTGAAGAGCCACTATGGCTTATAAATGCCACATTAGATAGGTAGCAATGGGTGTAGGCTGACACGATGGTCCAGTGGGCCTTTTTCTGCTGACAACTTCTGTGTTCTGCCAACTGGAATTCAGTTCACTATCAACACGTGGGTAGATTGCTCAGCGTAGCTCGGTCACCGGATGACTTAAAGCTTGGCTTTCTAGGATCGTGCTTATGTTGTTCTATCCACACCTCTTGGCAGGTACCTTGCCGCTTTAAGATGTGCTGGAAAGTCTTCAAGCTAGCTCCTCCCACCCACCTGGGTGGTATAACCCTGCTCTGCCCCATGTTGCTAGATCTTCCTTTCCGCTGGAAGGTTCAGGTTCCCTCGTTAGCGTTCCCGCGTGTAGTAGGCCCTGACTCTAGAATCTTCAGATTCGCTTCCAAAACTTATTTTAAGACTTTCTCGAGTTTCATCTTCACCTTCTTCTCTCGCTATCGTGATGGAAGATAAATCGGTTCCTGGGTTTCGCCGGTGCACCTGTGAGCAGAAGATGTCTCGCACCGATCCTCACGCCGTGTGCATCTACTGCCTGGGACACAACCACAATCCGCAGGCTTGCGATCACTGTCGATCCTTTTCACCTTCGGTTCTGGAAGACGGTGCTGCCTGATTTCAACTGGGGGCGACCGGAAAAGCGTTACCTGCCAGTTAAATCCAAAGATGCCCATTGGGTGGTCTCTGCAGCTGCGGGGTCCGCCGAGCAGCTAGAACAGCTTAAGGCCTTCGAGGAGGCTCAGGCTGCAGCGGGCTCCTCTTCGGCTTCAGCCTTCATTCCGCTACAGTTGGGATCCTCCTGTTCGGCTTCCTTCAAGGAGTTGTGCCAGTCTCTCTCTACCAAGGGAGAGGGGCTCTTTGGGGTTGCACTTTTCGTGCTCTCAGAAGAAGGAGTCGAAAAAGGACAAGTCGCAGCGTCGACGCTCTTGGGACCGGGAGCAGTCCTGCTCACAGGAAACCTCTGTTTCTGCTCGGTCGAAGTCGCTGCCGAGGCCGCTGATTTCACGGTAGCCCCGTCAGACCAGTCGGCTGAGACACGTGTTCAAGCAGCCAAGACTTTCTTGAGCCAGTTGGCGGGTTGTCGCCCGATCTGGCTGACGACTCTTTGATTCGGACGCCGGTGAGTCCGGTGCCCTCGGACGGGTCGGCTCAGCCTGCTGGGCAGGACCCATCCAAAAAGGAACCTGACTAGGAGGAGCTGCAGGTTTCTCTGACTCCTTCTGTGGTCCCCCATTGGCCCCGCCAACAGTCAAGATCTCGGTTTCGTTCCTCAGCTTCGACGTCAGACAAGACTCACCCTCATCGGTGATCTCGTTCCTGATGCCATGGTAAGTGGCGGCGGCACTCCTTATCTTCGTCCTCCTCGGATGAGGAGAGGCAAGTTGCATCGGTGCTATGAAGACGTAATGTGGCAGCACCTGTCCGGATCTAAACCGATTCCGGTTTCTACCCCGGCCATCAAGTGGCTTTCGCCCGAGCGACTGACGTCAGCCATGGCCACTGTCACCGAGGTGCCGATTAAGGCCTCACCAGCTCAGCCGAAGCTGGCTACTCCACCGATCCGGGTGGAGCCACCGCCTGCACAACCAAAGTCCAGGGCTTCGACCAAGGAATCTCGGTCGGCCCAAGGCCTGCCCCATCGGTTGTCGGTCAGTCTTACTCCTGACCGCCCAAGGTGGGTTGAGGGTGACACAGGAGGTTGCCTGCTTTACAAGTACTCCTCGGAGTCCGAAGATTACACCATGGTCTCCCGTCCTGTCGACGCCGATTCTCTCGGTGGGTCTCTCCATCGAAGAGGGCCTACCTTGCCGATGGGTATTTGTTGGCTCATTTCCGAGTCCACGGGAATGGAGCTCGAGCCTGTGCTGAAACAGGCGAAGTATCCTCTCACAGATATCCTGAACAAAGAGGATACTCCGATGGAAGCCTTTCCGGTGGGTGAGGCCATTGTGGGCCCAGCATTGGAGCTGTGGTAGCATCCTGCCTCTTCTCTTGTGCCTTCTGCCTTCATGGCCCGCAAGTATGCGGTCCTTATGGGGTCCCTTTTGGGTTTTCCGGAGCACCCCTCTGCATTGGGGTTGGTGTCCGACTCCGTCTTTCAGCGCTCAGGCAACAAAGGGGATACGGACAGACCCCCGGACAAGGAATCCAAACAGTTGGACCATTACGGGAAGGAGGTCTATGCAGCTTCCTCCCTTTACCTTCATCAGGCTAGTTCGGCCGTTATCATGGCACACTTCTCCCATGCCCTCTTGGGCTCCCTGGACGAGGTGATCCCTCATCTCCCAGCAGACCTCCAGACCACGGTCAAGCAGGTCCGGGACCAGGGTAGGGCAGTGGCGAAGCAGCAACTCCAGACGGCTCTGGACATTGGTGACTCCTGTGCCCATTCGCTAGTGGCCACAGTGGCCATGCGCATCTCGACCTTTACGGCTGATATGCAACACAGGCTGGCAGTTGTCCCCTTCTTGGGCACTGACCTGTTCGGGCCCGGCGTGGACGGCTACCTCCAATGATATAGAGAAGTCCAGTTCCACCTTGGACTCCACCACATCTGCCCAGAAGGATAATGGGCCCCAAGCATCAGAACCACAGGCCCTTTTGCCCATCCATTCCTGCAGCCAGACTGGCCCAGCAGCAGGAGGGCCAGCAGGCTCACACTTGGTTTCCTCATTCAGGAAGCCCGGGGGGAAGGTCCCGGCAGTTCCTCTGCCGGACCCTCCTCCAAGCCTGCCCACTGACAGGTTGGGGGGGTGACTCTCTCAATCCCGTCACACCTCCCCTGGGACCTCCCGTGGGGGGTCGGCTCAGCCACTTCCTTTCTGCCTTGTCCGCTGTTACCACGGACCATTGGGTTCTGGAAGTGGTCAGTCTAGGCCTGCCTCTGGAATTCGAGCAGGCCCCTCCATATCGAGCCCGTGCCCCATGGGGGGATCTGGTGTCCGCAGCCTCCCAGTCTGCTCTCCGAGACGACTTAGCTCAGCTTCTCCTCAAGGAGGTGGTGCGTAGAGTAGCCTACCCGCCTTCAGACCCAGGGTTCATTTCCAGGTACTTCCTGGTACCAAAATGGATGGTGGGCTGGCACCCCATTCAAGAGCTGCATGACCTGAACAAGTTCCTCAGGTCCCGCACCTTCCGGATGGTCACTCTGGCTCAGATCATACCAGCCCTGGAGTGAGGCATGTGGTTCTGCTCCCTAGATCTTCAGGAAGCATTCTTTTATGTCCTGATCCGTCCATCCCATCGACTGTTCCTCCACTTCTGAGACGAGGGAACCCTTTACGAGTTCCAAGCCATGCCCTTTGGCCTGTCTTCAGTCCCCAGGGTCTTCACAAAATGCATGGCAGTGGTGGCGGCTTACCTGAGGCTCAGAGGGGTCCAGGTGTACCCTTATCTGGGCGACTGGCTGATAGCAGGTCCCTCCAGGCGGGAGGTGGAGTGGTCCAGAGATCTGGCCCTCCAGCCTTGCCTCGACCTTAGCCTCCTGATCAACGAGGCCAAGTCAGAACTCGTGCCTTCGCAGATGATTCAGTTCATCGGGGCAGAGCTTGGCTCCCGGCGAACAGGGCGGAGGTCCTCTCCTCCTTTGCCCAGTCATTTCTGGTTGGGCACTTGCGCCCTGCCCGATACTTTCTGCATCTTCTGGGCTACATGGCGGGCTGCACCAGCATGGTCTGATGGGCCCACTGGCATATGCGTTCCCTCCAGTGGGAACTGGCCAGCCAGTGGTCTCAGCACTCAGGTCATCTCGACCAGCTGGACTCTGTGACCCAGAGGATGTGGGACGACCTCCAGTGGTGGCTCGTCCCATCCCACCTGAAGGATGGGATCCTGTTTGTCTGCCCTGAGCCGACGGTCATCCTGACAACTGACGCCTCTCTGATGGGTTGGGGTGCCCATCTGGGGGAGTACAGAGCCCACGGGCTCTGGTCCCCCCAGGATTCTTGATACCACATCAACCTGCTGCTGGAGCTTCGAGTGGTTCCACTAGCCGTGACTGCATTCGCTCTGTTTGTTCTGGGTCAAATGGTCAAGGTCCAGACGGACAACACCACGACCATGTACTATCTCAACAGGCAGGGTGGGATGCACTCCTTGCCTCTCCGCAAGGAAGCTCTCTGCATTTGGTCCCTCATGCTCAGCTTGGAGGCAGATCTCCTAGCCATTCACATGGCAGGAGCCTTGAATCAGCTGGCCGATGCCCTCAGCCGGATAGGCAGGGCATCTCACGAGTGGTCTGTCCACCAGGAGGTAGTACAAGATCTGTTCTCCCACTGGGGATTCCCTCAGGTGGACCTGTTCGCCTCCAGTGAGAACACGAAGCTGAGGTTGTATTATGCCCCCCCCCAGCAGGGTTTGCTGCAGGGGGATGTCTTCTCGAGGCCATGGACCCCAGGCCTCTTCTACACATTTCCTCCCTTTCCCTTGATTCACAGAGTGATCATCAAGGACAGGAGGGACAGGGTGCAGGTGATCCTGGTAGCCCCAGACTGGCCACGCCAGTTCTGGTATCCAGATCTCCTCAGCCTCAGCTCCAGGCTCCCGAGGCAGCTTCCAGCACGCCCAGACCTGCTCTCCATCAGTCAGGGGAAGGTACTCCACCCAGACCTTCAATCCCTTCACCTGACGGCCTGGTTCCTGAGCGGCTGGAGTTCCAGGCCTTGGGTCTCTCCGAGGTCCTCAACGTTGTTGAGGCTTCCTATTAAGGAATCAACCAGAAAATGCTATGCCTTTAAATGGAAGAGATTCTCCATCTGGTGTCAGGGCAAAGGGTTGGACCCATCGTCCTGTCCAGTGGCTAGCATTTTGGATTATCTTTGGTCCCTCTCCCAGTAGGGACTTCAGTTTACGACCTGAAAGGTGTACCTGGCAGCCATCTCTGCTTACCGGGCGCGGGCCGGTCAGCAGTCAGTGGCACAGGAGAAGGTGGTCTGGCGCATCTTCAAAGGCCTAGATCACATATCCCCTCCGGTGCGTGAACCTCCACCTCCGTGGGATCTACTGCTGGTTTTGGCAAAGCTCATGGGCAAGCCATTCGAACCAGTGCACAAATGTGACATCTCACATTTGTCATGGAAGACTGCCTTCTTGGTGGCTATCACGTTAGCCAAAATGACTGGGGAGTTACAGGTGCTCTCTGTCGAGTCTCCTTACCTTGTCTTCCACAGGGACAAGGTTGTCCTGAGCCCCCACCTGAAATTCCTTCCGAAGGTGGTGTCGGAGTTTCACCTTAACCAGGTGATTACTCTGCCAGTGTTCTACCCCAATCACACCTCCATACTTTGGACCTGAGATGAACGCTTGCCTACTACAAAGAGTGAACGGTGGACGTTCGGGGAGTGGTTCGCCAGCTGTTTGTCACCTATGCTGAAGCCACACCTGACAGACCTGCAGCCAAGCAGACAATAGCTCGATGGATTACATCTGGCATTGACCTCTGCTATAGGTTGGCGAGTAGGGAGCCTCCCATAGGGCTTAAGGCTCATTCCACCCGCCATACTGCTGCATCAGTGGCTGCTTCTAGGGACGTCCCTATCTGGGAAATCTGCAGGGCTGCTACCTGGAAGTCAGCATACACCTTCATTTCCCATTACCACATCGACCTTGAGTCATGCCGGGATGCTGGTTTTGGAGTCTCAGTTCTCCAGTCCCTCTTTCCTAAATTCCTAAATAGAGGGCGTGCGTCTTGCCTCCCTCCTCCCAGAGAACTGCTAGGAGTCTGCCAGAAAGTGTGGATAGAATAACATATCCACAATCCTAGAAAAACAGGTTATTCACCCTTAACAGTAGTTTTAGGGACGTGGATATGTTGTTCATCCACACTTCTTGGCATTGTCCCTTTCCCTTTAAATCTGCCGGAAAGTCTTCAAACTGGCGCCTCCCACCCACCTGGGTGGTATAACCATCTGCTCCATCCCATGATGCCAGGTCTTCCTGTCCGCTGGAAGATTCAGGTTGCCTCCTTCATGCTCTCGCATTTTGTGGGCCTTGACTTCAAAACCTTCGGTCATTCGGAAAATTCGCCTTGTTCGCATTAGCGATTGCAATTATTTTTCTTCAATCATGGAAGACAAAGTCTTCCCCTGGATTTAGACGGTGTTTGTGCAGCCGGAAGATGTCACGCACCGACCCACATGCCGCGTGCATTTATTGCTTGGATGTCGGCCATGACACCACTACTTGCGAGTTCTGTCTCACATTCCAACCTAACATCCTCAACAACCGTCTCGCACGCCTTAAACTGGGGAGGCCTGAAAAACGGAACCCGCCAGTGAAATCCAAGGAGGCCCGGTGGGCGGTTTCCACGGCCGTGGGATCTGCTGAGCAATTGGAGCTCATGCAAGCCTTCGAGGAGGAAGCGAAATCTTCCTTTCCGGGTCTCTTCGTTCCGCTCAACCTGGGCTCCACCTACTCGGGTTCCTTCCGAGAGTTCTGCCAGTCTCTCCCGACTAAGAGTGAGAATCCTGCGGGCGCGCACTCCTCTCGGTCCCGTAAGCGGGAAAAGGACCCGGGATCATCTTGGTCTCGATGGAGACACTTTTGGGATCAGGAGAGAGCTCGGTCCCAGGAACCGGCCATTTCAACCTTGGTCGAAATCTCTTCTTCGGCTGCTGGCTTCTCGTCTTTGCCATCTGGCCAGTCGACCGAAGTGTCGATTGACAAAGTTGAGATTATTCTCGACCTGATCGACCCCTTGTCGCTGACCTCACTTGATGACTCTCTTTCTCGGACTCCAGTCCTTGTTCTCCCTGATGAGGAGACCCAGCCTGCTGGGAATTCCATCAAGGAATTGGTCCCCGACCCCAGAAAGTCACCGGACCCACCGGTGTCTCCTGAGCGACCAAGTCGGCCCATCCAATCTCGATCAAGGTCCTGGACTCCCTCAACTGACAGGCCAAGGAAGAGCCTTAAGCGCTCTAAAAGGAGGCGGCGCCATCAGTCGTCCTCGTTTTCCTCGGATGAGGAGAGGCTCCGGCAGAAGCTCCGTCGGCGCTACGAGAACCTCATTTGGCAACAGCTGATATTGACTGGGCACAAGCCTACCCCGGATCCTACCACGGCTGTTACTTGGCTTTCGCCTCCCTGGCCGAAGCAGACTCCTCCGGAGCCGATCAAATCTGTTCCCTCACCTGCGGAGCTGGCAAAACCACCGGTTCGGCCTAAACCGGTCTCGCCACCAATTTTGGTGGAACCACCACCTAAGCAGCCTGTGGAAGGGCTCCTTCTAAGGAAGCTAGACTGAACACCGGGCTTCCCCGGCATCTTTTGGCTGCTGTCACCACCAAGTGCCCCCGTCGGGTCGAGGGTAATGTGGGCGGTTGACCGTTGTATCCGGATTCGGATGAAACTGGCCTCCATTCTCATCTGGTGGATGATGAATCGGCTGGTGGGATAGAGACAGAGGAAGGTTCTTAGTCTTTTCAGGGCATTCTTCGCCTCATCACTGAGTCCACAGGGATGCCCCTGGAACCTATCCAGAAAAAGGCGGAGTACCCTCTCACTGGCATCTTCAAGAGAGGGGATACCTCGATGGAAGCCTTTCCTGTGGCCGAGGCCATTGTTGGCCCTGCCTTAGAACTTTGACAGGACCCTGCCTCCTGTCCAGCTCCATCTGCCTGCATGGCCTTTTCGGCACTCTTGCCCTGCAGTCCTCCTTTCAAGGGGGGGCAGCAGCAGGCTCAAGCTTGGTGCCCCCGGCCCAAGCCACGGCCCTCCTAGGTCCATAAGGGAGGCCTGTGTTCGGGCCCTAGACCCTCTCCTCCAAGCCTGCTCAGTGACGGGGTGGGAGCTGCCACCCCCACTCCCATCACGCCAGCTCTGGGTCCTCCCATGGGGGGCCAGCTCCACCACTTCCTTTCCGCCTGGTCCGCTGTTACCACAGACAGGTGGGTCTTAGAAGTGTTCAGCCAGGGACTGCCTCTGGAATTCGAACAGTACCCTACAAGCCGAGCCTGCGCCCCGTGGGAGGAGAGGCTATCTGCCCATACTCAGTCGGCTCTTCGAGACGACATTGCTCAGCTCCTCCTCAAGGAGGCAATAGTTCCAGGGCGGATCCTCTAGCAGACCCAGGCTTCATTTCCAGGTATTTCCTGGTTCCCAAGCGGACTTGGGGCTAGCACCCCATTCTAGATCTGCACGACCTGAATCAGTATCTCAGGTCACGTACCTTTCGGATGGTCACTCTGTCCCAGATCATACCATCCTTGGAGTGAAACATGTGGTTCTATTCACTGGATCTCCAGTACATGTGCTTTCACATCCCAATCCGTCCATCTCACCAGCGGTTCCTCCTCTTCAGAGCTTAGGGGACCCTATACAAGTTCAGAGCCATGCCATTCCTGTGCCATTCGGTTAGTGGTGAACAACATATACCACTCCTAGAACTTGCTGCAAGTGAGTAACCTGTCTTTTTAGGAGTGGTATATGTTGTTCATTCACAGTGACCCACCCTCCTCCCTGGCTCGACGCACAGACAAACCTGGCCTTCCAGTGGGCCAAGATCTGGCGCTATGGAGCAGAGCCGAGGGTTATACCACCTGGGTGGGTGGGACGGGCCAGCTTGAAGACTTTCCGCACATCTTAAAGCGGCAAGGTAGCTGCCTAGAAGTGTGGATGAACAACATATACCACTCCTAGAACTACTGTTACAGGTGAGTAACCTTTTTTTCTCCCACCACCTGTGTCATTGTCTACTGGAACCTTCCCATCTGATGCCAGATCTTCCTTTCCACTGGAAGGGACAGCTGTTCTCCTTCACAGCTCCTGTAGCAAGAGGGATTTCAGTATTAAAGCGCTAAAATCTAGGTGAACAAGTACTTTTCTTCTGTCATTTATATCTGTACTGTGCACTTTGTCATCTGGTTACTGCTCTGATGATTTAAAGATGGAACATAAAACAATGGGTTTTAAAAGTTGCATAACCTGCTGTATGAAAATTTCAGTCAAGGATGGCCACAGCACGTGCCTCTACTGTCTGGGGACCAATCTCCATGTTGTGTAGTTTGCACAATGTCTGGTCATTAAACCCAAATGGCAGCTATAGAAGATGAAGAGGCACCAGGGCCTTTGTCAGCTAGGACCCCCCAAGTTCAGGGACATGTACCTATCTCTTCAGATGTTCAGTGAGAGCCCCCTCCTGTCAACTTAAGCACAAAAATCAGTAGCATCATTAGTCATTCAAAAGGGAGCTTTCCCACTCTTCTTGATTACTTGAGTCTTCTGACCAGTGGACCTTGGTTGAGTTTCTACCAGTCGAGGAATCTGTTGATGCATCCACAGTGCCCCCCGGTGAGCATTGATGCGACTGTGTGACTACGTTCGATGAGCTGGGCTAGATGTTTCTTGGCCCGTTTGATTAGAAGTCCAAGGCAGGTGAGTTTTCATTGCTCTCCAAGGCCATGGTCATGACCTGGCCCTCCAGTCCCCACCTTCATTGGTGTCCCTTCTGCACATCATGGTTAAGCTAACTCAGCAGGTGGTCTGTACAGTGCCTCTGATAGACTCTAATCTGGTTCCTAGATTGAAGTCACGGTCTTGATCATGCTCCAGTTGACGCCATTGACACACATTGACCTCAACATCTTCCTTGAAAGATCATTGACAGCATTGACTGAGAAGGACTTGCTGTGGCAGCAGTGGGCCATTTTGGGCCCTGTCCAGGGTCAGATATGCTTGTGATCGTTTTGACCCCCTGTTGAGTGCTGCCATCTTCAGGGCCACCACTGGGGCTCCTGCTGCATACAGTTCCTCCTGTTTGGCCAGTACTGGAAGGGGTAGACTTAGAGGTAATGTGAGAAAACATTTCTTCACAGAAAGGGTGGTGGATGCATGGAACAGACTCCCAGTGGAGGTGGTGGGGGCTAACTCAGGAGAATTCAGAAATGCATGGAATAGGCAGAGGGGAACCTTAGCGATAGGAAAGAGAATAAAGCCAGAGATCAAGTAGGGTCTGTGGTTTTTGCAGCAGGTAGGGAAAATGGGCAGATTGGGTGGGCCTAGTGGTCCTTATCTGCCTTCAGTTTCTATTTTCTGGGGAGCCTCGGCTTCCACAGCCATGGCAAGGGGCCCCCAGTAAGGATTCTTGGTCCGGGTCCTGGTTGCCTGGACTTCGGTCGATGTTAGTCAACCCGGGTAGGAGGGTGGTTCACAGTCTCAAGAAGAGGCCTTGACCCTTGATCGGGGACAGAGGCCCTGATTTGGAGGGGGGAGTCCTCAATGGCATCCTCTGCCCGTAGTCAAGGGGACGTCAGCTCGTCAGACAGTCGGTCCTCCATAGGCAAGTTGATGTCCCTTGCTGCCCTTCTGCAGCACATGTCCACTACTCTAGATAGTCCCCTGGAGAAAGTCCAGATGCATGAGACCTACCTCCTGATGGATGACTTAGAGCAGGTTAACTCCTCAGGGGTGGTGTTCCCCATGGCCAAGGCTGTCCTGCACTAGTGATCTAGCTGCATCTTTCATCCTGCTCAGCTCCCCGTCTCGCAGTTCCTGTGGGGATCTCTCCAGGTTCTTGGAGCACCATTCGGCCGAGGGGTTTTCTTAGGCTCAGCCTTCAGGAAGATGAAGGTTCAGGGATACATAGATAAGCCACCTAACAAGGAGTCCAAGAAGCAGGAGTTCTGCCTGTGAGGTCTATGCGGTGGCAAATTTGGGTATATGCTAAACCAGTTATGTGGTCATGATGGCCCGGTTTGGTCATGCACTTTTTGATATGCTCACTGTCATGCTTCCTCTGCTCCTGGCAAATAGCCAAGAAAGAAGCTAGAGTTGTTAGGTAACTGGGATGTTAGCAGTCTAAGCAACAGACACGGACAGCTCTGGACACGGGCAGCTTCTGTGCCTGCTCAGTGGTCACTGCATTGTCCATGCACCAGAGGACCTGGATGTGTCTCCTGACTTTTGCTGGTTGACCCAGCACAGACTGGTGATGTTCCATTTCTGGGCACTGACTTCTTTGGCCCTGGGGTGGAGGATCATCTTACTTGGACTGGGAAGCCCATTGTCAGGCTTGATTCGGTGCATTTGCCACAGTAAGCAATGCAGCCTCCCAAACCAAAGAGCTCCTTTCCTGACTCAGGCCACAGGCAGTAGCAGCAGAGGCAGCTGCTCCAGAACTACCATCTGGTGAGGCCCAAGTTCAGCGGTCAGTGCCAGAAAAGGGGAGGGGGTTCATCCGGAGGCCAGTCTTCAGTGCCCCCTCCAAGGGTAAAAAGTGACGGGTTGGGGGATGCTGTTTCACCTCCTGCATAGTCCCTGTTGCAGCACCTGGTCTGTGCTGTGCACCTCGCTTCCTTCTGCAGTGGTCAGCTGTCACAGGGAGGCAGTATAGCGCAGTGGTCAGCTGTCACAGGGAGGCAGTATAGCGCAGTGGTTTAAGGCTCTGAGCTGCAAATCTGGTTACATCCAGCAGACCAGACCTGGGTTTGAATCCCACAGCTTCCACTTGCATACTGTGTGACCCTGAGCAAGTCACTTAACTTCCCTGTGCTCCCAGGTTGCGCCTGTAAAAAAGCTTTCAGCTTAGTGTGTCTCACCTGGTTAAATAACTAAAAAAAAAAAAAAACATTGGACAAGGGGGTCTAACCTACTGAGCTGCGGACACTGCAGAAATTTTCTAAAAAGAACATGAAACTTTATCAGCCACCTTATTAGGAGGAAATGCAGGCTGTGCAACTTGGAAATAAGACTCAAAATGACCAAGAGTCATAATGCAAATCGCTTGCCCCAGTGAAGGGAGAGTGGCTACTCCTTTACAACAGGAGCAGATTCCAAACCAAGTTCCACAGGTATACTGCAGCTGCATTTCATAGCTGTCGCAGATGATGAATGTGTGTACTTGGGCATAAAATCCTGTCTGCTAGAACAGTGTATGACTGTGTGTGGTGAATAAAGCAAAGGATGGAGAATTGATATAATGAGTCAATTTTAGGCAGATCTTGGCCTGCCACCGAACAAAGTGCTCATTTGCCCAGTGGGTACCTACAATGTTGACTGCAGAACAGAAGGCATATGAGATACAGACCTATAAGGAGCTGTTGGAAAGCTGTAATTGTGAGTTATAAGTCTAATTAATTATTCATGAGCCTAGTGATGCTCCTATTTGGCTAGTGGATCGGTCATTAACTTCTTAGAAATTACCAATCCAGCTGCAGACTGACTCTGTGTGGCATGCACGGCTTGTGCCACACAGCTAAAACCTAAATAAAACTTAAAAAAAAAGAAAGTTGGGAAGAGGTGGCCCTCGGCTGAGCCTCAGACCACCATCCCCCCAACCGGTCATTAATCCCTCTCGGTCGTTATTGCTTAAGTAGAAGACCCACATGGAAGGGATGAACCTATCGTATATCCCTACTTGTCAGCATCAAAGTGACCATCTAGTAGTCAGTGGAAGCATCCTGGTCAATTGACATTCATTTATGGATTAAATCGGAGTTGGCCAGCACCATGCCGAAGTGTATGAGGGTAGTTAGGCTGGCGTATTGAGAGATGGACAGAGGTTGGCTCCTGTATGGTGCCATTCTTCGTCATGATGATGCTTTTGCCCACGTGGCTCACAGAGCAGCTAATCCATCCTAATTATTCTTCGGAATTGACTCTTGTGACCATGCACTGTATCCCACTTTGACATAAAGAAGGATGTGCATTAACAGATCAGCCCTTGGGGTCATCCATAAATCAGGGCATGAAGTAGCATTACCCTAAATGCTTCGCTGGTACAAACAGAATGTCTGCACGTTTACTTAGCTGCCTGGGGAACTCAACTTTTTAATGCTTACAGAAGTGAACCTTTTGACCCAGCCTACCAGAATAAGCAAGCAAACCCATGAATATCTGTTGGAGATAATAGTTTACTGGCAATAAATGAGGATGGAACAGTTTAAAATGAAGGAGCTGAATCCTCCGTAGGGTTCCGCCTTGCATCCTGATGATATGAAGTTGCAGTTCAGCTGGAGCTGTAATCTGTTTACTTTGGAGTGATCTGATTTTTCAGCTTGTGATTGCAGACTCATGGATGACTGTCTCACACTGCTAGTGGAGCATATGCACCAAGGGGCTGGTTATTAATCGAGTGGCATGCATAATAACTTTTTGCAATGCTGTGCGTGGCACGTGTAACACAAGATTATACTGGCACACCCCATATTCTGCAATGTGTGGGGCAATCAAAAACATAAGAAGCAAGGTTTTTGTTTTTTTTTTTACACTATTTTTGTTGCATTTTGCAAAGCGTCATTTTCTACCTGTACACTTCTCTTCTTTGTAGCTTCTTTGTCTTGTAACCTCAACAGTTCCATTGCGGGGGATCGAGACAGAGCTTGTTAAATATAGTAGTGTGCCATAGGCCAATAAATTATTAGTCTGAGACTTAAATAGAACATGTTTGTGTAAATATATATATATATAGTTTCAATACATGACACTTTTTCTTTGTTAAAAAAACCATGAAGCATTCTTGAAGGATCAATTTAATGGGTCTATATTTCATTACAGTACAGCAGCCAGGCAGCTCTTCAGGCCCAAACAAAGCCTCAGCTCAGTATCTGTATTAATGTGCTGTATTGTTCTTTGCAACTCGGTGATTGAGAGATTGGAGTCAGTTGAAGTTTCCGCAATGGGCAGGACACAGACGTATCGTATCTCTTGTTCGCACACTTACTTCTATTTCCCCAAGTGGGATAATGTAACAGGATTATCTGGACAGGCAATAGTCTTGAATTATTAATTACCTGCAGGAACTGTGGAAATGAGCAGATATTAATTTTCAAGACTCTAGATCTCTTACTTGCATTATTTTTTTTAGTTTGTTTGTTTTGTTCTGTTTGCCTGTATCAAAGTACCGCACATTCATCACTACGCAGCTGTCTACTAGCTGCAGGCGTGCCTTATATAGATAGTGAAATGCGGGGTTGTCATTTGGTAGTGTTCCATATTCTGGGACACCAGCCAAAGTGTAACCGTTGCTAGCTGAAATGTGCTGTAATTAGAGATTACAGGGGCTTCATTCAGGCTTTGAGATGAGGAAGTCAGGGTTACCATTTTATGTAAATCTGGAAGTGAACCCTTGACTTAAGAAGGAGCAAGGAGTAAGAAAGACCTATAATTTTGAAAGGCACAGGCTTGCATTTGAAGTATGTGACTTTGAGTCTCTTTATTTGAACATCTGGGGTTGAAGGACATTGACATGTCAATTGTTTTCCCCCTAACTTTGAACTTGGAAGAGCTCATTCTTCTGCAGTGTGTGTGTGTGTGTTATGTGCTAGATATATCATGAGCTGCCTCAAAATAAATGATGTAGTTGTAGCTCCAGATTTTGACCTCTTAACCTCCCGGGTGGCAGAAACATAAGTGAAGTCTGTAGAGCTCACTCTGAAACTAAAAATACATTTTTTTCAGGCAGCCCATGTCATATGCCATTTATACAGTGATATTTCCTGGCTGAGATGGCAAGGTGGTCTGAAATGTTGAAACATGCTTTAAAAAATGGTTGAAGAAGGGACACTTCCAACCCCCTTTAGGCCTCAGATTACCTAGTTATTTAAAAAAAAAAAAAAGTGAAATTCTCTGAACCTGACAAGTTGCAGTATGATCGGTTCAGAGGTTTTGGTCATGCAGCTTGCCAAAAATACGTAAAAATATGAATATTAAGCTGCTCTTTTTTTTGCGCTCAGATAACTAAAAAAAAAAAAAAGTGATTTAAAATCTGAAACTTACAGGGTTGTTATGGTTTCGCCCAGAATAGGACTTTCTGTTGGGTTGTGAACACAGGCTTTTTACTGTTTAAAATATTAAGATCTAAAATTTTGTTGGGGGTGCATGTGCAGAAGCAGGCCCTTTGCAAGAACATCTTACTCATAGTTTTGCCTCGTGTGTGTATATTGAAAACACGACTGCAACTTTTACATCTTAATTTACATTGTGCATTTTAAATACAAAAGTAATCTCAGTTGCAGTCATCTTTTGTAGTGTGATTTAAGTTATAATTTGCAGATGCATTGAAACTATAGCATGCTTGCAAGTTCATTTGTGAACTGTAACCATGGAAGTATTTATATCTGCGAACGTTTTTTATACTGTATGCGCAAATGATTTTTTTTCATTTGCAAATACATTACCAAAGGCAGTGTGACATTAAAAGTATTGATGTCTCCAGCCGAAGGCCAGCATTGTCAGTCTTGGGGCTGTTTGCTATGAAAAGAATTAACAATGCCTGAGGGCCAGTGATGTTAATCCAGGGTCAGTTAGCCATTAAAAGGACGGACTGTCAATCCTGGGACTGTTTCCCATAAAAAGTATTTGTCAACATTGTCAATACGAAGTAGCGTGCATGTGTTCATTTATATTCTTTTTAAGAAAAGTAAGGAAATTCATGTAATACATAAATGCATTATTTAGGGTTTATGCACAAAGCAGCAAAAGTAGGAGAAGTCTGATTTTAGGGTAAAAAGTCCCCTGAGCCTTGGTGAGTCTGTGGCATGGTGTTCCTCGGGGTGTGAGCGAACACGTGACGCAGTGTTGGGATTATTTTGTTTTCAGCACCCTTTATCCAGGCATTGGTTGTGAGTGAGTATCTTTCTGCACCAGTAGAGACTTCTGAGAAGTTAGGGTAATGCCAACGTGTGATCATTCAAACTTTGCGATCACCACACCACAGATTCACCAAGGCTCAGGGAACTTTTTACCCTAACATCTTATTCCTTACTTTTAACACTTTGTGCTTAAATCCCAAATAAAACATTAACACTGTATTGCCAATTGTGCGCACACACACACGTACACACACACGGACATACTCACACACACACACGCACACATGCAAACACACACACAGTATGCAAACACAGTTACATTACACAAAAACAAACCTCAGTCATCTGTGCTATGTTGTTGTCTCTCTTGCATTTTACAGTAGTGTCTGCTTAAAGGAGTAGTACACCCATTATTTGCAAAAACGTGTTGCACAGAGTGTTTTGATTTGTGTATGAAGTCCTAGTGTGTCCTTCCCGCTGTCTGCTATGAGTTTTTCCTAAATTAGCCTGCTAGCTTTATGGTAGTTTTACGACCCCTGGGGATCTCCTTCTCAGCCAGATGTATTGCTTTTCTTGTATCTGCAATGCATCCTGTCCCATGTGACAGTGATGTAGCAGAGACCATAGATTCAGCAGCCAGAACTGCTTTGGAATCAGTTTATACCCGAGTTTATAACAGCAGAGCTGTGTAACTTTTCTTATCCAGTGAGCATAAATAGCTACATTTATAGTTTACCAGATACTTGAGAGCTGAGTGGGTTTTCTGTAAGAAACAGCTAATAAATAGCTCTAATTCGTTATTTTTGTTTTCTGTGTGTGTCAGGTCTAGCTAGCAGGACTAAGTGTTATGATTTTAAAACTTTTAATTTCATCAAACTGCACACACAACCATAAAAAGCACATACATTGTCCCATATAATCAATGCTGTAATTAGCAAAGACCCTAGCTGTTTTCCTACAGAAAACCCCACTCAGTTAGCTGTCAGGTAGTTGCTAAACTGTAAATGTAGGCACCAGCAGTCTATCATGTAGAACTGGCAGTTAGTGCTGATTTTGCTCAGTGACATGTTTTATATTTTTTTGTTTTATAAATGTGAAGTTATTTTTTAAATAAAGTATTTATTTCTTATTAAAAATAAAAGTGTTATGTGTGAGTTATTAGATTGGCAAATAAAATAAAAAACGAATGTTTTATTATTTGCGGTTTCTGGGCTTCAGATTCATACCATACACTTCATGGCAATTTCTGTGCTTTTTATGGCTGTGTGTAGTTTGATGAAATTAAAAGTTTTAAAATCAAAACACTTACCCTGCTAGCTGGACCTGACACAGATAGAAAACAAAACTATTGAAGTACAGTTATTTAGTAGCTGTTTTCTTACAGAAACCCCATTCAGCTCTCAAGTATCTGCCAAACTGTAAATGTAGCCATTTGTGCTCACTGGATAAGAAGTGTTACACGGCTCTGCTGTTGTGAACTGATTCTAAAGCAGTTCTTGTTGCTGTGGTCTCCACTACATCACTGTCACATGAGACAGGATGCATTGTAGGTACAAGAAAAGCAATAAATCTGGCTGAGATGGAGATCCCCATGGGTTGCAAAACTACCATAAAGCTAGCAGGCTAATTCAGGAAAAACTCCTAATGGCAGACAGAGGGAAGGACACACTAGGACTTCATTCACAAATCAAAACACTCAGCACAACATATGTTTTTTTTCAAATTCTGGGTGTACTACTCCTTTAAATAGTAATTTAACATACTGGATTATTAGCAAGTGGGACCCTCTCCCTCAGGTCTAATGATATGACAAGACAGAGGAAAGTTGCTGCCCGGGTTGTCTGCATCCAGAGGTCGTCAGATCAATTCTAGTGCTGCCAGCTGAGCTACTAATCAGAAGTCATTCGAGTGATACAGCAAGTGTTTGGGTGTCAGTCATCCAACGTGGAAAGAAAAGGGAAGAAAGAAGCAGAGTCCGAAGACAATAGCATATTACTTGAGAACTCTTCTGGTGGGTAGAAATAAAATGGGAGCAGACACAAAATATAAAGGAAAAAAATACTGTAAAAGAAGACAAAATTGGTACATGTCTGGCAAGGTCCTGTTTAAGGTCTGATTTCCTGGTAGCCCTGTTTGGCTCACAGAGCTCTGATCAGACCAATCTGATAATATTTCTTTCAGGAGGTGAGTGGGAAGGAGGACACTAAAACTAAGAAGCAGTAGACATTATATACAGCACCTGGGTTTTAGTAACATGTTTTACATGTAGCCATATGAAAGACTGTGATATAAGATTAAGAATCACAGCATGGGGCTTGCCCATTGCAGCTTGTGACACCAGAGACCTGGATTCAGAAACAATGCTGAGACATCAGAGGTGGGAGGAGGATTGTGTATCCCAGGAGGTAGGCGGGCACCGCTGCTCTGCTGCCACCTGGGCTGGTTGGGAGGGGGGATTCTGACATGTTCCACACAGCAGCAAGCATGGAGCAGTGCACCATGTCTTGGGATCCTCACCACCATCCTACTCTGCTACCCCCACTTCCTGGGGAAACACCTGAGGGCCTCACTTTGGGGAGGGGGTAAGTGGCTGAGAAGGTGATGTTGGTACTGGGAGGGTTCTTATGAGGGTGGATAGGGGCAGTGTTGGTGACCAGAGTATGAAGAAAATAAAAAATAGAACCACAGCATGGGTGAGGAGGTGGGTGCTAAACTGGACAGGAAACTGACAGTGGAACTGAGTGCAGAGGGTAGTAGTAACCATTAAATTTCTTAAATTGGAGGCTAGTGACCAGAGAGAGTGTTAACACAGTTATGAGTGCTGGAACCATTGATCTACTGTTACGGTAATTTCTTACGTAACTCTTCTTTATTTACTGTACTTGTGAATGATCTCAATGAAGGGATGGTCTTTCAGGAGTTAGCAAATTTGCAGATGATGCAAACACAACCAGCTCAATCAATATTGTGAAGAAGGATAGTAGGCTACAGAGAACTTTGAGAGACTAGTGGACTCGGTGAATAAATGATAGACGTGGTTTGACATGGATAAATGCGAAGTTTTACACTTGGGTGACAAAAAAACAGGGCCAGAAGATAACATAGAAACATATAAGTTGACGGCAGATAAGGACCGCAAGGCCCATCCAGTCTGCCCGTTTCTTTTTCTAAATTATAAATGTGCCATTGACCTTTGCTCTGTCAGTGGCCTATCTATTCATACTCATCTGTATTGCTCTCTTATGCCTATCCCATGCCTGTTTGAAGCCCTGCACTGTATTCATATCCACCACTTTCTGAGGTAGGCTGTTCCATGCATCCACCACCCTTTCTGTGAAAAAGAATTTCCTCACATTCCCCCTTAAATCAGCCTCCCTCTAATCTCATGCTGTGTCCTCTTGTCCTGCTATTTTTCTTATATTTAAACATGTTAGACTGTTTCACCTTGTTAATGCCCTTAAGGTGTTTGAGTGTCTCGATCATATCACCTCTCTCCCTCCTTTGCTCAAGGGTATACATATTGAGCTCCATTAATCTGTCCTCATATGTCTTCTGATGCAGTCCCTGCACCATTTTGGTTGCCCTTCTCTGGACTGCCTCAATTTGGTTAATGTCCTTGTGAAGGTGTGACCTCCAGTACTGCATGCAGTACTCCAGATGGGGCCTAACCAGTGTCTTGTAAAGAGGGATTATTACCTCTCTCTTACGACTTGTGATACCCCTGCTAATACACCCTAACATCCCCCTAGCCTTACCTACTGCTTTACAGGTCTGCTTGGATGATTTCAGGTCATCGGTGATGATGATGCACAAGTCTCTTTCTGCCTTTGTGACTGCCAGCAACTCCCCTCCCAGCCTATCGGTGGCTTCAGGGTTTCTCTTCCCTATGTGCATGATCTTGCACTTCTTTGCATTAAATCCCAGTTGCCACTCTTCTGACTATTTTGCTAGTTTATCCAGATCTCTTCCCATTCTGCCCACCCCATCTGGATCATCTACTCTGTTGCAGATCTTGGTGTCATCTGCAAACAGATAAGCCTTACCCTCTAGTCCATCTGCAATGTCACTAATGAAGATATTGAAGAGGACTGACCCCAGGACTGATCCCTGAGGTACCCCACTTGTGATTTGCATCTCTTCTGACTGTATACCATTTACCATCACTCTCTGTTTTCTGCCCATCAACCAGTTTGCCACCCAGTTGACCAACTTCTGACCCACCCCGAGCCTACCCAGCTTATTTATCAGTCTTCTATGTGGAACAGTGTTGAAAGCTTTTCTGAAGTCAAGGTAGGCGACATCAACTGCTCCCCCTTGGTCCACCAGTCTGGTTACCCAGTCAAAGAAATCTATGAGATTAGTTTGACAGGACCTTCCTTTTGCAAACCCATGCTGTCTTGGATGCTGTGCCCCTGTGCATTCCAGGTGTTACACTATCCTTTCCTTAAGGAGTGCCTCCATAATCTTGCCCACTACTGAGGTAAGACTGACTGGTCTGTAGTTCCCTGCCTCCTCCCTACTACCACTCTTGTGGAGCAGGATCACATGAACCCTTCTCCAGTCTTCTTGGACCTCTCCTGTGCTCAGAGACTCACTAAACAGTTCTGCTAATGGTTCTGCTAGTTCCACCCTTAGTTCCTTAAGTGCCCTGGGATGTATGCCACCAGGTCCCATTGCCTTGTCCACCCTGAGCTTAGCGAGCTCTTGTAGGACCCTTTCTTTTGTGAAGGGAGTAGTGCTCACCTCTTTCCCCCCTGTGTCCATGGTGCTGAGCTGTGTGCCCTGCCCTACCTTCTCTTCAGTAAATACTGAGCAAAAGTATCTATTTAGAGATGCTTTTACAGGGTCCTCCTCACATGCCCCCTTTTCTCCTTTGAGCTTAGCAATACCCCCTCTGGACTCTCTCCTTTCACTAATGTATCTATAGAAAGTCTTGTCACCTTCTTTTACTGTTCATGCTAGTGTTTCCTCAGTTTGGGACTTTGTCTTACTGCCTTCCCTGCTTCCCTTAGGGCAGTTTGGTATGCCTCCCTATCTTCATCCCGCTGTGTTCCCTTATATTTCCTGAAGGCCAGACTTTTGGCTCTGACCTTTTCTGCTACTGTATTTGAGAACCAAAGTGGTTTCCTTCTTCTTTTGCACTTCCTTTTCTGTCTAACACAATGGGATGTTACGTCAAGTATTGCATCCTTAATGCTTGCCCACTTTGCCTGTACCCCCTCACCTGTGTTTCTTTTTGCCAGGGCTAACTCAACTCTGTTGGCCATCTTATCAAAGTCAGCTCCTCTGAAGTCCCATATTTTTGCCTTGGAATAGGATGATTTTGTTCTAGTGGCCAAATTGAACCATACCATGTGATGGTCACTGGAGATCTGTGATCCTTTCCCTGTTAGTCAGTACTAGATCTAGGATAGCCCTGTCCCTTGTGGGTTGTTGTACCAGTTGTTTGAGGCCCTTCCCCTGCAGGGAATCCACCATGTGTCTAGTTCTGGCAGGTGTTCCTGCCGGTATTGACCAATCTGTATCTGGCACGTTGAAGTCTCCAATTATCAGAACCTCAGATCCTCCCCTTTAGCTGTCATGTTTTATATATCTTCTAACAGTAATGTGTCTGTGTTCTTCCCCTGGTCTGGGGGCCTGTAGACGACCCCAGTTCGTATGGCTGTCCCATTTCCTGTTTCCAGGGTGACCCACAGTTCTTCTGGCTCTTCATGTGTATTGTGAATTTCTGCAGCTTTGATATCTTCATTGACATACAGGCCACTCCCCCCGCCCCCCCCCGTTTTGCACCTCAGTCTCTTCTGAACAGTACTTAGCCAGGTACTGAAGTCTCCCAAGTGTGGTTACTGGTAAACCACGGCTCACTAATTGCTACTATGCCCAGTTTAGCCTCTGACATTATTGCCTGCAGGTCTGGGATCTTAATTCCCAGGCTGCGGGCATTTGTGTACATGATTTTCCATTGGCAAGATTTTGGTGTGTTAGTTGTTGGGTGAGGTTTGGCATTTCCCCTGTGCGTCGTATGGGGGAGACTGACCTTTTTTCTTACCTGGTGATGCAAATGAACTGCAAACATGCTGAATCCCTGTTTGATCACTAGCTGAGGGGGAAGGGGTGTTCTTCCCATTCGACGAATGGGGTGCTGCACCTCTCTCCCCATTTGCTAGTTTAAATATTCTGCAAAGACGTTAAATTCTTTTTTTTTTTTTTTTTTTTGAAATTCACAGTTTATTTATTTTACAAACAAGCCAACAAACAAAGATCCAGATACAATCGTAACAAATAACCTCGAAGGCCAGTAAAACAGTAAAAACAACAAACCCAAGAAAACACTAACAAAGACCCTCACTACTGGGATGCCGCCACCAACAGCCAATAGGCCTAAGTAAAGTAGTTAATGTCCAGGGATGAAGAGGAAGAGAGAGGGGAAAGCAGGGAGGTGTCCGAATCGAATTTAATGATAATAATAATAATAGTAATACCGGAGGGGAAGGAATATGAGGAACCCCGAAGCAGGGTCCTAGTGGAGATACAAGGCATATAGTTTGCCCCGCTTCTTGTGGAACGCTGACATGGCATGCCTGGAACTAGCAATCAGTTTTTCAATTTTAAAGCCTTTGAGACATTTCTGCCACCCATTCCTGGTAGCTAGATTTGGATTGATCCAACCAGTGGCGGAGCACTAATCTTTAACAGCCATCGAGATTAGGGCCATGTGGTATTTCTTTCACTAATCTTAATACTGGAATAAATTCCTGTATACAGATTTCAGGTGTGAATAAATCCTTTAACCCCAATAGTGGATCCAAACTATTACAGATGTATCTCCACAGTGGAGCAACCTTCTCACAGGCCCAGACTACATGCATTATGTTACCCTGATCCTTTCCACATCTAGTACAAGTGGCAGAACTAGCTTTCCCAAATTTAACTAGTTTCACCGAGTATAATACATGTTGTTAACTATGTAGAATTGTGTAAGTTTATTCCTGTCAGAGAAAGAAATCTATGTAAGGTATGTCCACAACTGGCTCCAGGATAAAGGGATTTAGCAATCAATGGTTCCCAAACCTTGGAGCCGCTAAACTTCAGGGTTTTGCTGAGAAGAAGATGTGCATAGAGCTTGGCTATGGTGTGGGATTCATTTACCTGGGGTTTGAGCAGGTCGAGAAAGGATTGTAACTTAGAAGTGATCTTCACCAAACCAAAATTCTTGGCTATGAGGTGTCTCAGTTGGTATACCTTGAAGATACATTGTGGAGGGATATTAAATTTGGACATCAAGTCTCTGGAGGAACCAAGTGAGTCTTTGATATAGAAATCCTCCACAGTGCCATTTCGGATTTGCGGTAGCCAGGATGGGAGCAACCAGTGGGATCCGAGCTTAATGTTGGGGTTAAGAATTAACGGCTGGGCTGGGTCCATAGAATTATGGATTCTAGCCGAAGTGCAGTATTGATTGAAAACCTTAACTGAGGTTCCAATCACGGAATTGCCTATACGAGTTGGCAGAGCTGAGAGATTGCAATAAAAAGTGGATTGAGGATCTATGTTGTGATCACTCAGAAGTTCGATCTCCAGCTGCAACCATTTGGGCCTGTAATGGTCGTTGGAGGGGGAAAGCCATTTGCGCCAGGTGGCTGGCCCAATAATAGAGTTCGAAATTGGGTAGGCGAAGGCCCCCGTTAGTTTTAGGCACACATAGTTTGAAGAAGGATCTCCTCAGTTGTTTGCCTTTCCAAATAAATTTAGTTAAGGATGAGTGGACTCTTGGAAGAAGGATTTAGGTAACCACATATTTAACAGGCTTAAAGGGTAAAAATATCTGCGAAGTATATTCATTTTAATTATGTTAATTCTCCGCCTATAGATAAGGGAAGGCTCGTCCATCTGTTAAGGTCACTCTGAATCCTGTCTATCAGGGTCGTCCAAATTAAGTTTCTTAAACTTGTTGTTATCACTGGGTTAGATAGATACCTAGATATTTTAGATGGTCGGGGCCCATTTCATTCCAAGTGGACTACGCAGCCTGGAATACAAGTGGATTGAGCGGAAAGATTTCAGACTTGGACAGGTTCAATCTGTAGTTTGATACTCGCCAAATTGTGTGACAATCTTTAATACCCTTGGATAGATTTACACGGTTCGTGAGGTGCAACAGGATGTCATCGGCAAATACCGATATGGTGAGTGATTGATGGCCGATAAGACATCCTGTAATGTCAGGTGAAGACTTGATGTGCACCAGTAGGGGTTCTAAATAAAGGTTGAATAAAAACGGTGAAAGTGGGCAACCTTGACGGGTACCCGAGTATAGGGGAAATCTGGAGGAAAAAACCCCATTACAATAGACTTTCGCAGAGGGGAGCTGTAGATCGCCTGATCCACTGAATAAATTGTGCCGGAAAGCCCATCTTGTCTAAGGTAGCCCACAAAAATTCCCACCTGACGCGATCAAAGGCCTTGCATCTAAGGCTACAAGAGTCGTAGAGGGAGTTGGGATTCGAAGGCATGAAAGATGTGCGAGAGTCCTTATGTGGTCAGATGCAGATCTCCCCGGACAAAGCCCACCTGTTCCACACTTAGAAGTGGTTGCCAAACTTGTTTAATTCGCAGTGAGAGGATTTTGGTCAGAATTTTGATATCGTAGTTAAGTAAAGAGATCGGTCTATAGTTAGCCGGGTCTAAAGCCGATTTGTTTGGTTTGGGTATAAGAATTATGGTTGCTTCCAACAAGGAAGGGTATAAGGGTCCGGAAGTGAGAATGTAATTAAACTATTTTAATAGTACGGGGGCTAATTCACTACAGAAGGACTTGTAAAAATTTGAAGAAAACCCATCTGGGCCAGGAGCCTTATTCAAGGTGAGACCATGAATAGCACCTATAACTTCCTCCAAAGTGATAGGAGCTGATAGTGCTTCACAATGAGCAGTGTGAAGCCTAGGGAGAGGGGGGTGCTCTCGAGAAAATCTAATATATCTGAAAGTGGCTATGAAGGGGTTTTTGTCCCATAAAGGTCTCTGTAAAAATCTTCAAAGACCCTGGCAATGTCTCTCGGGTTAGTTTTGATGGATCCATCCTGGCTCTAATGCCGGAATCAATCTCGAACTCTCCACTTCTTTAAGTTTGAGAGCTAGAAGTCTACCTGGCTTCTCTCCCTGATCAAGATATTTCGTTTTGGATTTCAGAATGATGTATTCTGTTTTCTCTCGAATTAGGTCCTCATATTCGTCTTTGAGCCTGTAGAGATTCTCCATAACCCCTTGAGTATGCGAGGTAGAGAGTTTCTCCTCGGCAGCTTTGATCTGAATAGCTAGGGAATTAATTTTTTCCACTCTCAATTTTTTCCGTCTGGATGATTCTTTAATAAATTCACCTCTGAGGAAACATTTCAGTGAGCACCAAACTAAATCATATCTAGAGACCGAGCCTTGGTTAATCTCCAAGAAGGACGAAATCAAGGCTTTAAAAAGAGAAGTGATCTGCTCATCTTTTAAAATCTGGTTGTTGAGCTTCCAGGTGGTGTCTCGTTGTCCCAGAGGTCCCGGAGCAAGTTTGACCCATGTCATGGCATGGTCCGAGATGACAATAGGCTCAATACCTGTGGAGGAAATGTTGGCTAGAAGGTTGGTGCTCACTAAGATGTAGTCTATCCGTGACCATGAATTATGGGTTGGGGAGACGTCAGACTTCTGCCCCAATGCACTGACCCCCTCCTTAGTCAGATGCAGTCCATCAAATTTAAAGAACTTTCGCTCCCAGAACTGTTGCCAGTTCCCTACAAATCTGTGTCCTTTTTCCTGGGACCAGCCCTTGAGCCACATGTTTAGCTCCACTGTCTCCCCTTCTCTGACCTTCCGTCCATCTGCCCCCCTCTCCCAGACTGGCAGGATCTCAGAGAAGAAGATGCCAGACGAAATGGATGATAGTTTGTCACCCAGCCTGGTCAGGTGTTCCTTGGTCTCCACAACTGACCGGCTGGCAAGATCATTAGTCCCTATGTGTACTAGGACGTCAGTGTTTTCTCCTGCTTTGTGAACAATTTTAGCAATGCGGTCAGTGTCTCTCCACGCTGATGTACCTAGGAGACATCTGACCATTACCCGGCTAGAGATGGGTATCAACTCCCTGAATCATGGAGTCTCCTATGATCAGAAGTTTTATGGATTTCCTTTTAACTTTTTTTGTTTTGGTTCCTGATTTGGGCGAGTTTTGTTGTGCTAGCTCCTGTGCTGCAGTGTCCTGCTCTGCAGTGTCCTCTGCCCCTTTGTTTGATTTCAGAGATAGAGGCAGATACGTTTGTAGTGTTTATATGGTTTTGGAGGTAATATGTTGGAGAGCACAGAGTGATGGGGCACCTGATTTGCCCCTCCTAACCCCCTGCCAACCTCCTGGACCAACTACCCTCTGAGGTCGAGGTTCTTCTGTTGGATGTGGGGGAAATGGCAGGTGGTTCTTATAATGTATTTCTTCTTGAATATGAAATTTGAGGCGCGCAATCTCTGCCCATGCTGCCCGGAGCTGAACCCTAAGATCTCCAGTGGCCCAGCATGTAGGACAGTGTCCTAAATCCTGTAAGACTGTCCTTCTGAAAAGTGTTCCACAGTACCTGCAGTTAATGATATCCATTCAAAATAAGTTGCTGGGTTTATAACCTGGTCAGAGTAATTAGAAGGAAGAAAATGCAAGTAATGGTTTGATTTTGTGTTTTGTTTTCGTATAACTTGTTACAACAAGTTAAATTAATAGTGCCCCTGTAAATGAGCTAACCTTGTGGATGCCCCACTGATCCGCCCCTTCCTGCTTTGCCACAGGAAATGTCACAACTGTGGTACCCTATAAAAGGAGTGTAGTGTGGGGTGGCTGGGCCCTTCCCCTGCTGAAAAAGAACAACCACAGATGAAAGAACAAGGAGGTAAGAGCAGAAACAATCAGTCAACAACAAATGCAGTAACCCAGAAAGCTTATCCTAATGTTAGATAAAACTGTAAAACCTGTAAAGCACCACCTGTAATAATTTTAGAGAAGATATACCCTGTAAGAAACACTTTGCTACAGAGAAAAATAAAGCAGTAACAGAAGATATACCTTGCAAAAGACAATTTGGATCAGAAGATTACAGCAGTAATCTGTTAGCATTACCTTGTAATAATGCAGGAAAAGGTATACCAGCAACAACAATTTGAATCAGAAAAATAAAGCAATGAAATGTTAGCAACAAACAGTAGCAATCCCTGTGAGTACAAAATAAAAACAACAACACAGTAAATCTGCTTAGCCAAAAGAAGTCTTAATCCTTTTCCCTTGCTCTGGTAAGGTTCTCTGCTCTGTCCTTTCAAGCAGTCTTAGAAGGAAAGAGGTCAGGTGAAGCTAGGTGCCTTGGCCAGCAAACCAAGTCTTCTAAACGATAAATGGGATAAGCATAAAGCTGTTAAAGAACAGCTGATGTCTTTGAGAAGACTTTGGAAACCATGATATTTAGACACATTTCAGCTTGTATTTCATGTATCTTCTTTAGATTTTTCCTCCCCGTTATTTATTACTGAAGAAAGTGCCACAAAAACAAGATATTTATCCCTTACAGTTCATCTGTCTCTAGTTTATTCCTTGCTTAAAATTACAATGCTCTCTTGTGACATCCTGGTCTTTTGGCATGGGAATAACTCTTGTGTCACAACCAGAGAATTATGATATCAGGGGCCTGATAGTCAAAACATTGCCTGGGTGGAAAACCAAGTTTGCTTGCGCAAGGAAGCGCAATATTGAACAGTCCAGTTAGCACGAACCAAATCAGTTTGTGCCCAGGCAAGGACAGAGGGTGGTGTAATGTAAACGAAGGGGTGGGGACCTGGATATCGGCACAGTCCAATATTCAGAGTGCGTGCACTGAGCAAGGTCATTTTGCATGGTCCCCTTGTGCGGCGCATATACCTCCGATTGAAACACCAACTCACTCCCATAGCCCTAGTGGTTGGTGGAAGAAGTCTGGCGCTCCCGACCCCATCACGCGGTCCTGATGGTCTAGTGGTCCTCCCTTCCCTCGACGGTCACTGTTCCGTTATTAGTACAGCTCCCTGCTAGTCTAGTGGTTCCTTCCCTGATCTCCGATCACCGGCCTGTTATAATAATTTACTGGTAGTCTAGTTGTTCCTCCCTGATTACTGCTTGCCATCCCATTAATAGAATAATACAGCTCCTTGGTAGTCTAGTGCCCCCAATCCTTGTTTGTTGTCCCGTGAAGTACTAATGAACATATCCCTAATGGTCTTGTGGACCTTCCACCACCCGCTCTCCATCCTGAAACCAAGCCGGCATCTGGCACAGCCCTCCCTCTCTTCACAGCCAGCTGCTGACTGGGCTGTCTTGGAGCACGTACTGTATACAGTACGCAGCTGTCGATCAGTGAGCGCTTACCGTGTACAGTATGCGCTCCAGGGCAGCTCACTCGGGTGCTGGCTGTGGTGGTAAGAGGAGGGCTGTGCCAATCACTGGCTCTGTTTTGGGATGGAAGCACGGTGGGGGGTCCAGTAGACCACCAGGGATATCTTCATTAGTACTTCACAGGATGGCAGTCAGTGACGGGGAGGGACCACTGGGTTACCAGAGAAATTTTCAGTAATACATAATGGGATTGCAGTTGGTGATCGGGGAGGGAGCGGAGGAACCATTAGAGTACCAGGGAGCTGTATTATTGTATTAATGGGATGGCGATCGAGAAGGAGGGAGGGACCACTAGACTATCAGGGCATAATTATTATTACAAAGGGACGGCGATCGTGATCAGGGAGGGACCACTAGACCACCAGGGAATTTATTTTTCTATACGGCGATCAAAAAATGGAGTGAAGTGGGAGGGACCACTAGTCTACCAGGGAGCTGTATTGTTCTAGTAATGGGATGACGATCGGGGATGGGGGAGGGACCACTAGATTATCAGGGAGATGTACATTTTTATTAACGAGCTGGCAATCAGGGAGATTTCTTTTTCTTTCCTTCTTTCTTTCTTTCTTTCTTTATGATATCGGATTTACAACCTTTGAGCCAAAGGCTCATTTACAAAGGTACCTCATCACGTGGAGGATAGAACAGTGATACAGATTACAACGAAAGCAGTCATTGAGCATGAGATGAATTGTTTTGTTGACTGGACAGTGATGGGGTGGGGGGGCCACTAGCAACAGGGATAGAGCTAGGTAAATGGGCAATCAGGGGGTTGGTGCTACACAGTACAGCCTCACTCCCTATGAAAATGGCCCCTTAGTGCCTTGCAAGCCCAATGGGCTCATTTGCATAGGTCCCTTTGAATATGGGGATTGTTGTCCGGGCACAAGCCATTGTGCCGCTCTCTTGTGGGGGCCATGTCTGCCCGGCACTAGGTGGCTAGTACCAGGTCCCACTGGCCCTATATTCAGTGGAATAGCGCCGATGCACTATTCCACTGAATATATCCGTTTCTGGAGACGAGGATATGATGTAATATCCACACTTCTGGCAGTATTCCTTTTCCCATTAAATCCTTCCGGAACCTCTTCAAGCTGGCTCCTCCCACTCACTCAAGTGGTAACTCCCTCGACACCGCTCCGTGATGTTAGATCTTCCTTTCTGCTAGAAGAAGAAGGTTCCCTCCTTACTGCTTTGTGTGCTGAGTAGGCCCTTTGCTTCAAAACGTTTGAAAACGACTGTTGTCTTCAAGCGACTTCGAATTCTTCAAACTCTGGACATGGATGACTCCCAAGTTGGTACCGGGTTTCAAATGGTGTGAGTGTGGGCAGAAGATGTCCCAGAAGGACTGTCCTTCTGGGACATCTTCTGCACACCTTGAGTATCCACTGCCTAGGCCACGAACACAGTCCCCAGGCATGTGGCCTGTGTCACACCTTGCATCCCAGTACTCAGGAAGACCGCCATGTCAAGTTACTTTCAGTGCACCCAGATTAACGGGACCCTTCTGTTCGGTCAGAAAATACCCGTTCGGCGGTCCGTGGGGCTGGGGGGTCCGCAGAACAACTTGTGGCGTTTGAAGAGGTGGTGGCTCAGGCCTCGGAGCATGCCACTTTGGCTTTGGCCTTCGTGCTACTTTCCTTTGGCACCAACTTCATGGGGGCATTTTAAGGATTTGTGCCAGTTCTGTCCCACTTTTGGGCAGGGCCCCTCTAAGGGCACAAAATCTTCTAAATCTTCGAAAAAAGAGACTAAAAAAGAAGTCTCGTCGTCGATCGTGGGATCGCGAGCATTCTCGGACCTCAGATTCACGTGCTTCTCTGGAGATTCCGACTATGGTCGATCCTTCAGTCCAGACTTTAGGCTCCATAGTCTCCCCCTCGAACCAGTCGATCGAGACACCCGTCTACCAACCTGTTGAGATTTTTCTTGAGCCAGTCGTCACACTGTCGCAGGATGAGGCGGATACCTCACTTTCTAGGACTCTGGTCCTTCTTGTCACATCTCATGGTGGGTCAGACCAGCACGCTTATCCGGTCACTAATTCTCAGTATCTCATGATCCTGGAGGATCCATGACTTTCGCCAATTCCCTCCGATTTATGCCGTCGACACCCCCGGTGGTCGAGGTCGCAATGCCAAAATCTGGAGCCGAGCAGCCCGCGCTGACATCTGCATTCCCACTCTCAACATTCGGGTAAGTTGGGCCACCGCAGTTCTTTTTCATCTTCTTCCTTGAGCAAGGGGAGGCTGCCCCACAAATTGCACCGGCGCTTCGAAGAACTCATGTGGCATCAACTCATGTTTACCAGGGTTAAGCTGATCCCAGCCCCCAACCCGGCTATTCTGTGGCTCCCACCACCGAGGCCTCAGCCTAACCCAGCTCGGCCTGTTCCATCCTCTCACCCATCCAGGTAGAGCTGCCACCTAAGCAGCTGAAGGATGGACCCCCTCCTAAGGATGCCTGTACTGCTCCCAGGCTTTCTCATTGGCTGTCGATCACTATGACTCCTGACCGACCCCTTAGGGTTGGCGAGGACTCTGGCGTACACCCCTTTTTGATGAATTCTTGGAGTCTGAGGGCTCCTACCTACACTCCCATCCGTTGGAAGCCAAATCAGGAGAGGATTTGTCCACAGAGGATGGTCCCACCTCTTTCGGAGGCCTGCTCCATTTAATCTTGGAATCTACAAGACTCCAGATGGAGGTCATCCAAAAATGGGCCAAGTACCCTTTTGACAAGATTTTCGACTGGGGTAACTACCCTGGGGTGGCTTTCCCAGTCACTGATGCCATTCTTGGCCCTGCTCTCGAGCTTTGGCAGCACCCTGCCTCTTGTCCTGCACTGTTGGCCCATGTGACCTGAACGTATGTGGTCCTCACGGGTTCCCTGTTGGGTTTCATAGAGCATCCCTTGGTCAAGAGTCTGGTGGCTGGCTCGGTCTTTAGGCATACCGGCAGTGTCAGGGACGTGGACAAGCCCCTGGAAAAGGAATCCAAAAAGTTGGATCACATGGTGAAGAAGGTCTGTGCGGCCTCTTTGCTCGGCCTTTGGCAGGCAAGTTCAGCTCTTTTTGTGGTCCACTTTGATCTTGCCTTGTTGGGCACTGTTGATGAGGTGTTTCCCCAAATCCTGGCGAACTTACAGATCTCCAGTAAGCCCAGGGTTTGTCTCCAGGTACTTTCTGGTACCAAAGTGGATTGGGGGGGCTGGCACCCCATCTTAGATCTGCATGACCTGAACAAATTTCTTTGGTTGTGCACTTTCAGGACAGTCGCTCTGTCTCTGATCATTCCACCCTAGAACAGAACATGTGGATCTTCCTTGTCAATCTTCACCATTCATTACTTCCTGGGTGTAAGCTGAAGCGCGCACCGTCACGAAGACTTTTTTTTTTTTTTTTAAAGTTGCCTAACGGCCCCGCCCTCGAGAGCGACGTCATGCGTCAGCGCGGCCGTTAGTAGCGACCGACTCCTCCTCCAACTCAGTTCTGTTTCTCCCGCCGTCGAGGCAGCACCTGTTTTCGGAGCGTCCATTCTCCACTGCGTCAGCGACTCCTCTTTTCCACACACTCGACGCCGATCGGTAAGACCGTTCTTTTTTCTTTCTAAAGCGGCGCCGGGTGTGTTTTCCTACTGTTTTTTCTTGTTGATTTCGCGTTATGTCCGGGTCCGGAGCTAAACGTGTTTCGAAGACGGGCCGCGCCCCTATGCGTCGGTGTTACTGTGGCCGGCATTTCTCCGTCTCGGACCGGCATGACGTTTGTCTTCGTGCCTAGGAACCAACCGATGACATGGATTCTGCGGCGCCTGTTTCTCCATGGACCGCCGTGTCCTCGAAGTCCGCGCGTTCAAGCTCAGCAAAGCCCGCCGACCTCGGGGCGGCGTCGCTCAAGGATTCTCAGGTAAGGTCTCTAGGCCCTTCCCGGTCCCCTCCGGGCCTATACGGTCTGAGCAGGAGGGGTCTCCCTCGTCTTTTCTTGCCGAGGAGGGGCCCTTCTGCGGTGTCGAGGAGCGTCGTGGTCCACTCCGGGGCAGCGGCGCCGACACCGCCTCGGCAGTCACCTCTTGGAGTGGGCTCCCCAGTGGCGAGCCCTGTCTTTTAGGCCCCTGCTGGGTGGACCTTCAACGCGCGCCTTCGGCCCGTTTGGATCCTGGTGCCGTTCGCGGTGCGGTGATCGAATAGCGCCGTTCCGGCACCGTTTTGAGGTCGGCGCGGTGATCAGGCGGCGCCCGTTGGCGATGCCGCTTTGGGCCTTGGCGCCATTCAGCGTCGATGGACAGGGCGGCGCCGTCGGCGGTGCCGCCTCGCCTTCCGACGCGCCCGGCGCCGTGGGCCTGGTCCTTCCTCCAGGCGGTGCCGGCCTCGCCGGCGCCGTTGGGGGTGTGGAGCTAGGCCTGGCTGCTACCGGCGTGAGGGAGGCGAGCGGCGCCTCCCTTGGTACCGGGGCCGTTCGCGGCCCCGTAGCCTCGGGGACCCCTGGGGTGGCCAGCATTGAGGTCCTGCTGGTCTCGTCTTCCTCGGAGGGCGATGATTCAGACGTGGACCCATCCTGGCACCCCCACTCTTCGGAGTCTGGGTCCCCGGTGGCTAGAGGTGCCAGGCGGCGCAGCGGGCCCCTCCCTCTGTCCCCCCTTTCGTCGCCTCCTGAGGGTTCCCCAGCTGGGGGTGGCCGGGAGCCCCTGGGGGCAGGCGCGGGGGTGACGCAGGGGGAGGCTCCCCTCTCTGGAGGCCCGGTGACAGCTACCTTACGGGGTGCTGTCACTCTCTCTAGGGACAGGGGGACGCTGTGGTCGAGGAGGAGGGCCCTCTCGGAGTCCGAGGGGTCGAGGGGCAGGGGGTCTGCTGCTCGGTCTTCCTTGGCCACCTCAGGGGGGGTGGCCAGGGCAGTGCAGAGCCTGCGCCCTCCCTCCAGGGTTCTAGGGTGTCCTCGCGGCGTTTGGCGGACTGCCCTTCTGGATCCATGCAGTCCCGCGTCACAGGGAGGTTCTCCCCAGGGCTCTTCCAGGCTCCGCTTCCCCAGAGTTCCGTTCTGCGGCCTGGTCTGATATCCGGGATCCCCTTTCCAGGGCTCCTTTCCCGGATTCCAGAGCCCTCGCAGAGAGCAGTTGCCTCCGGAGGTGCCCTCTCCCATCTCTCTGCCTTCACCACCCCACCCCAGGCCATGTCGGCCCCTACGGGTCCGTTATCCTGGGAGCAGTTCAGGGTTCTCTGGCGGCCTTCCCTCATCATGCTAGGTACATGCATGGCGGGTCTTTCGACTCTCCCCACCGCCCGCAGGAATCCTCTGGGCATTCCAGTTCCCCATCATCCTCGTCTCCCTCCTCCGAGGGAGAGGAACCCCCTGCTCATCTGTCCTCCGATGCTGATTTCACAGAATATCAGCGTTTCCTCTCGAGGATGGTGAGGGATCTCCGGATTTCCTACGTTCGAAGAGACAATACCGAACGGAGGCCGCGTGAATTCCTTGGTGAATTCAGTGCCCAGCATCTGGTGGTACCTTCCTGGCCTATCCCCTTCCAGGAGGCGTCTATCCGGTCATGGCAGTCCCCTGCCGCTTCTTCCCCAGCCCCGGCGGACTGCCAGCGTAGGTATTGTGCCCCCTCTGAGTCTCTAGGTTCCCTTCCCAACCCGTCCTCAGGTTTGGTATACCTGGATACTCCTTCTGGGCGCCGTTGCCTGGCGCACGACCGCCCACCGGATTCGGACTCTCTCCAGTTCGACCGTTGGGGACGAAGAGTGTTCTCTTCTTCTCGTGCGAGTGCATGTATTGCATCACATCAGGCTCACCACGCTGCCTACAACCAGCATCTGTGGTCGATGATGTCCCAGCTGCTGGCATCTATGCCTGATACGGAGCAAACCAGACAAGCCGTTGCCCTCTCCGCGGTAGGCCTGGAGCTGGCAAGACACCAAGCAAGGGCATCTTATGACGCCAATGAGGTGGCTTCCAGGCTTGCGGGACAGCGATCTGCATCAGGCGGACGGCATGACCGTCTTTCCAGGTTGTCACCCTGGCCCGGCGTAGGGTGATTCGCTCCGCCTTCCGAGAGGTTTGTCTTTCTCTTCCAGAGCTATTAGACTTTTACAGGGCTCCCTCCGTCTCCTCGTCCTCGGGAGGCACCTCCTAGCTCTTCTCCCTCTTAGGCTTTCTGAATAAGCCAGGGTCTTCTCCTTCTGTTTCTCACCAGCAGAAGGCTGGGGTCTTGTTCCCTCAGGGTATGGCCTCTTCCCCCTCCAGGGGAAGAGGAGCTAGTACTCACTCAGGAGTAATGAATGGTGAAGACTGACAAGGAAGATAGGAAAATTACGTACCTACCGTAATTCTTGATCTTCTCTTGTATCTTCACCATTCATTACTACACCGCCCACCATCCCTCAGTGCCTCTTCCTGTGGCTTCTCCACCTCCGTCTCCTTCCTCTCTCTGCATTTATATAAAATATAGGAAAATTCCTTAAATTTTCCAAAAAAAAAAGATCTTTCTTGGGGGGTTTCTAAAATCCAGAAAAATTACTTACTCTAAGATTCTTAGGGCCATTTAGTGGATTGCATTGGCGATCAGACTGCACAACTATCTCTTGCTATTCTTATGGCAAGATACCTCTGGGGTTTTTTGGCCTGGCTCAGGCTATTCAGTTTTGATCCTGCAATCCCGTGTTCAGATAGTTGCCCTGAAATCTGATTCCCCCCTCTATTCTTACCTTGCAGAGCAGAGGAACGAGTACGTCTGTTCCTTTCTCTTTAAAAAAAAAAAAAAAAAAGAATGCTGAGGGAACTCTCTCCGACTGCTATAGGCATCTTGGTATCTGGGTCATGCATCTACTTAAAAAAAAAAAAAAAAAAATTTTTTATCTGTAAAAAAAAAAAAATGGAGAAATCAAACAAGAAGGCAAATGAGAAGGTAGGCTATCCTTCTCGCTGTTTTGCTAGTGGTTTCTCCCTTTAAGTGTCCTCCTGGACAATTTTTACGGTAGACCTCTGCTGACCATATCCAATCTTAGCCAGCCTAAGCCTTGGCGGCCTTAGCCAGTCAGTCTGAGTCCCATTTCTATCTTGAAACGCCTGAAGGCTTACATTTCTATTTCTAAACCCCTGAGCAGCACTCTCATGCTGCGGGGTTTATTCTTCCCTCCTCGGCTGTCCTCCACTTAGGCATCTCCGCGGCCAGGAGCCGAGGTGGTGTCAAGAACAATGGCATGTTGAAGATGAGGACTATGCCTCCTGAGTCTGTCTAGCGGCTTCGTGAACCTTCTCTTCAGCTCTATCTCCGGGATTCTTGCTTCCCTTTAGTCGAGCCTTCAGCTACAAGCTAACTATGCTCGTTGGGCCTTCTGGTCCCTTCAACATCCCATCTCTCTCTCTTTCTTCTTCTTCTTCTATTTTCTCATTTCCTTACTCATCTCCTCCTAGAGTCGCCCAGGTAAGGAGGCCCTGCACTCCCTAGGCTAGGGATGTTCTTATCCCTCTGTCCTTCCTCCATCGGCTTATTCCTTTTCAGTTCATTCTTCCTTGCTTTGCTATCCTCGGCTATCTTGCCTCGCTATCTATGTTTTCTGCTTTCACTTTTGCCTCTCCGGCTCACAGAACTGAGTTGGAGGAGGAGTCGATCGCTATAACGCCGCCCCGCGCATGGCGCTTGACGTCAGCTCCTCGAGGGCGGGCCGTTAGGCAACTTTAAAAAAAAAAAAAAAGTCCCGTGACGGGTGCGCGCCTCCGGCTTACACCCAGGAAGTAATGAATGGTGAAGATACAAGAGAAGATCAAGAATTACGGTAGGTACGTAATTTTCCTTTCTGCTCCCTGGATCTTCAGGACGTGTTCTTCCACATTCCTGTCCATTTGTCCCACCACCAGTTCCCGTGGTTCTATGGGGCTGGGGTTCTCTTACGAGTCTTGGCCCTCAGGGTCTTCACCAAGTGCATTGCAGTGGTGGCAGCCTACCTGAGGGGTCCGAGTGTAACCCAACGTGGAATACTGGCTCTTAGCATGTCCCTCCATGACAGAAGTGGAGTGGTCCAGCGATGTGGCCCTCCAGACCTGCTTGTCTCTTGGCCTCCTGGTGAATGCGGCTCCACAGGTGATACAATTCATCGGGGCAGAGCTTGACTCTTGTAGAACCGGGTCTTGGCTTCCAGCAGACCGGACAGAGGCTCTCTCCTCCTTTGCCGATCATTTTGGGTTGGACATTTGCACCCGGCTCGGGACTTCCTGTGCTTCCTGAGATACATGGCGGCATGCACTAGTGTGGTCCGTTGGCTCTGGTGGAGAACGTGCTCTCTGCAGTGCGGGCTTGCCCATCAGCGGTCTCAGTGCCAGGGACACTTCAACCAGCCGATCACTGTGACTCAGCTGATGTGGTACACCCTCCAGTGGTGGTTAGTCCCAGAACATCTGCAGGAAGGAATCAAATTTGTCCACCTGGAGTCAACGGTCACCATCATGACTGGTGTCCACCTGGGGGAGCATAGAGTCGACGGACTCTGGTCCCCCTAGGAGTCCTGATGCCATATTAACCTTCTGGATCTTCGGGCAGTTTGACCGGTGCTGACAGCCTTTGCTCCACACATACAGGGTCAGGTCGTTCAGGTCCGGACAGATAACAACACAACCGTGTACTACCTCAACAAACAAGGTGGGATGCACTCCCTTCCTCTGTGCAATGAAGATCTCTGCATCTGGACCCTCGTGCTTATCCTAGATGCCAATTGCCTGGCCATTCATGTGGCCAGCATCTCCAACCAGCTGGCAGACGCACTCAGCCATGTGGGCAAGGTGTCTCATGAGTGGTCTCCATCCTGAGGTAGTACACAGCCTGTTCTCCTCATGGGGCACTCCTCTGGTGGATCTCTTCATCTCCAGGGAGAACACAAAACTGATGCTGTTTTGTGCCCTGCCCCCCACCTCAGCAGGGGGGATGCCTTCTCAAGGCCCTGGACCCCAGGCCTCCTCTGTGCCTTCCTTCACTTTGCTCTTATTCACAAAGTGCTGATCAAAACCAGGAGTGGCAAGACACAGATGATCCTGGTGGCTCTGGACTGGCCCTGCCAGTTCTGGTATCCTGATTTCCTCAGCCTTAGCAGCAAGCTCCTGTGGCATCTTCCTCTTCACCCAGACCTGCTCTCTTGCAGTCAGGGGAAGGTATTCCATCCAGACCTTCGATCCCTGCACCTGACAGCCTGGTTCCTTAGCGGCTAGAGTTCCAGGCTTTGGGTCTCCGAAAATGTCCTCACCAATGTCGAAGTTTCTCGGAAGGAGTTGATCTGAAAATGCAGTGCCTTCAAATGGAAAAGGTTCTCCATTTGGTACCAGAGCAATGGGCTTGACCCTTTTATCTTGTCCGGTGCCTAGCATTCTTGACTACATTTGATCCCTCTCTCAATCAGGCCTTCGGTGGACAACCCTTAAGGTGCACCTGGCAGCCATCTCTGCATACTGGGCGTGGGCTGGTATGCTGTCACAGGAGAAGGTAGTCTGGTGTTTTTTCAAAGGCCTTGACCACATTCCTTCTCCAGTGCGTGAAACACCACCACCTTGGGACTTTTTGCTGGTGTTGGCAAAGCTCGTGGGCAAGCCATTTGAACCAATGAACAGGTGCAGAATGTCTCACCTGTCATGGAAGACCGCCTTCCTGGTGGCTATCACATCAGCCAGAAGGATCAGTGAGCTCCAGGTGCTCTTGGTGGTGTCTTCTTACCTGGTCTTTTATAGGGACAATGTTGTCCTTCGCCCCAACCCAAAGTTCCTCCTGAAGGTTGTGCCGGAGTTTCACCTTAACTAGGTGATCAGTCTCTCAGTGTACTTCACCAGTCACACCTTGGAGGCCATGAATAGGCTCCATATGTTGGACCTGCAGCAAGCACTCGTTTGTTACAAAGAGCGCTGGGCTAGAGTTCAGGGAGAGGTTTGCTAGCTATTTTTCACCAACGCTGAATCCACACCTGGCAGACTGGCAGCTAAGCAGATGATTGGCAGGTGGATTATATCCTGCATTCACCTCTGCTATAGGTTGGTGGGTAGGGAGCCTCCAGTAGGGCTAAGGGCTCATTTCACCCGTCATACCGCTGCCTCGGTGGATGCTTCCAGGGACGTCCCTATCCAGGAAATCTGCAGGGCTTCTACCTTGAAGTCAGCACACACCTCTGTTTCCCACTACCACATTGACCTTGAGTCACACTAGGATGCTTATTTTGGGGCCTCAGGTCTCCAGTCTCTATTCCCTAAATAGGGGGTGTGCACCTTGCCCCCTTCTCCTGGAGAACTGCTAGGAGACTGTCAGAAGTGTGGGTAGTACATCATAGCCACGTCTCTAAAAGAACAGGTTACTCACCTGTAACAGTAGTTCTAGGAGTGGTATATGATGTACATCCACGCACTGACACACCAACATCCCTGGCACACTGATCTTGCTTCCAGCAGGTAATATCTGACATCATGGGGTGGTGCCGAGTGAGTTACCACCCAGGTGGGTGGGAGGGTCAGCTTGAAGACATTTTGTCAGGATTTAAAGGGGAAAGGAACACTGCCAGAAGTGTGGCTGTACATCAGATAATACTCCTAGAACTACTGTTACAGATGAGTAACCTGTTTTTTGGACATCTGGGCAACTGCAGGGGACACTGCAAGGTTTTGCCCTCTGCTTTGTTCAGATTTCAATATCGGGTCCCAGTTTGGGAAGAAACAGTTGGACCTGATGAACTTTCAAGGAATAGGTATCCTGTTTTCAGGCATATGACCTCAGTAATCAATAATGGGGATAAAAAATATTGAGTTAATCAGAAAAATAAGCTGCTCTGTCTCCAAATACTATGTTTTTTTTTTTTTCACAAGTTCTTCTCAATGTGTCAATGGCTCTTTAAAAAAGAAGGGAAATATAAACCAAATCAACAGAAGTGAAATTTCCTCTGTACTAAACACTGGTGAGGCCTTTCTTAGGAGCACTCTGCTCATTTTTGGATGACTCATTACAAGGAGGACGTTGTCGAATTGAAAATGGAATAGAGAAGAGGGACAGGGATGATTTAAGGCGTGGATGGGCTACTGTATCAGCAGAGAGTACAGAAGCTGGGACTGTCCTACTTGTGGAAGAGAAATGTATGACAAGCATTATGATTTTGATGTGTAAAATAATGAAGCAGGCGCTTTGCTACAAGGCAGGAAATGAGAACAAGGGAAATAATGTTGAAAGTTGGGGGGAGGGACATTAGAATAGCATCTTACAAGCTTTAAATTGGTTTTCCCCGCTACCTCTCATGATGCCAGTGACAGAGATTTAGAAGCTAGCTCAGGTTGCTAAGGGCCGGGGGTGGATCATGCTTCCCAGCAGATGCTGTTCCTGGCTGCAGTACACTGTCCGTTTGGTTGCCACGGGTGACAGTGAAGCTAGGAGCTTGCGGTGGGGGTCGCTGCTTTGTGCTGGCTCAGCTGCACACTAAACCTGGGTTTTGGAGTCTTGATCCCCTTGAGCAGCAGTGTCCCATGAAGGAGAAAAGCAAATTTAAGCTGCTGTTTCGAAGAAATGCAATATCATGTGCTTGGGACACAAAAACCCAGGGCTGAGTACAAGATGGAGAGAGTGGTACTGATGACCACCAAGCAGGAAAGAGACTTCTGAGTAATCATATCTGAGGACCTAAAAGTAGCCAAACAGTGTGACAAGGTGGTGGGGAGAGCTAGTGGGATGCTAGGGTGCATAGGGAGAGGTACCACCAGCAGAAAGAGGAAGGGGGTGATACCACTGTATTAATCATTGATGAGACCTCATCTAGAGTACTGGTGTACAGTTCTGGAGACCATATCTCTGGAAGGACATAGACGGAGTAGAGGTGATCCAGAGGAGAGTGACAAAAATGGTGCAGGATCTGCACCAGAGACTAAAGGACCTCAATATGTACACCATGGAGGAAAGAAGAGAAAGGGGGGATATAATAGAGACCATCAGATACCTCATGGGTATAAATAAGGTACAAGAGGGAAGCCTTTTTCAGAATAAAAGATGCTTAAGAACAAAGGGTCATATTATAAAGCTGGAGGGGAATAGATTCCGGGGAAACATAAGGAAGTACTTATTCACTGAAAGAGTGGTGGATGCCAGGAACTGCCTCCTAGCAGAGGTGGTTGGGGCAAAAACTGTAATGATATCTAAGAATGAATGGGATAGGCATATGAGCATACATACGAAATTGCCAGCAGATAAAGGCTTTATGGTCTGTTGCGTCTGCTCATTCATGCAGCTAGCTGCCCCTATTCTGCAACTGCCCCTCCCTCCTTATTGGTTGAGAAAGGGAGGGTAAAGTTGGAAGCTAAGTAGTGTCTTCGGTATCATAGTAGGTAGGGAAAATCGCCAGATTTATTTATTTTATTTAAATTTTGGTGACCGGGTAGGCAAACTGAGACCAAAACAGGCCCTTTTTCAGGGGCAACCTGAAATTAATTACATACATCTATAAACATAAAATACGTACCTGTTATTTCACAATTAACAGTCTATATAAATATACTGATCCAGTCAAGGATACAGTGGTGGGTTAATTACAATCAGTATCAACAGGAGAAGTACTACTATTATACACGAGACAGTCACAGTCAGATTGATGTCCCAATGAGGTTTGTGGGCCAAGCAGTGCTTATCTGCCATCAGTTTCTGTGTTTCTATGTTTCCTGATGTAGCAGGATGACTCTGATCCCACCAGAAGCTACGCACACTCGACACCAGCACATATATTCTAAGCCTTGCATGGGATTTTACTGGGGTGAAACCCTGCTGATAAGCCCGCACAGTGTACAGATGGAGATTAGTCCAGGAGAAGAAGGGTAAGGGCTGAGGGGACCAGGCAAGGAGGACAGGCTGAGTGAAGAATGGGCATAAATAGAAAGTTAGAAAGTATTACTTTGCTCAGAGGTTGGTAAGTTTGGGGCTCCATTGCCTCATGAGGCTGTGTTAAGTAAGGAGCATTAAAGTGCAAAGTGGATGAGTTCCTGAATAGTAATAATAACACAGGGCACAACTCTTAGAACATCAGGGAGATGGTCTTCATGGAGCCGCTTCCATCCCATAACCTACCTGTGTAACCTTTGAGTAGTTCATTACATTTTTCAGTGCTAACACTGTTTTTTACAAGCCCACAATGTATTTATGGCTAACCGTGTCACTGCCATTCTTGGCATAGTGTTAGTATGTGTGTTTAAGAAAGGCAGAGAACATGTGCAGGATTTTGATGATGATGATGATAATGCACTTGCTCTCTTTTTCTTCTGTCTCTCTCTCTCCTTCGCTTATATTTATATGTATATATGCATGTATGTATCTAAACCCACCAACCTGTTTTGTGGGAGTCCATGTTGCAGACCACAGGGGAACCCCTAACAGCCACTCCAGTTGAGGTGTGACTTCTACCCTCAGGTTTCTTTTCATCACCTGTCTCTCAGTGGTACCTGTCAGTGGCTGACTGTCAGGTCAACACATGTGCAGCTGTCATGTAGGGGAGCAGACTCTTTGGCCCTCTACAGGAGTCGTACTTGAATGCAGCACCTTCCCTCCCTATGTGGTAGCAATGCAGTGCTAGGCCATCGGCTGGCACCTAATACAGTGTTTTGTGACTTATTGTGCAGCCTCAATTAGAAACAGGCACAGAGAACACAGCCTTCATTCATTTAAAAACAAACATCAGGACAGAGGGTCTAATAAGAGAAATCACATGTGAATTTTCAGGAACACCAAATAGAACAACGGCCACTGTGGAGTGTTTTTTTATACTGGTAGCATTGTATTAAATTGAGTTTGGAGGAGGGGGGAGTTAAATTTGGCAGTTCCACTCAGGAATGACTGTCACAGCTGCATTATTTATCAGTTGGATGTATATGGGATATACAATGGTGAGCTGTCAGATAAATGATTTATCTACACAAGTGCTGTTTGACCTCGGGTAACTTCACGAGTGGCGTAAGCCTCGAGTGAGGTGTCCGAGGTCAAACAGTACAAGTGTAGATAAATCATTTATCTGACAGCTCACCATTGTATATTTCATTTATGCAATAGGGATGCTTATCAGTGTGGGAACATTTGGTTTTGACTGTTTATGTTCTTTTTAAATGATAATTTCTGGGACTTTTGGTTAACTTTCCTGGTGTATGTTACCTAGCGAGGTGGTTGCTATTAAATGAAACACCACTCATTTTGTAGAGAATTTCTTGCTGAACAAATGTTATGATGACAGTATCATGCTACCTTTTTGTTTTAAAGTTATTTGCATTTGTTTGATGAAAAGTGAAACAAAAATGTAATTTTATGCTGTTTTTTGCTAATTATAAAAAAACTAAAAGTTATTTATTAATGAAACACCACTCATTTTGTAGATATTTTCATGCTGAACATTTTTTGTGCTCATAGTACCATGCTATCATTTTTAGTTTTAAAATGATTCACATTTGTTTGTCGAAAAAGTGAAAAGAAAATTGAATTTTATGCTGTTTTTTGCTAATTATGAAAAAAACTAAAAGGTGTCTCTGAATGAAACACCACTCATTTTGTAGATATTTTTATGCTGAAAATTTTTCGTGCTCACAGTACCATGTTATCATTTTCTTTTAAAGTTATTTATATTTGTTTGTCTGAAAAGTGAAAAGAAAATAGGATTTTTGCTGTTTTTGCTAATTATAAAAAAACTAAAAGGTATCTATAAATGAAACACCACTCATTTTGTAGATATTTTATCCAGAACATTTTTCGTGCTCACAGTACTATGCTATCATTTTTCGTTTTAAAGTTATTCACATTTGTTTGTCAAAAAAGTGAACAAAAAAGCTTTGATTGACAGTTTGCATTTATCCCACATATGTGGGATAAATCTAGGGTGGTTAGATTTATTCCACATATGTGGAAATAAATGGATTTATTCAATGGCTTTTGGTCTCACACCTATTGCATAAATATGTGTATGTGATAGCTACCATGTGTGTGTGTTTAAAGTTCATTTTCAGTGCTTTGTCTCTACTATTTTCCCATCAGAAAAATATTTTGCATTCTTTATTTTACGATGGTTTTGAGAAAATAGGTTCCCTTTGGTGTCATTTTATCTGATGAATGTACAACTAAATCCAATAAAAGGAAAGCAGCACTGTGCCAAGACATGAAGATTCCTGACGTGGAGTGAAAATTGAACAGTCTTGTAATTCTGCAGTCCTTTAAGTAGCTGTCTTTGGAGACTTCAGACATAACCACACACTCTTATCCATTCCACCATGCGTGCCTTTAGAGAAGCGAGGCAGATGTCCGAGGGTAGAGCCCTATTTACACTTTCGAACCAGCTGCAGATCAGCGTGGCTCACACTGGTGTGTCTGCACCTCACCATTTATTCAAACAGTAGTGTACACCACTTCCCAGAGGCAGCTTTCACATCCATGTGACACAGGTGTCTAGCTCATGCATCTGTCCCCTAACGGCACCAACAAGCTAAGCCTGCCCTCCGCATGAGTCACCACTCATGACTTCCTGTTGCTTGTTGAGAAGTAAACAGTGCTGTGCATGGAATATCACAATGTAGTGCTTCTGCCTGCTTCAGCTGCAGAGCAGTCTAGGGAGGGAGCACCTACCCCAAACAGGACCGTGAGCTTGTGCCTCTTTGACCTTTGAAGCTGTCTAGGGAGGGAGAGCATACCCCGAATTGGACTGTAGGCTTGTGCTCCTTACGGTTTAGGGAGGGAGTGCATACCTCAGTCTGTACTGCAGGCTAGGGAGGGAGCGCAGGGTGCATACTCCAGACTGCTGTCTAGAGTTATGCTTCTTTAGAGCAGTGTAGTCTAGGGAAGAAGCAGAGCAAAGTGTGCCAACCAAGCAGACCTAACAGCTGAGCTGGACTGCAAAAATGTGCCTGCTGAGATTGGTAAGTAAATTTATCAGTTCTCTTGACTGTTGAAACGTGCTTGCTTAGTGAGGTTAGCAGCAAACAATGAACTGAAAAAAAACATCTTTTTCTTATTGTTGTAAGCTGCTAAGCAGTTTTAACCAGCTTTTACAACATCCTGTGAATTTGACACTTGTCATGCAAGGAGTTTCCTGGTGCACTGTGTGCTAAGTTACCCGCAGCCACTGATGTGTGACATGGCAACCGTTTACACTATACATAAACACCCACACCATTTCAGCTCCTCTGGAAAGAAGCAGAATAGCCACACTGCTATGATGCCTGCAGAGTTTGCACTCGCAGATGTGCACCAGTATGGTTCTCCAACCCACTTCCACAGATAAGAAATGCCGAGTGTAAATGGGACTTATCTGCTGGCCCAGGAAACATTTCTTCTAGGGGCGTGTATATAGTTCAATATTCACACTCTGGCAGTTCCACTGGAACAGTCTTGCTTTGCTGAACATCTTTAAGCTAAGCTCCTCCTACCACCAGGATGGTACATCCTCCAACTCTGCCTCATGACATCAGATCTTTCTTTCAGCTAGAAGAACAGGTCACCTGCTTCGCAGCTGTAGGTTTTGATTTAGTGTGCCTTCGGTGAACCTTGTTTTCGAAGATTTTTGTGTTCTTCGGGTTTCTTTCCTTGGTTCCTTTGACTCCTATCACAGGTCAGTGATGGAGCAACAGAAACCAGGGTTCAAATTCTGGGTTTGGTGCCAACAGAAGATGTTGGTCACCAATCCACATGACATGTGTGTGTACTGCCTGGATGGGCAGCACAACATGGCTAGGTGCAGCCTTTGTCTCAGCATGCTTCCTGAGACACTCGAGGACAGGAAGCTCTGGCTCTTGTTGGGTCAGCCTTCGGAATAGGATCAGAAAGACCACCTCAAGGGCCATAAGAAGGCCTTGGCTGCAGATAGGTGTGCTCAGCAGCTTGCGACCCTTGAGGCAAAAGATGTAGTTTCCACTGTGAGCACCTCATTGGTGTTGGCACTGTTCTGGCTGGGGCCAGCATCAGGGGACTGTTCGCCTGAGGCTTCTGGGACATGTTTTTTTGCCCTCCAGACCCTGTGGGGGTGAGCCCTGCCTACTGTGGTTCCATGCAAATGTGGAACCAGGAGAGTTTGAGGGCAGGTCAAGGATTCTTCAGTACCCCCATCAAGCCAGTCGACTTCCACTCTGGTCAAGTAGGCCATGGAGATCTTCCTTGAGCCTGTTGACTGGCTATCAGATGAGGTCAAGAACTCTGTCTCGCAGACCCCAGTGCTCCTGGTCCTCACTCAGGAGGATGTGGATTGGTTGGTGTCCCTGTCCAGTGCACAGCAGTAGCAGCTTCCACTGGCGATCAAGCCTTCCACGCCCATGCTGGTTAATGTGGGCAGGAACGTTGTATACGACAACCATCTGGAAGGCTTCCTTCGCATCGATCGTCCAGTCAGTGGTCGAGGTAAGGTTGAGGCATTCTTGCTCTTGATCCTGCTGAACTAAGAGGCGTCGCGGTGAATGCTTCTCAATCTCCTTGGGCGAGGAGAGGCACCATCGCAGTCTGTGCAAGTGTTACGAGGAGCTCTTCTGGCAACAGTGGGCCATCGCGGGGCAGAGTAGGGCTCTACCCCTTGGACCTCCAGTTACCTGGTGGTTCCCCAGCTGGTCCAAGCTACACAAGTACTCCTGCAGCTGCTTTTCCACCACTTTGGGTGGTGTTGCCACCACCACAACCAGAGGTGAGCACTCTGTCCAAGGAGGGCTGTTCGGCCGCTGGTTTGCCAGGTCAGTTGCTGGTGCAAATCATCTTACCTGGGTGGTCTGTGGTGAGAAACATTTGATGTCCATTTTCGAGAAGCCCACAGATGTCTTGGACCATGAATCGGTGGCCCCGTCTGGGACTGTACTCCTCGACTGGGGATCGATCAAAGAGTTCTTCACTGAGCAAGATCCGATGTCTTTCAGGGTGCTTCTCAGAGGTATTTCAGAGTCTGTCGGTCCCATTTGAGCCTGTTCAGAAGAGGGCTAAGTACCCTTCTACTGACATTCTAGACAAGGATGAATACCCAGGGGCTGTCTTTCCCGCGGCTGAGGCAATTTTTGGACCAGCCCTGGAACTTACGCAGCATCCAGCATACTGCCTGGAACCCTGTACCCATATGGTCTGCAATTATGCTGTCCCGACAGGGTCACAGTTTTGAGTTGATTTGCTGTACACGAGGAAACTAGGGGAGGTGGACAAGCCTCATAAGTCACGTAAGGTTGACCAATCCACAAAAAAGGTGTATGCTGCAGCATCCTTGGGTCTCAGTCAGGCTAGCTATGCCATGATGGTGGCCAATTTTGGTCACTCCCTGATGGGGATGTTTGATTCCATCCTCCCTCACCTTCTGGCTAAGCAACAGTCAGTGATGGTCATCGTAGACCAGGGTCAGTCACTGGCTAACCACCAGCTCCAGATGGCCTTGGACATGGGCGATATATGTGCCCGTACCATTTTGGTGGCCATCTCCATGCCTCGCAGGACATGGCTGCATCTTCCACCTTCGTGGCAGGCAGCCAGCAGATGCTGGCTGATGTCCCTGTCTTGGGCACCAACCTCTTTGGCCCATGGGGGAAGAACATCTCACCTGTATTAAGAAGTCCAGTGCCACCTTGGGTTCTGTGGCATCATCCGCCCCAGCCATTACTTGGCCTGCGTCTCAAGGGCTGACGCCAACCCCTTCGGACCTTATCCTGCTCTGTGGCTAACATTCTAGACTACCTTTGGTCTCTCTCCAAAGGGGGTCTGCGGTCATCAACCCTTAGGGTGCACCTGGCAGCCATTTCTGCTTACCGGGCACGGGCCGGTCAGCCGACATTGGCACAGGCGACAGTGGTTGGGCGCTTCTTCAAAGGCCTGGATCACATATCCCCCCTCCGGTGCATGAACTTCCACCTCCGTGGGATCTCTTGCTGGTTTTGGCAAAGCTCATGGGCAAGTCATTCGAACCCATGCACAAGTGTGAGCTGTCACACTTGTCGTGGAAGACGGACTTCCTGGTGGCTATCACATCAGCCAGAAGGACAGGGGAGCTCCAGGCGCTTTCTGTGGACTCCCATTATCTGGTCTTTCACAGGGACAAAGTTGTCCTGTACCTCCACCCAAAATTCCTTCCGAAGGTGGTCTCAGAGTTTCACCTTAATCAGGTGTTGACTCTGCTGGTATACTACCCTAGCTAAACCTCAGATGCCGAGCACAGGCTCCATACTCTGGACCTGAGACATGCTCTCTCTCCTATTATAAGGAAAGAACCGCGGACATTCGTGGAGAGGTTCGCCAGCTGTTTGTCACCTATGCTGAAGCCACTTCTGGCAGACCTGCAGCCAAACAGACCATTGCAAGGTGGATCACATCATGCATAGGTCTGTGCTATGAGTTGGCGGGCAAGGAGCCTCCCAGAGGATTAAGAGCTCATTCTACCCGCCATACTGCTGCATCGGTGGCTGCTTCCAGGGACATCCCTATCCAGGAAATCTGTCAGGTTGCTACCTGGAAGTCAGCAAACACCTTTATTTCCCACTACCACATCGACCTTGAGTCATGCCGGGATGCTGGTTTTGTGGCCTTGGTTCTCCAATCTCTCTTTCCTAAGTAGGGGTGTGCGCCTTGCCTCCCCCCTCCGGGAGAACTGCAAGGAGTCTGCCAAAGAGTGTGGATGAACAACATATCCACGCTCCTAGAAGAACAGGTTACTCACCTATAACAGTAGTACTAGGAGTGGTATATGTTGTTCATCCACACGCACCCACCCGATCTCCCCGGCTTTAGGCGCATCACCTTGCTTCCAGCGGGCTAAAATCTGGCATCATGGGGCGGAGCCGAGGTATTTACCACCTAAGTGGGTGGGAGGAATCAGCTTGAAGATTTCTGGCAAGATTTAAAGGGAAAGGGACATGCCAAAGAGTGTGGATGAACAACATATACCACTCCTAGAACTACTGTTACAGGTGAGTAACCTGTTTGCGTTGACCTCTGCTGTAGGCTGGCTGGTAGGGAACCTCCTGTAGGGCTTAGAGCTCATTCCACCAGACATACCGCTGTACGTTGAAGTCAGCACACACCTTCATTTCCCACTACCGCATTGACCTTGAGTCACACTGGGATGCTGGTTTTGGGACCTCAGTTCTCCGGTCTCTGATTGCCAAGTAGGGGTATGCACCTTTCTCCCTCCTCCCAGAGAAGTGCTAGAAGTCTGCTATAGTATGGATAGTGAACTATACTCACATTCCTAGAAAAGTAGATTATTCATTTGTAACTTTTTATCTTCTTCAGAGATGCTTCTTTCATCAGATCCTACCTCTAGGTCTATAGCCACCAGGCACTAGGACCACACAGAAACTTTTCTGTAGCAGTCTATCAGGGGTTGCCCACAACAACATCAGCTGCTGAGGTCTTACAATATATAAGTGTGAGCAGCTCCACTCCCTGCTCAGTTCTTTTTCTGCCTTTGGCCATCATCATACGAACTCCAGGAAGACTTTGTCAGTCAGACGACTGCCAAAATTCTACTGTTTTTCCTTTTTCTCAGTGTTTGCCTTCATCATGTTTGTTAGGATGCGAACCAAACTCTCTCATTTCTGCAGCTCCGGTTGGAAGATTCCCTCCTGCACCGAACACGACGTCTGTTCTTGTTGTCTTGAGCCTTTGGCCTGCAAGTTCTGACCGAGATCCTCTCTTTGATTCCGACAACACCATCTACGAGACCTGCACCTGTCCTTTCTTGACCTGCAAGCTGCTAGAATGGAGAAGACCTCCAGGGGAAGACCACACTCCGCCACAGGCCTGTTTCTCTAGCTCGCAGGCTTCTTAGGGCCAAGAGCTGCCTTCAGAGCCATTCTTCCTCCAGGGGTTGGGGGAGGTGGACAGAGCAAGAATCAGTTTTCTCCGGTTTGCTCCTCGTCGCTGCTTTTCCCCATCAGTTGCTTCAGTGTCTCCTGCTGCCCAGACCTCAGCTTCCTGAAGGTCAACTCTGGCAGTATGTTCCACTGGACCTCCCACGGCCGGCAAAGGCCCACTGACATTGGGGCTATAAGTGATGTCGTGCATCCTGCTGCTCAGACCTTAGAGCTACAGGTCAGCTCCCGCAGTGACTTTCGCCGGTCTTCCTTAGGCTGGTGGCACTCTGTCAGCATCAAGACTTTAGTTCCCCCATCGGCGCCGCGAGGGACGCCCATGTTACTGGTTGCCGTTACCATTCCCTGCTGCCTGCTCCTCTGTTCACTTGGGGTCTGCTTTGGCATTGTGCTCTGCTGGACCTTTCTTGGATGGTGACAACCTTTCGACATTGGGACCACTGTGAACCTCATCGACGTCGCTCATTCTGAAGCTCAGACCTCAGCTCTCTCAATATGAGCTGGCACTGTGCTCCAAGGGGCCTACTCTAGCAGGCGTTGGTCTGTCGACACTGGGCCTTCAGTCACTCCCATCAACATCCCCAGGCGCTGCTGCTGTGTAGGCCACGCCACTGTCTCCCCCTTCACGGGACACACCGACAATGAGAATTTTCAGCCTTTTCCTTGCATTGATGCTTGGGGAGTCTTGGTAAATCCCTGACTCCCCACTGAGGCTTAAACCATCTTGGCTGGCTTGCACTGGAGGAGGCCAGTATGGCTGCCTGGCATAGGTCCAGCATGCTCCCTACCATGCCTAGATAGTCTGACAAGCTCTACTACGCTCCCTCAGGAAAGCGTGTCTTTGTAGGCCAGCCTGATTCACTCGGTGGTGCTAGCAGCAGCCCATGACAGGCCTAAGGGGCCTAAGCCCCTTAGTTCCTTCCCCCCAGATAAGGAGTCGGGGAGACTGGAGCTAAGGGGTAAGCAAACCTTTGCCTCGACTCAGCATTGCAAGTTACCTGGCCCATATGATCCAGTTTCATACCTCCCTCTAGAAATGGGCCAGAGTAGCAGCTCAGGCCCTCCAAGGGGCACTTAGAGGCAGGAACTGCTCAGAGCCCTTCAGACTGCAGCTAGTATGGGCAAGCACCTCCTAAGGTACTCCTATAATATTTCAGATGCTTCGGTAAGGGCAGCTGCCATTGCCATCTTCCTCAGAAGACACTCTTGGATGAGGGTGTCTGGGTTTGCTGCTGATGTTGATAAACTTTTTGGGGGCAGATGTGAAGGATATCATTAATGATTGTGTGAAGGATATTAATGACCTGCAGGCCTCAGGGAGGGCTTTAGGGTCCGTCCACTCTCTCTGCCATACCCAACATAGGAGTAGGCAGCGGACCTCCTTTCGTAAGGCTTCCCACAGACTTGGGACAGGGGCCAGACCTCAAAGCAAAAGTAGAGCAGGATCTGCCTTGATGGTCCCTGCCTCCACCGTGGGTGCTCACCCCAAAAGCTCCAGATTCTTTGCCCTCTCCCCCCCCCCACCAGTCTGCACACAGAAGGTGGAGGTTGAGGGTAATTTTTTACTCCACCTTGAACAGTAGAAGGCACTCCCTACAGACACTTGGGTCCTGCAACTAATAGAACTAGGTCATACTCTAGAACTTCTGGAGTTGCCTCCAATCCTTCCTCCTGTTCCCTCAGTTTACCCTCCAGGTCACATACCTGGGCTGCTAGAGGAAGAGCGCACAGAACCCATTGGCTTGGCATCAGAGAAACACAGGGCTCTCTTTCCATTTCTTTCTTATCCCCAAATCCACAGGGGACTTGAGGCCCATTCTGGATCTGGGGGACCGGAACTTCTAAATTCAGTACAAGAAGTTCAGAATGGTCACTCTGCAAGGCCTAATGCCACTCACGAAACAGGGAGATTGGACGTGCTCCCTGGTTATGCAGGATGCTTGCCTGCGTATCAAGGTTTCTAGGGACATGGATATGTTGTTCATCCACACTTATTGGCAGGTATCCTTGCCACTTTAAATCTTGCCGGAAGGTCTTCAAGCTGGCTCCTCCCACCCACCTGGGTGGTATAACTCTCGGCTCCGCCCATGACGCTAGATCTTCCTTACCGCTTGGAAGCTCAGGTTCCCTCCTTAACGCTCTGCGTTTGTGACTAGTTCCTATTTCTTCCGTTTTGCAGATTTGAAAGTTTTTGCTAAAAAGACTTCGGTCTTCGATCCCTCGCGCTGCGATGGACAATCGACTCCGGTTTCGGAGATGCCCCTGCGCGGTCAGAAGATGTCTGGGACGGATCCTCACTCCACGTGTGTCTACTGTTTAGGCCTTGAGCACGACCCGCAGGACTGCGACCTGTGCTTTCTTCCTCGCCTACGCCCTCAAGACCGTGGTTGCCCGGATTGCAACTGGGCCGGCCCGAGCGTTGCCTCTCCGTGAAGTCTAAGGGAGGCCCGGTCGGCGGTGTCCGCAGCGGCTGGCTTGACGGATCAGCTCGAGCAGATGATCGCCTCGAAGAGGAGGCGGCGCTGGGTCAGAGTCTTCTCGCGGCCGCTGCATTTATCCCGCTTCTGGGTTCTTCCTGCACAGCTTCATTTAAGGAGCTATGTCTGTCCCTCTCCACTAGGGGAGAAGTGCCAACGTCTGCTGGACCTTTTTCTCGGTCCAAAAAGAGGGACAAGGGTAATTCCCTCCGTCGACGCTCTTGGGAGCGGGAAAGGTCCCTCTCCCCGAGTCGTCGACCGTCGACTTCAGTCGACCGCTCGGCCTCGGCCACTGGTCTCACGTGTGCCCCCATCAGGTCAGTTGACGAGACTTGTTCATTAAGTTTTAGATTTTTCTACCGCTAGGACGGGCTGCCTACAGAAGCCGAGGATTCCTCCTCCCCTGCTCCCCCGGGGGGAGTTGAGGATCCCGTGGGCTTGCCTGTGCCTCCGGTTCCGGAGCCCTCGGATGAACCCTCCGAGCCGAAGGGAGTGCCGGTTCCTGCCGACACTTCACCGCACCGACCTCGGAAGAGCCGAGGCTCTCGGTCTCGTTCTTGGACTTCTTTGCGGTCCAGCCGATCCCTCGCCATCATAGAGGTCGCCCCGGTCTCGCACCGCGGGTAAGCGGCGTCGGGCTGCCGCCCTCGGCCCCTCCCTCGGACGAGGGAGGCTTCACAGCAGTTACGCCGACGGGCAAGAGGACCCTCATGTGGTGGTTGAGATTCTGACCGGGAAGCCGACGAGTCGCCTCCCGCCATTAAGTGGCTGTCACCGAGCGGCCGACACAACCCTCGACTTACCCGAGGAGCTCTGTACCCAGGCCGGTTGTTCGCCAAACCAGCTGCTCCACCGATTCGTGGAACCTCCACCCCACAGCCACTGTTTGGGGCTCCGACCAGGATTCTCGGTCGGCTAAGGTCTACCCCATCGGCTGTCGGTTACCCTCACTCCCGACCGATCGGCAGGCTGAGGGTGGCTCAGGCCAGAGGCAGCTCTTCGAGGACTCCTCCGAAGTCCGAGATACTCCTCCTTTTCTCCAAGTGACTGGACTTGGAGTCCTCAGGAGGACAGTCTATGGACGATAGCCCGTCGTCCTTCCTAGGACTGCTTCAGCTCATCTCGGAATCCACCAGGATGAAGCTCGAACCCGTTTCCAAACGGGCCAGGTATCCCCTCACGGAGATTCTGGACCGAGGGGATTCTCCGACGGAGGCCTTTCCGGTGGCCGAGGCCATAGTGGGTCCGGCCCTGGAGCTTTGGCAGCGCCCTGCTTCCTGTCCTGCGCCTTCGGCCAGGATGGCCAGGAAATATGCGGTCCCTACCGGTTCCCTGTCCGGTTTTTCGGAGCACCCCTCTGCTGAGGGGTTGGTTACCGACAGCGTTTTCCGGCGCGCCGGCAACACCAGGGATGTGGACAAACCTCCCGACAAGGAATCCAAGAAATTGGATTGTGTCGGGCGAAAAGTCTATGCTGCGTCCTCTCTCGGCCTTCGTCAGGCCAGTTCGGCCATCCTCATGGCACATTTTTCTCATGCCCTGTTGGGCTCCCTGGATGAGGTCATTCCTCATCTCCCCGTGGATCAGCAGACTACGGTCAAGCAGGGCAGGGCAGTGGCCAAACAGCAGCTCCAGACTGCTTTGGATATTGGGGACTCATGTGCCAGGTCGGTGGCGGCCGCAGTGGCTATGTGTCGGCAGGCTTGGCTGAGGATATCCACCTTTACTTCGGATACCCAGCACAAGTTGGCGGATGTTCCCTTTTTGGGGACTGACCTCTTCGACCCTGGGGTGGAAGGTCACCTGCAGAGGATCGAGAAGTCCAATGCTACCTTGGACTCGGTCTCTTCGCTCCAGAAGGACAAAGCGCAAACCACAGCCTAAGCCCTTTCGTCCTTCTCGCCTGAGTGCGCCGGCCAAGTAACGTCCAGGGCCAGCAGGCTCGGCCTTGGCATCCCAAACCCAAGCACCGGCTTCCTCTAACAGGAGGCAGGGAGGAAAAGGCCCAGGAGGTCCCTCGGCCGGTCCATCCTCCAAGCCTGCCCAGTGACGGGCTGAGGGGTGTCGCCCCCATCCCCGTCACCTTACCCCTGGGTCCCCCCGTGGGGGGACGGCTCCGGCACTTCCGTTCCGCCTGGTCCGCTGTTACCACGGACAGGTGGGTTTTAGAGTGATGGGAAGAGGCCTGCCTCTAGAATCAGTGCAGGCACCGCCCTTCAGAGCCGTCGCCCTCGGGGCAGTCCCCAACCTGCCTGCGGCTCGTCGAGCCGACGCCATCGCCTCCTCCTCCAGAAGGAGGTGATAAGAGGGGGAGGACCCTCCTTCAGACCCAGGGTTTGTGTCCAGGTACTTCCTGGTTCCAAAACGGACGGGGGGCTGGCGCCCCATTCTCGACCTCCACGACCTAAACAAGTTCCTAAGGTCTCAAACCTTCAGGATGGTCACTCTGGCTCAGATAATACCATCCTTGGAGCGCGGCATGTGGTTCTGCTCTCTGGATTTGCAGGATGCGTTTTTTCACGTCCCTATCCGTCCGTCTCACCAGAGATTCCTTCGCTTCCGAGCGGAGGGATCCCTTTTCGAGTTCCAAGCCATGCCTTTCGGCTATTCTCCAGCTCCCAGGGTCTTCACCAAATGCATGGCAGTGGTGACAGCATTCCTGCAGCGCCGAGGGGTCCGGGTGTACCCTTACCTGGACGACTGGCTGATAGCAGCTCCCTCCAGGCAGGAGGTGGAGTGGTCCAGAGATCTGGCCCTCCAGGTCTGCTCTCAACTGGGCCTCCTTATCAACGAGGCCAAGTCGGAACTCGAGCCGAAGCAGGTGATTCTGTTCATCGGGGCGCAGCTCGACTCTCTTCGAGCCAGAGCGTGGCTCCCGGCGGACAGGGCCGAGGTTCTTTCCTCCTTTGCCCAATCATTTCTGGTTGGGCAATTGCGCCCTGCCCGGGACTTCCTGCGCCTCCTGGGTCTCATGGCGGCCTGCACCAGCGTGGTCCGTTGGGCCCGCTGGAACATGCGTCCCCTTCAATGGGGACTGGCCAGCCAGTGGTCCTAGCAACTGCGATCCTTTGGACCAGCTTGCAGCCGGTGACTCAGGGGATGTGGAGCAGCTCTCCAGTGGTGGATCGTTCCAGGTCATTTGCAGGAGGGCATCCGTTAGTCCGCCCGAGCGACGGTCTCTCTATCGACCGATGCCTCTCTGATGGGTTGGGGTGCCCATCTGGGGAACACGGGCCCACGGCCTCTGGTCCCAGGGAGTCCCGATGCCACATCAACCTGCTGGAGCTCCAGTGGTCCTCCTAGCTCTCCCCGCCTTTGCTCCGTTCCTCTGGGGTCAAGTGGTGGTCAGGCGGACAACACCACGACCATGTACTATCTAAACCGCCAGGGCGGGGCGCTCCCATGCTTCTATGCAAGAAGCTCTCTGCATTTGGTCACTCGTCGCAGCCTGGGGCGGATCTCCTAGCCATTCATGTGGCAGGAGCCTCCAACACCTGGCCGATGCCCTGAGCCGGATAGGGGCTGCATCCCACAGTGGTCTCTCCTGCGGAGGTAGTACAGCATCTGTTCTCCCTTTGGGCACACCTCAGGTGGACCTGTTTGCCTCCAGGAGAAAGCTGAGACTGTTCCATGCCCGCCCCCTCAGCAGGGCTCGCTGCAGGGGATGCCTTCTCGAGGCAGTGGACCCCGGCCTTTCTCCCTTTCCCCATTTCCCTTGATCCCAGGTGCTTCTCAAGGCGAGGGAGGACAAGGCGCAGGTGATTCTGATAGCCCCAGACTGGCCTCGCCAGTTCTGGTACTGAATCTCCTCAGTCTCAGCTCTAGGACTCCAGCGGCAGCTTCCAGCTCGCCCGGACCTGCTCTCAGTCAATCAGGGAAGGTGTTCCATCGGACCTTCAATCCCTGCACCCTGACGGCCTGGTTCCTGAGCTAGAGTTCCAGGCCTTGGGTCTTTCGGCGGGTCCTCAATGTAGTTGAGGCGTCCGTGAAGTCGACCAGAAATGCTATGCCTTCAAATGGAAAAGGTTTTCCATTTGGTGTCAGAACAAGGGCTTGGACCCTTCCTCCTGTTCCTTGGCAAGCATCTTGGACTATTTATGGTCCCTTTCTAATCAAGGAGCTTAGGTCGTGACCTAAGGGTGCACCTAGCAGCATCATCTCTGCCTACGGAGCGGGCCGGGAAGCAGTCGTTGCGCAGGAGAAGGTGGTCGGCGGCTTTTAAAGGCCTTGATCACATTTCCCTCGATGCGAGAACCTCCACCCTCCGTGGGATCTACTGCTGGTACTGGCAAAGCTCATGGGCAAGCCATTGACCTATGCACAGATGTGCTCTCTCTCACCTGTCGTGGAAGACCGCCTTCTTGGTGGCTATCACGTCAGCCAGAAGGATGGGAGAGCTCCAGGCGCTTTCCATCGAGTCTCCTTACCTGGTCTTCCACAGGGACAAGGTTGTCCTGCGCCTCCCACCGAAATTCCTTCCGAAGGTGGTGTCGAGTTTCACCTTAACCAGGTGTTGACTCTGCGGTGTTCTACCCCAATCACACCTCGGAGGCGAATATAGGCTCCATACTTTGGACCCTAGAGGGCGCTTATTACAAAGAGCGCATCGCTGAAATTCGGGAGAGGTTCGCCAGCTGTTTGTCACCTACGCTGAAGCCGCATCTGGCAGACCTGCAGCCAAGTGGACGATAAGCAGGTGGGTCACCTCCTGCATAGATCTCTACTATAAGTTGGCCAGGGCATGGAGCCTCCCAGAGGATAAGAGCTCATTCTACCCGCCATACTGCTGCATCGGTGGCTGCTTCCAGGGGCGTCCCTATCCAGGAAATCTGCAGGCTGCTACCTGGAAGTCAGCAAACACCTTCATTACCCATTACCACATCGACCTTGAGTCACGCCGGGATGCTGGTTTTGGGGCCTCAGTTCTCAGTCTCTCTTTCCCAAGTAAGTATTGGGGTGTGCGTCTTGCCTCCTCCTCCCGGAGAACTGCTAGAGTCTGCCAATAAGTGTGGATGAACAACATATCCATGTCCCTAGAAATACAGGTTACTCACCTGTAACAGGAGTTCTAGGAATGGTGTATGTTGTTTCATCCACCACATTCCCACCCGACCTCCCGGCTTGAGCAACTACTGAGCTTCCAGCGGGCCAGATCTCTGGCGTCATGGGGCGGAGCAGAGTTATACCACCGGGTGGGTGGGAGGAGCCAGCTTGAAGACCTTCCGGCAAGATTTAAAGCGGCAAGGATACCTGCCAATAAGTGTGGATGAACAACATATACCATTCCTAGAACTCCTGTTACAGGTGAGTAACCTGTATTTACCCCCCCCCCCTTTTCACAGGAGGTACCTCAGGTTTCTGTTTCAAGGGGAGCACTACCAGTTCAGGGTATCACCCTTTGGCTTGTCACCTGTGCCACAGGTTATTTACTAAATGCTTAGCAGTGGTGGCAGCAGCTTGCAAGAGGGAGGGTCTGTATGTCTTCCCCTATCCAGGCGACTGGTTGCTCAAAGCTTGGTACCAAGAGCAGCTGTCTCTGACCCTAGTGCATACCAGGTGGTTGTTCAAGGACCTAGGGATCACTGTCAACATACTCAAGTCCATCCTGACCCCTCACCAGCATTTACAGTACATGGTGCAGTTCTGCCCCGGCCCAAGGCTTACCCTTCCTGCCCCAGGACAGGGTGGAATACCTCCTAGCTCAGGCCCAACTTGTGTCTTAGAGCAGGCAAGTCACAGCCAGAGCATTCCTTCAGCTGTTGTGGCTGCCATTGTCACAGTACCTCTGGCAAGGCTGCAAATGAGGATCTCCCTATGGGCCCTGAGGGTCCAGTGGGATGAACTCGCTGATGATCTAGAGCAGCAGGTTCACGTTTCCTCCCCTGTTTGCAAGGTGTGCCAGTGGTGGATGGACCCCCAGCAACTTGCTGAAGGGGTCCCCTTCCTCATTCCCTCCCTGCCACAGATCCTCACCTCAGAGGCCTCAGGGCAGGGCTGGGAGGCATACCTGGGTCCTTATCAGACCCGAGGAATGTGGTTTACAGTGGAGACCTCCTTCCACATTGACGTTCTAGAGATGAGGGCCATTCTGTATGCCTTGCAAGCCTTCCAGAACCATCTGTCCCCAGGGCCTCTGCTGCTGTTGTCTGACAATCTCAGTGTAGTCTGCTGCACAACAAGCAAGGGGGATTCATTCTTACTCCCCGTGCAGGGAGGCGATGAGAGTTTGGTGCTGGGCTGTAGACCGTGGTCTAGAACTGCCAGCCGTCCATGTTCCAAGCATCCAAAATTTTTAATTTTTTTTTTATTTAGTTTTTGTTAACCGGGTAAGTGTGCTAGACAGATCCTGCCTATTTTCAGGCACAACCCGGGGGAGGGGGATACAGATGAATGCCAACTGACCTTGAACCAGATTAAGCTGTTGGTGGCATTTTTAGTAAATGAGGGAAATTTGGCCAGGACACCGGGGAAATTCCCCTACTGGCTGCCTTGTTGCCATCAGTGGGGAGTAGTACTGACGTCACGCTGCATGATGGCAGCATTCCAGCAACTTTCGTTGGAGATGGAGGACGACCTGAGCAGAATTTCTGAGCTAGAAACCATGAATGTTGTGCAAGACTTACCCAGGCAATTATGGAGGCTCCCTGTCTGGAAACAGCACGGATCACAATGAAGTGTCCCAAGTGGCTGGAGATATTCAACAAGCGGGAGTATATCTGCTGAAGGTATTGTGGAGGGAACAACCTTTCGTCTTGATGTGGAGAATATCATCGTAACCGCGGAAAAACGCGAGAAAGTGCTCAGCGGAATGAAAAATACCGGATTACGATGCAACAGGGACCGATATTGCAGACGGACAACGAGTGTCACAGATAATGCGATGGCGTTTTGGTCTAAAAGAAAAGGCCCCACAGAACTTTCCAATAGACTGGTCAGAAGATGCGGCCTTGCAAGGTGCAGGATGTTGTAAAACAGACTCCGGACATTGGATTCCTGATCCAGACTGGACAGACTTCGCAACGGACTCGTCAATGAACAAGCATGCCACCGATTCAACATCACTGGGCCCAGGTACTAGTGATACATCTCCTAAAAGTGCTGTATTCACTGAGGGTGGGGAGAGTGTTTTGGTTTCTTCGAAACCAACCACCTCCTTATTTAATATTGCGGGGGCTGTGAGGGAAAATATTGAAAGGCCATCACAGGCAGGGGGTGTGGACTCTCAAAACAGGCTTCCTATGTCAGAGCTTTTTAAAAATAAATTACAACAGGCTCCAAGACGAAATGCTGTTAGGATTCGCTATAAAGGTGGACTCTCTGAACATCCAGACAGATATTATGTGTTCAAACAGCTGTTGAAGTTTTCTATGGGGTTCTCTGCTGCAGACATATATGCATTAATACACATTTCAGGTGAGGATTCATTTGATGTAAGTTTTCAGTCCCACACCTTCTTAGACAAATTTTGGGACAAATACACCACTCTTAAAACCACCCCAATATGAACTCCTTTTTTCGTTATACCCCTTACTAAACCCCAGATTCGTTACGTTACAATTATGTTCCACAATGAAGGGGTAAATGTCAGTGATATTTATCACTGGTTGCAATCTAATTGCGATATTTTGAGTCCACCTGAGGCCTTATTAGACTCTGAAGGCATATGGACTGGAAGTTGGAAGTTTAAAGTAAAGCTCTTTCTGGTTAATTCCGAGGTAATACATCTTCCCAATAGTTTCTTTTTAGGAAAAGATAGGGGAGTTTGTTTTTATGGTGGGCAACCCAGAGCCTGTTATAAGTGTGGAGCAAGAACTCATTTAAATAGTGTATGCGATATGTTGAAATGCCCTTTGTACGGAGGTTTTGGTCATTCATTAGATATGTGCACCAATATCTTTCAGTGTAACCTCTGCGATGAAAAGGGCCACGCCTTCCATCAGTGTCCCTGGGCCCGTAGAAATTGCACTGAAGGTTGGGACCAAGACGAGCTATTAAAGAAAGCTGAGGCAAAAAAGCATGGACCTGTTGATAGAAATGCCTCTCGCTTCCAACCACCTTAGGGGCAGAACATCTGACAAACTCAAACATGGCAGGGCCTGCTTTTAAGGAACCCCAGACCTCTGCAGATAGTCATATTGCTTCTAAGCCTTCTACCCTAGCAAACCTACTATTGATTTTTCTATGCCCCCCATTTGAAACAGTTAAAAGTAGAAGATTGACTAGGGCTTCCATGAAACAATCCTCTGCACCCCTTGCATACTGAAAATTTCTTCTCTCCTTCAAGATGACCCTAGGAATCAGACCTGGAATCTGACACCTCACGTATCAGAGTTCATTACAGAAGATGATGAGACTAAATCAATAGAACTAGCTAAAGAAAAGAAAGGAAAAAAGGAAAAAGAGGAAAGTCAGTCGGAAAAATAGTCCCTAACTTTTCTGATTCCCCATGTCCATACTAAAACTAGCTTCATACAATGTTTGTAGTATGAGCGTTCCAAAGACATTTACCCATTTAATGTATTTAGGGACTTTGAATTTGGACATAATTCTTTTTACAGAGGAGGGTAAAATCTCTCTTTGAAGTAACTCAATTACAAAGAAAATGGATTTGGGGTCCTTCTTTCTGGACATTTGGTTCAGATGCTGCAAGCAGGCTTGGGGTATTATTGGAACACAGCATTTAAAGTTTCAAGAGTTATAGACCTTAGACCTGGTAGAGTGTTAATATTAGTTTTTCTTTTGGAGAGCTTTCCTTTCGTTTGGTTAATCTGTATGCCCCACAAACAAAATCATCTCGGATAGAGATTTTTGAAGAAATTAAACCCTATCTACTAACTAGAAAACATATTATTTGGGGGGGAGATTTTAACTGTTCTCTAGATAATCATTCGAACAGATCACTTAAAAGAAAAATATATTGTGATTCTAACTATCTTCACAAACTAATTCAGGATTCATGTCTTAAAGATGTCTATAGAAGCCTACACCCGTGGGGAGGAGAAACATATTTTAGACATACCTTTTCAACCCAGTATGGATATGTTTTTGTCTCAGGTATCTTTTTCCAAAGAATTGTTTAGTTGACCTACTGAATTTTGGATCACAATATTCTATTAAGTAATCTTTTTTAGGTTGCATACCCCCATTTTTCCTCTCTACATATCAGATGGAGGTTAAATACCTCCTTTTGCAGGATAAATATTACTCTAAACTGGAAAGTTTTTTCTGCTAAATACTCTACCATGGGTTTTTGATAATTATTATGACTGGTGGGTACAACTGAAAATTGAGATAAAATCTATGTTTATTATTAGGGTAAATTAAAGTCAACTCAGATTACCTTCAATATTTATTATATAGAAATAAATTGTATAAACTAATGTCCTTACCACCTAAAGACCGTGCTTCATTCCATTCTCAAATTCTAGTAATAAAAAAATCAATGAAAGATTTTCAATACGATAGGGCAAAATCTCTAGAACTAGAATTTAAATATGGGATAAAGCATAGTCCGACGTCTGACCCCTTTCAGGCATGCAAAACCCGTCTTGCTAATACAGTGATGACAGGCCTTGTTAACTCTCAGGGGGAATTAGTCACTACCAAGATTGGGATATTATCAATTGTTCAACAATATATCCAAGATTGTTTTTCGCATTCAGCCACATTACCTATGGAGGCGTTTCCATGTAATAAATTCCCTATCATTCCCAAACTCCCAGAAAATATTTTACAATTATTAGTACTCCCTATTACCTCTTATGAAGTCACAGAAGTGATAAAACATTTGAAGTCTGGAACTGCTCCAGGTTTAGACAGCATACCAAATGAGTTTTATAAAATTTGCTCTAAATATATGGAATTTTTTTTGCCTCCAGTTTTCAATTCAGTTCTGAATATTCTGCCTGTTAAAACTTGGTCAACTTCACTTATGACTTTTATATACAAAAAGGGTGACAAGAAACAAATATCTAATTGGAGACCAATTAGTCTATTAAACACAGATTATAAAATATTAACTAAAATATTGCATAACCAATTAATAAAGTTCTGTACCCACTAGAACTATACAACACAACTTATATTTGGTAAGAGATATTTTTTCTATGGTGTCAAATAATTCTCCAGGCTCAGACATTATAGTAGCCTTGGATCAAACAAGAGCTTTTGACACGGTGTGTCATTCATTCTTATATTTCACCTTAATACATTATGGTATTCTGGAAATATTTGTAAAATGGATAATTAACCTGTATAGTCAAGCAGTAACAATTCCACTTGTTAATGGACTAATGGGATCTGAAATTGAAATTGAGAGGTGTAAGACAAGGTTGTCCTTTAAGTCCCCTACTATATACTTTTATTTTAGACCCAGTTATCAGGAATATTGTTTCTGACCACCAGATTTTGGGGCTTTCCCCTTCCCCTGGGTTAGATAAAGTTAAAATCACAGCTTTTGCTGATGACGTTACTTTGCTATTAGCTAATACTTCATCATTGCAGAGAGCATTAGAATTTTTTTCTTTTTTGGGGAAATTCTCGTGTGGATCTCTAAATATAGGAAAACGTTTTGTACTACCCCTACAGAAAATTTCTTCAACAGTCACTTCCTATTTTGATATCCCGGTAACACACCTTCCTCAAAAAATATTAGGGGTATGGTTTGGAGTTGAGGATATGGCCCTATACAACTGGGAAAAAAGATTAGAGATAGGAGAAGCAAAGATAAACATATGGAAAAGTTGGACGTTTGGTAAGTTAAAAAGAGTGGCAATCATTGAACAGTTTTTATTGCCCCAGTTTACATTCCTAAGTCATGTTTTTCCCCCTATCTCTATAGAGACTAGGTTATACAGCATCTTCTTTCAGATGCTCTGGGGAAATGGACTTAACCCTATAAAGAGATTTTACGTATCTTCCCAAAAAGAGGAGGTCTTGATATGATTAATCCTGTCATTTTTTCCATGCCAACTTTCTATTTTCATCATTTTCATTTATCTGGTCTCAACCATCATTAACTTGGCATTTCTGGGTTCAGTCAATTTGGCACAAATATTTCTTTAAATGGTCTTTACTTCCCCTAAAATTGTTGCATCTGATTCCCTACCCAAGTATGGACTTGCTACGTTCAAGAAACTTTATCAATGGAAAATCCCACTGCAGAAATTACTGACATTGTCACGAAAATCTTTTTATGCTTATATTGTATATGAAGTTCAGAAGGTCACATTGCTTTTCCCTCAGTGTTCCCCCACTAAAATGATTCTAGCATTACATAAATTAACAGATTATAGACTTCCAGTTAAAACTTGGGATGTAATCTGGATATCAGCCCATGGCAGATTAGGGGTCAGGGGAAATATGAAATATAAACCCTTGGATGAGAGATATTGTTTAAAGCCACAATGCGTTAATATAGAAGAAAGTCAACAGCATTTTTTTATAGATTGTTTAGACAGTCAGGCTTTCTGGTCACAGGCAGCACTGTACTGGAAAATGCCACATCTCACTTCATTAACTTATAATACCCTTATTTTGGGGGATTATACAGGAGTTTGGAAAAACTATCATAAAAGTACCTTAAATGTATTTTTTGCTTTGTTACAGTACTTTCTATGGCAAGCCAGATGTAAATTTGTGTTACAACAGCAACAGATATCTTTTTCAGTTATCATTGAATCAGTTCATAATGAATTACTTTCTTTATATGCAAATGATAGAAAGCGTTATTCGAATGATAAAATGTCTGCCTTTTGGAAACATTTTTCTGTATTGTAAAAAAAAAAAATTTTCTCCTTTGTTTCCGTTTAATACTTTACACTGTATTTTATTTTTGGATGATTTTATTTTTTGCTTTGCTTTTTCTTTGTGATGTTATGTTTTTCTCAATAAAAACTTCCCCTACTCTTTTCGATAAGTGCCATGGGATCTTTAACATCCACCTGAACTACCACCAATCCAGGCAGATGGGACCTCGGTTTAACGTCTCATCCGAAAGACGGCACCTCAGAAGTGCAGCACCCCCTCTCATGCTGCACTACAGTGTCAGTACTGGGCTATTATCCCAAGTGCCAGATGTGGGAACTGAACCCACAGCTTTCTGATCTCCCGGCCTCAGAGGCGAGTGTGCTACCTACTGAGCCACTGACACTGCACTGCTGAGCCACTGACACTGCACTGGCAGACAGGCTAAGCTGGTCACAGTCCAGAATGCATGAGTGGATGCTGCTGACCTCAGTAGCAGAAGGTCTGTTTGGGAGGGGTAGTCCAGAGTTGGACCTTTTTGCACCCCCACTCAGCGCGAAACTGACGCTTTTCTGCTCACTTGCTCCAGGGTCTGGAGTTTTCTGGTGAGACATGTTGTTCCTCTCTTGGAAAAGAGAGGTTCCTGTGTGCATTTTCTCCCTTTCCCCTGCTTCAGAGGGTGCTAATCAAGCTCCATATGGAGGGGGCCACTCTAATTTTTTGTGGCACCCTTCTGGGCTCTTCAGGTATGGCTTCCATTGTTGCAACAATTAACAGTGGAACCTCCAGTACCCCTGCCTTATGCAGGGGCCTGCCATCACAGGAACAGGGACCCTGGTCCCTCTGGTCCTCAAGTCATTTCATCTCCATGAATTGCTCCTGAAGTCATAGCCATTGTGAGATTTGGGATCTCCCCCAAAGTGGCTGATGTTCTGGTGGCTTCCAGGAAACCCTCCACCAGGGCCATCTACTCCATGAAGTGGAAGCGGTTTGCTCTATGTGCTGCTTCCCATCATCTGGATCCCATCAGATGCTCAGTGAATCTGATTCTGGAGTATTTGCTGCCCTTGTCAGACGCAGGGCTGCACTACTCTTCCATTCAGGTGCACTTGTCTGCTGTTCCAGCTTTCCATGTGCCCCTTGCAGTCCATACTATGACCCAGCTGGATGTGATCCGTATGTTTTTGCAAGGCATTCTGCATTTGAAGCCTCCCATCTGCAAATCAGTCCTGGCCTGGGACTTGAATTTTTGTGCTAAAGAGCTTACTTAGGCTCCTTTTGAGCCAGCTACGACTTGTGAGCTACGCTTTCTGTCAGGGAAAGCATTATTTTTAGTTGCTATTACTTCTGTTCAAAGGATTTCAGAGCTGTAGGCTCTCATGTGGGCTTCCCAATTTGATTTTCCTAGAAGACAAGGGTGTCTTTCGCTACATTTGTTCTAACTTTCATCAAGGTGGTGTCTGAGCTACTCTTAAACCAAACTATCCGCCTGCCTGTTTATTATCCAGAGCATGCCCATCCAGGGGAAGCATTGCTCCGTACTTTACATGTACATAGAATACTCAGGTACTATACACACCGTATGAAGAAATGCAGGAAGTCTTCACAATTGTTTCTTTTGCCTCTGAGAAGAGGGCGTTCCAGTTTCTAAAAAGTGCTGTCCAAATGGTTGGCTGACTGTATTACTTTTTGTTACAGGAAGTATGGTAAGGAACTTCCTGGGGTTGTTCGTGGCCATTCAACCAGAGGCATGGCCACTTCTGTTGCCTGTTTCAGGAATGTGTCAACTGCTGAGATCTGTGCTGCTGCTACTTGGGAGTCCTGTCCACACTTTCTCTAAGCACTATAGTCTGGACATTGCCTCAAGGTGAAGGGCAGGCTTAGGCCTAGCTGCGCTTCAAGGCCTTCTTTCTTAGGCCTCTGACCTCCTGTCACCTGGACTGTCTTGCGGTCTCCACTGCTTGGGACTCGTCCTATAAATGTGACCTGATGAAAGCGATATCCCTGAAGAAGATAGAACAGTTACATAAGAACTTACTGTAACAGTACATCTTTGAGGGAATCTCTTCATCAGTTCATGTCGACCCACCCTCCATTCCCCTTTGGGTTAGGGCTTCTTTTCTTCTGTCTCTTTCTCCAGAATGGTATGCCTGTTCCTCCAGCCTATTTGGATAGCTGGGCACTCCATCTCTCTCTCCTTGGTCCCTTAGAAGGGGGCCTGGCAAGTATGGTCTGTGGCGGGGAACTGAAGAGAGAGCAGAGCCACCCATGCTTATATACTTTAGGACATTGGCATCTGACGTAGTCATGGGTGACCCCTGATAGACTGCTACAGAAAAGTTTCTGTGTGGTCCTAGTGCCTGGTGGCTATAGTACTATAGGTGTAACTTGATGAAAGAGATTCCCTCAAAGATCTACTGTTACGGTAAGTTCTTACATAACTCTTCTTTCTAGGATTGGTATATAGTTCACATTCACACAACCCACCCAGGCTCCCCTGGCAAATGGCACACAGATCCCTGCTACCTACGTGCAGGATTTGATGTCATGGGGTGGAGTCGGGGTGATACATTGCCCGAGTGGTGGGAGGAGCTTAGCTTAAAGATGTCCAGCGTATCAGACTCTTCCAGTAGAACTGCCAGAGTGTGGATGGGAACTTTGTACCACTCTATGGGTACAGGTGAATAAACTGTCTTTGTGGAATGTGCAATAGCCTGTCAATATGTAATCTAATTTTAACCACTTAGAAAAAGGCTACTCTTTATTGATAAAATACTTGAAGACTAATGCATGACTAAAGGCAATACAGGGCTGGTGGGGTATCGAGAGCTTCTAGGGACATGGATATGTTGTTCAATCCACACTTATTGGCAGGTTCCTTGCTGCTTTAATTGTTGCCAGAAGGTCTTCAAGCTGGCTCCTCCCACCCACCCGGGTGGTAAAACTCTCGGCTTCGCTCCATGACGCCAGATCTTCCTTACCGCTTGGAAGCTCAGGTTCCCTCCTTAGCGCTCTGCATTTTAAACTGGATCCTAACTCTTCGGTTCGTCTGAAATTGGTTTTGAAGTTTTCTAAACTTCGGTCTTCATCTTCCCTCGTGGCTGCGATGGACAAATCTATTTCCGGCTTTCGGAGGTGCCCTTGTGGGCAGAAAATGTCCAGGACGGATCCGCACTCCACGTGCGCCTACTGCCTTGGCCTAGATCACGACCCGCAGGCCTGTGAGTTGTGCGCTCTTTCTGATAGCGTCCTGGATGATCGTGCTGCCCGATTGAGCTTCGAGCGCCCGAGCGTTTTCGCGATACAATCTAAAGAGCTCGTTGGGCGGTGTCGCGGCAGCTGGCTCAGCAGAGCAGCTTGAGCAGATGATCGCCCTCGAGGGGGAGGCGGCCCAGGCCGCATCTTCCTTCTCCTCGGCCGCAGCATTTATCCTGCTCTCTCTGAGTTCCTTGTACACTGCTTCGTTCAAAGAGCTTTGTCAGTCCCTTTCCACGAAGGGAGAGGGGTCATCGGGACTTTCTTCTCGGGCAGGAGTCGAAGGGTAAGTCCCACCGTTGGCGTTCGTGGGAATGGAGAGGTCTCCTTCCCAGGACAGCCGACCGTCGACTTCGTTCGAAGTTGCGGCTCAGGCCGCTGGCTTCACGGTGTCCCCATCAAGCCAGCCTGCCGAGACGCCCGTCAACGCAGTCGAGAATTTTCTCGATCCGTTAGACGGGCTGTCGACTGGTGAAACCGACAACCTTCCTTCACGGTTCCCCGGTGGTGACCAAGATCTGCCTGTGCCTTGGGCTGCGGTCCCGGTTAAAGTTCGAACCGAGGGAAGGCGGGTGCCCGGCCCCCGAGGGTCTCGGTCTCGGACTTCATCTCAGTCAAGCCGTTCCCGCCGACATCGGTGGTCTCGGTCTCGATACCGAAGTAAGCGGCGACACTGTTCCTCCCCTTTCTCTTCCTCAGATGAGGGGAGGCTTCGGTGTAAATTACGTCGGTGCTAGGAGGAGCTTATGTGGCAGCAGTTGCTGTTGTCCGTGTCTAAGCCGACTCCGGTCCAGACCCCAGCCATCAAGTGGCTGTCGCCCGAACGACTGAAGCAACCACTCGCCCCAGTCGAGTTGCCCGCTCCAGGGCCAGTTGCTCGGCCAAAACCAGCTGCTCCACTGATTGTGGTGGAACCTCCGCCTCCACAGCCGAAGTCTGGGGCACCGACCAAGGATTCTCGGTCGGATCACGGCCTGCCCCACAGGTTGTCGGTCACCCTCACTCCCGACCATCCTCGGCAGGTAGAGGGTGGCTCAGGGCCGAGGCAGCTCTTCGCAGACTCTTCGGAATCCGCCGATGACTCCTCCCTGTTCTCCAGGCAGGTCAACTTGGAGTCCTCTGGGGGCCAGTCTTTGGACGATAGCCCATCGTCCTTTTTGGGTCTGCTTCAACTCATATCGGAGTCCACCGGGATGCAGCTTGAGCCTGTGTCCAAACGGGCCAAGTATCCTCTGACGGAGATACTGGACCGAGAGGATTCCCCCACGGAGGCCTTTCCGGTGGCTGAGGCCATTGTCAGCCCAGCCTTGGAGCTCTGGCAGCGGCCTGCTTCCTGTCCTGCGCCCTTGGCCAGGATGGCCAGGAAGTATCTGGTCCCTACCGGCTCTTTGCCCGGTTTCTCGGAGAACCCCTCTGCCGAGGGATTAGTCACCGACAGCATTTTCCGGCGTTCCGGTAACGCTCGGGACGTGGATAAGGCCCCCGACAAAGAGTCCAAAAAGCTGGACTTTGCCGGGTGCAAGGTGTATGTTGCATCCTCCCTCGGCCTCCGACAGGCCAGCTCGGCCGTGCTGATGGTACACTTCTCCCACGCCCTCTTGGGCTCCCTGGATGAGGTTGTCTCTCATCTTCCGACTGACTTGAAGACCACGGTCCAGCAGGTGCGGGACCAGGGTAGGGTGGTGGCGAAGCAGCAGCTTCAGACTGCTCTGGACATAGGTTATTCCTGTGCCAGGTCAGTAGCGGCCGTGGTGGCCATGCGTCGCAGGGCGTGGCTGAGGATATCCACCTTCACGGCGGATACCCAGCACAAGTTGGTGGACATCCCCTTCTTGGGGACTGACCTCTTCGACCCTGGAGTGGAAGGTCACCTCCAGCGGATCGAAAAGTCCAATGCCACCCTGGACTCGGTCACCTCCACCCAGGAGGTTAAAGGCCGCCGTCAACTTCAGCAAGTCCTTTCATCCTTCGGCCCCTGCATCTTAGCCCGACCTTGGCACCAGCAACAGGGCCAGCAGGCTCGCGCTTGGCGTCCCAAACCCAAGCCAGCGGCTTCCTCCAACAGGAAGCAAGGAGGTAAAGGCTCAGGAGGTCCCTCGGCCGGTTCCTCCTCCAAGCCTGCCCAGTGACGGGTTAAGGGGTGCCGCCCCAAGCCTCGTCACTTCCCCTCGGGTTCCCCCCATGGGGGGATGGCTCCGCCGCTTCCTTTCCGCCTGGTCCGCTATCACCACGGACTGCTGGGTGTTGGAGGTGGTAGGAAAGGCTGCCTCTGGAGTTGAGGCAGGCTCACCCTTTCCAAACCGTGCGCCCCTCGGGGCACGAGATCACCCAGCCTCGCTGTCCAGCCCACCGAGCGATATTGCCCTGCTCCTTAAGAAAAGAGGTGATCAGGAAGGTGGCGGATCCTCCTCCAGACCCGGGGTTTGTGTCCAGGTACTTCCTGGTCCCAAAACGGACGGGGGCTGGCGCCCCATTCTCGACCTGCATGACCTGAACAGGTTCCTAAGGTCTCGGACCTTCAGGATGGTCACTCTGGCTCAGATAATCCCATCCTTGGAATGAGGCATGTGGTTCTGTTCCCTGGACCTCCAGGATGCATTCTTTCACATCCCAATCCGTCCGTCTCATCAGAGATTACTCCACTTTAGAGTGGAGGGATCCCTTTACGAGTTCCGGGCCATGCCCTTCGGCCTCTCCCTAGCTCCCAGGGTCTTCACCAAATGCATGGCAGTGGTGACAGCATTCCTGCGGCGCCGAAGGGTCCGGGTGTACCCCTACCTGGACGACTGGCTGATTGCAGCCGCCTCCAGAGCGGAGGCAGAGCGGTCCAGATCTAGCCCTCCAGGTTTGCTCTCAGATTGGCCTCCTCATCAACGAGGCCAAGTCGGGAACTCGTGCTGAAGCAGGTGATAATCTTCATTGGGGCAGGCTCGACTCTCTTGAGGCAGAGCTCGGCTCCTGGTGGACAGGGCCGAGGTTCTTTCCTCCTTTGCTCAATCATTTCTGGTTGGGCAATCGCGCTTGCCGGGACTTCTCAGCCTCCTGGGCCTCATGGCAGCCTGCACCAGCGTGGTCTGTTTGGCCCGTTGGTACATGCGTCCCCTTCAATGGGGACTGGCCAGCCAGTGGTCACAACGCTGCGCTCCATTGGACCAGCCCGTGACAGTGACTCAGGAGATGTGGAACACTCTCCAGTGGTGGACCATTCCGGCACATCTGCAGGAGGGCATCCCGTTCGTCCGCCCCGAGCCGACGGTCTCTCTGTCGACCGATGCATCTCTGATGGGTTGGGGTGCCCATCGGGGAGCACAGAGCACACGGCCTCTGGTCCCCTCGGGAGTCCCGATACCATATCAACCTGCTGGAGCTCCGAGCAGTCCGCCTAGCTCTCACCGCCTTCGCTCTGTTTCTACGGGGTCAAGTCATTCAGGTCCAGATGGACAATACCACGACCATGTACTATCTGAACCGCCAGGGCGGGACGCGCTCCATGCTGTTATGCAAGGAAGCTCTCCGCATATGGTCCCTCGTGCACAGCCTGGAGGCGGATCTCCTAGCCATCCACGTGGCAGGAGCCTCCAACACCCTGGCCGATGCCCTAAGCCGGATAGGGGCTGCGTCTCACGAGTGGTCTCTCCTGCCGGAGGTAGTACAAGATCTCTTCTCCCACTGGGGCATGCCTCAGGTGGACCTGTTTGCTTCCAGGGAGAATGCGAAGCTGAGTCTGTTCCATGCCCGCCCCCCTCAGCAGGACTCGCTGCAGGGGGATGCCTTCTCGAGGCCATGGACCCCGGGCCTCTTCTACACCTTTCCTCCATTTCCCTTGATCCACAAGGTGCTTCTCAAGGCGAGGAGGGACAAGGTGCAGGTGATTCTGGTAGCCCCAGACTGGCCCTGCCAGTTCTGGTATCCAGATCTCCTCAGCCTCAGCTCCAGGCTCCCAAGGCGGCTTCCAGCCCGCCCGGACCTGATCTCAGTCAACCAGGGGAGGGTATTCCATCCGGACCTTCAATCCCTGCACCTGGCGACCTGGTTCCTGAGCGGCTAGAGTTCCAGGCCTTGGGTCTTTCTGATGAGGTCCTCAACGTCGTTGAGGCGTCCCGTAAGGAGTCGACCAGAAAATGCTACGCCTTCAAATGGAAGAGATTTTCCATTTGGTGTCAGGGCAAGGGCCTGGACCCTTCCTCCTGCTCCTTGGCAAGCATCCTGGACTACCTGTGGTCCCTTTCTCAGCAAGGGCTTCGGTCGACGACCCTTAAGGTGCACCTGGCAGCCATCTCTGCTTACCGGGCATGGGCCGGGAAGCAGTTGATGCTGCAGGAGAGGTGGTCGGGCACTTTTCAAAGGCCTTGACCACATTTCCCTCCAGTGAGAACCTCCACCTCCATGGGATCTACTGCTGGTATTGGCCAAGCTCATGGGCGTTTATTCGAACTGCTGCACAGGTGCGATATTTCCCACCTGTCGTGGAAGACTGCCTTCTTGGTGGCTATCACATCAGCCAGAAGGATGGGAGAGCTCCAGGCGCTTTCCATCGAGTCTCCTTATCTGGTCTTCCACAGGGACAAGGTTGTCCTGCGCCCCCACTGGAAATTCCTTCTGAAGTAGGTACCGGAGTTTCACCTTAACCAGGAGTTGACTCTGCCGGTGTTCTACCCCAATCACACCTCGGAGGCCGAATATAGGCTCCATACTTTGGTCCCTAGAAGAGCGCTCACTTATTACAAGGAGCGGACAGCTGAAGTTCGGGGAGAGGTTCGCCAGCTGTTTGTCACCTACGCTGAAGCCGCACTTGGCAGACCTGCAGCCAAGCGGACGATAGGCAGGTGGGTCATCTCCTGCATAGAGCTCTGCTATAGGTTGGCGGGCATGGAGCCTCCCAGAGGGATAAGAGCTCATTCTACCCGCTATACCGCTGCATCGGTAGCTGCTTCCAGGATGTCCTTATCCAGGATATCTGCAGGGCTGCTACCTGAAGTCGGCACATACCTTTATTACCTACTACCACATCGACTTCGAGCCACGCTTCGGATGCTGGTTTTGGGGCCTCGGTTCTCCAGCCCCTATTTCCTAAGTAAGTATCGGGGTGTGCGCTTGCTCTCCTCCTCCCGGAGAACTGCTAGAGTTCATTAACACGTGTGGATTGAACATATCCATGTCCCTAGAAATACAGGTTACCCACCTGTAACAGGAGTTCTAGGAATGGTATATGTTGTTCATCCACACGACCCACCCGACCTCCCCGGCTTCGACGCACACCCTGGCTTCCAGCGGGCTAGATCTGGCATCATGGGGTGGAGCCGAGAGTTTTACCACCCAGGTGGGTGGGAGGAGCCAGCTTGAAGACCTTCCAGCAACAATTAAAGCGGCAAGGAACCTGCCAATAAGTGAGGATGAACAACATATACCATTCCTAGAACTCCTGTTACAGGTGAGTAACCTGTATTTCTGGTGACACTAGTAAACCACAGGAGTGAAACATGGTTTACATGTTGCCAGAACCCCAAGATACCCCCAACAAGCTTGTATCATACTTTTACCTAATATTGTTCTTTATAATATGCAGAAAGCCAGTGGCAGAACTATAGGGTTCCGTCCTTCCTCCATGTATTATCTTTGTTGCCCCAACTCAAATGTCCAAGAGGTCAAGTACAGATGGAAAATGATAGGTCTTCATTTGTATGCATATATCAAACATTCTGTTGTAGGTGTAAATGATCTTGGTGAGGGTGAGCTTGTCTGAATGTTCAGTAATTTTTGATTAAGAGTTAATATCAAATTATACGCTGCCTATGCTTATGCTTACTACCCGAGAGGCCACAGGAAAAACAAATTCTTAGGCATGTGATCATTATCTGACATGGCTAGAATGGAGAAGAATGCACAATTGCTCAAACTTCAGACCTTTCTGACAAGGCATTTTGAAAGCATTTAGTAATAAATGGGAAAATGTGTCATCAGAAAGCAGCCGGCAGGGTAAACTGAACTCGTAGCAGATAAAAACAAAATAGCATAGATGAATTGCATGCTGTAACAGAGCTTTGCTTAGGGGAAAAAAATCATGGACATGTGTCATTAATTCAGTATATTCACCTAGCCCCATGTGGCTCTTGTAAAGGCAGAAAAGAAAAGCACACTTCAGCTCTTGGTTGTAGAGGAAGAGAAATGTTCTTGTTGGCGTGTCTGCCCATTTCTCTTGTCTCTGTTGCTCCCTCAGCACCACTGCCTCATGCCTCTGGATTCATAGACAGGAGAGTTAAGCTGGGGTTTGCTGCTAACCTGGGATTTAAGGAGTTGAGCAGTATCAGTTGGAGCAGTGATGCAGCAGTGGTGAGTCCCATTGCTGCCTGGGAGATGGAGGTTCATGGGTATAATCCCAAAATCCCTCACTGTGGCTGGCTGGGGGTGAGCATTTCATGGAGGTGAGATACTTGGATCCCAGGGAGGGAGTCACGCTGCCACTTGGGAGAGGGAGGTGTTCATGTGTTTGTGTTCCTCGTTCACCTTCCACCCTGGACACATCTAGAAACGAGCTTTTGTTTAGCTCAGTATGTCTTTCCTGGGTGAAACTTTTGAAATCAATCAATCAATAAATGAATGTGTGAGGTACCAAAATCTCTTGCATTGGCTGGCTGGAGTTGCAGGCATTTCATGGAGGTCAGGTGCTTGGATCCTGAGAGGTGGGGCATCGTGCTGCCATCTGGGAAATGGGAGTTCATGTCTGAGATCCCAAAATCCCTCATTAGTGCTTGCTGTAGAGTTGAGCATTTTTAAAGGTTACGTGCTTGGATCCTGCATGGGAGGGGGCCATGCTACCAGTAGGCAGATGGGGGTTCTCATCTGAGATCCTGAAATCCCTAGCTGGTGTTAGCTGTGGGGTTGAGCATTTCACAGAAAGTGAGGTACTTGGGTCCCATGGAGGGAGGGAGTCACATAGCCACCTGGGAGATGAGGGTTTATGTGTGAGATTGGAATCCCACGGTGGGGGTTGGCTTGGGGTTCAGCGTGTCACTTGGGAGTGAGTTACACTGCCACCTGGAAGTTGGGGGGAGGGGGCCCTTTGTGAATCCCAGAATCCCTGATGTGCTGGCTGGGACTGAGCATGTCATAGGAAGGGGAGGTGCTCCAATCTTAGGAAGGAGTCACCTGAAAGATAAAGTTCACGTGTCAACTTCATAGCACCATGCTCAGTGGGGTCAGATACATCATGTAGGTAAGGTTTTTGGATCCTGAGGAGGAAGTCATGCTACCACCAAGGCTGTGGGGTTCATCTTTCAGCTCTGTTAGGGCTGGCTGTAGGTTTAGCTTATCGAGGAGGTGAGGGGCTTGGATCCCAGGAAGAAGGTCACTTGGCTTTCACACAACCCGTGTTGGCCAACCAAAGAGCAGTACTGGTGTTGGCTATGAAAGTAGCCATTCACCTGCCCTCCTGAGTGTTGGAAGGATCCAGCTATGACAAGTCCAGTCATCTGCCGTGGGGGACATGGGGGGGGGTCCATCAGGGTGAAAAAAATGGAATAATGTAGAGTGACCAATAAAGCATCTATTTGTAAGGGTGCTCCCATGGTTTTGCACACATCCCCAAGCATCCCACTATATTGTAAGCAGAGCTTTGACCACCAGTAATGTTACAGTTACAGCATGTGGCCAATCACACAAGGGAAGAAAATAATAAAAGAAACATATAGCGAGAGACAGAAAACAAGGATTTGGAAAAAGAAATGGGGTGAAAAGCTAAAAACTGGGACAGTACACATCAGGCCCATGTTGCCTGACAAACATCCTTGATGTTTTTTTTGGGGGCCAGTGTCGGTGTGTACCCTAATCTCAGACTTGCTCAGTGCACAAGGACTATTCTGATGCACTCCACATTGTCAATGGGTAATCATAACAACTGAGTATGGTGTACCCCTACCAGGGGAATGGCACAGCCCAAGCTTTAGAATGTATAATGTCCTGCATGCACCTGCTAGTGAGTACACATGCCCATTTTAGTGCTATTTGGCATGCTAATACCGTTCACAGCTCATTGGTGAGAATTTTAGTCCAGCAAGTAATAGGGCTAATAATTATTGCTCTTACTTCAAGAGATAGCTCTTGCAGCAGGTAACACATATAGGACTGTAACTGACTGGCGACAGGACCCCACAGCAAACTTCTTCCAGCAGTACCAAGCAGAAACCGTCCACAACGTCGGCCCACCCCCGACGTCCCGCGTGGTATAAGAGGCGGCAGTTCCCAATGTACCCCAGTTATTTTCCCACCGTCGATGCACGCTTATCAGCTCCATGGCCTGACTCACGCCAGTTCGATTGCTTTTTTTGTTTCTTTCGAAAATTCCAGTCGCCTTTTTCGTTTTTTTATTCGATTGTTCCTGCATGTCTTCTCCCTCACTGAGGCACATGAACAGGTGCACCTGTGGGAAACAAATCCCCTCCGAGGACGGCCATGCGGCTTGCTTGTTGTGCTTAGGCCCAGACCACGACACCCAGTCCTGCTCCCACTGCCAGGCCTTCAATAGCTGGACTCTGATCCGTCGCCAGAAGTCCCTCCAGGCCTTTCTCGCACAGCAGCAGTTGGCAGCCATGCAGAGGGGCACCTCCTCTGAAAGGGAATCTTCTCACCATCCTCACAAGAGTTCCGAGAAACATTGCTCCTCAAAGTCCAATGAGAAGCACAAGGAGTAGGAAAAAGAAAGGGAGAGGTCCCACTCCGGGTCGTAATCCTCTGTGGATCTCTTACTGCCTTTAGTCTGAGTCGTCAGGCCATGAGTCCCAGCTGACAGATGTTAAGGCCCCAGCCACTTCTGGCGGTTCGAGCGTGAAGGAGAAGATGCCGGGGTCCTTTCGTGCAGTGCTCCAGCCGATTAAGATTCGGCCTCTTACTCTGACATCTGGCCAGTCGTCAGACCCAGGTAAAGTCCATTCTGCCTCCCCCCTCCCCGGGTCGGCCTTTGTATGCGGTGCTGACTCCCGGGGGGAAGGCTAAGTCCTGAAACCAGTCGGCAGGGAACTTCTCTTCCATCCTGCCTAAACAGGCCTCTAAATCGGCGGAGAAATGCTTTGTCCCACCGTTAGGCGCCACTCTGAAAAATCTTCCAAGCCCGCATCAGACCCTCACTGGCATCAGTCTGCGGAGGGTGCCCCATGGACTCCCAGTTGCTGCTGTCACCAGCTAGATCTCCATCGCCCGCAGCGTCCCTCCCCCATCGCACATCAGGGCGGACGACACTCCAGCGCAGGAGGACCGGACTCCACCTCCTGGAGTTCCTTCTGGACCCAACAACGGTCCCGATACCTTCGTCACCTTCAGTATGTCCACTGACGCCGGTCAAGACCGATGTCGGTACCGGCGCCCCTGGCCCATCATCTGAATCGGCTACAGGTTTCCTGAAATTGAACCTAAACCAGGTGAAGGACCTTTTCTCCCACTGGTGGAGACTATCGCCTGAATCCTCCCACTGAAACCTCTACCGTTATTATGGTAGAACCGATCTGGCTTCAACCGACCAGGGTAACCCCCACCCCACCTCACCCTCACAGAAAGTGGTCCTCCAACCCCTTGGACGAGGATTAGAGAATTTACCCTCCCCGAGAGGCCACACAAGAGGATAGCCGAAAGAAAGGACCACAGATCCAAGTCGAGGAGCCCCAGTTCTTCCAGCTCCTCGGGCAGGCATCACCATAAATGCAGGAAGCGCAGGTCACCATCAGTCTCCTCCTCCGATTCATATCACCCATCGGACTCCTCCACCTCGTGCTTCGAGGAGCCACCTTCTGGGGAGCCTAAGGACACGCCCAAGTCACCTCCAGATGACCAGTCCTTCATGGAGGTCATGCGGCACATCCGGCCTAACATGGGCTGAGACATGGAGGATCTGGACCCTGAGCGTATGAATCTTGCCAAATACTTCAGACAGAAGGATCCCAAGCTGGTAGTCATTCCCCCAATGGTCGACACCTTTGAGGATATCACTCGGGCCACCTGGAGACACCCGCACTCTTCGACAGCCGTCCGTAAGAAGGCAGACCATTTATGCAGGACACCCAGGAGCAACCCTTTTAGCTGAGTACCCCACTGCAGATTTGGTGGTCATCTTAGCAGCTCACGACCGTTCGCAGAGGCCCAAACATCTGAGCACCCAGCCTCTGGACAGAGAGTCTAAGCAACTGGATTTTATGGGCAGAAAGGTGTACTTGTCTGCTACCTGCAGCATCAGGAGCCTTAACTTCCTGACTCATATGGTCCAGTCCCAGAACGCCGTTTGGGAACAAGGAATAGACATCTTGCAGGGTGTGCCCGACTGCCCCCAAAAGGCAGAACTCGACAAGCTATTACAGACCCGGTCAAATGTAGGCACGCATGTGCTACGATCTGCCTATGCAGACACAGCAGCAAGGGCAGCTGCCAAGAGCGTTTATTTATGGTGCCATTTCTGGCTCCATGTGTCTGGGTTCACTCAGGATTTCCAGTCTAACATCCTAGACGCACCCTTCAAAGGCTCCATCCTCTTTGGTGAGGACACAGAAGATTATCAACAAGTTACAGGACTCCAGTAAGGCTGTCCGCACTGTGCAGTCTATGTACCGCCAGAAACAGAGACAATTTCAAAGGTCTCGTTTTCGTGGCTGAGGGGGTCAGCAGCCTCCGCAGCTCCGTTTTCATCAGCCTCAGACTCAACAGGGAGACTTCGATCGATAAGGGCTGCCCCAAAGGATCAGTGAGCTCCGCCTATCACCAGACTAAATCCGCCCTCTCTGCCTTCCCTCCCCCTCCAACAGCATGACTCTCAGAGCAACCCACCTCTTCATGATGTCTCTCGTTGGGAGAGGAGGTAGGAGGTCATTTTTCTCTTTATGCAGAGGCCTGCAGAACGGTGACCTCTGACCAATGGGTCCTCGAACTCGTAGAGCAGGGGCACTCTATAAAGTTCATAGACATTCCTCCAGACAGGCCCCCACCCCCCTCCTGTCACTCCATGGGGCATGCAGGCCTGATTCAGCAGAAGATACAGGCCTTGCTGTCCAAGAAAGCCATATAACCCGTTCCGCCAAGCAAGAGGGGAACACGGTTCTATTCTCACTTCTTCCTGGTCCCGAAGAAGTCAGGAGACTTGAGGCCCGTCCTCGACTTCAGCTACCTAAATCGGTCGGTCGAGTACAAAAGGTTCAGGATGGTTACTCTTCTGAGCCTGCTCCCCATGGTCCATTCAGGAAACTGGCTAGCATCCCTGGATATACAGAACGCCTACCTCCACATAGCTACCTACCTGCCTACCTCCTGATAGCCAAGTGTCACAGGAAATACCTCCGGTTTGCTTTCCAGGGCAGCCATTTCCAGTTCAGGGCATTACCCTTTGGCCTCTGCTTGCCTCTGAGGGTTTTCAAGAAGTGCCTGGCAGTGGTGGTCACAGTGCTTTGGAGGAAGGGATACTATGTTTTTCCATGTTTGGACAATTCAATCCTCTTGGTCCAATCCAGGAAACACCTTCAGAGTGCCATTCATGATACTTGCACTCTCTTTCGGAGCCTGGGGATCACTATCAACTTGGCAAAGTCGTCCGAGATCCCCTCGCAGCTCCTGCCATTGATAGGGGCCCTCCTAGACACGGTCAAGGGAAGGGATCTTCTGCTGCAGGACAGGGCAGATCTCCTTCGGGCTCTAGCCAGGCAGATTTATTCGGCCTTCACCATGCCAGCTAGGCTTTTGCTCCAGTTTTTGGGTCACATGGCGGCGTCCATCATCACAGTCCCGCTCGCGAGACTTCAGATGAGGACATTCAGTGGACTCTTCTGGTCCAATGGGACCTCCATCTCAGGACCAGTTCGCTCAGAACTACTACAGTGGATGACATCACCCGCCCTGCAGGAAGGGACTCCCTTTCGGAGGGAAGTTCCCAACCAGGTCCTTACCACGGATGCTTCAAACTCGGGATGGGGTGCACACCTAGGTGTTCATAGAACCCAGGGATCCTGGTCCTCGACCAAGGAGTCCCTCCGCATCAACATCCTAGAGATGAGAACCATTCTCTATGCTCTCCAAGCCTTGGACACAGCGCCCAAGCCAGGACACCTCCTCGTTTAGACATGTCTGTGGTTTTCTGCATCAACAAGCAAGGAGGCACAAACTCATATCCCCTGTGCAGGGAAGCTATGAGGGTGTGGGATTGGGCCATAGCCCACCAGATTACCATCTCAGCAGTCCACGTACCCGGTGTCCAAAACACACTAGCAGACGCCCTCTGCAGAACAAGATCGAGGGCTCACGAATGGTCACTTCTCCAGTCAGTGGTTGACGACCTATTCGCCAGGTGGGGACACCAGAGCTGGACCTATTTGCTTCTGCCACCAACACAAAACTGGCCAGTTTTTGCTCGCTAGATGCCGAGCCTGGTGCTTTCTGGCAAGATGCATTGTCCCTCTCCTGGAAGGGGAGGTTCCTGTATGCCTTCTCTCCTTTTCTGCTCCTTCAGACAGTTCTTCTGAAGGCGCAGTTGGAGGAAACCACAATGATCCTGATAGCCCCTCTATGGCCCCGTCAGATTTGGTTTACACTATTGCAACAATTGGCAGTTCCACTGAGCACTCACTTACTCTTTGCACAGTGGAACCTTAACTCATCTGAACTTGTGATCCCTGCATCTTCACGTATGGCTCCTGAAGACATAGTTAGACTTCAATTTGGAATTATGGACAAGGTTGCCAAAGTCCTGGTGGAGGCTAGAAAACCCTCCACAAGAGCTACATATGCCGTGAAGTGGAAGAGGTTCTGTCTTTGGGCCGCAGTGCCATCTGGATCCCCTAACCTGTCTGTTTAACATAATGCTGGAATACCTGCTATCCCTGTCGGAGTCAAGATTGAGTTACTCCTCCATTAAGGTACACCTGGCTGCATTTTCTGCCTATCACATCCCTGTCCAGTGCAGAATGGTGGCTCAATTGGAGGCGACCCACACCTTTCGCAGAGGTATACTCCACATAAAACCCCCTGTTCGGGATCTTCTCTTTGTTTTGCATAAGCTGACCCTTTCCCCCTTTTGAACCTGCCAAGGATTGCGAGCTATGTTTCCTTTCCTAGAAAACGTTGTTTTTAGTTGCTGTTACTTCTGCTCAAAGGATTTCCGAGCTTCAGGCCCTGATATGTAAGGAGCCTTATTTAGTTTTCCAGAAAGATAGGGTAGCTTTGCATACCAATCCTAAGTTTCTTCTAAAAGTTGTTTCAGAAATTATGTTAAACCAAGGTGTCTAACTCCCCGTCTACTACCCTAACTACTCCAGTCGGTGAGAGGAGCTTCTCCATACCTTGGATGTTCATCACATGTTGCGATATTACCTGTCCAGAACCAGGGGGATCAGAAAATCTGACCAGTTGTTTGTGTCCTTTGCTCCACTGTCTTTGGGTATCTCTGTATCTAAACAGACTCTCTCCAGGTGGCTCGTGAATTGCATCACTTCCTGTTGCCAGAGGCATGACAAACCTCTTATTGGGTCCAGTAAGGGCTCATTCCACGAGGGGCATTCCTGCCTTTTTTCGTGGCCCTTAAAAATGTCTCTGCTTCAGATATTTGTGCAGCAGCCACATGGCACACAGTCCACACCTTCATCAGACACTACAGTCTGGACATTACCTCAAGACGCAGAGCCGGCTTCGGTCTGAAGGTCCTGCAGGGTCTGATCTCTTAGGGGCTCTCCTCCATCCTTTTACCTCTTTTCTTCCACCCATGGAGTTGTCTTCAGCTTATACTACTTGGGATTCGGTCCTGTATCTGTTACCTGCTGCAAGAGCTATCTTTCGAAGTAAGATAGTACAGTTACACAAGAACTTACTGTAACTGTAGATCTTTGAGAGACGCTCTTGCAGCAGGTATGCTTCCCACCCTCCTTCCCCCCCGGAGGTCTCCTGCTGCATGTGTCTAGTGCTATACTGCCTATCTACTGGATGAGAAATTGCCCTTCGTTTTCCTGGATGGTTCTCAGATGCTCCGACTGCCAGTGACTCTGGTAGTGCAAGAACTGGGGCACGCTGGGGACCGCCAACTCTTATATCACTTGGGATGTTGGGGGCGGGCTGACTTCAGGGGGAGGCAGTCCTCGCTTGGTACTGCTGGAAGAAGTTTGCCGTGGGGTCCCTTTGCCGGCCGGCTACAGTCCTATATGTGTTACCTGCTGCAAGAGCTTCTCTCGAAGATCTACTGTAACAGTAAGTTCTTATGTAACTGTACCTTTTCATGTATTTTACCTGGGTTTTTTCTGTGCTAATTCTCTTTGTTACCGCAGCATAAGGACATCAGCCCAAGGCCTGTTATTGTGGCTAATTGTCATATTTTACCTCAGAAATTATTTGGCACACAGTTAAATCTCCCTCTGGCACCATGACCTGTCTGAGACCATTAGTCAGAAAATTATGTAAGACCTGCGAAAGGGTGATGAGGCTCTTCCCCATGGGTTCCTTTTGCCCTTATTGTGTTACTTAGCACCCCCCAGCCACTCCTCCAACCTGGGAAGGGGGAGCACCTGTTTTTTCAGTTGGCAGTGGCAGCAGAATTGTGAAAAAAAAACATAAATCACTTTTGTGGCTCCAGAGTGAGCTTGATCCCCGATGTCCTGCTGGACATCCCAGCAGATACACCCGATCCCAGCCGGGTCCCTCAGGTCAGGTGGCCCCATACAGGTGTGACGCAGTGAGCTTAGACTGAGATAACAGATGTGCAGGCAGACCCTGACCCTGCCTTCTTTGAAGGCCAGGATGAGAATTACTGGGATCTTGGGAAAGTTCCTGACCATAAATTCAATTAAATTAAAGAGTCTCTCAGATGAAAATGTTTTGCACTGATAGAGGAGGGAGAGGGGAGACTTGTGGGAGTGTTTGGTATCCTGCATCTGGAAGGGTGGGGGTTCGCTGATGGGCAACGACAGCAATGGGTAGGGTGGTAGGCTGCAACAACTGCGGTGCACCAATCTTTCTAAAAATTGCCTGGAGTGTGGAAGGATGTTTAGTGTGCAACCACATAGAAAAACTTAGAAAGGAGATTGAGGGTCTGCAGGAGGAACTAAGACAGGCAAGGCAGATTGGGGGTGGGTTTAGCCCAGTACTGGAGGGAGGAAGAAGGGGAGGTGAGGGAGGGCGATTTAAGCCAACAGTGGTGAGGAGAGGGTCAGAAGAAGGGAAGCAGAGACAAAGGGGCCCAGGCCAGGAATTACAATTGCCGGGGAAACCAGGTCAGAAGACAAATGGAAGGAGGAGATAGGGACTTGTGAGGGGAGGCGAAGAAGTGGCAAAAGTCATGAAGTGGAAAGGAGAGAACAGGTTACTATGAAGAGAGAGGGAGCGGGCATTTGTGAAGGGCCTTCAGAAAATAGTTGTGCGCTCCTAGAGAGGAAGAAGGTGGAGGAGGGAAATGATGAAATTAGAGGAGTAATTGATAAATGCCTGGACCAAACTGGAGCGGGGGGAAGTTCTACTGGGAGAATTGCAACAGGTGTAAAAGGGGGAAATAATGTGCAGGAGGAAGAAGAGGAGCTGGAAATGAGAGAGGGAGATGAATGGAAGCAAGCAGGGAGTAAGAGGGGTGGAATCTTAGTACTGGGGGACTCAATACTAAGAGGAGCTAGGTGGGGTAGCAAGGGGGAGAGGCATAGTCGCATTTGGTGGAGGCCATGCCAGGAATGACAGTGGATAGGGTGGGACAGTCTGTTCTGAAATATGCTAGAAGGGGTAGGGACAAGCCTCATTTAATTATACATATTGGGACAAATGACCTGGCTGACAAGACAGTAGATACAGTCCAGAGGAGGTTTGAGGAACTAGCACAATTATGTGAGGGGCTGGAAGATCAGTAACTTTTTCAGAGATGCTTCCTGTGCTAAAGACAAGCACAGCAAGAAAGCTGAGAATAGAGGAATTTAAGGATGGCTAAGAACCTGGTGTTGTGCTAAAGGGTATGGGCTGTTGGGGGTGGAAGGGACCTGGGAGGACAGTAGTCTCTATGCCAAGGACAGACTACACTTGAGTGAGGAGGGAAGAAAGTGTTGAAACAGAGGATGGAGGAGTACATAGAGGAAGTTGGGAATTTAAACTAGGAGTGGGGTGGCAGTTGGGGAAGAGATATGTAGAGACCACAGGTTGGGAAAGATATGAGCTTACCTCTATAACAGTGACAAAGGACAAAATGGCAAGTACTGTTGGTGATGCTAGGAAAGGAGGGCAGGATGGGGGGGAGGAGGGTGGAAGGTGGTTACCTTTAATGCTAGGAGACTTGGGAGAAAACTGCAGAGTTACAGGTTCTCATGGCAGAGGGAGAGGTGGACATTGCAGTCATCACAGAAACATGGGCCACCCAATACAATGACTGGGACCTGTCGGTACCAGGGTACATATTATTTCAGAGGTACAGAGTGATTGGGAAAGGAGGGGGGTGGCACTTATATGAAGGAAGGACTGAAGTGTGTAAGGGAGGAAGGGAGGAGGTAATGAGTCACTTTGATGTAATCCAGGATTCCAAGAATAGGATTTAGAATGGGAGTGATGTACAGGCCACCATCTCAGACGGAGGAGTTAGACAGGGAACTAGCGGGACAGATCAGGAGGACTTGCGAGAAGGGTAGTGTGGTGATTGTGGGGGACTTCAACATGCCAGGAGTGGACTGGAGCACCCCAACAACCAGGAACAGAAGGGAGCAGGTACTGCTGGATGCCTTCCAGGACAGCTGGACAGCTTCCTGCTGCAATAAGTGAACCAACCAAGTTAGGAAATACCCTTGACCTTGTGCTGGCAAATGGGGACTTTGTGAGAGAACTTACAGTGGAGGAACTGCTGTCAGGGAGTGACCACCGCTCAGTATGGCTCACATTGGATATGGGCAAGGAAGGAGTGGAATCTGTACAATAGTGCTGGACTTCAGGAGGGCCGACTTTGGGAGGATGGGGGAAGTGCTAAAAGGGTACCTGGCCAGAATTCAATCTAGTATAGAAACATAGAAACATAGAATTTGATGGCAGATAAGGACCGCTTGGCCCACCTAGTCTGCCCATTTTCCTACCTAACAGATAAGCTGCAGATCCTAGTTAACCAACAGCTTACTTCCTCCTATCCCCCACTAGGACTGCCTTATGCCTGTCCCATTCATTCTTGAATTCCCCACTGTTCTTGACTCCATGACCTCCTCAGGAAGGCTGTTCCATACACCTCTCTGTGAAAAAATACTCTCACATTACCTTTGAGCCGCCCCTCTATCTTCAAATTGTGCCCTTGTTCTTGCACACCTCTTTTCTGGAAGATGCTACCTCTTGGACTTTGTTGATTCCCTTGAGGTACTTGAAAGTTTCTATCATGTCCCTTCTTTCCTCAAGGGTATACATATTAAGCTCCTTCAGTCTTTCTTCATATGTCTTCTGGTGCAGACCCTGCACCATTTTGGTTGCCCTCCTCTGGACAGCCTCCACTCTGTCTTTGCGGAGATGGGGTCTCCAGAACTGCACACAGTACTCCAGATGGGGTCTCACCAACTGTCTGTGCAGAGGGATAACAACTCCTGTTTTCTACTATTGATGCCTCTCTCCTATGCATCCCAGTATCCCCCCAGCCCTCCTTACTGCCTTCTCACATTGCTTGCCCACCTTTAGGTCATCTGATATAATTACCACCAGGTCCCTTTCTATTTTTACTGTTGTCAGTATCTCAGCCCCCATTGTGTACGCTTTCCCTGGGTTTTGTTTCCATGTGCATTACCTTGCACTTCTTGCATTGAATCTGAGCTGCCATACATTTGACCATTCCTCCAACCTTGCCAAGTCCCTTCTATCCTTTCCCTCCTTCTTGTGTATCAACCCTGTTGCAGATCTTTGTGTCATCTGCAAAGAGACATACTTTTCTTCCAGTTCCTCTGCAATGTCACTTATAAAGACATTAAAAGGACCGTCCCAGTACTGAACCCTCATGGTACCCTCGCTAGTAACCCTCCTTTCTTCACTGTGTACTCCATTTACTACTACCCTTTCGCCCTGTTGTCTAGCCAATTTTTTTATCCAGGCTACCACCTTGGGACTCACTCCAAGGCTGGCTATTTTGTGTATTAATCTTTTGTGTGGGACTGTATCAAATGCCTTGCTAAAATCTAGGTAGGCCATGTCCACAGCCCCTCCCTGGTCTACTACTTTGGTCACCCAGTCAAAGAAATCTATTAGATTCGTCTGACATGACCTTCCCATCGTGAACCCATGCTGCCTTAGGTCCTGTGCCCCACTGGCCTCTAGATACTCAACAATTCTTTCGTTCAGAAGTGATTCCATTATTTTCCCTACCACTGAGGTCAAACTAACTGGTCTGTAGTTTCCTGCCTCTGTCCTGCTCCCACTTTTGTGAAGAGGAATCACATCTGCCCTCCTCCAGTCCTCGGGTACCACCCCATCCTCCCATGATTTGTTAAAGAGAGTAGTCAGCGGTGTCACTAGTTCTACCCTTAGTTCTTTTAGAATTCTTGGGTGAATCCCATCAGGCCCCATTGCTTTGTCCACCTTGGACTCTGTGGAGTTGTAACTTGCATTACAAACCTTCCAAGAGGGAGTCCTTGAGATCAGTTACCCAGGCTGCTCAGCCATGTGGTTTCCTTAAGCGTCAGTATATCTGACGGATGCCTACCTCCACATTCCCATCTGTCGATCTTACCTAGAGTTTTTCTGGTTCTTGATATTGGGCCAACCTTCCAGTACAGAGCACTCCTATTCAGCAGTGCATCAGCCATCCGAATTCCTCTAAGGTGTTGATAGTTCAGTTGGCTCAGTTTCAACAGGAAGGGCATCATGTCTATTCTTATTGAATGACCTGCGTATTCGTGCACCGACCTTGTCCCTGGCAAGAGGTCAGTACTCAGGACTGTAGATATGCTAGAGTCACACGGCTAGGGGTGAACTGGGAGAAGAACTCTCTTGCGCCATCTCAGACCTTGGTGTATACCTGGTGGTATTTTTCAGCATGAAACCAGGGAAGGTTTTTATTGCCTTCCTAGAAGGGGACCTTATTAACAGAAGTCCAGGGGGCTCAGGACACAGTCACCGACATCTGCCCTCGATCTGCTGTGGTTCCTGACCTCAGGACAGGCACTGATAGATTTATATCCATGGGCTCGCTTCCATATGCGGCCTGTTCAATGGGTTAGCTGATGGCCTGTGATCTCTCATCAGAGGATTATCAGCCAGGTTTCCCTTCACCCCTCAGCAATGTCACTCCCTGAGTTGGTGAGTGGATGTGCAGGATCTGAGCAGCGCTTCCACCGGAACTTCTACAGAGTTAATTCTCACAACAGATGTCAGTTTACATGGATGAGGAGTAGGCCGGAGCCAGTTTCCCACTCAAAGAAGTTAGTCAGCCTAGCAACATCTCCACATCAGTGTTAGGGAGATGGAGACAGTCTACCTAGCTCCCCTTCTGTTCAGGCCATGCTGCTAAGCATGGCATACATGAACACTAAGGCAGCACAAGCACAGAGATATTTCCAGAGGTCACTGATGTGTCAACAGCATGCCTGGCAGGGGAGTTGAATGTTCAGGCAGACTGGCTAAATGCTCACCCCGTGGAGGGGAGGTTGAATTCGGAGGTTTTCAAACCCCTGTGCAATGGGTTTGGTCATCCTCAGATCAGTCTGTTAGCATCTGACCTCAGTGCTCAGATCCAGAGGTTCTTAAGTCATTTTTTTGGGTGTCCAGAGGCAGTGGACACTGTGTCGCAAGAGTGGTCCTCAGCAAAGCGTATGCATTTTCCACTGCCTCCTCCGCCAAGGGTCTTACAAAAATAAGACACTCAAGAGAAAACTTCCTTCTAATAGCTCCAGAGTGGCTGAGAAGGTCGTGGTTCTCGGACCTGGCTAATCTAGCTCAGCCAGTTCTTTTCCGTCTTCTGTTGGGAAGAGACCTTCAGTTACAGGGTCCCATGTAGCTGACTTTGGAACGTGTAGCAGTGAGAGATCTCTGTTCAGTGGAGTTCTTGGATTGCGTCCATGGACCAAGAAAAATGGTGTGTACTCTGTACTGTCGACACAAGGGTTGGTATTGTAGGCAAACTGAACAAAGGGAACAAAGCGGTCCCAAGTGTCTTGAGTTTCATCCGGGTACTTGGGAGAGTGTGTTGAGAAGAAGACATCATTCTTTCATTTTGTCCTTGCATTGTGGATGATAACTTGTTGTATGCGTCTTTTTTCTGTTGAGAAGTTTGCACGTTTCTCGACCAATAGTTGAAAGGTAGTTAGTGCCTCTGAATGCAGGTACAAGGGGGTACCATGACGACAAATAAGTGTTGATGAACGCATTTGCTACAGTGGCAGCTTTGATGTCTTTTAGTGGAATTAGTTCCAAGTACTTTGTTAGGTAGTCCGCAAAAGGATGTGTTTGTTGCCAGAGTCTGAGCATGTTGGTAAAGGTCCAGGAATGTCTTTGCTGACTCTTTGACATGGTTCAGTGGCTACAGGCATTGGAATGATGTGTGCCTTTGTTGGTTTGGCAGGAGGCTTTCTTTGGGAGCAGGGCTGGCAGGATTTGACAAATCAAACAATGTCCTTGTTCTTGTGAGGCCAGAAGAAGCAAAGCCTTGCCTTTTCGAGAGTTCTGTGGATTCTCATATGATCTCCAGGAAGTGGAGATGCATGAGTGGAGAAAAGAACTTGGTTGACTAGCGAGGCTGGCACAACTAACTGTACACGAGTTCTGTCTGTGCGATGACCCTTGCCTTCCTTGGTCCAGATGTGAAAAAGCACTGCGTCATTGAGGAAGTATTGTGGCGCAAGGAGAAGTACATCCTGGTGATGTTGCTTCTGTTGCAGTAAGGTTCCAGACATAAGTAGGAGATTATGTCTGTGAACTGAGGATCTGTTCTTTGTTGTGTTTTAACAGTTGCCAGGTAGAGATCAAAAGCAGAGGAGGTGAGAAGCTCTTCGGCTGCTTGCATTAAGTGAGGATTTGTGCTTTTTTCTGTAGAAGCAGTTGGTAGCAGCAAAGCAATTCGAAGTGCTGTAGGAGTGCCCACAGGGAGCATATCTGTGGCATGGAAAGGAAGAGCTTGTAAGCAGGATTCTTTGTTTGTTGAGGATGATGCGAAGGGGTACCATCTCTGACTTACAGCATCGGCATTGGAGTGAACTCGACCTGGTCTGTACTGAATTTCAAAGTTGTAGCATTGCAGCATGTCAATCCATCAGGCGAACTTACCTACTGGCTCCTTCATTTCAGATAACCATCTGAGGGGAGAATGATCAACGATAGCTGTAAAAGAGGAGTAGCAAAGGTAACAGTCAATTTTTTTTATGGCACATACCATGGCTAGGCATTCTTTTTCTATGATGTCATAGTTCTGCTCAGCTGAGGAAAGGGTGCACCCGGCACAGGAAACAACTCGTTCTGTTCCATCTTGTATTTGACATAGCATAGCACCCACTGCAAAGGAATTAGCATCTGAGTACAGTTTGAAGGGTTGGTTTAACCTTGGGTAGGCCAATACTGGAGAGGAGATCAGCTTTTTTTTTTTTTTTTTTTTTTTAAGTTTTCTGAGGCCGCTTAGCACTCGGACATCCATGTGTAGTCAAATCCTTTTTTGGTGTGGGCGTACAGTGGAGCTGCAATCTTGGCATAGTTACTGTACATATGAACTTTCTGTAGTATTCAGACAAGCCTAGGAAAGCCCTAAGGTCTTTGAGATTGTTAGATTCTGGATCGTCTTTGACTGCTGAGAACTTATCTGAATCTGGAAAGATGCCTTGAGAACTAACATGTCCCAGGTAATGAATTTAATGCTGTGCAAGACAACACTTCTCTGGGTGAAACTTGAGATTGGCTTGTGGGAGGTGTTCAACCACTTCTTTGAGATGTTGGTGGTACTCTTGACAAAGTTCTGCTGAAGACAATAACATCGTCTAGGCTTCCATAACATGCTGAAATGTGGCTGGACTGTTTTGAAGTCCCATAGGCAGTTGTTTGAATTGAAAACATCTCAGGTGACAGCATGAGGCTGTGTATGGACAAGAAGCTGGATCAATGGAGACTTAGTAGAACCCACTCTGAAGATCTAAAGTGGTGAAGTAAGCTAGGCTGGCCGTGCCAGGACTCTCTAAGGCATCTTTGGTTGTGGGTAAGGGATGAATAACTTGCACCGTGTAGGCATTGAGCTTTCTGTAGTCCACAACAAAATGATACCCCTTGTCCTTTTTTACCACCAGCAGGCATGGTGCACCCCAGGGATTTGTAGACTCTTCAATGATGTCTTGTTCAAGCATTTCTTTGATCATGTCCTCTAGGGCTTGTTTCTGTTTGTGTCCTACTTTGTAGGCTCACTGAAGGATTGGTTTCTGGTTGGGCTGCACCTTGATGGTGTGTTGCAGGATATCAGAACATCCGAACTTATCTGGATCGACAAAGACGTCTGGGTAGTTCTCCAGGAAACTCAGAAGTTGTTCTTTCTCTGTTGGAGATGCTGGGAATTTGGAAGAGGGTAGTCACTTACTGAGTGGTAACTCTTGTGAAGCTGGAGTGGTCCTGACAGCACTGACAGTACTAGAGCTAGTGGAACCAGGCTGAGGTTCTTGCATAAGGTGGAGCTGGTCCCCTGTAGACAAGACAAACTTTCTGACATTGGCACCCTTGGAGATACCTACTAGCTCATCTGTAAAGTTACAACATTTTTTCAAAAACTGTGCCACCATGCACAGCAGACAGGGTGTTTCCTGGGAGAAGACCTGATGAATGCAGAGTGAGGGATTCCCATGATAATGCCAACAAAACCTTGTGGAAGTGGTTCACCTCCAGTCTTGGCAATCAAAACCATCTCTGTCAGGGGAGACACAATCACTGAGTCTGTAGTCGCAAGTTGCCTCAGAGGGTCTAGTGACAGTTTGTTTGATGCAAAGTCTAGGATGGCTTTGTGAGCTTTGAGGAAGTCCAGGCCAAGAATCACTGATGGTTGTAGATCAGGCACTAGGTAGAACTTGACAGTAGCTTGCTGTGAGACAAAATGTAGCATGAGATGGACCACGCCTTTGATAGGTACTGTAGCGGCACTTGTTGTGATAATGTATTGTGGGTCAACTGGACTAATACCTTGGTTATTCAAAATATTGGTGGTGTTAACTGAGATTTCTGCTCCAGTGGCAACCAAAGCATGTGTGGACCAGTCTCCGATGGTTATAGGGACATAGTTTGCTAGGAATGGTGATCTGATGACAGGTACCTTTGACCGTGGAAGCGAGATGGTGCCAGAGTTGGCAGTTGAAGGATGCTGGTTGTGTGAATTATGAGAGTCAGAGGGGCAGTCAGTTGAAGTGTTCCCCTGATCCTGGGAGGAGTTGTGATCATCTTGCTGATTGCGCTATGGTGGGTGTTTTTGGTTCCCTTGATTTCTGTTGTGATACTTTACTGTAGCTTTTGGCAGACAGCGACAGTGTGTCCTCTGAATCCACACCACTGGCAGGTAACAGGCTCTTGTGAAGGTGGAGGTGGATCAGGTGACTGTCAAGATGGTCGAGCATTGACAGAGGTAGCAGAAGAAGCAGTTGAGCTAAGGTGCAGACTATTAACAGTTGTGATGAGCTTGTCTATCACTGATTGTTGCTGCTAGACACATGTTGCAAGTGCGGATAACTGTGACAACTGAGGCGCTTGTACACTGGTGGCTTGGGACAATGATATGGACTGTTGTGCGATTCGAGCAGCTTGGATTGTGCCCATCCAGGTCGTTGGTTTCTGTTGGATTATATAAGGACGGAATTGAGGAAGCAGTCTCCAGACAAGAGTTGTGATTAACTCTTTCTCTGTTTTCTGCAGACATTTGCAGCATGACTCAGTGTCCACTATGGATGCTTCTAGAGATTTAGAGGGTTGCATGGTGCGTTCCCCCAGCTGTTGTTCTGATAACCAGGGTGGATGTGCTTGGACAAAATCATCTTTGATGGTTGCATACATGGTGGAAATACTGTATCTCCTTTGACTTGTTCTGGAAGTGCGTTGAACCAGGAAATGGCAGTCCCTCTCGGAAGCGAGCGCAAGGCATTGGAAATACACACAGGATATGTCCAACCATTGAAGGAAATCCAGACTTGGAATTGCTCAAGTCAGTCGACAGCATCTTTGTGAGGCAAGGCTGAGAAGGGTACTGGCTGTAGATTGGTATGGACCATGGACTGAGGTGAAATAGTTTGATGTAGGCAAGGTAATCTTGAATGGCTTGCATAGCTGGTGCTCCTTGAGATGAGATGGAAGACTGGATGTTGTGCAGGATGGTTTCTATTTTGTAGCCCCATAGCCTTGAGGTGGGTGAAGGTAGAACTCTGGACACTCCAACACCCATATCTGTGTCATCTTCGGGCATTGTGGTTGGAGACGAGCTTCATTTCACTGAGCGAAGGTTGTAAGGATGAGAAGGAGTTGCTGTCATGCAGGAGACAGGACGTCATGGAGTAGATGGAGTGCCGAGAAGAAAATATTTTGTAGACAAAGTACAATTATTTGTAGGCAAAGTCCATCAAATGGTGTCTTAATAAACAATTCCAACTCAAGTCTGTGTTGTCTGTTATTTAAATAAAGGTTCCTTTGCAAAAATCAGTTATTTGTTTCAGTGTCCATTCATTTCAATAGGGTGCCCCTCAAAAACATGGCCACCATTAAACCCTATGAAGTGTTGCCCTTTTGAACAATCTGGTGCCCCTCACAAACATGGCTGCTGAGCTTGACATACAGTTATTGTATTGTGCCTGTGCCAAGATGGCCACTGACGGGGTGAAGGGTCAGTTCCTCTCTTGCTTTCTTTTTTGTAAACAAGATGGCTGCTTCTTGCCACGAGGCTGCTGTGCTGCAACTGCAGTGGGCAAAATAGCGATTGCCATGCTGCTGTCCTTCCCCAGCTGAGATGTGAAAAATGTCCGGTTCTCTGATTTTTGGTGAGTGGCACAGTTGGGGGATTTCATATATTTAACTGGCTCTTTTTTTTTTAATTTACTGCTTTGATTGCTCCATAGTTTGTGTTGTATTTAGATTTCTGTCCATTTGCATTTACAGCAGCACACCACATTCTCTCTTTACTGTGCAGTGCTGCCTGGATTGGGCTTTGGAGGCTCCTACTCTCCACTTTTTTTTCTCTCGTTTTGTATGACCCCTGAGTGCTTATGGTGCTTCATTTATTATGTTATTGCTTCTGCTTGGGATTCCTGCTGCACCTTGCGTTTATTTTGATTTTTCTCTTTTGTTTGGCTCCCAGGCTGTCTGCTGTATTTTATTTATTGTCCTGCGTTTAGTCTCCCCCTGCTTTTCTCCATTTATTTTGTGTATTGTTTTCTCTTTGTTCTTGCTTTTTCCTGCCCCCTTTTATTTTTGTCATCGTAAGGCAGTTTGTGGCATGGCCAAGCGGGGAGTGGATCACTCCATGCTGCAGTCCCATATGTGTTTATTGATTTATTTATTTAATGGCTGTTTGTAGAGTGGCCAAGGGAAGCGGAGGCTCCATTGTTGCAGAAAAGGCTGTGTGAGGCTCTGAGCCACAGCTGAGAAGTAGGGCAGAGTGGCTTGAGGCTGTGGGGAGAGGAAAGTTGCGGCTGTACGTAGGGCAGCTGAAGAGTCAGGGAGCCACGGAGCTGATGTGGCTGTCACGGAGGGCAGAGTAATTTGCAGAGCTGCTTTGTGGAGTAAGGACAGAGGGCTTTTGTTGCAGCAGTGCTGAGTGCAGTCCTAAGGAGCGGCTGGCAGAAAGTGTGCCTGCAGTACTGTAAGTGCCGCGTTTGTGCAGAAAGGGCTGTGGAGTCATGTTACAGGCAGGAAACTGACCTTGCTGAATGATTGCTGTAGTTTCCATAGGTTCGAGTGGCACCAGGTTCAGTGGCTGCAGCATGGAGGCCCAGACAGTAGTGTGGCGGGGGACACTGTAGAGAAGCAGAGCTGGCAGGGAGAGGCTCCAGCCCGGGGAATTGCACTGAAGGCCTGGTTGGGTAGCAGGTGCCTGTATAGGAGCTGCGTAGGGTTCCTGCACCTTGAAGAAAACTGTTTGCAGTTCATTAGTTGAGCATTGGTTTGACAATGTCCCGTGTTTTTTTTTTCTTTACGGTCCAGAAACTCAGTAGTGCAGGAGGGCTACTATAGAAAGCGGAGGACAGTTTGTATGATCTTACTTAGAGAAGGTTCCTTCAGTAGGTCATCACATATAGGACTGATGCCACCTGGGGCCAGGCCGCACGGCAGACTTTTCTAGCAATCCCTGATGGGGGACAGCCCACCTGACGTCATGTGACCGACATCATCGTGTATATAGTGGGCGGTCCCCACACCCACCCTCCAGTTCTTTCCCGCCTTCGCCTCATGTCAGTCACATTGCAGACTTCCATATACCGATCGTCGTAAAAGTATCCGGCGTCGGATTTTCCCTCTCCAAAAAATTCCTCCTTTTTTGCAGCTCTTCATTGATGTCTTCACCAAAGAAGAAGTGCTCAGCTTGTGGCACGCAGATCCTGCACAGTGACGGTCACCTCAACTGCATCCTCTGTCTAAGCCAAGACCATCCTGTCTCCCCCTGCCCAGAGTGCCAGACCTTCAACCAGACCACGAAGAAAAGGAGATAGCAGGCTTTGGAGGCCCATCTTTTGAAAGCCCGCCTGGCTTCTCTAGAAAAGAAGATGGACCGCCTGAGAGAGTCCTCGGCAGATAAATCTTTTCCATCCAAGAAACATAAGAAGTCTAGGGAATGGGAGTGCTCCACGGACGACACGCGGCCCTCAACGAGCAAGGCCCAGCCATCGCCCAGAAATCGGATGGAAAGTCTGATAAGACCATGGCAAGTCAGTCGATCATCGGCCCCTCCAACACCGCACTGTGCCAGCCAATAAGTCGACCTCCGGCTCCTCCAGCAACCACGCGGACGCTGGTAAGCTGGCTCCTCAGTCAGTGGGGACCCGCCTGGCACCCATCAATAAGCCAACTGGGGGCTTTTCCCCCACCCTCCCAATGCCACCTGCTAAGACGCTCGTCCCTGACAGCCGCACAGGTATGCTTCCCCCATCGGAGCCTAACAGAGCCTCACCTGATGTCCGGCGGTACCAGGGGGAGAAAGCCCCTTTCCCCCATCTTCCTTCACCCTTACCCTACACTTCAATGGCGGGTACCTCCGGTGAAGACAGCAGAGAACCCCTCGACGTAGTCTATTCCATGGGGTCAACTCCTCATTCTCCTCTCGGTGTCAAGGGGAAGGAGTTTCCTACTAAGCCAGCAGGCCTTAACGTGGAGGCCCTTCCTCCACCTTCAGGTGGGATTCTGGTGGCTCCGATTCCAGCCAACTTCCCACCAGAGGACCCAGCTAATCTTGCTCCAATGCTGGATGTCCCAACGACTATTGCTTACCTGGGACCCAGCGATTGGCCCCAGCCGCTGGTTCCGACACCGAACCTCCCAACGACAGTCCCTCTACCTGAACCTATCAGTCAACCTCAGCCATTGGCCCCAGTGCCAGATCCGGTCCTGCCGTCAGGGCCCCTGCATCCAGTTCCGATGCCAGATCTTTTTCCAGCGCCAGATCACGTGGTGCCAGTTCCAACGTCGGTCCCCCTGACGTGGGCTGTCCCAACGCCGGACCCCCAACCTTTATATACCATTGCAGGTCTGATGTGGGTACCCCCTCCGCTAGACCTGACAACGGGGATTTACTGCAGACTCTGAACTGTCCCTCACTACCCGCATGGGTTCCCTGGGGACCACTACCCAGCTGGCCCCCCTCCGGACTGGAGTCATTATAGGCAGTTTTACCCTGGGTTCAGTCCCTACTTTCACTACCAGGGAGTCCAGGACTATCACCCTCCCCCACCAGTAATGCCGCCGCCTCCTTCTCAGCCTCAACCAACTCCACCACCCCCTTCACCTCCTCCGGTTGCCCCAGATTTCAAGACCCTGATCCAGTCTTGGTGGCAGGGGGCCCGATCTGAGTTGGTGTTGACCTGGAGATGAGACTCCTCCCACGTCTCCCAGGTCCCCCGAGCAGTTCTTCCGTCACTACTGTACATGTCTCGGGGAAGACTCATTAGGACGTCTCTCTTCCTGATATCCATCACCGTCCTGTCAAAGGGGCAGACAACAATGAGGGGGGTGACAGTTCTTCGGAGGAAGTCCCAGAGGAACCTGAGGGCCCGACAGGCAAGGTTTCCCCAAAATCACCACCAGATGGCCCTGCCTTTTCAGACCTTCTGAGGTCCCTGTAGGATTTCTTTGACTGGGAGTCAGAGGATCAGGACCCCATGAGGCAGAGGCTCGCAGAATATCTGGACTTAGAGTCTCTGTCTCCGGTCCCCATTCCTCCATGGATTGGAACTCGTCAAGACCTCACCACTACCGTCTAGCAGATGCCTCATTCACTCCCAGCTCTCCCCAAATGGGTGGACAGGCTTTACCGGGTGCCAAAGGGTGCCCCATTCTTGAGAACATATCCTAAGGCTGACTCTGTGGTCATTTCCATTGCTCATGACTGCTCCACAGCACCAAAGCACATGAGCACCTCTCCTCCGGGCAAAGAGTCGAGGCAGATGGACCAGTTCAGGAGAAAGATCTGTTCTTTGGCCAGATGCACCCTTCGGTCCCTTAACTATGTGGACCATATGGTGTCTCATCAAAAAGCTACCTTGGCCAGGTTGGAGGCTCGGGTCCAAGTCATGGATCCCTCGGCCCTGAAGGAGGAGCTTGTCAAGGATCTTCACCCCTCCAAGTTCTCGTGTTGGCATGCTTTGCAGGCCACATACGACTCAGTCGATTCTGTGGAGCGCACCTCGGCAACTGCCGTCGCCCTTATACGGCACTCCTGGCTTCACCTTTCTGGACTTGCCAATGAAGTTCAATTGGTGATTCAAGATGCCCCCTTCAGGGGCTCAGTACTCTTTGGTGGGGACACCAAGGACATTATCACGGACTTGCAGGACAGAGGTCTTGTCCTCAGGTCCGTGGGGTCCATGTACTGATCAGGCACCCAACAATAGCAGCCCTTTTGGAAAAGGACCTGGAGGCAGAGAAAGGAAGCCCTGGCACACCATCAGGGAAAGTGTAAGGCCACAAGTACAGCCACCCCTCCTGCCTCCAAGAACCAGAGACGAGCAGGGGGTCCTCCCCCTGTACGTCCAGCCACTTTCTGACTTCCCATCCCCACTGCCTTCCCCGTCTCCTGACAGGGAGTAGGTGGAGAGGGAGGTTAACCCGCCACGCGCAGGAGTGGAGGACGGTTACCTGTAACGAATGGGTCCTGCAGCTAGTGTCCATCGGACACACAATAGAGTTTCTAGACGGTCCTCCAGAATTTCCACCAAAAAGATCCTCATTCAAGGGATCAGGCTCTTCTCGTTCGAGAAGAGGTGAACAGTCTCTTGCTGAAGGAAGCAATAGAGCACGTTCCCCTCCAGCAAAGGGGAAAGGGGTTTTACTCCCACTTTTTCCTGGTTCCAGAAAAGACAGGGGATTTCAGACCCATACTCAACTTAAGTGACTTAAACCAGTTTGTCGAGTACAAGAAATTTTGGATGCTGACTCTCCAGAGCCTCCTGCCCCTCCTTCTGGAGAACCATTGGCAGTGCACTCTGGATATGCAGGATGCTTACCTGCATATTCCCATCTTCCCCAGCCACCACCGATTCCTGCGTTTTCAGTTCCAGGGGGAAAACTTCCAGTTCCGAGCACTCCCCTTGGCCCGTCCTCGGCACCCCGGGTGCTTACCAAGTGCCTGGCAGTGGTTGCGGTCTTCTTATGCTGCAGGGATGTTGCGGTTTTCCCTTACCTGTACGATTGACTGATTTCAGCTCCATCCAGGGACTCTTTACCAGAGGCTCTTTCTTTCACTCTGGACCTATTCAACAGGCTCGGGATTACTGTCAATATCCCCAAGTCCTCTACAGCCCCTTCCCAGAAACTTCAGTTCATCAGAGCAGTTTTGGATATGGTCCATTGCAGGGCTTTCCTCCTTCCAGACAGGGTGGAGGCACTGATCCGTCAGGCTTCCAAAGTGGCTTCTTCCAGGAACCTCCCGGCCCGGGAGATCCTGCGCCTTCTTGGCCCGATGGCAGCCTCCATCACCACCGTTCCCCTCATGAAGCACCACATGAGGGTCACTCAGTGGTCCTTGCATGTGCAGTGGGATCAACTCCTGGTCGACCTGGACCATCCGGTGCTGATCTCCTCGGCAGTTCAGAAAGAATTGCTTTGGTGGATGGATCCCTGCAGTCTTTCTTTGGGTCTCCCCTTCAGGAACCCAGCTTCCTCAGCATCCCTCACCATGGATGCCTCAAACTTGGGATGGGGGAGCACATCTAGGGGAACACCAAGCCCAAGGACTGTGGTTCAGCTTGGAGTCTACACTTCATATCAACGTTGTGGAGATGAGGGCTGTCCTGTACGCCTTCCAGGCCTTCCTTTTACAAAGGATCACTGCTGGTCCAAACGGACAACATGTCGGTAGTTTGTTACCTTAGCAAACAAGGAGGAACCGGCTCGTGCCCCTTGTGCAGGGAGGTGATGCAGGTGTGGAACTGGGTGGTCCAGCACCATCTGGCCCTCATGGCCGTGCATGTGCCAGGCATCCTAAACGTCCTGGCGGACAGTCTCAGCAGATCTCGGACAAGAGCCCACTAGTGGGAATTATACCAAGAAGTGGCAGAATCCATCTTTCTACATTGGGGGCATCAGGAAATCGATCTTTTCGCCTCCGAATTAAACGCAAAACTTCCCAGTTTTTGCTCGCTCGTTCCAGGGCATGGTGCTTCCTAGCACGAAGCGCTGTCTCTCTTTTGGACAGTGAAATTTTTGTACACCTTCCCTCCACTTCCCATTCTTCAGAGGGTTCTCCTCAAACTTCAAACAGAGAAGGCACGGATGATTCTCATCGCCCCTCTCTGGCCGAGACAAATCTGGTTCCTGCTGCTGCAACAGCTTTCCAGGGAACCACCGGTTCATAGAAACATAGAATTTGATGGCAGATAAGGACCGCTTGGCCCACCTAGTCTGCCCATTTCCCTACCTGATGGATAAACTGCAGATTCTAGTTAATCAACAGCTTACTTCCTCCTACCCCCCCACTAGAATTGCCTTATGTCTGTCCCATGCATTCTTGAGTTCCTCCCACTGTTTCTGACTCCACAACCTCCTCAGTAAGGCTGTTCCATGCATCCACAACCCTCTATATGAAAAAATACTTTCCAACATTACCTCTGAGCCGTCCCCCCTCTATCTTCAGATTGTGCCCCCTTGTTCTTGCACATCTCTTTTTCTGAAAGATGCTACCCTCTTGTACTTTAATTCCCTGGAGATACTTGAAAGTTTCTATCATGTCCCCCCTCTCCCTCCTTTCCTCAAGGGTATACATATTATTCTCTCCTCGTATGTCTTCTGGTGCAGACCCTGCACCATTTTTGGTTGCCCTCCTCTGAACAGCCTCCACTCGTGTCTATGTCTTTGCGGAGATGAGGACTCCTGATGGGGTCTCGTTATGTGTCTGTACAGAGGGATAACAACTTCCAGTTTTCTACTGTTGATGCCTCTCCCTATGCATCCCAGTATCCCCCCAGCCCTCCTTACTGCCTTCTCACATTGCTTGCCCACCTTTATGTCATCTGATATAATTACTCCTAGTTCTCTTTCGATTTTTGTTGTTGTCATTATCTCACCTCCCATTGTGTACTCTTCCCCTGGGTTTTTGTTTCCTAGATGCATTACCTTGCACTTCTATGCATTGAATCTGAGCTGCCATATATTTGACCATTCCTCCAACCTTGCCAAGTCCCTTTTCATCCTTTCCACCCCACCTTGTGTATCAACCCTGTTGCAGATCTTTGTGTCATCTGCAAAGAGACATACCTTTCCTTCCAGGTGCTCTCCATTGTCACTTATAAAGACATTAAAGAGGACCGGTCCCAGTACCAAACCCTGCAGTACCCCACTAGTTACCCTCCTTTCTTCACTGTGGACTCCGTATACTATTACCCTTTGCATCCTGTTGTCCAGCCAGTTTTTTATCCAGGTTCCACTTCCAGTGACTAATGACCTCCTGACCCAGGATCATGGTCATCTGCTACATCCGGGGCTCAGGACTCTGCATCTTCATGCATGGCTCCTGCAGACACAGCGATCTCTGGCTTTGGGGTCTCCTCCCGGGTTGCCCAGGTCCTCATTGAGGCCAAAATTCCCTCTACTTGTTCCACTTATGCCATGAAGTTGAAACAGTTTTCCATCTGGGCGACTGCCAAGAGTTGGAACCCCTTCTCATGCTCTGCCCCTCAAGTCATGGAATACCTCCTACACCTGTCAGACTCCGGTCTTTCATACTCGTCGTTGAAGGTTCCCCTTTCAGCTGTTTTGACATACCACGAGCTAGTGGATAGTAAACCCGTGGCTCAGTTGGAAGTCTCAAAAACCTTTCTGAAAGGGATTCTCCATCTGAAACCCCCCATCAGCAGCCCAATTCCTCCTTGGGATTTGAACTTCATTTTGGAAAAGTTTATCCTCCCTCCTTTTGAGCCAGCTGTGAGCTGTGATTTGCGCTTCCTTTCCTGGAAAGCGTTGTTTCTGGTTGCCATCCTGTCAGCCCGGAGGATTTCGGAGCTTCACGCTCTGGTTTGTAAGGAGCCCTATCTGATTTTGCACAAGGACTGGGCGATCCTCAGAACAAATCTGAAGTTTCTTCCCAAGGTGGTGTCAGAAGCCACGCTGAACCAATCAGTAGAGCTTCCTGTATATTATCTGTCCCCCTCTAACAGAGGTGAGGCACTCCTCCATACCATGAACGTACATTGGATTCTCTGGTGTTGCACTCACCGGACTAAAGAATTCCATAGCTGTGATCAGCTTTTTGTCTCCTTGGCCCCCAGGTCAAAGGGCAAATCTGTTTCTAAGCAGGGCCTTTCCAAATGGTTAGGCAACTGCATTAGGTATTGTTACTGAAAGTATGAAAAGCCTCTGCATGGTATCAGAGGTCATTCTACTAGAGGCATTGCTGCTTCTGCTGCCTTTTTGCGAAATGTCTCTGTGGGTGAAATTTGTGTCTCAGCCACTTGGAGTTCTGTCCATACCTTTACCAAACACTACAGTCTGGACATTGCTTTTAGGCGGAGGGCTGGTTTTGGCCTAGCTGTATTACAGGGCCTTCTGTCCTAGGCTGGGTCCATTCTGGATTCCAGTTGTTTCAGTTGGAGTTATTTCTCCTCCTCCTCCTCCCTAGTTCCTCTCAGTCTCTCTCATGAGGGACTGCTTGGGACTCTGTCCTATATGTGATGACCTACTGAAGGAACCCTCCTGAAATAAGATAGTACAGTTACGTAGGCCATAATAGTAGATCTTCAAGAGAGGTTCCTTCAGTAGGTCATAATTTTCCCTCCTTCCATCCCCTCATTTTGTGTTCTACAGGGACTCCGAATCCTGTTCGCTCCTGCTGTCAGGCCTCTTCCTGGCTCCGGCGGGGAAACTGGAGGGCGGGCATGGGGACCACCCACTATATACACTGTCACACTGATGTTGGTCACGTGACGTCGGGTGGGTGGTCCCCTGTCAGGGATTGCTAGAAAAGTCTGCCGTGTGGCCCGACGCTAGGTGGCATCAGTCCTATATGTGATAACCTCCTGAAGGAACCTGTCTCGAAGATCTACTGTTTCCATAAGTTCCTACATAACTGTACTTTTTGTAGCTGAATCCAGGGTTGTGGTGACAGTACCTGGGGGTCCTGATAATTTAGGTACGGGACCAGGGAGGGTGACTGGGTACCCAGCAGTGCAAATAGTGGTAGGGGTTCAGTGCAGGCAGGCGAGATAGGGTCTGGGCAGAAGAAGGGCCGCATTCTCCACCATGTGTGGCATTTTAGTGTTGGTCTGCCACAAAGGATCCTTACCTTCTCTTCAGATCTGCCAAGCCCATCTCTTGCTGCTCTGGTGGATACCTTCTGGGCCATTCGAATAACTCATAGATGTATAAAATAATGAATAAAGTGTGTTTGTTCTCATAAACGGAGACATCACCAAGGACTTCTTCACCCATGAGGTTCAGACTCAGACTGACAGCTCTTATCTAACGGGGGTTCTTTGCCCCTGCTAAGGCAGTAATTAGCATAATTACTCTAAATTGCTACATTGTCTTGAGCTCTTAAAGGGGTGGCAGCTAGCATTAGCCCCATGCTTAAACTGTACTCCACACTTGTATAATGAGTGCTTTATTTGAGTGGTTTTTTTTTGGTGGGGGGGGTGTAAATTGCAACATTTATTAACAATTGAAATTATTATGGTCCTCCCTTTTACCCATTTTACAGCTGGAAGGATTGAAGAACTGAGAGGTTAACTAATTATCTCCCGAGTTGCGCAATGAGTAAATGGCTCTGGTGGTATGTGAAGCAGGGTCTCCTGGTTTCCAGTGCAGACAGGAAGGAGGGTCTGCACTCTCCAGTGCAAGGCTTGCTGTGGTTTAAGGGGGTTGCCCAAAAACCAACAGTCAGTTACAAACTGCACTCACTGAACTTACAAAGAACTGCTTTCTGTGTTTCTATCAAAACATGCGAGGTGAGGTTCACAATTTGTAACTCCTTGGTTTCCTCAAATGTGTGGTTATGTTTTCATCTACCTCCTCTTGTTCCTCATCTGGTTTTCCTTTTGTTTTTTGGTTTGCCTTTTTTGGTTGCATTTTCTTCTTTAAATATGTTGATTTGCCTTAAAAAAGACTTATTTTAAGAAGTTTTAGCTGTGGCAGCGTCTTCCAAATTAGTCTGTTCAGAAGCTGATGAGACAGTAGTTGTATCAGCTGGGGTGTTTGTTTTTTTTTGATTTGGCTGATTTGTTTTTCCTGTTGCAGGATCTAGAGGAGCCACAGCTCAAAGAGCAGTTCCTCTTAGCCCAATTAAGGATCCTCCCCTCTATGTAATTGGCAGTATCCCGCTCCAGCTTTGACTTCTTTAGTCTTTTAATTAATTCGGCTTCATGTTTCTCAAGTCTGTTTTTAATTCTTTGTCAAACGTATTGAAATTTGGGTGTGTTACAAACTCTTGCAGTGATTTTTTTAGTTTCTGTTATTTCTTCAAGTCACAATGGGGGTGGGAAGGGGCGTCAAAATTCTATGTAATTTCCAAGGCTAATAATATTGTATGTCAGATTTATTTAAAGAAAAAGTTGTCTTTCAAGAGTGGTGAATAGGTTTCTGATTTTACCTTCTGATGATGCTGGTGTTCCTTGCTGGCTACCAAGTTTAATTTTTACCAGGCTTTCCTTTTCGTTAAATCCTCCTTTGCTGTCATACACACAGGTGGGGTTGCACGCTGTCAGTTTCATCCTCCGATCTCATTGCTAAAATCTGGAACCTGTGTATAAAAGTGGATACATTTTCACAGCGCTGCTCAAATCGAGGCAGCACATTCAGAAAAGCCTTAAAATGTCAGGTTGTGTCCTACGCCCAGGTCATGAGACCAGCTAAACAGTACACAGTGCAGAAAGGAAGGAAGGTCCACACTCTCTGGTGCAAGGCTTGGTACAATTCGAAGGGGTTGCTGTCCCCAGAAAACTGAAAACCAGTAGACAGTCATGCACTTCAGTTACCGAACAAAAAAAAGTTACAATTTCAGATATTGAGCAAGTTGGAGTTGGAGAAGGGGAGGGAATTGGCTTTCACATTTACTACAAAGAGAAAACTACTGGATTTTCTCTTTAAAAGCCTTCAACTGAAGGGACTGAACATTAACTGGGATCTTAAACCATTTCTGGATTACATTTAAATTATCATGTTATTAAGACCACTGTGATATGGTGTGCAGTGATGTGAGCATGTTTTATTGAGCAACTCAATAAAACCACTCGTAGTGAGACGACTGGCAGAAAACACCACCAAGTACTCTATAGCAAGTGCAGCAGTGAGCAGAGGATATAAGGACTTATTTGGCCAAGCCCTGTCAGCTGGCTGTTTGGCATAGTGGCTTGAGCCATCGCCTGTGGAGCTGGTGGACCCGGGTCCTGGTGCAGGCAAATAATTTTTTTTTCATCAGGTTTTCTTATTTCTTCTATGTCCACACCCACCCCGCCCCCGGAGTTGATAATCCTTTAGTTGGGGGGTGCAGTCGCTGTGATATTGGACGCAATTTTGATTTGGGGCATTTTTTTTAGTTGCTCTTTTTGGTCGGTGACTTTAAAAACTCTCCCTGATCACATAAAACCATGTGATGTTAGTTTCTTGTAATATTTGAAATCCCCTAACCAGAGAGTTTCTTACCTATTACTAAAAGTCACTGGGTTCACCCCCCGCCCACGCAACCTTTTACTTCAGACTTTATGTGAGATGCAGATGCTAGCATAATTATATTTGCCAGTTTTGGGTGTGCTGTTCCTGTCATACTTGAAATAAGTCTTGTTTAATTATTCTTGCTTATAACATGGGTTTCACAAACTGAGGTACCTGATTGGTACAGACCCATAACATGACCATTGATTAATCCACGATATACACACAGCAAGTGGTGAAGTGTCTGCCTAAGTGATCACTGAGCGGACCAGATCTTGTTGTGGCAAAACCTGCACTCAGAGCAGCAGCCATTAGTATCTTCACTAACAGAGCGAGAGCTGAAGCTGCCATGTATCGCTGCAGTGTTCAGTGTTGCCGCACAGTTCTTTGTGTGTGTGCATCTCTCCCGCTCTGTCTCCCAGGTGCGAGTGCTGTTTGAGAAAGAGAGACAAAGAGAAACTGTTCCATAGTTAAGAAGAGAGCAAGAGTTGTGTGTCTCCCCACCCACCGAGCACAGTGTGTTATCTGTGTGTCTGTGTCCGTCTCTGTCTTCAGTGCAAAACAACATGTTTCTGTATTGATGTATTTGTCTTAGCGAGTCGTGGTGCCACATGAAATGTAACAGCCCCCCCCCACCCACACACACACACAAAGGCAGCGAGGAGCTCGGCACGCGGTCTCTGACTGACAGCACAGCACCAGAGAGCAAGAGGCAGAGAGCGAGAGGCGGTCATCCAAAAAATAAATTGTTTTATGTCTGTCTCAATGATCACTGTCCACGTCGGACCACCAGATGCACCACACAACTCTGTGTGTCTCTCTCTCTAGTGTGTAGCCTGATGTGGTCGAGATGCGAGAGAGAGAGAGACAGACTCACATATTTACCGCTAACTGCATTTGCTAAATACAATAATGGTGCTTGGATCTGTGTATTCAATTCAGTCTGTCGATGCAGTGCTTTTTCCAGAGACTGCGATGATATCTGCTGTTATTGCGGCACGGGTGGGGTCAAAAGTCTTCCACAGCATTTTGCAATCAGTAACAGAGTGAGAGAGCCGAAATGACAGACAGAAAAGCTGACACTGTGTAAATAAAAATTACACACGCACAGATAAACCAGTGTGCCACAGGAGTGTCCCTGCCTGTAGCTGTACCTTGTGCGGAATACTGCATGTAGTGGACAACTGTACAGTATACAGAATGTGACAGTCACTATCCCTGACACGCTCCCCCCAGTCAGCAGTTCCTTCAGTATGTGGGCAGGGAGAGAGAGAGAGAGACATGCTGCAGTGAGACAGTGAAAGGTGGATCAGTGGAATCTGGTCTTTCTGTCTGTGTCAGTAGCTGCAGTCTCCTGTGTGTGTGTGTGTGTGTGTGTGTGTGTGTGTGCTCAGTGCCTGCCTGCTTCAGTATCTGGAAAGTGAGAGAGTGACACACAGTGCAATGGGAGACCCAAATCCAAGAGTGGTGCAGCAGTGAGAAACTACATTATGCACATGCACTGTCACAACTCCACAGAACAGACCTGCATGTGTGTGTTTTTGGAGGGGGTGAGGGTTCAGTACAGGGCGTAGGAAGGGTAACAAAGCATGTTATGTAGCAGAAATGTCAGAAATCATATCACTGCTGAATTTCTGACATTTTTAGGTCCATAATAGCAATGCATTATACATTGGTTGTGATTTACTACTTTACAGGGTGGCAGGATACAGTACCTTTTGTGCTATTTAAACACAAAAAAACACCTTTCTAGATATTTTTTGTTGTTTAAGCATAGCCCATGTTATAAGCGCAATAACCCACTCCAGGGTGTGCTGTTATTGGGGATTAATGAACACCTCGGGCGCTGTGATGACACTCAGCCTGTGGCCTCGTGCCTCACAACACACCCGGGGTGTTGATTAATCCCCAGTAACCGCACACCCTGTCGTGGGTTATTGCTTACTTATAGTTTTCCAAAAAATTAACATTATGTTTATTGTCTTTTCCTCTTCCTTTTCAAATGATGCTGGAGGTTTGGTGAGCACAGGCACGCCTGCATTATTACCTCATGATGTATGGTATACTTGAATGCAGAGTCAATGGAGAAAGCTCCTGATTCCATGCTCACAGTCTGTTCCTATTACAATTTTTCTAAATCGGTCCCGTTTACTCTTAATGAACTTATATTATACAATGGCAAGAAATAATCCTGGACTCTTGATTGGTCAGTGTATGCCTGAGACAGTGATGTTATTTCACAATCGCATCACTGTGTTGATGATGTTATCCATTTGCTCATCTTTTCTTAAGAAACAAAGATATGCTGCTACACTAAAAATCTACTAAAAACATTTTTTTAAATGTTTTTTATTTTGTATAGCAACAAGCCATTGTATAAAGCAATAAGGCACTCCAGTATGTGTATGTTATTCTGTAATAACATCACTCCTGGGGTGGTGGAAGCACTCTGCTTCGCCTCCTGCTTCATCCCACACCAGGAGTGATGTTATTGCACGATAACATACACCCTGTCATGCCTTAATGCTTAAATATAAAAGGACTGAAATTCTTTGATATCACAGATGTTGTAAAAAAAAAAAAATGGTGTTATAATCAAGTGGGACTTATTAGAACAATGTTACTGTGGAGGAGCTATGGCATAACAGACCGTACACCGAACTTCAGGTTCAACACACAATCTCTGTGTGATGTTTATTAAAAATGCAGAAGACAACCTTTAACAATGCCATATCCCTTCTTCAGTACATCAGTTTGTAGCAACAGACTATGCAAGTCTTTCCTCTACATTTAGCCAGTACCTTCTGATCTAACTTACCAGTTGAGAGTCAGCCTCCTCTATGCAGGCCTTATTTGCTTGGGTGGTGAGGGCTCAAATAAAAAAAAAAAATGAAAAACAAGCTAAAGACAAAGAACCTCAGTGCAGAAGCATTGAAACAAGGGTTACCCCCAGAGGGCATTGACAATAAGCTAAGTTTCAAAGAAACGCAACATCATACATACTTCCATAATGCAAAGCATCATGGAATATATGCACACCACTGTGCAATTTCAGACTTGTTCAGTTTACAGCAATTTACATGCATTTTAAATAGCACAACTAACTTAATTTTTATCATACAGTCCCCTAGTAATCTTTTACCTTTATCAAACCATTAACAACTAGTACCATGGTAATTTCAATATTTACAGGTTTTATACACATAAGGTATATACATTAAGGTATTTTATGACATAGTGCCACTGCATACTAAATCCAACAACGAGGAACAGTCTGTTGTTTTCCATCAGCTCAGAGGTCACCCCAGTAACTTCCCTGTACGAGGACCTGAGAGGGAAAAGGAAAATTAGAGGACACTATAGCATACTCAAGAAAGGGAAGGGGGTGCCCATGGGTGGCCAGCCTTATGGACTAGAAATTATAAAGAACAGATTAAGCTAAGAAATAGAAGAACGGTTGCAAGAGATTTAAGAAAAGCTCAGTCCTCAAGAGTGGCAGGAGCTCTATGTCACAGTTACAATTAGCCAGAATGTTTCCTTTTGTTGCAAGTATGGTGCTGGAGTCATTTTATATTTTGATCACGTGGTAATTGTTTGAAAAAATATTCTCTGGTCTACTGATTTTCTTGCTATACCGCTATGATGCATTGTATTGGTTGATGATTATTGCAGCCAGTATGAAAGGATGTCTGTCTGGGTACCCACCCATTTCGGAAGCTTTAATAAGCGAAACGCCGGGGCACCTGGTGTGGTGGTGGATTGTTGTATGTCGCAAGGGCCTGTAACTGTTGTCTCTGGTATCTCCATTAAACCTACTTTGGCAACAGCCTTAGTGCAGTGCTCAACTGTTGGCCTTCTGGTTTCCAAGACTGCCTTCTTATCACTAGATCGTGCGGCCTCCAAATCATTTTCGTGGCAAGTTAACATCTGTGTTGTGACATTGTGTGCTGCTGTAATCTTCAGTTCTGACTACTTTGGTTTGGTTCACTAGCCAAACCTCTGCAGTCCGGTTGAAAATGTTTTCAGTATAGCACAGATGGAACACAACTGATCGTAACTGTTGATGTCCGGGTGATTTCCTCTTCATATCTTAGGATTTCTAATTGAGAGGTACTCAGGCAAGAGTGAGCTACAGAACACATCTGTACTGTGCATCCTGATTGTTTAAATATACATATTTGTTTACTCTTTAGGGAGAAATTGAGAGAGGAGAGGAAGAATTGTAACTTTGGGGAGACTTGGCTATTTTTTGGCTGCCGGCATCATGACAGGGACTACTTTTTCAGGTTGGTACAGTAACAAGAATAAGCTGTATTTTCACAGCTTATTCCAACTATGAAGTTGGATAGCCTGTTAAGTAGTGCCAGATGTTAACAAGTCTTTATTTTTCAGGGAAGAGCTAAAGTGCTTTGTAGAAAATGGAACCCTTAACCACCTTAAAGTCTGCTTCTCAAGGGATTTGCCAAGTGATGGACAGTTTCAACCAAAATACGTGCAGGACAACATTCTTCTTTGTTCTGAAGATATTATAAGGATCCTCATAGTGGAAAGGGGTCACATCTTCATATGTGGGTGAGTGAAATCAAGTGTGGAAGCTGATTGCAATCATTAATGCAGCATTTTTCTGCTGTATGCCATTTGATTCAAATACCAAGGATTTGTGATTTTTGAGAAATACTCAGATATTGTCCACAAATTTAATTTTAACCAAGCTGCAGGTCTTAGTTTTATTTATTATCCTCCTACACTTTTGCAGCTGAAGGCTGCAAAAGGAAGAAAGAATTGGTACTGCTGGGGAAGAGAGTGAAATGTCAGCTATGCGAGTTAAGGTGTAAGATGAATGTTTTTGTGTACCACACTTGTATAGATACTAATTAGAGGAGACACAGTCAGTCCTTTTTGCATCATATCATTTATGATTGAAAACCTACATTTTATGATTGTTTACCTTATTTAAAATTCACTGATGTTGCTGGTTGTTTTATCTGCTTTCCGTCTAAGTAGAGCAGAAATGTATACTAATGGTGTATTTATACCCAACCTTGTGTTGCTTCAAATCCTTGATCTACTCTTATTGCAGACTTCCTGAACATTAGAAACACCCCCAAACAGTGCAGTCACTCGTGACATAATAGTTTCCTCTCTTCTCACTGTATCTTGAGTGTCTAGACTGCGTTGGGGTTTTCCCAAGTCAAGGAAAGATGCAGTAGAAGTTAATCAAGGATATAGGAGGCAGTATAGCGCAGTGGTCTAAGGCTCTGAGTTGCAAATCTGGTGACATCCAGCAGACCAGACCTGGGTTTGAATCCCACAGCTTCCACTTGCATACGGTGTGGCCCTGAGCAAGTCACTTAACCTCCTTGTGCTCCCAGGTCGCTCCTGTGAAAAAGCTTCCAGTTTAGTGTGTTATACCTGGTTAAACAACTAAAAAAATAAATAAATAAGCAAACATTTTTGTGTGGTAACGCCAGTATGATAGGCAGTCTGTTTTTCGCTTTTAAAAGGAAAAAAGAAAGCAGAATCAAACTAGCAGCTACATCAGCAAATGTTACAGAATGTGAACAATCATAAAATGTTTTCTTTAAGAAAAGGAAAATTTGCTGGCACAGCGGTAGAGCTACCACTTGTGGTGCCAGTGACCCGGGTTCGGGAGCGGACTCGGGTGGCTGGAGGGTCGGCCGGGGGGAGGAGGATTGAGTGCCCAGAGACTGCTCTCCTCCTCGGGGGGAGGGGGAGGTGAGCTGCTTGTCCCACCGCTCTACTGCCACTGGGGTGACCACAGGTGGAGGTGCAGCTGGATAGCAGGAAGAAGGGAGGGAGGATGTCGGCCGAGAGCTGGAGCATATACACGCCTGCATGTGCTGTGCCCCTAGGCTCTCTGAGCATGCCAACATCCAGAGGGAGGGGCCAGAAAACCAGGAAAAAGGGACCCTGTCATGGAGGACAGAAACGGGACCCCAGCTGCCCCAGATAACTCACAACTGGGCTCCAGTGGATGCTGCAGATTGACCTCCTGACACACACTAATGGACTGGAGGGGATAAAGGGTTCCCCTCTCCTCCCTGTCCAGGGGGTGGGGTAGGCCAAGACAGGATGGAGACAGGTCAGAGCGTCTCTATGGGAGATACTCAGGGAGGGAGTAGGGGATCAAAGTCTAGGGCTCCCCGAGGAAGTTCCTCCGTGGCAGAGAGAAGGGGCAAAAAAAAAAAGAAAAGGAAAATTTGAGTCCTAAAGAGGTTGACAGTGTCCCTTTAAATTATGGGGACTAATACTAAAATTCAGAAAAGGTACAAAGAAAATGTATTTTTAATTTTATTTTTCAAAGCTGGCCCAGTGTCGTGTGGAGGGCTGAGGCGCTTTGTGCATTCCTCCTGCCATACCGGTGTCCTGAGTTGGGAACTATCTCAGGTCACTGGGGGTTGGCTAGGGAGGAAGAACACTGAGCCTCCAGAAGACTGCTCTTCTCTCACAGGGAGGGGAGGACCGTCACTCAGCCCCTGGCTGCCCACAGGTCAAGGCATGAGGGACAGTGCGGTGTCCGAGCACCGAAGTAGGGAGGGGGCCATGGTTTCATGACATGTGTGCCTCTATGCACGCACGCGAGTGTGTCACCGTGGCCAGGGGATGGGGGCAAAAGAACACAGGAAAGAATGGGAAAGCTGGGCTCCATGATGTCCCACCCGCTCAGTCTTGATCTGCACCATCACAAAAAACAGCCAACCCACTACTGGATAATGTTTCAGGTGGGGGGAGGACACCCCTCCCCTTCCTGGCCCCTGCCTCAGTGGTGGGGAGGACTTTGTGGAGGTCCCTGAGTCAGATGGGTGCTGGGGGAGGTGGTAGTTGGTTGGGAGGGGCGGGGACAGGACCAAGAAGCCCCGCCCAACACCCCAAGGGAACAAAGGAATTGGGGGATTATTTTTTAAAACTGCTGTGAAATTTTCCATGTGGATA